>CM052799.1:40379334-40432361 GCA_028533885.1 Nasua narica
GTATTATGCTAAGCGAAATAAGTCAGTCAGAGAAAGACAATTATCACATGATCGCTCTGATATGAAGAATTTGAGAGGCAGGGCAGGGGGTTATGGGGGGGGTGGGGAAGAGAAACGAAACAAGATGGGATGGGGAAGGAGACAAACCATAAGAGACTCCTAAACTCACGAAACAAACTAAGGGTTGCTGGGAGGTGGGGGTGGGGATAGGGATATGGACATTGGGGAGGGTAGGTGCTATGGCAAATGCTGTGAAATGTGTAAGCCTGATGATTCACAGACCTGTACCCTGGGGTAAATAATACATTATATGTTAATTAAAAAATTAAAAAAAAAAAAAAACATTTAGCCTCTGAAGATCTGGTTTGCTGATTTTTAAGTTTAAAAACAAAAGGCTATAGAGGTGCCTGAGTGGCTCAGTTGGTTAAGTGACTGCTTTTTACTCAGGTCATGATCCCAGGGACCTGGAATCAAGCCCCACATCGAGCTCTCTGCTCAGTGGGGAGCCTGCTTTTCTCTCTCACTCTGCCTCCCTCTCTCTCTCTGCCTCCTTCTCCCTCTGCCTCCCTCTCTCCCTCTGCTTCCCTCTCCCTCTGCCTCCCTCTCCCTCTGCCTCCCTCTCCCTCTGCCTCCTTCTCCCTCTGCCTCCCTCTCCCTCTGCCTCCCTCTCCCTCTGCCTCCTTCTCCCTCTGCCTCCCTCTCCCTCTGCTTCCCTCTCTCTCTGCCTCCCTCTCCCTCTGCTTCCCTCTCTCTCTGGCCACTCCACCTCTGCTTGTTGCTTGTGCTCTCTCTCTCTCTCTCTGTCAAATAAATAAATAAAATCTAAAAAGAAAAAAAAAGACTGCAGTGCATCCCACTGCTGAACAAGTGTCTGTAGAATTGCTCTTATAATTCTCTTAACTTTATTTTTAATAAGAAAAGGAAGTAACAGTGATACCTAAGTCCTCTATGCCGTATTAACAGATGCAGTGGACTAGAATTGGTCAACTCCAGGCATAAATGACCTCCCATGTAAGCATGGTAACTACTTATTTCTATCATCTGTAATCAGTACTTGAAAATTTTCCTCTACTTTCAGTAGGTAGTTTCTGAAACCCTGTTAATGGGAAATAATGCCTTTTTTTCCCTAATTCAAGGACTAGCATGATTAAAATGCAAGTATTCATGAGGTAAGTTTATATAAATATCTAAATAGCTGGTATAATTCCTGAGACTAGCCATAAAGGTGAGTACAGATAAGCATAATACTGAAGAACTAAATTGGAGCAGAGAGCAGTATGAAGACAACAGAACTGGAATAATATGAATGATTAAAATAAACTTAGAGTCATTTACACATTTGCGTGGGACAAAGCAATGAGAAATGGAAAAGGAAGAAAAGGACTGATCCAAGAAGAAAGTTGGTCATTTGTCGCATGATCTAAAAGGGTAGTAATTTCTAAAACAGAAGTGACGGTATATGGATCCACTTTATAACCCACCTGCAGATCAATTTCAACATAAACCACTTTTACATATTTAAATCAAACTCTCTACACCTTGATGGACCAACAACTCATGAGGCCCATGGCCATACTGTGGGCAATAAGAAGGATCAGGGATTCTGTCAGCTCTCCATACCCTACCCTACCCATCCCCTCAAACAAAACCTTGGAAACCCAACTCCAAAACCACTCTTGAGTAATATAACTACTACTGGTGGATTCATGAATAGACAGAAGGAATATTCGTAGAATTCTCTCCAAATCCCTAGTCTCTCTCCTGGACAACTGGCCCAGTATCTCTAACTTACTTTTCCCCCACAGATACTTAAAACCCTGTTAGCTTGCAATCCCCACCCAGCACAATAAAAGCTAGTTGTATTGCATAATCTAAGAAAAACCTCCTTAACCAAACCTTGGTCTTCTGAAAATTCCAAGAAAGCCCTTAAGGCCTTAGCCTTAAGGCTAAGTTATATCTATAGTCACAGTTGATCCTCACAATCCTGGTAAGAGACTTAAGGTCAGTTTCATCCTCATTTTACTACCAAGGAAACTGGAGATTAGGTTAGACTTCCTCAAAGCCTCAGATCCAATTGTAGTTTGGATATTGGATAAAATTCCTTCATTCAACTTTAAAGAATCAGTTAAGTACACTGGATGCTAGTGACACAATCTAGTTAAGCACTATGACAAGTTCTATGGCAAAATGGAATGGCATGGTGCCCAGCCCTATCCGAGGAGTCAAGAATGTTTCTCAAAGGAAGAGGTGACTCCTGAGCTAGAATGCAATAGAAGGTACAGAGGTATCAAGGTGAAAAAGTGGGGCAAGGATATGCTAGAGAGAATTGGCAGCATGTGAAGACATGATGGCAGACTCCGGGCCTGAATTTAAATGTTTCTATTCTTCTTCACAAGCCCTCACATAAAATGATCCTAATCCCTGTCACACTCATTCCACCAAGCACCCACTAGGAAGCTCTCCACACATCAGTGGAATTTCTCATGACATCCATTCATTTCTTCTTTCATTCATTTAACACTTAATGAATTACCACTCTAATATACATAATAAAATAGATAACATGTAGTGAGCACCAACTATGTGCCAGTCATTTTATATACATTATCTCATTTGATCTTGCTACATTCCTGCAAGGTAGGGACTAGCTCCATTTTTTTAAATCTCCATTTTACTATGAATAAATGAGGCTCGTTGCCATTAAGATAGTTGTTGAAGGTCACACAGCTATGAAGTAACCGAAACAGAATTCAGCCTTTCAGTCTATCTGTCCCCCAAATCTGGGCTCTTTCCAGAATTTCACACTGCCTCATTCATCTACTCAAAAACATATTTACTCATTGCCTACTATGTGCTCTCTGTTATGAAAAACAGGTCCAGAGACTCAGAATTTTAAAATGGGAGATTTCTAAGAACTGCACTGTAGAAAGCAAAGACAAGGTTGTTCACCTGCCAACAGCTAGGCAACCACCACATCCCTGTTCCAGACCACATCAAAATTACTGCTTTCCTTTATACATGAGCGCAACTTAAGTAAGACCCTCTCTGAAAATTACCTTGTGGTCAGCAGGGAAGGAACAGCATTGTGAACCCAGGTAGGGGAAAAACCTATGACACTCCCCAGAGGAGAGATGGACCTTTCAGTTTTATGTAGGCAAACTTCAAAAAGACTATTTGAAAAGAACACAGATGACATTCATTCAAAGGGGTGACAGAGTTTGTCTTGGAAAACATTAGACACCTATCACCTTGTTGAGACCTCAACTTTCTTTCTTTAATTCTTGACAGGAAGCATGCTTTTGTAATGGAAGGCTGGCTCTTTCCTGACTTCTCTAGAGGCTGACATCTATGCTGAGAAAGAAAAGCACTATCCTAGGGCACACAGACAGAGGGAGAAAGTCCTTCCCTGTGACCCTTCCATGCTAGACATGGACTTAGGAGCTTTTGAAGTAAAAGGGAAGAGCAGAAGAAACCACTCCTTCCCTCCTAGCAGCAATAAGTTACACAAAGGCCACATTCCTGGTGAAGAAATAGCAGTCATGCAAACTGTGACTTCCAGGATTTAGTGGTGGTGAGAGCAGTTTTCTCTTCAAAACAATCCAATGTCAGGACTAGGGGGATAGCTTCCAACCTTGTCTCCAAACTTCACAAAAAATCTGTGTTCCCTAATATTCATTTAACAAACTCTTTCAAGCTTGCCCAGTTAAAGTCAGCCTCTGTCCCTTGCAGATAGGAACTCTGATACAGTAGACATTTGCAGGTTTGGTTTGCTCAGCATCCTTTAGCCTTTTCTTTTAATAATGTCACAACAAAGTCAGTTTGTCCAACACAGAAGCTCTTCCTATCCTTCCCCTCCACAAATATCTTTATATTGAACACCAGGCTAATCAATGTTTCCTGTTCCCCTGAACACAATAACTAGTACAAGTAAGGCACATGACCCAAGCTGGGACCAAGAGTTTGACCTGAGGTTTTGCTTTTTATCTACAACTAAGGAGGAAAATTTGTACACCAGAGAATAAGAGTAACTCTGCTTGTGAAATGTAAAATAGTAAAATGCCATTGCCTCTCACCAGCATAAAGTACCCTAGCTCAGTTCATCTGACACAAGGGCTACTGCAGAATGGAAGAAAAAAATAGATGTAGGTAGTTTAAGCTAGCCTGTCCCTCTCATCTAACAAATGAAGAACTTTAAGCCCAGAGAGGGGAAGAGACTTGGAGAAGGCTACACAGCTTGTAGAAACCAGAATGTAAATTCTCTCCACCTTTTAGCAACATTTGCACAACCTCTCTCTATCCCCAACCATACTTTAACTTCATAGCACTAATAGAACCTCAACTATGTTATAAGTATTTACTAGAGGAGGCTAGACAAGGGCAGGTTTTGTTCTCCACTGCATCTTCAGTGCATGGCACAGTATCCACCATAGAGCAGATGCCAAATACTTATTCTTAAATAAATTAACAAATGAGTTTTTCCTAGTTCCCAATTAGCTAAGTGAAAACATGAGTGATTAAAGCTAATGACTATAAAATGCATCTATCTCTACATGCAAATACATGCTATCACTAAAACACGGTCAGGGTCTCTTATGTTTTTCAAAGTTCATCCAGAAAGAAGGCTTAGACACAGTTTACCTGCACCTTTGGGTACCTAAAGCATACTCCAGTATCTGAAGACCAAATTTTTATACCTCATCCTACTGGCTATGAAATTAATCAATAATCCCCTTGCTGTCAGGTGTGCCCACCCATTTACTTGCTTAGTGTTTGGTCTTACCAGAGGGATAATTCAGAGAACAATAAAAGGTCATTCAGTATCACAGATATCTCCATCCCCATATCCTCATTTCTCTAGCTCACCACTAGACCAATGCTTATTACAATGCTTACCTATGCTTGGGTACAATCATCGTGATTTTGGAACTAGTGGCAGTTCATGGAAGGGGACTTTCTTTACCTTTACCCAGCTCCATACAGTACTAGCCCATGGCAATCAGTTGAGGCTGCTTTCCAAGTGGGCTATTTATTATCTGTGAGATTATGATATAATATTTATCAACACTCTGGTTATCATCCTCTGTACCTTTCATGCAGAAAGAAGTAATTTGCTCTGTCCCCAAAATATTTTCAAATCAATAGTTCTCAGTTTTATGTCATAATATTTTACCCTCAGTGTCACTTTCTCAGAATCATTTGTATCATTGGCAAAGTATGAACTGAAGGGCAAGAGTTGACTTCTGGAACATCCTGCTGTAACGGTCCCATGAACTATCTCTGCCTATTGATCTCCCTTCTAATCATCAGGAAGATTTATGTTCTATTCCCTTATCACTCTTCTTATCTCCATACATTTCTCCATTTGTACCCTTTTCCAGAATGAAGCCATCAGAATTTTAAGTCTCTTCTGAACACATGAGACAGAGAGGCATCTATTAGTAGTTGCTTTTGTTGCAACAGACCTAGATTCTGGAATTGACCACTTCCACCTTGTCTCCAAGCTAAAAATTATTCATCTTTCTGGGCACTGAGCCAAAAATAATATTCCTACGCTTAAGTCATGTGTTGCATATTGTATTCCGCATTTGCACTGTCTGGATCTGGTAGCCCTACCCAATATGTGGAGTACAGAAGTTGAATAGATTACAAGAAAGCATTGATTTCATTTTAAGCTAGTGCCCTAATTGCTAGACAACCCAGGGAAATTCAATTCAATTGAGTTCAATTCGAGGAATATCTACCTTGTGCCAAGGCATCACACCAGGCATCCTTCACCGTTACCAAAGGCCAAAAACACAATTTCTGCCTTCATGGAGATAATTATGGTCTAGATCTTTATACAAGTATCACAAAGATGCAAGGCAGAATGTGGCAAATTACAATGAATATTAAATGAAGATTTTGAGAGTTAGTGGAGGAAAACTGAAAAATGTGGAATGTTACACAGAGCCACAAACTCATCATTTTAAAGCCCACGGCTGACACTCTAAAAATGTAGTTATTAGTTAGGCCAAGTGGGATAACCAAAGGAAGAAGAATATCCATATGGGTCAAAAACTTATAAATGTCTTAAATAACATCACTGGATATTGAACTAAGTAGCAGCCTAGAAAAATTCACTGTCTACCCCTTACCTCCCTTGTCATAGACTAATTGACCATATAAGTTTGGATTTACTTCTGGGCTCTCTATTCTATTCCATTGCTCTATGTGTCTTTTTTAATGCCAATGCTATCCTGTTTTGATTACTGTAGCTTTGTAGTATAGTTTTAAATCCAGGAGCATGATGATTCCAGAGTTTTTCTTCTCTCTCAAGACTGTTTTAGCTATTGGTGTCTTTTGCGGTTCCATACAAATTTTAGGTTTCTTTGTTCTAGTTCTGTGAAAAATGCCTTTGGTATTTTAATGGGAATTGCACTGAATGCATAGATTGCTTTAGGTAGCAATAAATCCCACTTGATCATGCCATAGGATCTTTTTAATGTAACATTAAATTCAGTTTGCTAATATTTGTTGAGGATTTTTGCATCTATGTTCATCAAGGATATTGGCCTGTAATTTTCTCTTATTTTCTTCTTGTTACCTTTCTTTTTTCCTTCACTTCATTTTTTCTTTCCAATAATGAGAATCTGCATAAAAGGAAGACTAAAAAAAGTCCAAAAGAAGATTACATTGCCTTTTGGTATGATGAAAATAAGGAGAACTGGTGGTTTGAGTGTTTCTGTTTGTCTTCTGTTCAGTGACCTAAGTGCAAAGACCCAGAAATCCTGGCAATCTACTGGAAGGAAGATGGTCGCAGACAGACAAGGAGATCTGCCCCCCACCCCTCCAGGCACAGCTCTGTTCGGCAATAAGGTTGATCTAATCATTAAACTGTTATATAGTAGATACTCAATAAAAGTTTTATGCAAATGAGCTACAGAAAGAGATAAAAATAGCACAATGATTAAAAACAGGGGATTTCTCTCCACTTACAATATGTGCACTTTTTGTGTGTGGATATTACACTTTCAAAAAAATTTTTGCTTTGTTTTTTTTTAAAGATTTTATTTATTTTTTTGACAGAGAAAGATCACAAGTAGGCAGAGAGGCAGGCAGAGAGAAAGGGGGAAGCAGGCTCCCCGCTGAGCAGAGAGCCCAATGCAGGGCTCAATCCCAGGACTCTGAGATCATGACCACAGCAGAAGGCAGAGGCTTACCCCCACTGAGCCACCCAGGTGCTCCTGCTTTGTTTTGTTTTTAACGAGCTCTCAAACTAGTTTGAATGGGTTAAAATCCCTGCTTTGCCACTTTCTGGCCATGATACTGAGCAAGTCACTTCATATTTCATCTCTCTAAGCTTCAACTCTAAAAAGGAGATATTATAATACTCAGTTTCATGGTATGAATTCACTAAGATATAAGCAAAGTACTTAGCATACTGCAGAACACACAGGAAGAACTAAACAAATGCAGCCACTGCAGTTAGTATGGATGAATGAATATTAATCTCCATCTCAACTCTGGACACTTCTTCCACTTACTGAGTACATGCTGTATGTCAGGAAGTATGTTAGATATTGTTCTAGGAAACTGTTGGCCAAATTCCTATTCACAGCTTCAAGCCCTCCTCATATTTGCTGTACAAGTAATGATTTTTTTTTCTCTTTTGGAACATCTTCTCTTTTACTAAAATAAGACAAACCAATCTCTGTACCTTTCCCAAAGGTAAATATTACATATTGTAACAAGTGGAAGAGATAAAGCTTGCAAATTCATGTGCAAAGATTCTTTCTAGAACAGTTACTATCAAACCTCAGTTCCCACCTTTATCATTGTTAGGGATTTAACTGTATTCCCCCAAAAGATACTGCATTCTTAGTACCTGTGAATGGGACTTTATTTGGAAATAGAAATTTGTAGATGATCAAGTTAAAATGACATTAGGGTGGGGTCTTAATCCAATATGATAGGTATCTTTATAAAAATGGGAAATTTGGACACAAAGACAGACATGCTCAGGGGAAAGACAATGTGAAGACACATAGGAAGAAGGGGCCACATGACTAGAGTGATTCATCTATAATTCAAGGAACACCCAGGGCTGCCGACAAACACCAGAAGCTTAGAAGGAAGAAAGGACTATCCTCTGAAGCCATCAAAGAAAGCATGACCCTGCAGACATCTGGGACCTCCAGCCTCCGTAATTGTGAGACAAGTTTCTGTGGTTTTAAGCCATCCAGCTTTGGGTACATTAGAACAGCCCTAGCAAACTAATACAATCACCATTACCAAAACCCTTTTAGGGGCTGGTGATTTGCAGAGAATTAAAAGTTCCCATAGCATATGGCCAACATGTAGGGCTCATGCAAGTGGCATGCTCAAGAGTGAGACTAAATGACAAACTTCTTGTTTTTAAAATCAAAAGTAGATATATAAAAGCATTAAGTGCTAGCTGGAATGAGGTGAAATATCTGACCTCAGCACTGAGAAAGCCCTGATAACAGAATTATTTAACATAGCTTCACTTAGAGAGTCTTCCTGGAGGGGCTTTAAAAATAAAGAGGACTAAAATGAAGGAGAATACAGATTTTCAAGAAGAATGGGACAAATGCTGAGGTTTCAGATGTGGGATAAGTGAGAATGGACTCCAACAGAGATTAGCAAACAGTGGCCTGCAGACAAAATCTGTCCACCAACCTATTTTTTTAAATAAAGTTGTATCGGAACACAGCTATGCTCACTCACTACATATTGTCTATGGCTGCTTTCATACTGCAACAGCAGAACTGAGTTGTTGCAAGAGAGATCATATGGCCTGCAAGGCCTAATATATTTACTATTTAGCTCTTAAAAGAAAAAGCTTGTTGAACTCTAGAGTGTTCTATATTAGAGATTCTCAAACTTCAACAGGTATCAGAATCACCCACAGGCCTTGTTAAAACTCAGATTGCGGAGTCCCCTAGATTTTCTGACCACACTCTGAGAACCACGCTTTAAGTTTACACTGAACAGATGCACCTCGTAAGAGTGATTTAAGGGGAGGGGAGAGGAAGATAAATTGGTTAAAAAACTGTGTTTGAGTTTGAAAAAGAAGAACACACTGGGGCAACTTACACTACCTGGTTTCAAATCTACTATACAGTGTGTGGTACTGTCATAATGATAGACTATCAGATTAATGGAAATGAATAGTATAGAATTAAGCCATCATATATACGGTCACTGATTTTTGACAAAGATGAAAATGTAATATAGTGAAGAAAAGATTGTCTTTTCAACAAATGGTATTGGAACATTCAATATCCATAAGCAAAAAATATAAACTTCAGTTCCCTATTCACACAATACATAAAAAGGAGAAGAGCAGCTTTTTCTTTATGCTTTGTAGGAAAGATAAACCCAGAAGCAGATTAGGTCAGACATTGGTGCATGAACTACACCTCAGTGTTTATACAAAAGAGAAAATAAAAAAGAAATTTGACAGATGTGATAACATAGTGCTCTATGCCATCCACCCAAACTCTGTATTACTATCAGGGAAAAAACTGCTTAGGCTCTGTCATGAAGAGTACTCAGTCCTAATGATAAGAAAACAAATCTTAACTTCCCATTCACACTTCAGCAAAAGGAATTATTCAAACATTCTTAAAGAGAGAGGATAACTATTTTCAAGTATTGCTGAATGAACACCTTACTCCATGTGACTCAGCCCTCCCCACCACCATCACCCCACCACCATGCAGAATTTTGCCAACAACTAAGGATTTTGCCACCATCAGCAGCAAGGAGTATTTGCAGATGCTCTGAAATCTATTCTAGGATTCTCTAATATACAGGGAAATCCCCTCATCATGCATTTGTCAAAATGTTGGTCAGCACACAGGAGTTTGTATGAAGTTAAGTACAGAACAGGAGATAAAACTAAAAGTGAAGAGTTAATTGACTTTGAGGTGTTGGCTAAGTGATAGCTGGGCTTGAGTGTCACAAATGTAATCTATAAGGAACAAACAAATCCAAAAATCACCTGAATAATTCAGGCCACATGATTTCATCTAAATTAGACCATACAATTATGTCAAAAATAAATTAATCAATTGTTTATTTGCCTGGTCTTAGGAAAATATGAATATAGATGGTAAAATAGATAACCCCGGAGCAAGGAAACACAAAAAGGCGGAACCCAGGTCCGCCTATGTCAAAGAAGGCTCCACACTCAAACTGAGTCTTAAAGAATGACGAGGATTCCAGTTAGAGGTACTTGTCAGGTAGAAAGGACATGGAGCTGTGGGATGGGAAGTGTATGTTATACTCAGGGAAGAACATGTTCAGAGGTGAGAGAGAAAGAAGTTAAGTTTAAGAGTAAGCAAGTTCTTCTGTATATAAGAAACATGAGGTGCCAGACGGTGTGATGGGAAACACGACCATGGTCAGACCATGACCTCCTTTTGTATCAGGCTGAGGCAAGCACACTTTACTCTTTCTTGTAAGCACCTTTAACTAGAAGAGTGATGTGATCAAACACGTGTTTTAGAAAGATCATGTCAAAGGCACTATGATAGGTTCGATGTGGCAAAATGGAGGCAGGGAGACAAGCTAGAAGGTTTCTGTGAGAAAAAGACTTTTTTTTTTTTTTTTTTAAGATTTCATTCACTTATTTGTCAGAGAGAGAGAGAGAGAACACATACAGAAGGAGCAGCAGGCAGAGGGAGAAGCAAGCTCCCTACTGAGCAAGGAGCCCGATGCAGGCCTCAATCCCAGCACACTAGGATCAAGGACCTGAACCAAAGGCAGACACTTAACCAACTGAGCCACCCAGGCATCCCAGAAACAGACTTTAGATAGGACAGGAGTAATGCAAGAAAGGGGAAAGAATAAAAAGTACTTAAATCTAGGAGTATCTGGGTGGCTCAGTTGGTTAAGCATTCAACTCTTGATTTTGGCTCAGGTCATGATCTCAGGGTTGTGAGATCAAGTGTTGGGCTCCATGCTGGTTGTGGAGCCTGCTTAAGAGTCTCTCTCTCCTTCTGCCACTCCCCCACCCCCATTCCCTCTCTCTCTCTCAAAAGTAAAAAAAAAAGAATATTTAAATCTAAATCTTGATTTGATTTGAATTATTTGAAAAACTCAGTCCACAATATTGAGTGATTGATTAGACTTAAGGTACAAGGGAAAGAAGAGTTTTTTAAGATGATCCCCAGATTTCTGGCTTGGGAAAACCGAGTAAATTGTAGTGTCAACAATAAAAACACAAGGGAAGAAGTGGGTTTTGGAAAAAAGATGATAAGGCTGATTTTGGCCATCTGTAGTTTGTGATGTCTGTAGTATTTACATGTGTTTTCTAGGTTTACACTCAAAAATACGGCCAATAATAAAAGTAAACTTTATCAAATCCCAGGCATCCTTCCAAGAACTTTCCTTATACAATTCATTTAATCTCATAACAATTCTGTAGGATAGGTACTATTAGCTCTATTTTGCAGATGAGAAAGTGAGGTTCAGAGAGGTTAAGTGACATGCCTGAGGTCACAATGCAACAGTGGGTTTCAGAGTCCCCTTTCCTAATCTCTAAGATATCTAGCCAAATTCCTTCACTCTTCTAGTGAGGAACTGTGATTAATTCAAAATAAGATAACTAGCTAGTATTAGCTAGAATTATAGAATTATATTATAGAATATAATATATATTTATAGAATATATATATAATATAGAATTATACTATGGTAGTCTGGAAATTAAATGTGGGTCCCCCATGTAATTGGTAAGAATTCTGCTACTAAAATACACTTCCCTTTGAGTATTCAGTGAAAAACAAACTCATAATTAATTTCCTTACAAAAAATAACACTGCCACCAAGGCTCCCAGCCTAAGTCACTAGTAACCCTGAGGAAGATGGTTATTTATAAGATGGCCTGAATATCATTTCAAACAGAAGAAGCAAGAGAAATTATACCGATTTGGGGATTTCACTCTGTATAAAAAGGTTGGACAGAGAGAAATGGATGAAAGATCTGAGCTCTAGTCTTCTTCCTTTAAGTAGGTGTATGACCTGGAGTAGTCACATAAACTCTCTTCATCTCAGCTGCTTCATTTGCAAAATGAAGGCCTTGGATCAAATGATCTCCAAGTTCCCTTCCAGTTTTATAACTCCATGATTTTGCAAGATTCCCAGTAACTTCCTTATGTCCAGGCAAAAAGAGCCCCTGTCATGGCACCCATACTTTAGAGAGTTCCTAAGACCAAATGGATGAGCCTAGCCTTGGACCTGAATCCAAGCATCGAGGACATCAGAATTCTCTGTTCAACTGGCATTGAGCCAGCTTCCAGAGGCTGCCATCTTCAGAGGCTGAGAACTGAACTTAACCATGCAGGCTGAAATATCCACTTGCATGGATGGATGTGGGCTGGTAGGAAGGGGTACAGGCAGCTGACTGGCTATCTTTGTTACCACATGGCGCCACCAAATTCTGAGGAGTCCACAATGTGGCCTTCCAAGTCATTCTAATATTAATTGGTTAATGTAGGAGGATGAAACTTACCTTATTTGATAGTTTGTGAGCCTGATTTACAACTTTTAAATATTTAGATATATACTAAGTGCAAAATCATTTGTATTGTTGCCCTGGACCCTGGAAATATTCAAGGTTGCCCTAGAGATTCACCTGTAAGAGTCTAACTTTTCAAACTCTGTAAGTTTCAGTTAAAACAGGTTTAAATAATGACACAAGATAAGGCTGAGCATGGTGTGGATAGGACATATGTACATTAATCTAGAGTCTAAAATGAATTGCCAGAGGCACCTGGATGGCTCAGTGGGTTAAGCCTTTGCCTTCAGCTCAGGTCATGATCTCAGGGTCCTGGGATAGAGCCCCATATCGGGCTTTCCGCTCAGCAAGGAGCTTGCTTCCCCCTCTCTTTCTGCCTGCCTCTCTACCTATTTATGACTTCTCTCTCTCTCTCTGTTAGATAAATAAATATCTTTTAAAAAATAAAATAAAATAATAAAATGAAATGAATTGCCATTTTTCTTCTCTCAAAAATAAAATATTATGCCTATTCTTAAATGCTTTAAGGCCCCTAGGTTATTCTATTGGTACTTACAGGGCACCATAAATCAGTTAAATCAGTTATTTGAACATCATAAATCCAACGTTCAAGTAATACCCATTAATGGAGTGTTGAAAATCTAGTTATATAATTTTCCCCTTTTTTTCTCCTTTGCCATAAGACAAAGAGAAAACAGAATTTAGACGGTAAAATCAGGGACTTCAGAGAATTGCTTCCATTAAACCATAAGAGAATCGTAAGAGCCTCAAGGAGCTAAAATAAATTCAGTGGGTTTTGTTCTGCCATGTATCCACCCAACTCTGCCAAACATTCAAGTTCATATTCTCTATGCATAAGTATATTCTTATTTGCTCTTGCTCTCACTCTCATATTCATTCTTGCTTTTACACTCTTTTCTACATAGAGAGGGTTTCTCTTTGAAACTCCTTAATGTTGCTTGGCTTCTACACTGGACACTGGCCCTCTACACACAACCTACTCAGGGATCTTTCCTTTAGTAACTCTCAGCCTTGCTCTCCCCAACTATTCCCATTCCCCTTCCCCAACCAGTTTCTCTTCTTGATTTTTCCTGGTCTATCTCAGGTTCCCTGAAGTGCATTCCCCAGAAAGGCTAATTCTGAAGGCCAGCAAGGGGTCACATCCAGGAGTCAAGTGCTAAAAAGCACCTGATATGATTTACATAAGGCACACTGAGAAATCATAATTCATTTCAAAGGAATGATTTTGTAGTCCAAATTTCAAGCACAGGGCAGAACAATTGGAAGGCTGTTTTGGAACTTCAGGTATAGTTTCAGACACTTTGAATTGCACAAGTAGAGAGTAATCTTAGTCAACATCAGCACCATGCTTTATACTTAACAAAATAGGCTCATATCCTTAATCTGAGACACCTCTCACAACAACCCTATAGGTAGATTATATTTTTTCCATTTTACATAAGAGGAAAGTGAAGCTCAAAGAAGGTAACTCAGCAACTGAGACACTCAACCCAGGTTATAAGCCTCTAAACACTCCTTCAGTCATCCTCAGGCAAACTCAACCAAGGGGCTTATGTTGGACTAAGGGCTGTGGTACACACAGGGGCATTTGCTTGGGTATTAGTGTGTGACCTTACACTTTTTGCCATTGGTCAACTGATAATAAGGGAGTTTACTGGCTTGGGAATCTATTTAAACTGCTTTGGAGAATTGCTCCAACCTGGGTACTAGAAGGAATTGTGCTTATATCTAAGGAACAGATTAAGAATTGAAAGCCTGATGTTGGAGGCAAAGGCAGTTAAATTTACTACATCCTCAATATATGAAATTAAGGATGTTTAGTAACATTTAGTGGTGTTTTGAAATCACCACATCCAGATTTAAAAAGTAATAATAATATAGTTAAAACAAAAGCAAGTTCATTAAAATCTAATCATGTCCTTCTCCTTTATGTATTAAAATGAAAGCTGTGAGTGATGCTTTTAATTATAGTCCTGATGTTTTAGTTGCTTAGCAGTTTATTTAAAGTGACAGTATCACTTTCTTATTACACAATTACTCCTACTGAATTTGTAATGTAAACAAATAGGGGACTAATAATTCAGGGACAGCAGTAAAATTGATAGTACTCACCAGATAATAATCTTAATGAATTTATTGCAGATTGCTGATTCAGACCTAATTTAGTTTGAGAGCTAACTAATTAGAGGGAAAAGAGTTACAGGGTCACTTCTTGGGCAGGATCTGCACCTAAAGTCCTCATGGTGTTAAAGACAAAAAAAAGATGCAAGGAAAAATCAGTGTCCACACTGAAAATCAGTATCAATACAATTTTCCTATTCTCTTTAAGCTTGCCTATATAACTCTGAATATCCAAGAGCAGTGGGAGGATGTTAAAAGTAAATAGGATTCTCATTAATTAAAACAAAGCGAAGGGACTTGGTCCACAATGTCACTGGCTACATTATAAGTAGTAAATACCCCATCAAAAAAGGTATTAAAGAAAAAAGACAGGGGGTGCCTAGGTGGCTCAGTCAGTTAAGCATCTGCCTTCAGCTCAAGTCATGATCCCAGAGTCCTGGAATAAGACCTGTATGGGGCTCCCTGCTCTGCAGGGAGTCTGCTTCTCACTCTCCATCTACTTGCCACTCCCCCTGCTTGTTCTCCTAATGCTCACAAGCACCTGCACTCTCTATCAATCAATCAATCAATCAAATCTTTCAAAAACAAAAAAGAAATTCTGAAAGAAAAAAAAAACAGACAGGGCACCTGATGGCTCCATCAGTTAAGCATCTGCCTTTGGCTCAGGTCATCACCTCAGGGTCTTGGGATAGAGCCCAGAAACCACAACAGGCTCTCTGCTCAGTGGGGAGTCTGTTTCCCTCTCTTACTCTCCCTTTTTCCTCTCCCCCCCCCCGATAAATAAATAAAATCTTAAAAAGAAAAGAAAAAGGCAAAAAAGCAGATTCTTACACTGAGAGAAAGACATGGTTTCAAAATATTTTTGAAGGTCACTTCAACTTTAATGTTCTGTGATCTCAGACTCAGCTCTTTATTAAATCCAATTCCACCTTCCTAGGTGTTTACCAAAAAAGTTGTCTTCCCTGGTTTAAAATATGCCAGACATTTTCCCACATGCTTTAAAAAAACATATTAGAAATGTTGTGTAAACTCTTCTAATTTAAAATAAGGTATGGTCATCTTGTGTCATATACAAGGAAATTTTGTTGGTAAAATTTTGTTAGGAGACAGAGCTAAAAAGCAGTCAGTCTCATGCAGCAAGGAGTTAGGAGTTTTACATATCATGTTCCTTTTATGAGTTTCCCCTAGAGAAATCATGTTGTATGCAAACTTCAGAAGGCACAGTCCTTGCTTACTGAACAAGTCACAACTGAAGCTTCAAAGAGATCATCTGAACCTTATATATAACCCCATCCTAATATAAAGACAGACTTTTATATGTTCACAATGTTCACATGCACACTCAAAATAGCCAATAATGAGTGAATAATGATTTTCAGCTGCAGGAGGTGATGGCAGGCTTATTTTATTTTTCATTGTCTCTTTGAACCTAATGATGACAAAAGATGCTGGCGAATTACCTAATGCAAGATACATTATCCTACTCCAGACCAGTAGCTGCCATAAAAGCTTCCATATCTTCTGTGCTCAAGAGAAGACTACTGAGAGTCTTCAAATGTTCTAAACCTTAGGCCTAGCAGACAGAAATGTTTCCCTTCCCTAAACTGGGAGAGTGCATACTGAAGTTCACTCCAAAGTTAATAATAATGAGAAATGTAGCAGTTGAAAGTTAATATTTGGAGCCAAGAACAATAATAACAAGAGATGCCACTATTAACAACTGCAATAATGATTATAAAGATTACAAATTGATAGATTAATTGTAATAAATGGTTCAATAGTAGGTTAGAGCATAACTTTATGATAAAAAATTACTAAGGAAAGAGAAGAAAAAGTAGTTATACAAGCATACGTAACTGTAGATACGTGTGAACTGCTAGAATTATCAACTATGCTGATTTAAGTAGGATTTTCTTGTTTATTTAGGAACGTGTCTCCAAGGAGAAAGATGTTTATGGTGGGTGAGATTAATGTACATAATGGGTAAGAGAGCAGGCTGAGAGATAAATTTCTCAGGATCAGATCCTAGCTCATCTCTTAGTGCGATTTCAACACGGGTAATTAGCTTAACCTCCCTCAGCTTTATTTTCTTCAGGCATAAAACACAAAAAGTGTTTGTGAGGATTAAGTGGGGTCATCCATGTAAAGTGCTTAGAATAAAGCCCATAATAAGCACCCTATTATGCCAGGGCTGCCACAGGTGCTTTGCTTATGTTAATTTGAATAAACACTACAATTAATAGATGTTACATGTAATAAATGTTAGCTGTTATTAGCTATTTTTATTAGGTTGATATCTAAAATTACTAAATTTTCACCATTTTGACCTGCAAAAGCAACAATTCAGTGGGTTTGAACTGACACTCTGTGAACTTAAGACACGTGAGCAATTTGGTCAAATCAGTCTGTAGAATAAGAAAATGGGAGAAGTGGGTAAACCAATTGTTTATACAATAAAATCTAAAATATCAATCCACTAGAAATAGTCTCTGCATATAATAAGCTGGGCGCTTTATTATATTTACACGCCTGGTCTCAGGACAGAGACAGGAAAGCTAATTTGGAAGGGCTGAAATTGGGAGAGGGGAAAACCTGAATACTCCATACCAGCACATTTCTATACTTTTCTGATTATCACCCACATTTACCTGCCCACTGGTCCAGCTCAAGGCTAACTTTGTCTATTTGGGCAGAGTTGGTGGATGTCTATGGGAAGTGATTTCAGAGAAATTTTGAAAGGATTAAGTATCTTAAAATAAAATGCCCTGGTGGTGGGTATCGAGAGGGGCACGTACTGCATGGAGCACTGGGTGTGGTGCATGAACAATCAATCTTGTAACACTGAAAAATTAAAATAAATTTGGGGGGAAAAAAAAATGCCCAAAACCCAAAGTAGCATTTATCATCATCTTGGGGTCAGAAATGATATTCCCAGAGAATTCCTGACAAATTTGTAAACATATTACCTAAACAAGCTCATGCTTAGCTCATTTAGTACTCACTAAATAGGGTCTCGGCTTAACAGATTGCTAATGGAATAGGTGAGAGGACACATATGTTGTGACGCGGCAAGTGATGGAAAAGGTTAAGATACACACAGTGAAACAAGAGAACAGGAAGTTTGGATTAAAGACTCAGGATGTCTAAGAACTAAACTGAGGAAGAAAACTAAAAATAAATGACCCAAACATACCTGGCTTACCACTGTCTCCCCACGCTCTCCCTAATCCTCTATACGCCGGATCGGGGAATACACCTTCCGCACTTCCTACCCTCCCCCAACTATATTCCTATTCTTTGGCTGATCTAAAATCAGACTTCTCTCAAACTGAGATAATCTCAAACTGCCTTTTTCTGCCTAATATAAAGTAACTGCTTTCATCTGAGCATCTGCAAAATCAATTTTCCTCGCCCTGCACTTTGGAATGCACGTTTAAATATAGCCTCAGTAGCTGTTATGCTTAACAACATCAGCGAATTGCACTCCAATTTAACTTTTTCAAATAACCATCGTTATCTGTAAAGATTCTTAGTCCCACCTTAAAGTCCCTGAGTTGAATGATCACTCTTTTTCTTTTTAAATAAGAAAAAAGCATCCTCTGAACTTGAAACAGTTTTTAAATGAACGAGAATCCTTATTAGGAGTTTCGAGGGTTTTTTGTGTGCGTGGTTGTTTTTTTTGTTGTTTTGTTTTGTTTTTTAATGAACTGAACACAAGCATTAACACAGGAACAGTTGGTTGCTAATCATTAGCTGGAGAAAACTATATTACATGGCTAATGGAAACACTAGGGAGGCACGGGGGAAATAAGAACTATGTGCTGGCAATAGCGATGTGTCTGTAGGCAGCTCCAAGTTACCAAGTAGGCTTGCGTTACTATAAACAATACAGAAGCAAAAAACATTATAACAACCTTTCAGCTTCCTGAAAATTTACCATATGAGGCATCTCAGGCCTATGAAGGCTAGTAAGGAATAGCTTTGGCATTACTGGGGAATGCACTGCTAATATAAACGTTGTTGGCATGTTTAGCAGAGAAGTGACCAATGATAGCAATAGCATCCCATACAATGATATAATACTGTATCACTGACCTTCTTTAATTTTTTTTACGTTTTCTTTTAGCTTTATTCCTACCTTTTATTTATTTTTGTATTTAAATTCAATTAGCCAACATATAGTACATCATTAGTTTTTGATGTAGTGTTCAATGTGACCTCCTTTAATCTGGACAATAACCCTAAGAAATGAGCATTATAAATGAGGTTCAAAGAGGTTGGTAAGGGACCTGCCCAAGGTCACACAGATAATAAATGATGGAGGTCAAATTTTATTCAATATTACTCAACAAACTTTTACTGACTTCCCTCCCTGCACAACTGTCTGTGCTAAGCACTGGGGACACCAGAAAATAAGCCACAGTGCCTGCCTTTAGAGAACACAGAACCTGCTGCAGACAAGTGGTTATTCATTCACTCAGCAACTTCTAATTGTTGAGGGTCTTCTGGGTGCCCAGTCTGGGGTACTGAGAAATGAGCAACACACAAAACAGACAATGTTCCTGCTACCCTAGAGTGTGCATTCCAGTAAGGCCAGACAAGTAATTTAAAATAAACACAAAGGCTATATATTCCATGACTCCAACTATGTGGTATTCTCGAAAAGACAAAACTATAGAGACAATTTTAAATATCACTTATGGCTAGGAGTTTGGGGGAAAATGAGGAAAGGGGGGATGAAAAGGATTTTTATGTAGGTTTTACGTACAGTTAAACCATTCTGTATGATACTGCACTGGTGGATATATGACATTACATATATATCAAAACCCATATTACCATACAAGACAAACAGTGAACCCTAATATAATCTAAGGACTTCACTTAATGTATCGATATTGGTTGAATTGTAACAAATGTATTATACTAATGCAAAATATTAACAGTAGGGGAAACTGGGTGGTAGGAGGAGGAAGAGGGTATATAGGCCTCCCTGAACCATCTCTCCTCAATTTTATATAAACTTGAAACCCCTATAAAAAAATAAAGCCTATTAATTAATTAATTAACTAACTAACTAAACAAGGCAATTTCTTGAGTGCAAACAAACTCAATAAAACAAAGCGATACCACAGAGCCAGGAAGGTGCTATGATGGATCAAATAAGGCATCTCTGAGGAGATGACATTTTAAGAGAAGCTTGAAATGAAACAAGCCTAAAGATCATGGCAGCAACCTGGTTGGAGAACCCAAAGAACTTGCCTTTCATCCTGAGGCTGTACTTGTAGACCAAGCCATCTCTTTTCACTTAGATTTTACATTTATTCAGAGTGGCTGTGGGAGAAGCTCATGGAGAATACAGGGGAAGAGGAGCAGCTAAATCTTCCTCCCTCCCACTGCACGCACACAGCAAGCCACACCCTGGAGCAGCCTTGAAAAAGAAACAAACCTGATGTGTTTGACAAACAAATAGAAATCTATGGAAGTGAGGGAGTCTAGTACAAAATGAAGGAGGAACTGGCTATATCATGTAGGTTCTTGCCTGGCACAAAAAGAAGTTTGGATTTATTTCACTGAAAGGAAAAGTTAATGGAGGATTTTCAGCTAGAAGTGACATGATTTGTTTTATTTATTTATTTGGGGGGCTAGGTACAGTATACTTTATGGATGATATGATAAGGTAGGGCTCCCCAAACCCCTTCCCTTATTCAGAGGATCTGGAATGGAAACTGTGGAGGTCAGGAGATTCTCACTGTTTGGGGAGATGAGGTGGGGCAAGGACTCCCCAGAAGCTGAGGTCTTCTGTCTTCCTCTTGCTCTCATTGGGGCTGGCAGTCCAGGAGTTCTTACTCTTTGGAGACCATGTGGACCATAAGGTCCACCACCTGGTTGCTGTAGCCAAATTCATTGTCATTACCAGGAAATGAGCTTGACAAAATGGTCAACGAGAGTAATGCCAGCCCTAGCATTAAAAGAGGAAGAGGGGGTATCATTTTTAGAGTTGCAGGAGACAAACTGGTTCTTGGTGTAATCCAGGATGCCCTTGATGGAGCCCTCAAATCCCTGCTTCACCATCTTCTGGATATCATCATATTCGGCAGCTTCTCCAGGCAGCAGGTCAGTTCCACAACTGACACACTGGGGTGGGGACACAGAAGGCCATGCCAGTGAGCTTCCTATTGAGCTTAGGGATGACCTTGCCTACAGCCTTGGCAGCACCAGTAGAAGCAGGGATGATGTTCTGCACAGCCCCTTGGCATCACACTACAGCTTTCCAGATGGGCTGTCCATGGTCTTTTAGGTGGCAGTGGTGGCATGAACTGTGGTCCCAAGTTCCTCCGCAATACTTAAGTTGTCATGGATGACCTTGGCCGGAAGGGCCAAGCAGTTGGTGGTGCAGGAGGCATTGCTGACAATCTTGAGGGAGTTGTCATACCTCTCATGGTTCATGCCCAACACAAACATGCACTGGCAGAAGGGGCAAAGATGATGACCATCTTGGCCCCACTCTTCAAGTGAGCCCCAGCCTTCTCAATTGTGGTGAAGACCCCAGTGGACTCCACAACATAGTCAGCACAAGCATCACCCCATTTGATGTTGGTGGGATCTTGCTCCTGGAAGACGGAGATGGGCTTCCCACTAATGACAGGTTTCCCATTCTCAGCCCTGACTATGCCATGAAATTTGCCCTGGGTGGAATCATACTGGAACATGTAGATCATGTAGTTGAGGTCAATGAAAGGGTTGTTGATGGTGACAATATCCACTTGCCAGAGTTAAAAGCAGCCCTGATGACCAGGTGCCCAGTACAGCCAAATCTGTTTACTCTGACCTTCACCACTGTGTCTTGGGGAGGTGGCTAGCACTGCACCAGAGATGTGGCTGGCTGACTGTCAAAAAGGGAGGAGCAGAGATTTCAAAATGCTTTACATTTTGAAAGAACTGTAGCCACTGTAAGAAGAATGGATTGAAAGAAAGCAAGAGTAAAAGCAGACAGACCAGTTTGGAGGTGAGAGAGAAAAGCTTTGGGATACATTTAGGCTATGGAACCAAAGGACTTGCTGTTAATTAGATGAGCAAGATGAGAACAAGAGGGAAATCAAGGTGACTTCTAGATTTTTGGATGGAGCAGCTGAGTCACTGATGCTGCTATATCAGGACTGAGAGGACAAAGAGAGGAAAAAGTTTAGTGGCAATAAGGGTGAAATCAGAAATTCTGTTAAGGTTTAACATGTGGAAAGAATTAAAAATATAATTATGATAAGTGCCACTAAGATAAGGGCATATTCTGAATAATGTGAAAACACAGAGAAAGGAGAGATGAAATCTATGAGAGAAGAGAAGGGGAGGGACAGTTTCACAGAGGATGTGAAGTTTAACTTGTATTTAAAAACAATGAAGAAATGACCAGTAGGTGAAAATGACATTTGAGGCAGAAGGAATAGCACATGTGCAAAGGCAGGAGATACAAAAATACAGATTGCAGCAAGCTTTGTCCATTGCTCCAAAGCTATCTCTTAAAGTCAGCCAGAGATTTATAAGGTGCAGTAAGGTAGTGAGAAAAGTATGCAGTGGTAGACACATGACTATGTTAGAAGAGGAGCTTGAGATTGAGAAGACAAGAAGACTATTAAATATAAGATTAAAAACCCTGAGTTCTAGTCCCAATTCTGCCACTAAGCAGCTAGGGAAACCATTTCACTTCTCTGGGCTTATGTCTTCATTAGTAAAGTAAGAGTGTAGAACTAAGTCATTTCTAAGGCAATCTTTATGTCTGGAAATCTATAAAACTATGGTTAGTAGTCCTCTTGTACCTATACTAAAAATACATATTTATACATGTATACATAAAATGTTTATATTTTTATTTAACATATATGCACACAAACATAAATAAATCCTCCACTTCATTCCAAAAAGTATTTAAGACAGCCTAAAGAAATACATAATGTTGTATAATGAAGAATTTGTCTCAGCTTGGACCCTGGTTCCCAGGAAATAATCTCAAAATCCTTGGAATTTCTGGATGATGGGAGTGACTTTGTTATTTATGCACCCCATTTATCATACCTGATTTACACTAATAAAATAACTAAGGATGGGGGTTAGTCACTGGAAAGACCAAACATGGGATCAGAGAGTTGGGTCTTTGAACCAGCCTAAACTCCAGGGAAGAGAGGAGGACTAAAGATTAAATTCAAACACATGGCCAATGATTCAATTAATCGTGTCAAAAAACTCCAATAAAAACTCTGAACACCAAATCTCAGGTAAGTTTCCTGGTTGGTGAACACATCAATGTGGAGGGTGATGCCTCCTTCTTCTATCCCAGACCTCATCCTAATTGTCTCATCATTTGTCTGTCCTGACTGATAGGCTTTATAATAAAACTGTAATCATAAATATAGTACTTTCCTCAATTTTGTAAGTCATTCTGGCAAATTATCAGACCTAAAACAATCACAGAAATCCCCAAATTTGTAACCAGTTGGTCAGCAGTCTGGGTGGTCTGGGGACATCTGAAACTGTGGCTGACATCATAAGTGAGGGTAGTTTTCTGGAAATTGTGCTCTTAACTTGTGGAGTCTGTGCTAACTCTATGCAGTTGGCATGAGAATTACATCACAGCATTGTAATAAGAGAAATGAAATAAATATACAGCTATATCAAGGAGAAATAAGGATACAAAAATAAAGTGATAATAATTACTACTCATATCCTGAGAATGAATTCCAAGGCCTCCTCAAAGAGATTTCAGACTCAGCGTGGTGTGGTACTTAACACAGGTTTAAAGCCACACTTAGAGGACTCACATCCGAACTGCACTGTTAACCATCTGGGTGACCACAGGCAAGTCTATGAACCTCTATTTCTTTATCTGTAAAATGGTGATAAAAATAAAGCCTACTTCATGGAATTATTTTTGGAATTAAGTGAGTCAATGAATAAAAGGTACTGAAGACAGTATCTGACACATAAGAATAATCCATACACATTATTAGTATAGGTCACTGTCAACACATCAAAGTACAATTCAGTGAAACTAATTATTTTTTTAAAAAAAGATGCAGTCCAAATGTGAAATTAACAGTCTATCACAACACTGTACAATTAAACTTCTGCAAGGACCATAATGTTCTATATCTAATAGTGTCTAATACAAAAGTCATAGCTACACATGGCTATTTAGCACTTAAAATATGGGCATTTACATTTTATTTTATTTTTAATTTATTTAAATTTAAAATAGCCACATGAAACTAGTGGCTGCCATATATTGTACAGCAGAGAGGTCAAGGGCCACATGCCCTTTGGGCCACATGCCCTTCGGGTGCTCTTTCACGAAAATTACTCCTCACAGCCAAACTTTGGGCAAGGACTGGGACAGTAATAGTTCAAGTCCATTTAATTCTAAGTTACTAGTTAAAGGAAGAATCAGGTGTTCAATGTGCATCAAAGAAAGATTAGGCTTAATATTTTGTTATTAAAGTCAAAAAGCCTTAAAAAAAAAGTCAAGAAGCCTATCCATAATAGCCAAACTATGGAAAGAGCCCAAATGCCCATCAACTGATGAAAAGATAAAGAATATGTAGAAGATAAAGAAGATGAAGAAGAAGAAGAAGAAGAAGAGTGTGTGTGTGTGTGTGTGTGTGTGTGTGTGTGTGTGTGTAATGGAATATTACTCGGCCATCAAAAAGAATGAAATCTTGCCATTAACAATGATGTGGATGATGCTAAGTGAAGCTAAGTGAAATAAGTCAGTCACAGAAAGACAAGTACCATATGATTTCACTCATATGTGGAATTTAAGAAACAAAATAGATAAACATATGGGAGTGGGGGAAGAGAGAGAGAAACAAACCACAAGAGACTCTTAGAGAACAGAGGGTTGACAGAGGAAGGTGGATCAGGGATGGGTTAGATGGGTGATAGGTATTAGGGAGAGCACTTATTATGATGAGCACTAGGTAGTGAATGTGATAAATCACCGAATTCTGCTGAAACCAATATTGCATTGTGCTAACTAGAATTTAAATAAAATTTTGAGGAAAAATAATAAAATAAAATAAAAATAAAGTCAAGAAGCCTACCCATATAGTATGAGCCTGGAGAAAAGGCCAGTGACTGCTACGTGGAGATGGGCCAAGGTAATATTTGCAGATAAGAATAAGATTTTCCTCATGTAACAATCCAGAGTTCACTATAATTTATAATAAGAAGAAGCCCCAAAGTTCTAGCTACTTTATGAGGTTGTATTGAGAATTAAAAAAGAAAAGGCATATAACTGCTTGGCACATTGCCTTGCACAACAAATGTTTAATAAATTTTAGCTTTTTTATCATCATTATCAGAATTATTCTCTGCCAGAAAATATGCCTATAATAACTACAACCTGAAAATTATGTAAGGAGATACTAATATGTCAATATAGGGCCCATATAATATTAAATTGAAAACAGTATTAATTACTGATTAACCCTTCAAGATAAGCTAGTAGTAAGCAAACAAGTTGGCCTTCTATACAGGGCTTTTAGATTTTGACCAATTAAATGCTAGAGGACCTCTGCCAAAACTGATGGCTTGGGTTTTGAAGTAACTAATTTAAAGTAAAGTAATTAGATCTAAGGGCCACTGTCTATAGATGCTACTATAAATTTGAGGAAATAAAACTGTATCATCAGCATTTAGGCAATGGCTTATCTGTCTGTTCTCTATAGCAGGGAAGCATGGATTTGGCTCACCCAGGAATAATATCAAGTCATTAAGATACAAATTAAGAAGGAGAATCTGAAACATATTATATTTGTCTCCCTTGAAATTATCTAATCTGTCAAAAAAAATTGTCTCTAATGAGCTGGAATCTGGAAAGTGGTGTTGCAAGTCTCATATAAATATCGGTAGCCGGAAGTCTATATCTAGGGCAAAACCAATTCCTGTACTCAAGCCAAGAGCTGACAGGAGGTCAATAAATTCAACATTTTCAAAGTTCCCAAGAAACTTAATCACAAACTGATGAAGCTCTTATAATGTTGGTCAATAAGGCAAGAGCTATGCCAAAAACCCAATACTCTTGAAAAGACATTGTCCTGAGAAATCTAGAGTCGCAATTTATCAAGAAGGATATAGGCCTATCTCTAAATGGAATATTTTAGAGGGAAAAGAATGAACTTTTTAATGGAATCACCTTATATATAATTCCAGGGACTTGCTTACTTGTAGGTAACAGAAATAACAAACAGACAATACTCTAAGTCCATCATGGAGAGCAGGGCTGAATATTCAAAAGGCAAATGGCCTTTGTTCCTTTTTTTTTCTCCCCTATAAATATGTTTATTTTAATTTTTCAGTGTTACAAGATTGATTGTTCATGCACCATACCCAGTGCTCCATGCAATACGTGCCCTTCTCAATACCCACAATCAGGCTCGCCCACCCTCCCCACCCTCTCCCCTCCAAAACCCTCAGTTTGTTGCTCAGAGTCCACAGTCTCTCCTGGTTCATCACCACTTCCGATTTCCCCCCATTCACCCTTCCCTTCCTTCTCACAATGCCCTCCATGATTTTCCTTATACTCCACATGTAAGTGAGACCATAAGATAATTGACTCTCTGCGCTTGACTTATTTCACTCCGCATAATCTCTTCTGGTCCTGTCCATGCTGATATAAAAGTTGGATATTCATCCTTTCTGATGGAGGCATAATATTCCATTGTATAGATGTACCACATCTTCCTTACCCACTCATCTGTTGAAGGGCATTTTGGTTCTTTCCACAGTTTGGCAATTCTGGCCATTGAGACTATGAACATTGGGGTACATGTGGCTCTCCTTTGTACTGCATCTGGTTCTTTGGGGTAAATACTGAGTAGTGCAATTGCAGGGTCATAGGGTAACTCTATTTCTAATTTCCTGAGGAATCTCCATACTGTTTTCCAAAGTGGCTGCACCAACTTGCATTCCCACCAACATTGGAGGAGGGTCCCCCTTTCTCCACATCCTCTCCAGCATCTGTTGTTAACTGTCTTGTTGATTTTGGCCATTCTAACCGGTGTAAGGCCTTTACCTGGTGCTTTATTTGATTAGAAACTATTAATGAGAACTCAACTTAAGTCTTCAATTTCAAGGCGGTTGATGCTGGGAATCTTGCCCAGCATCATTCTTCTATGAGCGCAAAAAAATAAATTAAAATCCTATGTTTTTCATTTCTGGTTACTTAGCTACAAAAAAGAATTACTGGCAGCTTCAAAGTAGGCTTACCACCAGTTCTGAATTGCAGTAAGATTAAAGGGAAATGGTACAGTAGCAGAGGATGGCTGAGATTGGTCCCTTTGGGTACCACAAACTATATATAATAATTTAAATAAATCAGTTATATAACAGTAAAAGATGCTATAAGATCAAATGGTGTATCAATTAAGAATATTTTAGGCTACAAGAAGAAAACATGACTATAGTGGCTTAAATATTAGGACTGATTTTTCCTCACATAAGGGGAAGTCAAGAGGCATGCAGTTGTTGGTTCTGGTTTAGTTAGCTCCAGAGCCTCCGAATTCCCTTAATATTTCCCTTATGGACTCAGGTTGGCTGCTGGAGTTCAGGTCACACTTTAGCCTAAAGAAAATAAAAAGAGGTGGCACCTATTGAAGAGTTTAACTCTAGACTAAAATCCTACGTGTGATCATTCAGGCCTGACTACAGGCAATTACAAGGCTTTGCTTGACTGGCCTCACAGCTAGAAGCTGCCCTCCCCATACCAGACTTGGTGCACGGCCAATGCACTGCAATTTTCTAAAGAGAGTTACAGCCAGCGACTCAGCCCAATCTCCACCCCAACCCACCTAGGCTACCATGCTGATACATATCTGCATACACATATCTAGCCTAGGCATCTTTATTCAGAGACCCCCTTATTAGAGGCCTTTGATAAGGCACTTCAGAGGCACCTCCACCGAGACTTCATTACCAGAGGCCCTAAGTAAAGCTTTATCTCCACTCTGGCTCACTCTACTCTTTATCTTTTCCCCTCTCCCTCTACCAGACCCCTCAGATCCATTAAAAAGTCAGGAATCTTCTAGTTCAGGCTCCACAGCAATAAAACATTTCCCCCATTTGTGCTGCATCCATCTGACCCTTGCCTAGTGCTATTCCATGAGAAAAAATGGAACCCTAGGGAACCAGAGACACTTTTTGCCTCTCGCTTGCAGTGTCACAATAAACAAATAAAGCCTTGATTGTTACTTTCTGTTTGACTCACTGTCCTCACTGACCGACCTCAACACGTGGCAGCTCAATATCTATATCAGAAAAACAAACATGCCCAGAGACGATAGAGCAGACTTCAACTTTCTGTCGGCCTTCACTGAAATACACACAGCTGTTCTTAGGTGAACAGCATACATAAAGAGAAAGGCGTTGATCACCCAACTATCAGTGCCTGTTACAGTTAGGAAATTAGCTCTGTGAGGAAAATATAGACTAAGGAGCTTAGAAAAGAGATGTGTTTTCTGAGCAAGAAGGAGATGGGTTTCATAAAAGATTAAACTTTAAACCATGCTCTGAAAGATAGATAAGATTTGTAGATAAGAAGGCATGACAGATGTAATAAATCTAATAAGGAAAGGTTTTAAGGCAAGAAAGCACTCCTGGGACAGAGAAAGAAACATCCTATTCTAAAAAAAAAAAAAAAATGGAGAAAAATGTTTTTGTTTTGTTTTGTTTTTAAAGATTTTATAATTTATTTGAAAGAGTGTATGTGTGAGCAAGAGAGCACAATCAGGGAGAACAGCAGAGGGAAAGGGAGAAGCAGACTCCCAATAAGCAGGGAGCCCGAAACACGGCTCAATCCCAGGACCCTGAGATCATGACCCGAGCTGAAGGCAGACACTTAACTGACTGCGCCGGCCAGCTGCCCCGGGAAAGAATGTTTTGATTCAGGAAGTAGAACACACTTACCTCCCAAAATGATGGGAGCAAGCCACTCTTATGGGAGAATCTTTAACATCTAGTGCTGGCGAGTAAACTAAGAAATGCCTATAAAAAATACATCATTGTCTATCCAACCATGCCAATAAACATTTATGACAAACAAGTCACCTTACTACACACAGATTACACTCTCCAGAAAAAGCAAGTAAAAAGTGCCAAAAGTGCCTTGTGCAACAAAAGGAGAGAAAGCACAGTTCTGCAGCCATCTCTGCTTTTAACTCACTGTGATCCACAGGGTGTCCATCCATAGATATGAAGTGCATGGCCCTGAAAATACAAGCCTCTGATCTTACAGGGAACAGAGTGATCTTTAAATTAAAACATAACATCAAAAAGACTCTGAATAAGCCAGTTTAAGTCAATGGTTTCTGTCTTTTTGTTTGTTTTAGGCTTTTTGTGTGGAAGGAGAGATGGGGCCACTGTTCAAATGGAAAGCATAGTCAATAATTGCAGCAGATAAGATCAAAGCAATATTTTCTCTGTATTCCCTAAGAGGCATGTTTCTCCTATTCCTTATTAATTGGCAGTGACGGTCTAAACAAACAGTGGAAATAAAACTAGCAAGTCGGGTTCCTTCACATCTGTTTTTATACCTCCTATTGAGTAACAGACAGCTGGACACCGAAAAGCTCCAGGGCCAAGATCTTTCCTGTTATGTCCAAGTGAGCAACACCAGAAAGAAATCTATAGTAAAAGCTCTCCTTCAAAATAGTTCCCAATGGTCCCATTTTGAAAGTAGATACTTTTTCTTCTCTGACCCCAATTGGTAATTAGATATTCCTGCTTATTAATCTACATGACTGTTCCTGAATATTAAAATGTGGATTGTATGATCATGCAACTATGCTGGACGTGGAAGGAAATAGCAGACTGTAAACCCACAACTGCAACCTTCTAAAAGTGAAGAGGACAATGGCCCAAAAAAAACGAGACATTTTAATTAATATGCTTCCCTGTGGCTTTGCCTGTCTTCTTGTGTGCTCAGCTGGAGTAATCAGATGAAAACCTGAAGGGAGCACCCCCAGAAGCCTCACTTAGCCCCTTCCAGCTGAGCCTCATTCTATGTTGGCAACTGTCTCCACTGAGGAAGAAACTTGGCATGATCTGTAATGTACATCTGCTCTGGGGAATAATCCCTCCAGAGAATCACCAGGAAACAGCCTCTTCTAAAAGGAAAAAATTAAAAAATTAAAAATCTCACTTTAAAAGGAAGAAACAAGCAACAATCATTTAAGAAAGATATCTTTTAAGCTACTGGCATATGATACAACTTTCTCTTTAGAGATTTCCCTTTCCTTAGCAGCTTTTTAAAGTACAATTTATAATATAAAATTCACCCATTCAGAGCATACAGATCAGATTAATAAGTTTTTACACAGTTCTGTAACCATCATCAGACTCAAGCATTAGAACACTTTCATCACCTCCAAAAATTCCCTTTTGTCCATTTGCCATAAATCCCTGCTCATAAAGCCCTAGTCAACCTGCTTTTTGTTTCTATAGTTTTGTCTATTCTGTAAATTTCATATAAATGCAACCATACAATATATACTCTTTGGTTTGTGTGGCTTCTTTCACTTACCATGTTTTTTAAGTTAATTCATTTGTTGCGTATATAAGTTCACTTCTTTTTATTGCTGAGTAATATTCCATTGTATAGGTATTTTGTTTATCCATTCCAGTTGATGGACATTTGAATTGTTTCTAAATACTTAGAGACGTTATGAGTAACATGAACATTCAGATAGAAGTCTTTGTGTGGACATATGATTTCATTTCTCTCGGACAGATACTATATCTAGAAAATAAATTGCTGGGTCAATGGTTCATATATGTTCACCTTTTTAGGAAACTGCCAGGCAATTTTTTAAAGTAGTTGTATCATTTCCCATTTCCATCAGCAAGATATGAGAATTCCAGTTTCTTTATATCCCCAGTAACACTTAGTATTCTCAGTCTTTGCCGATTACATATGTTCTAGTAAGTGTACAGTGGTTTTTCATTGGGGTTTTAATTTGCATTTCCCTAATGACTAAAGTTTTTGAACATCTTTTCATGTGTTTATTTACTATTCATAGATCTTTTATGGTGATCTACTCAAAATCCTACACATTTTTTTACATTGGGTTGTATGTCTTCAGATGTAAGATATTTTTTTATACTCTGGAAGTCCTTTATCAGATATATAATCTGCAAATATCTTCTCCCATTCTTTTAGTGTATCTTTTTCTCTTCATTTTATTAATGCTATCTTTTGTAGAATTTTAATTCATCTTTTATGTTCATGTCTTTTGTTTTCTAAGAAATCCAAGATCACAAATTACCAATATATATAGGGACGGATCCTAAGTGGATGGATCCACTGACTAAGGTGGCTTACAGTTAAGCATCTGCCTTCAGCTCAGGTCATGATCCCAGGGTCCTGGGATCGAGCTCCACATCGGGCTCTCTGCTCACCAAAGAATCTGCTTCTCCCTCTCCCTCTGCCTGCTGCTCCCACTGCCTGTGCTCTTCACCCCACCTCTCTCTGTCAAATAAATAAATAAAATCTTTTTAAAAAATAAATAAATATTTAAATAAATAAATAAATTTTAGGATCCATGTGCCAATCCCTATAAAAAGACTACCAGGAATTTGATACAGATTCTGTTGAATCTATAGATCAATTTTGAGAACTGCCATTTTAACTAAACTAAGCCTTCAAAAAAAATAATAAAAATAAAAAAAGTCTTCTAATCAATGAACATAGTATAGCTCCTCACTTATTTAGATCTTTATTAATTTCTCTCAGTAATGCTTTGTAGTCTTCAGCATAGTTTTTAACTCTTTTTTGTTAAATTTATGCATAATTATTTTATTCTTTTTGGTTCCACAGTTAACATTTTTTCATTTTATTTTTGGATTGTTAATTATTAATAAATAAAAATAATTGATTTGTGTGTAGTGATCTTGTGTCTTACAATCTTGCCAAGCTTGACTATTAATTCTAACAGCTTTTTTGACAGATTCTTTAGGATTTCCTACAGACAAGTCATATTGTCTCTGAATAAAGATAATCTAACTTCTTACCTTCTAATGTATATCTTTAATTTTTTTTAAAGATTTTATTTATTTTTATTTATTTGACAGAGAGAGAGAGAGAGATCACAAGTAGGCAGAGAGGCAGGCAGAGAGAGAAGGGGAAGCAGGCTCCCTGCTGAGCAGAGAGTCCAATGCAGGGCTCAATCCTAGGACCATGACCTGAGCCAAAGGCAGAGGCTTTAACCCATTGAGCCACCCAGGCAGCCCTATGTCTTTAATTTCTTATTCACACATTATTGCACTGAGTAGAATCTCCAGTGATTGTTGAATAAAAGTGCCAAGAAAAGACATTCTTGTCTCTTTTCAAATCTTAAGAAAGTATTCAAGCTTTTAATATTAAGCATGATATTAGCTATATATCAGCATGAGGAAATTCTCATCTATTCTTAATTTGTTGAAAACTTTTACAATAAATGCATATTGTATATTTTCAATTTTTTTAACATCTGTTGAGATAATCATATGGTTCTGTCCTTTATTCCATTAATACCACACAAATTGATATCTGGTAAGTCAGCTTTGCAGTGTAAGGCGCTTAGAAGTTACCACTCTCTCCTAACAAGTAAAATGCTGAAGGAAACAAAAAACGAAACAAAAAAACCCTGAAAAGTCAAAAAGTCTTCTTAGATCTATCAGAGAAATGAAGCCAAAGGACAAACTGCTACCCCAAAAGTTGGAGAGACAGAGAGGTAGAAACAGAGAATCATGGTCTACTGAAGCAGAAATACAGGAAAAGTCTGCAAGGAGCCATGATGGTATAGGAAATCCTGAACAATAACTGGCATATGCTGGAAACTCAATATAGACAAATCTGAGAGACTAAAAACTCCAGAGGGACCCAGTCATCATGGGCTCCACATTTTTGTGAATTTTACCTCCAGAAGTTCCATGTTCTTACTATGAATACTGGAGGAAATTCCCTTATGCTTCTGGCAGTGGGAGAGAAAAAGGAACCATCTTGAAATACAACAGGTTTCTGTTCTTCTTTAAAAACTTGCCCTCAGGAGAAAAAAATTAACCAGAACCTAACCTACTGAGGTATAACCAGAGCCTAACCTATCTAGGGAAGGGAAGTAGCAATTCCAGTTCCCTCTAGCCATCATGTCCCACCTAAGGAGGGGGAAAAAACTAAGAAGGACTGGTGAAATTCACACTCAACAACATACTGAGACCTAATCATAGGACTGTGGAACAGTTCCCCTGTCCCCACACCTGATCACCATATTACTAAAGCCTTTCTTACCACAGTTCCTTTTACCCTGTACATCATGTCCACTTTCATAAGAAATTAAAAGGCACTCTAAGAGGCAAAAAGCACAGTTTGAAAATATTGGAAAAGCACCAGAACCAGAGGTCAGATACAGCAAGAATATTCAGATTATCAGAACAGGATTTTTTTTTAACTGTGATCAACATACTAAGGGCTTTAATGGAAAAAGGAGGCAATGTACAAGAATAGATGGAAAATGTAAGCAGAGAGATGGAAATTCTAAGAAAGAATTTAAAAAGAAATGACAGAGATCAAAAACACTATAACAGAAATGAATGGTGGACATAGCTAAAAAATCTCTCAGCTTGAGAATATGACAAAAGAAACTTCCAAAACTGAAAAGCAAAGAGTAAAAAAGCCTGAAAAAACCTGTTGTCCAAGAACTGTGGGACAACTACAAGAGGTGTAACATTCACATAAGGAAAATAACTGAAGGAGAAGAAAAAGATAAATCAAACTTGAATTCCCAGAATAAACATGATTTGGTTATGGTGATAATCCTTTTTATATGTCACTAGATTCAGGTTATTAATAATTTTGTTGAAGAGCATTGCTTCTACGTTCATAAGAAGTATTGGTCCACAGTTTTCTTTTTCTGTGATGTCTTTGTCTAGCTTTGTATAAGGGTAACAGTGGCTTCATTAAATGAGTTGAGAAGTTTTGTTGGATCTATTTTCTGAAAGAGTTTGTACAGAATTAGTATTATATTGTCCTTAAATATTTAATAGAATCCCCCAGTTAAACTACCTAGACCTGGGCTCTTCTTTGTGGGCTCTTTCTTTGTGGGATATTATTCTTTCAATTATTCAATTTAATAAAACTTTTTTGGATACCTAGGACACATGAAGTTTTGTAGCTGTCTTTGGGGAAGTATAATTTCCTATTTTTATGAAGTTTATGATCTAATACATAGGTAAAAAATCTCACATCACAAGTCAATTATGCCTTAATCCAAAGCACTATTTGATACAGATATCCTAGTGAACAAAGCATTGTACTGAGGCTTGCATTCAAATTCACTCTCTGTCACTACCCAGTAGTTTGGCCTTAACCACTCAAACATTCTAAGCTACAGTTTCTTCACTGTAAATGGACAGAGTTACACTAGAAGATCTTTAAGATCATTCTAGTATTTAAATAATTTGGTCTATGGTGAAAGCACAAAAATGAATTTTACCACAAATGATAATGTGAGAAAAACTTTTATTATAACTCATACTAGAGACAAAATGGTGTTCCTAATTTATAAGGAGATCCTAGAAATAAAGAAGAAACTCACAGTGCAATAGAAAAATTTAAAAAAAAAGATGCCAGAAAAAAAATACAAATGGTCTTTAAACACATGAAAAGTCATTTCAAATCAACTGTATACTAAGAACAACCAACTGGAAAGTGTAGACTGAAAAATATAAACATTTAAATAGCAATAAAAGACATCAAATATCTTTGGATTCATCTAATAAATTTTGTTAAGAGTTCTCTACTGAAAACTACAAGACATTGATCAGAGAAACTAAAGAAGGCTTAAATAATATTCATGGATTGATAAATTTCCCCAAAAATTTATTTGTAAATTCAGTACAATTCAAATTTTCATCTGGGATTTTCCTCACTTATTCTAAAATATATATGGAAATGCAAAGGGCCTAGAAGAGCAAATATATTATCAAGGAAGAATAAAACTGGTGGATTTACACAACCACCTGTCAATACTTAGAAAAAAACTACAATAATTAAAGCAACATATTCTGTGTACTGATGGAAAAGAAAAAAGAGCTCAGAAATAGACCCAAACACATGGTCACCGGTTTACAGAAAACACACCACTGAGTTCAGAAGGGAAAGGATGATCCCTCTTTTCCTCTGTAAATGGTCCTAACTATTGGATAGGTAACAGAAAAAAGATGTATCTTGACCCTTAAATTACACAATGCACAAAAATTAATTTGAAAAAGGTCACAGATCTAAATGTGAAAGATAAAATAATAGAGCTTCTGAAAGAAAACATTTAAGAGAACATCTTCATGACTTTGGGATACACAGGCTACAGAAAACACCAACTATGAAAAAAAATGATAAGTTCATCTTAATTTAAATTAAGACCCATAGTACTCCAAAAGATAGCATTAAGAGAATGAAGGCAGAACATAAACCCAACTAAAATTAATAAAAGGTTTGAAAGACACTCACAAAAAAAGAATATCCAGGCACGTGGGTGGCTCAGTCATTTAAGCCTCTGACTCTTGGTTTTGGCTCAGGTCATGATCTCAGGGTCATGAGACTGAGCCCCACGTTGGGCTCCACACTCAGTGCAGAATCTGCTGGAAATTATCTCTCTCTCCCTCTCCCTCTGCCCCTCCCTACCAGCACAGTCTCTCTCCCTCTCTCTCTCTCTTTCATATAATTAAACAAATAAATAAGAATATCCAAAAGACCAATAAACAAATGAATAGATATTCAACATTATTAGTTATCAGGGAAATATAAATTAAAACCACAATTAAATACCACTACACCTTTATCAGATTGACTAAAATTATAAAGACTGGTAACACACCAACTCTTGGCAAGGCTGTGGAACAACTCAAACTCTCATACATTGCTATTGGCAGTACAAAGTGATACAACCACTTTGGAAAACTACTGTATCTACTAAAGCTAAATACACCAGCAACCTTAATCCTAGGTTTATCCCCAAGGAAAACATATAAAATATATCTTCTGAAACACACACTAAAAATTTTTAGTGCAACTTTATTCATAGTAGCCTAAATCTAGACACATCTAAAATGTCTAGCTCCTGGAAAATTGGGATAAATTGTTGTATATTTAACAGAAAAATATATAAAGCAAATAAAAAAATGAACCGATATTTACATGCAAGAACATGGACATATTTCTCAGACATGAAGTTTAGGGAAGAAGCCAAACATAATATAACACACACTATATGACATCAGTTATATAAAATTAAACTACTAATCTATATGGTGGAATTCAGCATGATGGTTAGTACTAAGCAAAAAGGGGCAAGAGTCAATTGTCCAGGGTACTAGAAATGTTCTAAGCTTATCTTCATAATGGTTATATGGGTTTCTACATATTTAAAAACTCATGAAGGTATAAACTCAACATTTGTGTCATTTACTGTATGTATATTTTACTTCAAAAAATGCTAAGAATGCTCAAAATCATTTAAGATAAATGTAAATTAAAACTACCTTGAGATACCATTTATTGCATATTAATGGCAAAAAAAAAAAGAAAATCCAAAAAGTTATTTGATATGCTCTCTAGTCAAAGCTATGGGGAAGCTCAAACAAACATTGTTAATGGGAATGCAAAAATGCTGCAATCATATGAAGCACTGACTGCACCTACCCTTTGACAATCTCACTCTGAAACCTGTACCCATATGAAATGATATATATATTAATCATATTTATATAATTAATTCATGACATTGAAATAGGAAAATTTTTTAAATATCCCCAGAGTTCAGCAAGAGGGGACCGGTTGAAGAAATACCTTATATCCATGCAATGGAATAGTATGTAACTGTCAAAAAACAAACAAGTCCTATGTATTATTATGTGATATGTGAAATATTATGCAGTATAAAAAAATATGTAATTATTTTTTAAAAGAGGAAGATGCCTATGTACCAAAATGGAGAGATCTCTAAGATATATTACTAAATGGAAAATATGGTAGAGAACAATGAATAGAGAATACAATTTTTCAATAAAAAGAGCAGAAAATGAAATATATATTTGTATTTTCATTTATGTGCATACTAAAACAATGAAAGTAAAACAAGAAACTAATAAAAATTGTTAACCACAGGATGGTGGGGGTGGGTAACAGAGACAAGAGAGATTTCTCAATATATACTGTTTGGAAATAATGTTGATTTTTGAACCATGTAAATGTCTTAACTATTTTTTTAAAAAGAACTTGAAACTACTTAAAAAGAACATGAAAAAAAAAATGAGGTGCATTTAAATATGCTACTGAAATTCAGCCAGGGGAAAAAAAGGAAGATTTATATCAGCTGATAAACGATTTTTGGAGAAACAGAACTTTATATGGTTTTTGAAAAATGGGTATGGCCTGATTTGACACCTACTTTCACATTTCAAAGTGGATGGGAACTTCACTTTGAAATCTTGTCACCTTAGTCAAAATGTTCTGTTGAATACTGTATTGCTTACTTCATTAAGCATAGTGGTCACTTCTGGGAAGTGAGGGAGAGAAACAGGGATGGGGTGGGGAGAATTTCAGAGAGTCTGAACTACCTCTACATTTTATTTCTTTTAAAATATATGTAATATGGGGCGGATGGGTGGCTCAGTGGGTTAAAGCCTCTGTCTTTGGCTCAGGTCATGGTCCTAGGATCGAGCCCTGCATTGGGCTCTCTGCTCAGCAAGAAGCCTGCTTCCCTCTCTCTCTGCCTGCCTCTCTGCCTACTTGTGATCTCTATCTCTCTGTCAAATAAATGGATGGAATCTTTAAAAATAAAATAAAATATATGTAATATAATAAAAGACATGAAGCAAAAAATGACAACACAGAAAGATCTGACAAACCTGAGTGGTAAGGTGGAAAAAAGTTCAATTGTGTCCTTTATATTGAAGATACCAGGGGCCTCTAAGAAGAATAAGAGATCTATTTAAGATAAAACATTTCCTTGTTTATTGTGGACAAGCGAAACAGGGAAGAATAAACATGACTGAAGCCAAAAAACAAAACAATACCACCAACAACAACTACAACCAAAAAACACAGAAGAGTTTGGCTCATCAAGAAGTCGCAATGAAGCCAGCTAAGGAGTGTTCAGAACAGAGCAAAACTCAGCCTGCATGAGTACCCTGCTGCCGAGTGGGGCCAAGGCCAGGGCATTAAATGTCAGACTTCATGTGAGGGCATCAATTTATAAACAATCAGAGCCTATTTTTCTTGTAATTCCTGTAGGCAATGAACATAGTTTCCAAATTGAAAACTAGACCAAGTAACCATGAAGCCTTCAGAGACAACATTTTGTACATATTTCATGATTTCTTTTTAGGGAAATGCACAAGGTCTAATTACACAAGCTGTTTATTCTCCTCATTAGCCTTTTGGGTTTCAGCATGTGTGGATTTTCTTAAGCTTTTCTCACTATTAAATCAGCCAAATTCATACTCACAGAGGAAGTCAGATTCCAGCATGCAGCTCTACAGATCTCCGAGCTACCCAAACCCATGGGGTAATTAAAAACATTTTGTCTGCTGCTTTACGGCTTTTTTATTTTCTCCTGCAAATAGCTGTAGCAGGATTCATTCAACAAACACGCCCCCACAGGTTTAGCCTGTTTTACTGCAATTAGTCTCCTGAGTAAGATCCTTTGTATCACTTGGTAAAGGTGAAAAGAACAGACGGTGAAGAGAATAGATTATTATTATAAATATATAATACCTTATATTATTCAAATTATTTACCTTATATTATTCCAAACTTCAAAGCACTTCTACATGTTTGATCCTTATAACTTGTTGAGGAAGCAAAGCATTCTGCATTCCATTTTACAGATGAGAAAAACTAAGGTACAGGGAAGTCAAGTGGCTAGTCAAAAAGTTATACAGCTTGTAAGTGGCTGGAACCCACACTCACATCTTCAGGCCCTATTCCAGAGCTCTTTCCACTACACCAAAAGTCTAACAGGCTCAAACCAAAAAAGTGAACAAAAGAGTACAAATTTCTTTCCATCCACAAGATGCCAATTCTCATACAGTCATGGTTCCCAGTATACCCAGTTTCTAGATGTTTTGGAGACCAATCTTTCCCCAGATCTCTTTTCCCTCTTTGGCCTGCCACAGATCTAAATTTCCAACATTAAAGGTCATTCCTCTGGCTAAATAGTTGGACTTCACCATGTTAGCCAATTATCCTCAGTATTTTTCCTGAGGTATATGCACCAGAAATAAACTGAGAATATGTTAAAAATATAAATTCCTGTGCGCATGATTCTAGATCCATGGAATCGGATTCTCTTGGGGGAGGGGGTAATTTAAGAAGGAACATTTTTTAAAAGCTCCCTCCATGCACTGTTAATAGTTTTAAAGTTAAGAATCACTGCTCTCAGCAATGAAAAGCCCAAGACGTTTTGAGTCAAAGACTAGAACTATCAAAGGATTATTTTAAAAAACATAACTGGAAGCAATGTTTAACATGTGCTGGAGTGAACAGACTGGAGAACCAGTCTGACATTATAGCAGTAGGCCAACCTGAGAAGCAGGATGGGTAAGAAAGATAAATATGGGAATAGAAAGAAAAACTGTAAGGGGTATTGCATAAGTCAGTATAATTCCCTCCCTTCGTCTTCTACAAAATGTCTATACTTACTATACATGATTTCTTTCATTATACCTAGGCTCCATTACCTATTACCAAGAGGCCAGGTTGATTCTGTGAGCATATTTCATGGGTGCCACAGTTCAGCTTCTCCCCCTGTGTGTGTGCTACACTTCATATAAGGGGATTTAGCTATGGTTCATGCAAGATGGCTTAATTAGTCTCCTGTGACTAAAATTGAGCTCCTTTGCTAAATTCATTTAGATTAGAAGAAAAGGTAGTAAGTTACCAATAGTGGTGTCCCAAGCATTTCAAATTCATTTTTAAAACTATAACTCTCCAGCCTTTTTAAGTGTGTTGAAGAAGTTCTTGAGAGCAACACTTTACAAATCATTCTGTGTGACTCACATTTTGTTCCCAGAATGCATGGCCTAGGAAAGCTCTCATTTTCATTTGTGTCCCTTTGCCCTTTGTGTCACTTCCCTTGTTCTCTGTCTTGCCTCTTTTTTCTCTCTTTGTATATATAAAACACAGTGGAATAGTGTCAGTGTTAATCTTGGTGATTTAAATGTTTATCTTTCTCAAAAAGTCAGAAATCACATCAGCTAGTTCCTTCCTTCTACCATGGAGCTTGAGTAATTCAACCCTCCCTGCTGGAGCTCAGTTTCCTTATCTCATTTTACAGATAAGACTACTAGTAGGTATTCAAGCTCCCTCCGATTCAAATATTCTACAATTCTGAGTTTACTTCTCTGGATCCCTTCCAGCAACATGAAAGTTTAAAATGTCTAGATCCAAATTACTCTTTGGTTCATTTGAGTTCAGAGCATTTAAAATGTCTGTAAGAGAGTACACTAGAGTCTTGTGCTACAGCAGTGGAGCTATAATAAAGTTGGTTTAGCTACTTAACTGTCTGCCCACACATATTTCTCACTGCAACTTCTTTAATCAGGTCCAGCGAAACTAGGTAAGGGAAAGGAATCTTAATGAAATAAGCAGTCCTAAGGCATCTGGTCACATCAGAGAAATGTCACATGCCTTTTATTCACCACAAGGTTTCTCTATGGGTAATTTCCCATTGTCTTCCCCCTCCAACCATCATACTCACCAAGAAACATGTGATGATGCCAAGGACACATATGGCACAGCATTAGTAGTATTAAGATAAACATGTTTCCTGCTCTCCTAGAGCTAGCTAGCGTGATAGGAATAGTGAAAGGAAGAAGTGGTTTAAGTTGTTATGAATCTTCACAGTCAAAATGCACCATCTCATCAAGTTAAAAGCAGAATAAAGTTTGGATTTGGATTCGTTGTTTTTTGTTTGGTTGTTTTTTTCCTTCGGCTTTTTAAAAAAATGCATGGACGCTAACCATACATAAGTAAAAAGCTATAACCTGGTGTCTATACTTCTGAAAGTCTTGTCCCACTTCCCAGTAATTAGACAGCACTCTTTTTATATCCTAATTTAATATCTACCACAATATGGACATATTATTCACTCATCTTGCATTTGACAATTATTAAATGCCTATTATGTGCCAGGCACATTCAAGGAGCTAGGAATACTCTGGTGAATAGGACAGATATAGTCTGCTTTCATGATGGTTAAATTCATGGTGGGGGGAGTGGATGAAATATATTAATCAAACATCTACAGGAATAAAATGTAAAATGTATTTTACGGATATATTTTACATACATACACACACACATTTAGAAAAAAGGAAGTATATACACTCATCTGTTGTAGTAACTAAAAAGGGGGAAGATCATGTAATTTTTTTCCTTTTCTTCCTTATAATGTCTTAAATATCCTCTGATATTTCTTAAAGATTTATTTATTTATTTGAGAGAGAGAGAGCAAGGGGGGGACAGAAAGAGAGGGAGAGAAAGACAAGCAGATTCCCCACTGAGTGCAGAGCCTGACCCAGGGCTCGAGCCCACAAACCTGAGATCATGACCTGAGCCGAAATCAGGAGTCAGATGCTTAACTGACTGAGCCTCCCGAGCACCCCTCCTTTGAGTTTTGTTTTTTTGTTTGTTTGTTTGTTGCAAGCATTACATTTTGGAGGGAAAAAAAGCCAATATAAATATTTCATGCTTTTGAGGATTTACTGACATAGGGAAATGTCATATATTACTAGAAATTTAAGTGGCAAAACAGCATGTACAATAAGATTTCATTTTGGTTATATAACACAATAATAACAAACTAGAAAGACATACATCAAAATACTAATAGCAATTACCTCTGGTGCGGTAAGAGATCATTTTGTTTTTTATGCTTTTAAAAAACTACCCAAGCTTTCTACATTGAGCATGTATTAACTTTTAATTTATTTTACCTTTGGACTCTTAGCTCCTCTGGGGACATTCTCTGACCATCAGCACCCTTAGCCCACATGCTCTCCCTTGGCTGAATGTATATAAAACTGGGTGAATCCATTGCCATTTTAACACTGGGACATACTGTTCATAATTATTTTTCTTATGATAGAAGTATCAAGCGTTTGATTTCTTTCACCTACACTAGTATTTGATCGTGGTCAGTAAATACTGGGAGCTTAACTAATTACTCTCAAATCCTATCAGGATGCACTGCCACCAGTGATTAGGGTTGGGTTTGGAGTTACACAGGCAGTAGCACTCCCCAACAGTCCCCATACATTATTCCAAGCTTTCCCCCAGAATGCCTGTCATTTTCATCCTCACACACAGAAGGTACCTCCAAGGAGTAGAAACTCATTTCTAAACTGTGAGCTCTTCTGCCTCAGCCCATCAAGGTTCACTGTAAAAAGGAGAACCAGCAGACGGAACAGAAGGAAAGGGCTTATTATTATAGAACATAATTTATTACCCACAGGATTCCTGAGTTACTGCCGCTGGGCAAGAAAATAGAGATTCAGAGAATCTTGAACCTTGAAGGGAGGCATGTGTGAAGTTCAAGCTTACCAATGAAGAAACAGGGTACAGAGATAATAAGTGACATACCCTGGGTCCCACAACAAATTGGTGGCAGAGTCCCTTCTCCCACTGCAGCAGACTGAGAGATAAACTAAAATACAAAAAAAAAAAAAAAAAAATCTGCACAGAATGAGAAAACAATAATGGAAATGGGAAACTGTCGCATTTGCCTCAGACTCTGTACTGTTTGAATCTTTTACACGGAAATGACAATATATCTAAATTGATTATTAATGTTCAAATATAATAAAGATATACCTTTTTAAAATAAAAATACCTGACAAACAATGATTTTTACTAATAACATCGGCTCTCTGGACAGATTTCTGGGACTGTTTGTTGGGCTTCTTATCAAATTCATGCAGCACCCTCCAGCAGCAGAGCATCGTGGTTAAGGGAATGGACTTCAGGATCAAACAGGTTCAAGCCTGTATAAAAACTTTGCTTCTTACTTTAGCTGTGTGATTCAGGCAAGTTAATTAACCTCCTTGTGCCTCTGTTTCCTTAGGAGGAAAATGGAGATAATAATATTACATAGCTCACAGGGTAAGAATTAAAAAAGATGACGCATGAAAGTGCTCCAAACAGTGCCTGGAGCAGAGCAGCTGCTCACGTTGCCTACTCGTTTTTCATCATCACATTCCTTCAGGCTACTGTTCTTTCTATCACCACTCCCAGGCTGGTTTTGTGACACAGGACAGAAGCCACTTCGCACTCATCTGCTTTATTCAGGTTGCTCTTGTTCCCCAGAATGGCCTCCCCTCTCCTTTCTATCCATCAAAAATCTACATTTTCTTCCAGACTCAGGTCAAGATTCATCCCTCCAAAATTATCCCCAAATCACTGTCACAAAAAATTCCCCTCTCCTAATGGTGATTACTTATTGGGAGGGTGGCCATATATTTAAATACAATGAGCAAACACAGTAAGAGATACAGGGTAGAGGAAAGACCCTGAGCTTCTGAGTCAGAAGGCTCTAAAAAATGCTAATCTGCCAACTCCCAGCTGTGTGACCTGGAACAAATCACCTTAAATTCTGAGCCTTCATTTCTTCAATCTGGTAAATAAGTTTCATAATCCCTCCAGCCATTTTTTCTGTCAGGAACAGCCTGATATAGAAAAGCATTAAGGATAAGAGCAAGTAAAAGAGAACAGGAAGAAAAACGTAAGAATCAAGGATAGGGAAAAAAAAAAAAAAAAAACCCTGGCAAGGAGGGTGTGAGGACTGATGAAAATGGACAGAGCTCAGCTGAGGGGAACAGTTCAGGGGACTAGAGGTCCATCCTTAGAAGAAAAAGCAGTTATGATTCCTATGGCCAGAGTCAGGGGGCCCTCATACTTCGAGACTGATGAAGATAATAGTTTCTATCAGAAAACAAAGCAGGTGACCTTGGTATCAGTTAGGAAAAGACCTGGAAAGGGAAGGAAGAGGCAAGAACTTAGCTTCACAAGTATCAATCGATAGCCTAACTGGGATGCTTAGATACAAACTATGTAACTAGGATCTGTTTTATATTGAATTCAGCATATAATGTTTGAGGCATATTATGATACTGCACTAATTTTTAGCTAACACACTTCCCCCTCTTATCTTTATAAAAAACTACGCTGTGTGCACCCCCACTCCCTCTCTGGGCTCACAGAGATAGAAGGATGACCCAAATATGGCCAATCAGAAAACCTCATTTCTAAAAATGCTACTTAAAATGTTTCAACCAAGACAACAAGGGCACCAACAGTCAGGATAGGCTCCGGTCATGAATAACCATCATGACTATACCAGTATACATTGGCTGAATGTCGGCCCTGCCCACTTCCCTGGGCACATGATGAAGCCAACAATGGATCCTCGACAAAGTAGAGCCAACTGGATCCTTTTCTGACAATGACAAATGGACCTTGGGAAAAAGAAGCAAAGCTCTTTACATTGTTATAGCTAAGACATAAAGCCTGAGATAAGACAACAAAATGAAAACAATCAGAGACAGGGAGAAATGAGAGATGAGCAGAAGGAAAACCCTGGTGAAATTGTGTCCTGATTCTCAAGTCCCTGAGTCCTTCAGTTCTTTCTTTAATTCCAGGGTTTGCACGATCATCCTTTCCAGTTATCTGAGCCAATCAAGTCTATTTTTTCTTAAGTTTGTTCAAATTGGATTTATCACATATAATCAAGGGTTCTGACTAAAACCCTTCTGCTCATTATGGCAAACATGAGCTTGCAAAAGAAGTGACCATGTACCAAACTAATTACAGTAGAAAGACAAGGAATCTGTCTTTGAAAGAAAAAAAAGGCCCTGAATCTGGATATTTGTTCTCAGGTGAAAAAAAAATCTCCACTTTAGCACATTTGGCCACTGGTGATAGTTTGATAGTTAACTGTAGATAAGTGTCTGATGATAATTGTGCCCAAGAGGCTCCAGGGTGTCCCTCTGTGTAACAGCAACCCTGTACCATGCTAACCCCCACCTCATATCTCCAGTTTTCAGTCTGCTTCAAGTTAAAATGCATCTTCCCCCGTGTGCAAATACCACTGGACCCAGATTGTTTCAAGCAAGCAAATTCCATTGTGACAAACTATTACTTTCTTAGCATTTCCCAGAATGGAGCCTCAGGGATTTATATACAGTAAATACCCAAGGGACGTTCCAATAATAAAAGAGTGGCCACATACCAGATTACAAAGCTCTTCAGTCTCCCAAGTACCTCAGTCTACATGTATAGGCCCAGCTGACATGCATGCAAGCAAACAGCATTAACAGTCCAAATTCCCGGGGACCAGAGCTCAAATGACCAAAACTGATGGGCCTGTCAGATCCAAATCTAGATGACCTTCACTGTGAGCAGTGAGTAGGGAAATGTCAGCTGAGGTTACAAAAGCCTCAGCAAGTTCTAAGAAAAATCCCTGAAGTGCAAATACTCAAAAATGCAGAGCTCAGGCAAAGCCTGTACAGTAAACACCTTCAGTTAATCCCACCTATAAAAGTTCATTATAATGGCCAGATGACCCTAGTAAGAGATCACTAGGCTTACAAGTGCTTGTGGCTTATTGTAATGCTATCCATCAAGGGCAGCCAATAAGACAGGAACATAAAGGAAAGATGACTCATCAGAAAGCAGGAGAACGGGAGCAGACACAGAATATTTCCCAAGATACAGATGTCTATCAACCTTTACCGATGGTCCCTTGACTGGGGAAATTTTTGACCCACTCCAAATACATAAGGTCCATTAACTCTCTATTTGGAAGCAATAGTGGTAAGAATTCAATGACTGTTAGCTACATGCTAGGCACTGTGCTAATAAGCATTTTGTAAGCATCAAGTTAACACTTGGAAAAACCTTGGCATCACATTTAGACACTTAGCAAGAGCTGAATAAATGTTGGTTACTATAATCATAATCATTTTTAATCTTCACAGTACTTCATGAGTTTGGTACTTATTTGTTATGGTTATTTTATAGATTAGGAATTGGAGGCTTAGAGACATTGAGTGAGCTGTACAAACTTACTCTATTAACAGAGGAGCCAGGATTCTAAACCAGAAAACCTGGCTTAAGAGCTCTTAAGCTTTATACTCCACTGCCATTCTTCAGTTCAAAAAGGAGTTTTCAAAATCCAGGGAGCAGCCCCTGCCAATAATGTTTATATGACACAGCTGTGTAAGAGTGATCTACTCACTTCTTCTCCCATTCCAGTGGTTCCAAACATTTCTACGCATCAAAATCACCCAGAGAGCTTGTTAAAACACAGATTTCGGGCCCCTGGGTGGCGCAGTTGGTTGAGCGACTGCCTTCGGCTCAGGTCATGATCCCGGAGTCCCGGGATCGAGTCCCACATCGGGCTCCCAGCTCCATGGGGAGTCCGCTTCGCACTCTGACCTTCTCCCTTCTCATGCTCTCTCTCACTCTCTCTCTTTCCTAATAAATAAATAAAATCTTTAAAAAAAAAAAAAAAACACAGATTTCTGGGTCCCATTCCCACAGTTCCTAAACCAGGGCCTCTGTGGGGGTAGGGCCCGAGAATTTGTACTTCTAGCAAGTTCCCTGGTAATGCTGCTGCTGGCCTAGGAACCATACTCTAGCAACCACTGCCCTATTCTTGCCCTCAACTCCTGTCTTCACCAATCACTGAAATGACTAAATTCCCAAGAAATACTCCAGAACTTCATCAGGTGTAAAGATATGATCACAGCACATCTGTTTCCCTTCTTCTCCCACACTCTAATTTCCTTGACTATTTAATTCATTCATTCCACATGTAATTACCAAGCTCCTATATGCCAACTGCAGGCACTGGAATACCACTATGAACATTGTAGAATTGATTGACAACCTAGAGAAGCACATAGCAGATATTAACTAAATGCACCCACAAAATACACTAAATTTCAATTTGGACAAATGCTATGAAGAAAAACAACTATAGGGGAACCTGGGTGGCTCAGTTGGTTAAGCATCTGACTCTGGTTTTGGCTCAGGTCATGATCTCATGCGTGGTGAGATAAAGACCCTAGGTGGGTTCTGTGCTCAATGGAGAGTCTGCTTAAGGATTTCCTCCCTCTGCCCGTCCCCCCAAGCTCTCTCTCTCTCAAAAACAAATAAATAAATCTTAAAAAAAAAAAGACAAAGAAAAGTAACTTCTAAAAAGAGAAAAGAGGTTTTAGAAAAACCTTCTAAAAGAAAAAGCCATGAGGGAGACTACAGTGGAGCTTTTTGGCTTTTGTCCATCTAGTATGCATTCTTCCCTGTGTCTCCCTTCCACATTCCTCACCCCTCTGCACCCCATGGATGCACATATATGTTCTCCACACTATAGTGGAAGAATATCTCAAAAAAAAGGCTCCATGCCCTCACCTAACCCAGGCATAGCCAGGTCCAGGAAAAAGGGATATAAAGTGGTCTTTAGACATGCCTCCTCCTCCCCCACCACATGGTAGAATAAGCCTCTAGACAGAGAGAATGAGTTCAACAGTGAGTCACCATGCTGAGAGATGGGAAAGAAAGAGAGTCAGAACCCAGGAGGTATTGTTTTTGAGTCCCCAGATCCAGTCATGCCTGAAGCTAGCTCCATCCCTAGGCTCCCTGTTTCAGAGACCAATGAATGCCTTTTCTGCTGGATTTTTATCATCTTATGAGACATAACTATTACAAATATAGAAACCTTAATTGTATTTGAGAGCAATGCTTGTTTGAAGAAAAAACATTTGAGTTGAGACCTAAAGAATGAGCAAGAGAAGTAGCCATGGAAAGAGTTGGAGGTTAAGGTTCCAGGTAGAGATAACAAATACGCAAAGGTCCTGTGGTGAGAAAGAGCTTTCTGAAGGAATTAAAAGTAGGAGTGGCATGGGGGGTGGGTGCAATAGGAAAGGAGGTAAGAGAAGTATATAGGGTCAGACGCTACAGGCTCTGCAGAGAATTCTGTAATTCATTTTTAAAATATTACCCATGACTACAAATCTATGTTTAATAGCATGATTTATACTAAAATTACTTCAACCAATATGGATTTTCCTAGACACCTTCTAAACTCAAAACATAACGTTCCCCACACCAAGCCCTTCTAGCATGCCTCCCTGACCCTTTCAATATGCATATTTCCTATTACATTCAGAGGACTGAGTCCAAATATCCCTCGTCCTATACTAGAACAAAGCACACATCCTTTGGTAGCAGATGGTAGGAGACAGAATACTCAGGATAACACTGCTGTTCTAATAACTTAGTTCAAGGAAAGTGGCCCCCGTGGGCCCAATTAGAGCCAATACCCAACTTTAACTAATAGCAGTAGCCATGTTCTCTGATCTGCCCTCAACTTTATGCAGCTCTGCTTCACTGCTTCTCTAGATCAGATGTATGGGGAATTTAAGGATGGTGGAAAACGTGGTTACAGAGAAGTTCAAACACCTGCTCCCTCTAAGTAAAGAACATTCAGTATTCTTTCCCCCAGTTTTCTAAGTTCAAAATCCAAAAAAAAAAAAAACTAACAACATTGTAAATTCTTAGAACCCTGACATATCAATTCTTTTATTTTTTTTTCAATTCTTCTAAATGGACCATTTTCATTAATAACAGAAGTACCTGTGGCACCAGAGCTAGATACTGCTTATAGCCATTACCAGATGTCAGGCACTGAGAGAAGCCTCTACATGCTTCGTCTCATAAACCCATGAGGTGAATGATATAATTTTTCTCAAGCTACAAAGTGAAAGTGAGGCCCCCAAAAGGGGAATTATTATGATGAAGGGTGCTGAGTAAGTAAAAATAGGAAATAAGAATCAAATCTGGAGGCAGAGTATGCTCATAATCACTGTGTTATTTAAACTTCACCATCAGGAAAGAATGCTGACTGGTTTACAAAGCGATCAAGATCAAGACAATAACTAGTTCTAGGAACATAAACTCTAAATAAATAAAACCAGCAAAGGATATACAGAGAGATAAGTAAAACGCTAGACAAATAAACACACTGTACATGGCCAGTTTCTCTCTGGCTGGCCTAAACTTAGGGCTCAGGATAAGGCCTATTCCTCCTGCATTTTTCCCTAGTTGTCCCATGCATATACTGCCCATCCCACCAATAATCTGGCATCTGGCTAGATCCATTTTATTCCTGTGAAATCCTGTGATGAGCCTTTAATGACAATCCACCTCTCAGTTGAATGTCGACAGCCCCAAAAGCCAAGATGAGAAACCACTGGAGCTTGTCTTACTCAAGTTATTTCTCTGAAGAGTTTCAGCTTCACTCCTTTCTAACTGGGCAATCTGAGGCAAATTATATAACCTCTCTAATCCTTAGTTTTTCATCTGTGAAATTACCTTCCTTATGGTGTTGCTGCGACGATGACATGAAATAATTCATAGTCAGCACTTGACATTTGACATTGTGCCTAGCACATAATAATTATTTAATGAATTCCAGCTATTATTGGCTATGTTACTATATATGATATGCTCTAAAGAAATGTAATATATGAACATCAGAATTGGCAAATAGATAAATTAAAGTGTGTTTTGTTTTGTTTTGTTTTGTTTTGTTTTGTTTTGTTTTGTTTTGTTTTGTTTTGTTTTGTTTGGAGAGAGACAGCACCAGGTAAGGGGAAGGGCAACTAGAGGGGAAAAGAGAGAATCTTAAGCAGAATCCACACTCAGGGCAGAGCCCAACACGAGGCTGATCTCACGACCCTGAGATCATGAACTGAGCTGAAATCAAAAGTCAGAGGCTGAACCCACTGAGCCACTCGGGCACCCCAATTAGTTGAAGAGGATTAACAGTATTAAAAGAATCTTCATTTTATAAAGATTTCTCATGGGAATTTTTTTCTTTTTTTTTTTTTAAGATCAAAACTTCCCTAGACTATGGTGAGAAAAATAAATAAATAAATAAATAAATAACTGATTTTTCAAAAAACAAAAAACCACTCCCCTAGAGCATTACGAATGAGACTTGGTCTGTACTATTTCTACTCACAACACTTCTGACACCAAATGGGTGGGTTTGTTCCTCACAAACCAATTCCAATTGGTTGGTTCCACACCAACCAATTCTCCAACTCTAAATATCAGCTGGGTGGCCTACAATTCAACTCGGACACAAACTGTGCAGAGCTGGCATCAGACTCCATGTGTTTAAGAGCTCAATCCCACAAGACTGTCCTCACTTCAGATGCGGGTTCCAAGTATTTGGTGCCCATGGTACCCACACTTCTGTCTGACATGGCCACAAAGTTGCAGGTTTCCACGACACCAAGTTTGATAATTTGCTAGAATAGCAAGAACTCAGGGAAAGACTCTACTTATAGCTACTGGTTTATTAATAAGGATACAGCTCAGGAACAGCCAGATGAAAGAGATGCATAGGGTGAGGTGGGGAGGAGGTTCAGATTTTCCATACCCTTCCGAGTATGCCATCCTCCCAGCTCCTCAATGCGTTCACCATCCCCAGAAGCTCTCCAAACTCTGTCATTTAGGTCCTTTCATGGAAGTTTCACTATCTAGGCACGATTGATTAAATCATTTGCTATTGGTGATTAATACCAATGAATGCTGGAGGTCAAGGGTTGGACTGAAAGTCCCAATCCTCTAATCATGCCTTAGTCTTTCTAGGCACCAGTATGCATCCTATCTGGGAGTCCTCAGCCACCAGTCAAAGATATTCTGATCACTCTAAGGATTACAGGGCTTTAGGAACTATGTGCCAGGAACCTGGGACAAAAGCCAAATACAGAATATAAACTTCTTATTGTATCTACATTTGGGTACCCAAAAGTTAACTTACCACAACATTTGAATTACAAAATTTAATAACCCTATGTCCACAAAAAATTTCTAGCTCAAGAAAAAGAATATCATTCTCATTTCTAGAGGATTCAATTCAGCTAGAAGATATTCCCAAATAATTTATTGTGCAAGAGAACAAGAGAAAGCAAAAGCTTCTACCCTGGAACTAGCTAGAGAGCTGGCCTGTTGGCCAGCTGGGAGCCACCCAGTTTTGAAAGGTAAAAATGAATTTGTTACAAGAAATCAAGGAAGAGGAGTGTGGTATAACCAACCACATAATCTTAGTTAAATCACATAACCTTTATGAACTTCAGTTTCCTCACTAATGAAATGAGATAGTTATAAATAGATGATTTTTCAGGCCCCTTTTTGCTTTCAAATGCAATCACCCATTGCCTAGGGAAAATAATACAGAGAACTTGTCTCAAATAACACAACCCTTCAAGTGGAAAGCATGCTGTTTTATTTCAACCTCTCACCCTATCCCTTGCTGTTACCCAAACTAGGTAACAATTTTATCTGCAAAAAAGGAAATGAACTGATGACTTTGAGGATCAGGTCACAGAGGTGTTTGCCATCCTGACAGCCCCACTGATATGCCCTTACTGCTTATACATGCAAAGAAGAAACATCTTTTTTTCTTTCCAGTTTTACTGATAGGTTCTGGGAAAGAGAGATCTTAATAAGCCGTCAGAGGCAAGTGTAACAGTCTTCCTTTGAAAAAAAAAAAAAAACCACTATACCTTGATAACATATAGCTCTTTATGTGAGAAAATCATGGCATTTATCAGAGGAGTAGGTCAGCAGTGCATGCTATTATCCTGTAAGGGAGAATCCTGACAATGGGAGGTAAATAAGTATGCCACATGGGAATCTGAGATATAAAAATCATGCTACCTTTACACCATGGTCATCAATATTATATTGACTCTCAGAGTGATCTCATTATAGAGGAATCCATCCCTCATTTTATTAAATCTTGGGAAAATATGTGTTTCTCCGTCTGCCAAGTGGCAAAGATTATAGGTAAAAATTAAATGGAAATAATTAGTACAAGTAACTAAAACTAGTGAATGTCCACAGCAAATTACTCCCAGTCCCTCATTGATAAATGTTTTTTAAAAGGAGTTCATTTTAGGCCACTAGACTTGGATACAGGCATTAGAGGTCTTGATCGTAAGCAACACAATTGAGGTTGACTAACAATCAAAAGCAAATATATTGGATGGAATGTCATGGAACCAACAGGAACCTGGAGGAGCAGGCTTAGCACCATGCAGCAACCAAGCAAACCCCAGAAAGCTAAGAAGCAAGAAGCATAGCAAGCACACTATTGCAAGTGGAGCAGGAAGCTACTGCAGCTGCTCCCCAGGATAAATAATTGCCAACTGCAGTTTATGTCCTTAAATCACTCCCTCAAGAGAGAAAAAGAATCTGATTGCCAGGGTTAGGTCATATGTCAGGCCCCTGGGAGCACAGAGCAGAAGGCTCTGTCTTCTACAGATTCCATTGAGGAAACAGGCACCTGGAAATTTACTGTCCCAGAAACATTAAATGAAATGATGGAGGTCAGTTCTCCCAAAGGAAATCAGGGTACTATACAAGAGAAAGAATTTGTGCTTGCTTGCAGCCAAAAGAAAAAAGAAGGAAAAAGAAAGCTATAAACAACAACCTGTGTGTGTATTTGTTTGTTGATCATTCAATAAAACTTTCAATGTCATATGATATTATAAAGACAATCCCAGGGTATATAAGATCTCACTAGCCAAAAAGTACAATCTCTGATACACTCTCACTACCTTAGATATCACAAACTGTTGTGCATTTAGAAAGAAAGGGTTTCCAGTGTGTTTGCTACACCTGTACTCAAAACAAGAATGTTCAAGCATTTGATGGCTGGACTAATCCCCACAAGGTCAGTAGCACATTATTTTCCTTCCTTTCCTCCCTTATCTAAAGAAAAGTAAAAAATTCAGGAAATTGCGCAGGTCTCACCAGGAGTCCCTAACTCTCAAATTTAATAATTTCACATATGCAGGTGCAGTTAACAAAAGCCTATGGATTTTGCTAACAGACACATGAAAAAATGTTCATCATCTTTAGCCATCAGAGAGATTCAAATCAAAACCACACTGAGATACCACCTTACACCAGTTAGAATGGCCAAAATCAACAAGACAGGAAACAACAAATGCTGGAGACGAAGTGGAGAAAGGGGAACCCTCCTCCACTGTTGGTGGGAATGCAAGTTGGTGCAGCCACCTTGGAAAACAGTATGGAGATTCCTCAGGAAATTAAATATACAGCTACCCTATGACCCTGCGATTGCACTACTTGGTGTTTACCCCAAAGAAGCAGATGCAGTACAAAGAAGGGCCGCAAGTACCCCAATGTTCAGAGCTGCAATGGCCACAATCGCCAAACTGTGGAAAGAACCAAAATGCCCTT
>CM052799.1:40432461-40460215 GCA_028533885.1 Nasua narica
CAATAGTGAATCCCAAACAAATGATCTGGACTTATGAAGACTCATCCTCAGATCCAGGCACAAATGGGGTGTTTGGCAACACCATATCCTTTGTAGACCAATGAGTAAACACTACACTTTCTGTGGGAGCTTGGCCAGTATTTATCCCGAGATCTGCAGATGGTATCATGTGGGATGTCATTATGGCTTATCATGTCAATGTGAGTTGATGTGCTTCAAAAACCATCTACATCAAATCTTCCTACTCTGCTGAACAATGAGATGTAATTTATAGCAATAAAACTTCTTGTACAGGGGTTTTACCTGGAGTGGGCAATTTTCTTATTTTTTATAACCCATTTTCATTTTTTAAGGTAATTATTACAAGCTGTTCTTCCTATTCCATGAGTAAATAGTCAAACTAGATCATTTCAGTCAGTGATTACTAAACTACAAAAAGTACAAAAACTAGTTGTCTTTTAATATCCATAAAAGGTTACTCTACTCTACTAACAGAACACACTACCAATCTGAATTGTTTAAAATAAAGTATGTAATTCAATAAGGCCTTAAATTATCATACTGCAGTTTCAAAATGACTGAGTCATGAAAAATTATTTGGGTACAGATGAGCAAATATGAAATTATAAAAGTTTCTCAAGGTAGGCCCTGAACCTGGGTGAGTTAGGTGGGAATCTGAGTTATAAACCGAAGTCAATATTAAATGAGCCCCCAGAAAGAAGGATAAATGGGAAAAAGCAGGGTATTGCTGCTGCATTCCCCCAAAATAAAGACACCAGTGTTTCCACTGATATACCAATAAATATTTCAGTATGTCCACAGGTGCCCCAACAATTACCAGATTCTCCCAGGGACTAACCAGATCACCCCTGCCTAATTAGTTATTAAGTCCTTATTGTTCATCAGTGTCCCATATGTACTAGAATGATTACATCTTAACCTAAAAAAATTACTGCCACTTTTCTAAGGTGTTTAAACTGGGAACTTAGATAATTTTCTACAAGAAACACAGTGTTGTTTTAGAGAGGTTCAGTGTATACATAGTGCCTGAGAATAAAGATAGCTGGCATCTGGTCCTGACTGTTTCTAGAAAAAGTCACTTAGTCTCTGTGACTCTGTGTTTTCTTACTTTTAAAATCAACAAATTAGTGAGAGGTAGTTCAAGATGGCAGCATAGGAGGATCCTGGACTTAGATGCTCCCATGGACACAACAAATCTATAGCTACATATGAAATAATTCCCTCTGTTAAGAAAAAAAAAAAACCAAAATCTGAAAACTAGCTGACCAGCTCCTCCACCACAAATCCACATTAAGACAGGAAGGAGAAGCAGAGACACAGTCCTATCAAAAACCCCACCCATAGCACAGCAAGTCACAGCAGGAAGAAACAGGAGGGATCACAGAAATATAAAGTTTCTCCCTGAGGAGTGAGGGGTTTCTGGCTCACATCAGGCACCCCAACCATTGCTACCTGTACTGAAGAGATGAGCACCCAAAATGTTCAGCTTGGAAAACCAACAGGCTTAAATCTAGGAGAAATATACAGTTGTGGAGAAAGGATATAACACCCTTACAGGATTCACATGCAAACTTGCTCACTCCAGGACCCAGCACAAAAACAGCAGATTGAAAAGCATTCATACCATATGTGAAGGAGATTCATTTGCTAATCTTAAGGTGTCTGCCAAAGAGGCAGAAACCTGTTACATTCTTCTCTGAGGACAGAAGAGCAGATGAGTACTATTTTTGGCATTCTGCCTCTATCTTGATAGTGCCAGGAAGGTGGGCACCATCTTCACGCTCTGCTTCTACCTTTCTGGCACTGGCATAGGCAAGTATCATTTTCACTCTAGCCTGCTGGCACCGGAAAATGAGTGTCCTGACCCTCTGTATTGTTTCTACAACGGCTGCCAGACCCAGCACATAAGTGCAACCCATAAAGAGGACACCTATTGAGTACTTGGCTCTAGCAACCAGGGAGAATTGTATTTCTGGGCCCCAGAGGTCTGAAAAAATGAGAGACACAGTTCAAGAGACAACCAAGAGTTAGGGCAAAGTTAAAAGATAAGGTTCATATCCTGTACAAGGCCCTTCCTTCAAGACTGTAAGAGATACTGTCTAACCTAATATATAGAAACACGCACAGAGAGTCAAGTAAAATGAGGAAACAGAGGAACATGTTCCAAATGAAAAGAAAAAAAGAGGGGCACCTGGGTGGCTTAGTGGGTTAAGGCCTCTGCCTTCAGCCTTGGTTGTGATCTCAGGGTCCTGGATTGAGCCCCATATCGGGCTCTCTGCCCAGCAGGAAGCCTGCTTCCCCCTCTCTCTCTGCCTGCTTTTCTCTGATCTCTCTCTCTCTCTGTCAAATAAAAGAAAAATCTTAAAAAAAAAAAAAAAAGAAAAAGAAAAAAAGATAAGTCACCAGAAAAAATACCTTAATGAAAGAGACAAATGATAAAGAGTTCAAACTAATGGTCATAAAAATGTCAGTGAAATAAGAATAATGCAAGAACATAGGACGAACATGAACAAAGAGATAGAAAATATAGGAAAGTACTAAACAGAAGCCATAGAGTGAAGAATACCATAAATGAACTGAGAAACTGGTACAAGTGGAATAACATTCACATTATAGGGAGCCCAGAAGGAAAGGACACAAAGGAGCAGAAAACATATTTGAAGAAATAATGGCTGAAAGTTTCCCTAACCTGGAGAAGGAATCAACCTCAAGATATGGGAAGCCCAGATAATTCTAAACAAGATGCACACAAAGAGACCCACACCAAGACACATTATAATTAAAATGTCAAAAGTTAAAGATAAACAGAATCTTAAAAGCAGCAAGAGAAAACAACTTGTTACATACAAATAAACCTCCATAAGGCTATGAGCAGATTTTTCAGCAGAAACTTTGCAGACCAGAAAAGAGTGGCATGTTATATCCAAAGTGCAGAAAGGAAAAAATTTCCAATTAGAAATACTCTGCCTGGGGGCACCTGGGTGGCTCAGTAGATTAAGCTTCCAACTCTTGGTTTGGACTCAGGTCACAATCTCATAGTTGTGGGACTCAGCCCCAAGTCAAGCTCTGTGCTCAGTACAGAGGCTGCTTCAGATTTTTTCTCTGAAATGGCAATAGGTACATAGCTATCAATAATCACTTTAAATGTAAGTGGGCTAAATTCTCTAATCAAAAGACATAGATTGAGTGGGGAAAAAGAAGATCATCACAATCATCATCTACCTGTGGCCTAATAAGAAACTAGAAATGTAAAAACACACACAGACTAAAAGTAAAGAGGTGTGAAAAAATGTTTCATGTAAGTGGAAACCAAAAGATAGCTGGGTAGCTATACTTACATCAGATAAAATTCATTTTAAAACAAAAACTGTAATAAAAGACAAAACTGGGTTTTACATAACAAAAATGGGTCAACCCAACAAAAAGATATAACGTTTGTAAATACTTAGGCATCCAACATAGGAGCACATAAATATATAAAGCAACTCTTTAAAAAACTAAAGGTAGAAACTGGCAGCAATACAATAGTAGTCAGGGACTTTAATACCTCACTTACATCAATGGATAGAACAGCCAGACAGAAAATCAATAAGAAAACATGGGCTTTGAACATAACATTAGACCAAATGAACTTAATAGATATATAGAGAACATTTCATGCAAAAGCAGCAGAATAGCCATTCTCTAGTGCACATGGAATATTCTCCAGGATAGATCATATGTTACACCACAAACCAAATCTTAATAAATTCAAGAAGATTAAAATCATATCAAGTATTCTTTTTGACTACAATAGCATGAAACTAGAAATTAATTAAAAGAATAAAACTGGAAAATTACAAATTTGTAGAAATGAAACAACATGCTACAGAATGACAATGGGTCAATGAAGAAAACAAAGGAGAAATAAAAAATACCTTAAGACAAATCAAAATGGGAATGTAACAAATCAAAATCTATGGGATGCAGCAGTAGTTTTACACAGAAATATTTTAGTTATATGGACCTACCTCAACAAACAAGAAAAAATCTTTTATAAACAAGTTACTTTACACCTAAAGAAACTAGAAAAAGAATAACAAAACCCAAAATTCATAGAAGGAAGGTTATAGTAAATATAAGAATACACACAAATAAATAAGACAGAGATTAAAAAGATAATGGAAAATATCAGTGAAACTAAGAGCTGGTTCTTTAAGAAGATAAATAAAATTTGACAACACTTTAGCTGGCCTGAATAAGAAAAAAAGAGAGGATCCTAATAAATAAAATCAGAAATAAAAGAGAATTAAAACTGAAATCAAAGAAATACAAAAGATCATAAGAGACTACTATGAAAAATGATACAATAACAAGTAGGAAAACACAGAAGAAATAGATAAAATATTAGAAACTTACAATGAATGAATTAGGAAGAAACAGAAAATCTGATCAGACCAATTACTAGTAAGGCAATTGAACCATTAATCAAAAACCTACTAACAAAAGTCCAGAAGCAGATGGCTTCAATGGTAAATTCTACCAAACATTCAAAGAGTATTTAATACCTATCCTTCTCAAAGTCCTTTAAAAAATAGAAGAGGAGGGAATGCTTCTGAATTCATTTTATGATGCCAGCACTACCTAACATCAAAACCAGACAAGGACACAACAAAAAAAGAAAATTACAGGCCAATATCCCTGATGAACATGGATGCACAAATTTTCAACAAATCTTCAAATTGAATTCAACAATACATTAAAAGTATCAAAAATCATGATTAAGTGGGATTTATTCCAGGGATGTAAGATGGTTCAACATCAGCAAATCTGTTAATATGATACACCACACAAATGAAATGAAAGACAAAAATCATATGATCACCTCAACACATGCAGAACACCAACTGACAAAGTTCAACATCACTTACGATAAAAACTCTTAACAAGGTATGTAAGGATAGAATGTACGTCAACATAACTAAGGCCATATATGAGATGGCCATATAGACCCAACATAACTAAGGCCACTCCTCTCACGTTGGAGTGGTCCAGGAGAGCTAGCCCAGAAAGAATTGGTCCAGGAGAGCTAGCCCAGAAAGAATTGGTCGTGCCACGGTCTGAAAGCTAGCATCTAAGGTCACAAAGTTTGGGCACCTGGGTGGCTCAGTTAGTTGTCTGCCTTCGGCTCAAGTCGAGGTCCTGGGATCGAGTCGGGGATCGATCGGTGCTCTCTGCTCAGCGGGGAGTCTGCTTCTCCCTCTCGCTCTGTCCCTCCCCCTGCTCCTGCATGTGCTCTCTCCCGATCTCTCCCTCTCAAAGAAAAAATCTTTAAAATAAAAAATAAAATCTCAAAAAAAAAAAAAGCCTACAGCTAACATCATACTCAATGGTAAAAAGCTAAAAGCTTTTCCTTTAAGACTAGAAACAAGACAAAGGTGCCCACTCTCACCACTTTAATTCAACACAGTATTGAAAATCCTATCCAGAGCAAGAAAAAAGAAATAAAAGTCATCCAAATTGGAAGGAAGAAGTGAAACCATCACTATTTGTATTTATGATTTTATATATAGATAGCCCTTCATCAAGACTCTACCAAAAAAAACTGTTAGAACTAATAAACAAATTTGGTAAAGTTGCAGAGTATAAAATCAATATACAAAAAAATCTGTTATGTTTTTATATACAAACTCTCAGAAAGAGAAATTAAGAAAACAATCCCATTTACAATTGCATCAAAAAGAATAAATATCTAGGAATAAAATTTAACCAAGGAGGTGAAAGACATCTACACTGAAAACTGTAAGACATTGATGAAAGAAGTTGAAGGAGAAACAAATAAATGAAAGATAAGAATCAATATTGTTAAAACGTCCATATTATCCAAAGCAACGTACAGATTCAATGCAATCTCTATCAAAATTTCAATGGCATTTTTCACACAAAGATAATTCTGAAATTCATACAGTTCAATTCTGAAATTCATACAGAACCACAAAAGAATGAATAGCCAAAGCAATCTTGAGAAAGAAAAACAAAGCTGGAAGCATTATGCTCCCAGATTCAAATTATATTACAAAGCTATAGTAATCAAAACAGGATGCTATTGGCATAAAACAAATATACAGATCAACGGAACAAAACAGAGACCCCAGAAATAAATCCATGAACATAAGGCTAAATAATTTATTACAAAGGAAGCAAGAATATACAATGAAGAAAGGACAATCTTTTCAATAGAAGGTGATGGGAAGCTGGACAGCCACATGCAAAAGGATGAAACTGGAATACTACTTTTGATCATACACAAAAATTAACTCAAAATAGATTAAAAACCTGTAAGTTAGACCTGAAATCAAAAAAATTTCTAAAAATAGCTCCTTGACATTGCTCTTGATGATGTTTGTTTGGATCTGACTCCAAAGGAAATGGCAACAAAAGCAACAATACACAAATGGGACTATCAAACTAAAAATCTTCTGTACAATGAGAGAAACCATCAACAAAATAAAAAGGCATCCTAGTAAAAGGAAGAAAAACATCTGCAAATCACACATCCAATAAGGGGTTAATATCTAACTATATAAAGAACTTACACAACTAAATATCAAAAAACCACATAATCTGATTTTAAAATGGCCAGAAGATCTAAATAGACATTTTCCAAAGAAGACACAGACAGCCAACAGACATATGAAAAGATGCTCAACGTCACTAATCAATAGGGAAATGAAAAATCATGATCAAAAAATCACAATATCTCACAACTGTCAGAATAATACTATTAAAAAGATAGGAAATAAAAAGTGTTGGCAAGGATATGGAGAAAAGGGAACACTCGTGCACTATAGGTGGTAATATAAATTGGTGGCAAGGATATGGAGAAAAGGGAATACTCGTGCACTATTGGTGGGAATATAAATTGGTGCAGCCACTGTGGAAAACAGTATGGAGATAATATACCACTATAATATAATTCAACAATTATAATTCTAGGTATTTATCCTAAGAAAATCAAAAGACTAATTTAAAAAGATACATGTATCCCTATGCTCATTGCAGCATTACTTAGAATAGCCAAGATATGGAAACGACATGTAAAAATTATATATATACATATATATACACACATACACACACACATACATATATACATACACATAGACACACACAAACATATACACAATGGAATACTACTCAGGCATTAAAAAAGAATGAAATTTAAAAAAAAAGAATGAAATTTTACCATTTGTGACAACATGGATAGACTTTGAGGGTATTATGGTAAATTAATTGGGCAGAAACAAACAACACACGTAGAATCTAAAAAACAAAGCAAATGAATAAACAAAACAAAACTCATAGAACAGATAGATGGTTACCAAAGGGGAGGGGAGTTGGGGCAATGGGCAAAGGAGACCAAGAGGTACAAAATTCTAGTTATAAAATAAGAAAGTCATGGGAATGTAATACACAGTATACAGGTTACAGTTAATAATATTGCATTGCATACTTGAAAGTTACTAAGAAAGTAGATCTTGAAAGTTCTCATCACCAGACAAAACAATTTTTATAACTTTCTGAGGACAAATGGTAACTAGACTTGTTCAGATGACCACTTCACAATATATACAAATACTGAATCATTATTTTGTATACCTGAAACTAATATAATGTTATCTGTTCATTTTATTTCAATTTAAAAAAGGAAAAGAAAATATTTCTATCCTATTTCCACTACTCATTTTTCTCAAGAGAAAATATTTCAATCCTATTTGCATTACTCATTTTTCTCAACATTTTATGGATCTCTTTACTTCTTCCTGAAAACAGCCCAATCGCTACAATGGCTCCTGGAATAAGGTAGGCACTAACAAATAGTTATTGAACAAATGCCAAAAAAAAAAAAAATCATGGGTCAGACCAAAATGAATAATTTTTATGATTAAATATTTCTATTTTATGAATTACCATTCTGGGAAAAGAACGAATTTATCAAAGATCAAAAGGAATATGAATTATTCCATGTCTTTCTCACTTCAAGTAGAAGCAGTGATTGGAAACTTTACCTTCTGGTATTAAATGTTTTCTTTTATGTTCTCGCTTTTATTTTTTTCCTTTTACAGACTTCTTTTTAACACCAAAGTTTATATAGATGCTGGATAGAAGCTTTCCATTTCTCATGTTCACCCATATATTCATTCAATAAACATGCATATAAACGTTTGTGTACATTTGCATATGTACAGAACTTAGCCTGCTGGGATCAAATATGCAAACAAAAATTACTACGTATCATGATAATCCTGATGGAATAAGCAAAAACATTTCCCTGGGAGGACTATGAATGATACCTATCCCAGACGTCAGTGATAAAGGAAAGATTCAAGGAGAAAAGATATGTAAGCCAAGTCAAGACACAAAAGATGAGAATGAGTTACCAATTAAAGAGGGGTAGGAGGAATAGTCCAGACAAAAGAAATAAACTGCATGACATTCTAGAAGCACAAAAAAGCATGGCATAATCAAGGAAAAGAAAGAAATTCTGGGGCACATGAGTGGCTCAGTTGGTTAAGTGTCTACCTTCGGCTAAGGTCATGATCTCAGGGTCCTGGAACTGAGCCCTGCATCTGGCTCCCTGCTCAGCGGAGAGTCTGCTTCTCCTTCTCCTGTTGCCCCTCCCCACCGCTCATGCTCTCTCTCTCAAATAAATAAATAAAATCTTTTTAAAAATAAATAAAATTTTAAAAAGAAATAAGTTCTTCTAGCAAGAGGAGACTAATGAGATCTGTAGGTACATGTCACAAGGGCATGTTTGTATGTACGTGTATGTGTGTGTATGGATAAATAGATTGGGCAGACAGATGGTATATAGATATAGATGATAAAGATATTAGATATCTCCATATTGGGATAATTAATTTTACAAGTCAACTTGGCTGGGGCAAGGAATGTCCAGTTGGCTAGTGAAAACATTATTTCTGGGTATGTCTCTGAGGATGTTTATGAAAGAAATCAGCATTTGAATCATTAGACTGCGTAAGGCGGATGGCCCATACCAGTGCAGGTGGGCTTAATTCAAATTGTTGAGGGCCTGAATATAACAAAAACATAGAAAAAGGACAAATTCATTCTTTCTCCTTGAGCTGAGACATTGATCTTTTCCTACAGATTCATCCCTGCTCATAGTTCTTGGGCTTTTGGATTTAGAGACTTAGACTATCAGTCCTCTGATTCTCATGCCTTTACACATAGCCTGAATTACACACTTTCCTGGTTCTACAGCTTACAGAGAGCAGATCATGGGACCTCTGGGCCTGCAAACCCACATCAGCCAATTTCATATAATAAATCTCTTCCTATGTATCTCTGTGCCTATATCTCACTGGTTCTGCTTCTTTGGAGAACCATGATGACTAATACACACATTTTTATATTAGAGATTTAAGCAGGAGAGTAACACTGAATTTGTATTTTAGAAAGATCATTCTGGTTGAGCACAATGAATAAATATGAAGAGAGGAACACTGGAAGCAGAAACATCAGTAACTATCATGTTACAGTAAACCACTTGAAAAACACAGTAACCTAGACCAGGACAATGGTGGTAAAGATAGAGAAAAGTAAATAGAACAGTATTAAAAAAGGAAAGAAAGAAAGAGGAAGAAAGAAAGGGGAAGAAAGAAAGAAAGAAAGAAAGAAAGAAAGAAAGAAAGGAAGGAAGGAAGGAAGGAAGAAAGAAGAAAGAAAAGAGAGAGAGAAAGAAAGAACTAACGAAAGAAAGAAAGGAAGGAAGGAAGGAAGGAGGAAAGGAAGAAAGAAGAAAAAGTATCAGGAAGAATAAACAGGACTTGACCAACCAGATGTGGGAAGATAAAGGAGATGGAGTCATGGATGACACCCAATTGTTTTGTTTGAACAACTGTTTGAAAGTGGTACCACTCTCAGAGTGCCTGGGTGGCTCAGTGGGTTAAAGCCTCTGCCTTCAGCTCAGGACATGATCTCAGGGTCCTAGGATCGAGCCCCACATTGGGTTCCCTACACAGCAGGGAGCCTGCTTCCCCCCGCCCCCACCTGCCTCTCTGCCTACTTGTGATCTCTGTCAAATAAATAAAATCTTAAAAAAAAACAAAAAAGAAGTGGTACCACTCGAGGTAATGTGGAAGATTAAGAAGTTCTGGAGAGAGGGGCACCTGGGTGGCTCAGTCAGTTAAGTGTCTGCCTTCGGCTCAGGTAATGATCCCAGGGTCCTGGGATCAAGCCCCGCATCAAGCTCCCTGCTAGGTGGGAAACTGCTTCTCCCTCTACCATTCCCCCTGCTTGTGTTCCCTCTCTCACTGTCTCTCTCTGTCAAATAAATAAATAAAAGCTTTAAAAAAAGTTCTGGAGAGAAAGGACAAGTGCACTTGTGAATTTCATAAGTCTGAGTCACTGTTCAAGGAGAGTAATAAAGTAATAATAGACTACACTAGAGATGCAGATTTGGGAGTCATCAGAATACCACAGGTAAGATCAGTCAGGGGAAATGTACTAAGAAAGAAGAAAATAGGGCCCCCCAAAAAGCTCTGATGGATAATCAATCAGTAAATGGCTAAATTAACTATTATACAACTCTACAGAAAATATTCAAGTCCTAAAACTATAATTAGGAAAAATGCTTTATAATATTCTGTTGGATACCTCATGTCCTCACATTTCTTATGAGAGTGGAAGGTTGGAACAAGAAGCAAAGGAGTCTATCTGCTGATTTTTTTTTCCAGTTTACTATAGCGCTTTATTTTCCTCACACAATGACACGTCACTAGGAGCCTAATGTTTGTTCTCACGTGACAGTAGAAAATCAAAAGTTGCTGTCATCTCTAAGAATTGTGTACAAAAACTTTACATAAATTAAAAGGATGAGTAAATCTACAGGTGTAAACGCAAACCGTTTTCCAAATCAAGGCAGTAAGAACCCACAGTGTTCTTATCCAGGAAAACACTGGATAAGAAAGGAAAATGGGTCCTAAGGCTTAGGCCTTCCTAAACCTGTCAGACCAGCAAGACATAAAAATGTCAATGAATTCAAAAATCTTGCCAGCCTCTAGAGAAATCCTGGAATATGCAACTCTCACACATTAATACCCTACACAGATCAAGAACCTTATGGAGGATGCTCATCAAACCAATGGATTTCTCTTCAATAAACATGTTTTCACTTTAGCCATGAAATGACTGAGCCTCATGTACAAGGGATTTAAATCAAAGGTATGTACAGGATATTAAACACATACCAAGGGAAAAGTTAATTTGAACACAAAGTCAAAATCAGCAACAATTCTACCATCCAGTGCTGACACCAGACACAAGCTTCAAGGACAAATTTCTTTTCAAAGGCTTATTCCAGTTTATGAGGTTAGCATGAGGTATATACATTTGCCAGGGCAAATTTACACTTAGAAATTAACTCATGAAGCAAATACTACATATCTGCTTGCAGGGCATTTAGAAACATCTGAGGTGGGCAATGGAGGGGCCCGACTCATCATACTCCTGTTTGCTGACCCACACCTGCTGAAAAGTGGATAGTGAGGCCAGGATGGAGCCCCTACAGGAGAAGCAATGACCTTGATCTTCATCTTGCTGAGCTCCAGCATTGTGATCCGCTTCTGCATTCTATCTGAGATGCCTGGGTGCATGGTGGTCCCACCAGATGGCACTGTTTTAGAGTAGAGGTCCTTTCAGATGTCATAATTCATAATTCATGATGGAGTTTAAGATGATCTCCTAGATATCATAGTACTCCATACCCAGATAGGAGAACTGGGAGAGTGCCTCAGGGACGGGATACCACTCCTTGCCCATGGTGATCACGTGACTATCAGGCAACTCATAGCTCTTCTTCAGAGACGAGGACACTGCAGTGGCCATCTACTGCTCAAAGTGCAAGGTGACCAGAGCTTCTTGGGGACGTCACACATGATTTACCATTTAACTGTGGTGGTGAAGCTATAACCACTCTCTGTATCTTCAAGAGGTAGTCCATCAGGTCCATTAGGACCAGGCCAGCCAGGTCCAGACACAGGATGGCATGGGGAAGGGAGTACCACATACAGATGGGTACAGTGTGGGTGACCCTGTTCCCAGAATCCATGATAATACCAGTGGTGCGGCCAGAGGAATACAGGCACAGCACAACCTGGATGGCCAGATACATGACGAAAGTGTTGAAGGTCTTGAACATGATGAGTCATCTTCTCCTGGTTGGCATTAGGGTGCAGAGGGGCTTCAGTCAGTAGCATTGACTGAATGAATTGACTGACAGTCAGTTCATTGTTGAAGGTATGGTACCAGATCTTCTCCATGCTCTCCTTGTTATTGATGATGCTGGGCTTGATAGGGTACTTGAAGATCAGGCTGCTCTGCTTCCTCTGGGCCCTGTTGCCCACATAGGAGTCTTTTGGCTCATGTCCACCATGATGCCCTGGAGTCCAGGGGTATCTGATAATGGACAGAAACATGGCCAGGAGAAGGGGAGCATCATCCCCAGCAAAGCCCACCTTGCATATATATCAGAGCCATCAGCAGTGATGAGAGCAGAAATCTCCTCTTCCAGTGTGATAGGGGAGGTGGCAGCAGTGGGCATGAAAAATGAGTGGTGGGAAGACACTGAGCATGGGCCAACTGCTGTGAGTGAGACCCCTGATTTTTTTTAATGTGTGAACATCTCATATCTCTTCCAACTGATATTACTAGAGATTAAGAGTGCCGTCTCTCTCCCTTCTTTTAACTCAATGTTGTCCTGAATTACTGCATCCCTCCCCCACTACCAGCATACCTATTAATCTTTGAGGTGGCTTCCATGACAATGGTGAAGTACTGAAAAGGAAAGCGAAACACACTGCTATCCCAAGGTTTATAATACATTAAAATTAAGATACCAAAATATAGTTTAAAAGCTACAAAGGAAACTACTAGTAAAACCATATAGCCAACAAAATTATTGGGGGGGTATAATAAACATGAGCTGAATTCTTCATCTTTCTTAGCACAGTATCAACAGAAACTTCCTGAAGCTAAGAAATCAAGTGTTAGAGATGGAGACATAAGCATCTTACAACTACCAGAATAACTAAAAAGAGAAATGAGAAATGGCCAAAAATGAGTTTTTTCTAATGAATGGGCCTGTAGAAAGAGGGGCATGGAGGTCAAGGAGCTTTTTTTCATCATGCAGATTCCATCTTCTAGAGTAGTTTTAGGTTCGCAGCAGAGTGGAAAGTATGAGCAGTTCATCTACACCCTGTTTCCACTTCATACACATACATCATCCCTGCACCAGAGTAATACATCTGAAACAACAGATGAACCAACAATGACATATCATTATCGCCTGAAGTCCATAGTTTACATTAGAGCTCATTCTTGGTGTTTTACATTCTATGGGTTTGGACAAATGTATAACGACACGTATCTACCATTACAATATCACAAAGAATAATTTCTTCACTGCCCTAAAACTTTTCTATGCTCTGCCTCTTCATCCCTCTTCCCACTTCTATCTCTGGCAACCACTGATCTCCACAGTTTTATCTTTTCTAGAATGTCATATTGGAATCATCAGTATATAACTTTTCGGACTGGCTTCTTTCACTCAGTTAATTATTCAAGGTTCTTATACTTCTGTTCATAGTTTGACAGCTCATTGACTTTTAGTGTTGAGTAACATTCCATCGTCTGGATATACCACAATTTGATTATCAGTCCACCTACTGACGGTGAATTCACCTACTGTTTGTTTCCAAGTTTTAGCTATAAATAAAGCTACGATAACTATCCTTGTGCAGAATTTTGTGTACATAAGTTTTCAACTCCTGTGAGTAAATACCAAGGAGCACAACTGCTGGATCAGATAGTATGAGTATGTCTAGTTTTGTAAGAATATGACAAATTGTCTTCCAAAGTGGCTATACAATTTTGTATTCCCAACAGCAAAGAATAAGAGTCCCTGCTGCTCCACAATCTCACCAGGATTTGGTATTGTCAGTGTTCTGGATTTCTGCCATCCTAATAGTGGTATCTCACTAATTTAATTTATAAGTCCCTAATGACACATTATGTCATACATCTTTTCATCTGCTTATCTACCAACTATGTATCTTCTTTGGTAAGGTTGTTCAAATCTTTTGCCTGTTTTTCAGCAAGATTCTTCATTCTCTTATTGCTGAGTTTTAAAAGTTCTCTGAATATTTTGAATTTAACACTCCTTTATCATAGCTGTCCTTTGCAAATATTTCTTCCTTTGAAAAGGAAAAAGGTTTTAATTTTAACATAATCCTAATTATCAGTAATTTCTTTAATGGATTCGTACCTTTGGTGCTGCATTTAAAAAGTCATAGCCAAACCTGAGGTCATCTAGATTTTCTCTCATGTCATCTCCCAGAAGTTTTATACTTTTGCATTTATATGTAGGCCCATTTTGAGTTCATTTTTATGAAAGTAAAATAATGCTCTTAATTTTTATTTTGAGCCTTTTGGTATTATTTTATTATTGTTCCCAATTTTATATATTACTTTTAGAAAAAAAATGTTTTTCATTATTACCCATGAGCCTGATGCTTCAACTTCAAAGCAATTATCCTAAGAAGATAATCATAGGTTTGGAGAGAGACGATCACCAAACACAATTTATGATAGTGAGATATTAGAAACAATGTAAGTATTAAAAAATTGCAAGGATGGTTAGATAATTATACTCAAATAATAAAATGCTATAAAGCTATTTGAAATAGTAATTTGTTTGACTAGTAGTTCATTCATTTGTTTACTTATTTATCCATCCATCCATCTAACCATTTCACAAGTATTTACTGAACACTTATCATGTATCATGTGCCAGACACTGTTCCAGAGGTTTCAGATACAGCTGTGAGCAAAACAGATTTTAAAAAGTAAAAAAAAAAAAAATTTCAACCTGTGTGGAGCTTATGTTTTTGTGAGGGAAGAAGAAGAAAGCCAGTCAACAAAATCAAGTAATAAGTAAATTATCTTGTACATTTGAGGGGCTGAAGTTTCATGAGAATGATGTGCACTAAGGAGGCAGTTATGGGGCTGCAGTTTTGAAAAGGGTAATCGGGGAAGGCTGAATGGAAAAAGACATATCTGAGCAAAGATTTGAAGGAAGTGAGAGAGAGGAGCCATGTAGATCTTTGGAAGAAGCATCCTAGGAAGAGGGAATAGCAAGTGCCAAGGCTTTGAGATGGGTGTGTGCCTAGTTGTGTTCATGGATAGCAGACTCTCTGTATCTGGAATTGAATGAACAAGGGGGAGGGTTGTCAGGACCAGATCCAGTTTTTTTGGGCCTAAACTAAAAAAAATACAAAATTAGGTATTATAGGGAATTTTTAGAGTAGGGAAATAAATCCCTATAAATTATAATTTTGAAAATCAGAAAATACCACACACATCACAAAAATCCAGAAAAAAAAGCTAAGATCTTCATAATTTTTACTTTCTTGAGAGGGATTATGCCAAATGTTATCATTAGAATATGGAATGTGGATTATTTATATTTATTCTTTATATGTTTTTATATAACATATATTAGTTTTATAATCATAAAATAATTAAGATGTTCATAAAAGCCCTTAAATTAAGATTTACAGTGACAACTGATATATTTTTTAGAACACCAGACCAAAATAAAGATACTACGTCCTTTCTTGCTGTTATCATGCAATAGATTTAAGCATCCAAAATACACATAATTCCAAAGCAGAAATCAGTGGAAAGTAATTAGTACAGTTTGACTTATTAGAGAGAGATTTTCAGTAATTAGAAGGGAGATTTAGGGGTTAGGGAGGATAAATGACAGAATTATAGTCAGGAACCAGAAAGGGTTCTTCAAGTTGTAGAACATGATATCTCAACAGAGAACAAAAGATCTTCCCAACTTCTGAAACCTGTGATATAAACTATATCCAGTCTATGCTGATATCTGTCATTTACCTTCATGGTATGGCAAGGGGCTACCAAAGGAAATTCACTGATCCCTTCTTTCCAAATAATACGTCCACTTAGAGAGGAAAAAGCTTGGTACTGGTAGGCTAGGTCATGGACTGAAATCTAAGACCCAAGTGTAAGTCCCAGCTCAACTGCTTATTTAGGGTATGATTTGGATAAGTCGCATAACCAATAGGAGACAGTTATCTCATTTGTTAATGATGCGAGCTCTGTTTCTATAGAAGAGCTGTCATGATGACCAAACGAGATCTTGTAAATGAAAGCTAAGAAGAACTAAACAGACAGAATGTATTTCTTTATTATTTTTTTAAAGATTTTTATTTATTTATTTGAGAGAGAGAGACAGAACATGAGAGATGAGAAGGTCAGAGGGAGAAGCAGACTCCCTATGGAGCTGGGAGCCCGATGCGGGACTCGATCCCAGGACTCCGGGACATGACCTGAGCCGAAGGCAGTTGCTCAACCAACTGAGCCACCCAGGCGCCCGACAGAATGTATTTTATAATAAAATAATTCTCACCCTGTCAACAATTATTTGCCTTCCAATAGCAATTCAGAATATAAAAAAATTAAATCTCTGGTTTAAAGGGCAATTGACAGAATGATCTGGCTGCTGTTCTATGTGCAGTACAAAGTGAATCTGGATCCAAAAGGCAGATGACCTTTTCAGGTAGACAAAGAACGACCTTTGGCTGAAGTTTATGTGTAGCTGGCTTCCAAGGGAGACTATCAAACAAGTTTTAAAATGTACCACCACCCACTCATATTATTTTACTTGATCTGTTCATTCATTTATTCACTGAGAGCAGATTATGTGCCAGGCACTGGAAACGAACAATAAGAACACAAATAAGACAACGCCTTGCCTACTTGGAGCTCATACTGTGATGGAAAAACAAATATCGGGGCGCCTGGGTGGCTCAGTGAGTTAAAGCCTCTGCCTTCAGCTCAGGTGGTGATCTCAGGGTCCTGGGATCGAGCCCCGCATCGCATCGGGCTCTCTGCTCAGCAGGGAGCCTGCTTCCCTCTCTGTCTCTGCCTGCCTCTCTGCCTACTTGTGATCTCTTTCTCTCTGTCAAATAAATAAATAAATAAATAATCTTTAAAAAAAAGGAAAAACAAATATTAGTCACAGAATCATACGTGAATGGATCATGAAAACTGTGATGACAATGAAAAGAAAGGATATTGAGTTAGAGGGGCTGATGTGGATTGAGGAGTTCAGAAACATCATTTCTGAGCTGAGATGCAAGATGACTCGGTGGGGAAAGAGTCCAAGGATCAAGTAGAGGGATCAGCATTAATAAAGCTCCTGTGGCCCAAGACAGTGATATTCAAGAAACTGAAAAGAGGACAGTAAGTCCAGAGCACAGAGAATGAAAATGAATTAAGTGTAAGATGAGTGTAAACAGGTAGGTATGTTAGGGATTTCTGCCTCTGAGAGTCATGAGAACCACTGAAAGCTACTGAACAGAAAAATGACAAAATCCATTTTGCGTTTTGAAAGACTGCTCTCACATAATGTATCAGGATGCCATGGCACTGTGTATGAGATTTACATATAGGTTTTTTACATACAGAGTTACATTCAGGGTCCTACAGTTGAAAATTTTCTATTAAAGTTCTAACTTCATAAGACCTCTGAATTTCTTTGACCCTATTTCTACAAGACAATATTAATGACCACACACAAGAGATTCTTGATGACTCCTAACTTGATCAGTACTACCTAGGAGGAATTAATAAAATGTAATGACTTTTCAAGCTTTATGTTTCTCATCCTTTTCCAACATGGTATACCAACAGATTTTGGTTAACAAAAAGAAACAGACAGATTAAAAGAGGCAAGGGCCCAAGTCTGAAAAAAAACTGGAAAATTCTAGCAAGCACTGTGAGTTTAAGATTTTTATTTTATTTATTACTTTAGAGAGAGTGAGAGAGAAAGAGAGAACCAGCTGGGGGAAGAGCAAAGGGAGAGAATCTCCAGCAAACTCCATGACACGGCATGGAGCCCCTGTGGGGCCGGATCTCATGCCCTCAAGATCATGACCTGAGCCAAAACCAAGAGGTAGATGCTCAACGGACTGAGCCATCCAGGTGCCCCCACAAGCACTGAGTTTAAACATCAATATCGAGAATAGAGTTCTTATCCACAGTATTAAGATGTACTAAAATGACAAAAAACAGTGAGGTATCAAAAGTAACTGGATTCCAATAAAAGCAAGCACAAGGACTAATACGCTCAATTTAGTAGATGATCAACCTGTTTGTGGACTTCCCTATAATAACTTCACTCTCACTCATGCCCATTCTGAAATGTTTTCTTGAATTAAAGAGAAAGGAGCCACCACAGCCTGGGACATTACATACAACCCCTCATTTGTGCTAAAAATTCACTGTCCTCTTATTACTAGCATATAACTGGAAATTGAAACTATTTTTAAAAATTACTATACCACATGCTATCGATAACTTAATTTTCTCTCATATAGGCATAAATCTTTAATAAGGAAGCAAGCACAGATTAAGAAAGCATAACTGATACATGCACATTTACCTTGGGCAAATGTGAAGAGGACTCTAAGAATATTGCTACTAATAATGGCACAACAATTACAATGCCTCAGTCAAAAATCATGTGATAATACAAGTGAACTTTGTAGTAATGCTAGTCATAGAGATAAAATAGTTAAAATCCTGAAATTATAAGTCTTATAATCATCACAATAAAACATTTTATGTTTATGCTTTGATGATATATACTTGCTTGTTTCATTAACTAGTAGAGCAGAACTCCTCTTCCAAAGTGAAGATAAAAATCAGATTAGTCATGTTAACTGATTTTCCTATGTAGATTATAATTTTGATATTATAAAATTGGTAAACTGTATTACTGACATACCAGAAAAAATATCTTAATGAATGCCATGTGAAATGAATACAAATTGGTGGTACTATCTGCTTATGTACTTTGGATTTTATGCGAATCTGGGTAGACTTGTGGAACAGTGTTATGCATGGGAATAACACTCCTCCTGTACATCATATCAAGAAAAATCTGATGTCCGGGGGCCTTGGCAAGAGAAAGTGAAGCAGGCAGCCTGGTTGAGAGAGACAAGAGATCAGCACATGTCAGAAGGAAAGGTAGGTATCAAAGATTCTCCGAGAGGGAGTATAGTACCCACACTTTTAGCACAGTGTGGGTACTATAAGCATAGAGTGAGGATGCAGGGAACAAGGAGCAAGAACTTCAATTAGAACACAGGGAGCATAGGGGCACCTGGGTAGCTCAGTTGGTTAAGCGGCTGCCTTTGGCTTAGCTCATGATCTCAGTGTCCTGGGATCGAGTCCCGCATTGGGCTTCCTGCTCAGCGGAGAGTATGCTTCTCCTTCTCTCTCTAACCCTTCTCCCCACTTGTTCTCTCTCTCTCTCCCTCCCTCTCTCTCTCTCTCTCTCTCTCTCCCCCTCTGTCTCAAATTTAAAAAATAAAAAAACACAGGGAGCATGCAAGTAGTGACCCAGACACTGAGACTAACAGGAACCAGAATTCAGGCTCAAAGAAGCTAATGATAGGAGCCACAGATCAAACCTTGAGAGTGCAGAGTGCAGGACTTCAGCAGGAGCTGGAAGACCGATTGAAAAAAACCAACAGGAGGAACAGAGGGATGATGACCCTGACTGCAACCTTGATTGACTCAGCGCCGGAGGACAGGGAGGACAAAGGTATATACTTGTAGCCATGGAGGACCATACACGTCTTCTGACTGGAGAGTTCAATCTTATTCTAAGGAAATCTGACCTAGAGACTCAAGAAAAGTCAGGGGAAACCTGCAAAAAGTATCGACTGGGAAATATTCATTATGTGAGATGCTTCAGGTGGAGGGATGAGGAATCAGCCCCAGATTCAAATTCTGCCTTTCTTAATGACAGCTCAAATTTAGGTCAGTTCTTCAACTTCTATATCTTTCAGTTTCCTTCCATATATAAACAAGATAAATGGGGCTAATAATTCCCACTTTTCAAAGCTGTTAAGGAGCTTAAATGAGAGAATACATGTGAAAGAACATGGATCCTAGCAAAACATATACTCATTTCTGTACCTTCTCTCTTCCATCTACCAATACCTATACCTTTCACCAACGGGGCATTATTGCTGATTTCTGTTCCACCTGAACATTACAAAGCCACAGTGGCCTTTTCTACATGCATTTGTTATTCCCCATTCCCTAAATTTTATCTGATGTTTCTCTCCTTTCTACATACGTTGTCATGATTGAACAATAGTCTAGAAACGAAACAAATGCCTTTTGTTTGAAATAACCTGGTCACTTGCTGAACAGTGTGTTATCTAGGGAATAACAAAAAAGTTTCACTGGTCTACAATTCCTTTTGCCTAGGGTGGCTTCAATGCTCAAAGCAGCTAATTGGCTCTACACTTCTTTTCTACCAAAATCATACCTCTAATTCGAATGACAGGAAAAAGAAGTAGCTGGATTATAACAATGTCAAATCCTTGCTGCTTCTAAACAAACTTAATTAAACTGCTCCATTTTTGTACAAAGAGCTTCAAATGCAGATAAGCAAAACTCACAGAAAATGCCAGGTTAATGACAGCACTGTCTAAATTGGTCCTGTTGGGAGCAGAAGGTTTCAGAGAGACACATAGAAGATGAAGGATTTAAAAAAAAAAAAAAGGAAAGGTTAACTATGAAGTCGTTTAGGTAGCTACCTGCCTATATGTTTTAGTAATGAACACATCCCTTCCTCTTTCTACTGTCATGCCAAAACATCAAATCCTAAAATCAGCTCTGCAAGCTTCATGACGTCAATTTTTGCCATAAGCCTGACAAACCAACCAGAAATCACAGCAAATACAAAACTGCAAGGCAGAGCAATAACATAAACTTTATATTTGCATTGTAATTATTGACTGATTTAGTTATTCATTCAATTTAACATATAGTTACTGAGGGCCTACCACATGCACAGTATGGTAGCATGTAACAAATCATAATTTTGTACCTCAAATTAAAAGATAAAACATAAAAACAAAGTGTTATTGCACTTGAAGGAAGAAAAATGGAAAGAACAGCATTCCAAAAAATCAAAAAATTTTAAATTTTTTTTAAGATTATTTATTTATGTATTTATTCGACAGAGATAGAGAGCAATAAGTAGGCAGAGTGGTAGGCAAAGGGGGAGGGAGAAGTAGGCTCTCCACTGAGCAAGGAGCCCGACAAAGGGCTCAATCCCAGAATCCTCAGATCATGACCTGAGCCAAGGGCAGCCACTTAACAGACTGAGCCACCCAGGCGCCCCCCAAAATTTTAAATTCTTTTAACTACTCCAAATGACAGTGTTTCTCTCTCATTCACAATCTATTTCAAATCCCTAGCCACCATAAAAGTTAAATAATTCTGATAACCAATTTAGTAAAATCATGACCCTGTTCTTAGCAGAGTTGTTTCTATCTTTCTGAGGTAATTATTAGGACCTCTTCGATTCTGCCTCAGAGTAGGAACCAGTTCCTGATTTGAATTATTTCTGTTGAATACATCCACCTTTTTGTGATAGAGAACACTGTGATAGAGAACACTTCCTCCAGGGGCACCTGGGTGGCTCAGTTGATTAAACGTCCAACTCTTGATTCCAGCTCAGGTCATGATCTCAGGGTTGTGGGATGGTAGTTAAGACCAGGGAGCGGGGGAAAGGGCTCCGCACTCAGAGGGGAGTCTGCTTAAGACTATCTCTCTCCCTCTCCCTGTGCCCCTTCCCTCAGCTGGCTCACACATTCTTTCTTTCTCTCAGTCTCTCTCGCAAATAAAAAAATAATAATAATACTTCCTTTAGATACCACAACCTTTTGTTGCTTTGTCCACTGATGTAATTACATTTCTGTATCTTTGGCCACCATTTGTACTAAAAGTTGGTCTTGATATATGACCTTCTAATACAGGAATTCATTAGAAATTTCCACAGTCACTCATGACTTTTTAGTTGCCACCATCATCAAAGCTTTTGGTTTCTGTTTCCTTATGCCTTTTAATTGAAGATACTTCGCAAGCCACCAAGAGAAGTAGTTAACTTGTCAGCTTTAGACAAGCATCCCCCAAATCTTTACATTCCATGATTCTCTATGACATAAAAATAAGGACAAATACAACAGTAATCAGAGAAAGTACAGCACTAATTCTGAAGGTCACAGATCTGTTGTTTTTTTAATTACATATTTTTTTAATACGCAATTCATTTTTTGTTAAGTGCAGCCTATTTTTTTCAGGGTTAATAAGTCCCTAGCTGCAAATGAGCTTTAAGCATATATCATGTGCAATTGCTGTGGAACCATATTTATGAATTGACTTTGTGTGGTAAGTATTAACTTCCATTACTTAAATGGATTCTATGCCAATAGTAAAATACAAAAATACATGGCAAAAGAGGCATTAGTCTGTACTGCCCCATTGCCCAGATGGTGAAAACAGTGAGTCAGTAGCAGAAGTGGGACCAGAATCAACGCCAACTAATTAATTCACTGTGTAACATTCATTGGATAAAAGATACAGTACTTAGGAATATGTGTTCTACAATTTCCACATTTTGCCCAGTCCACTCTGAGCTAATATATCCTTGATATTCCCAAGAATGACAAAAACCATTAATTCAACTCTTCAGCTCTATGTTAGACTAAAATCAACAGTCCCCAAAACACGAATAAGGATTTCCATATAAAGCTATATTAAATTCAATATTAGGTTGCCAAATTAGAATTCAGGATTTTGGAAAGTGGCAATGTTCACTATACTCTATGTTAATCATCCAGGAAATCTGATTAAAATCTCCTACATTAAATAGGCAGAGGAGGGGCGCCTGGGTGGCTCAGTGGGTTAAAGCCTCTGCCTTCAACTCGGGTCATGATCTCGGGGTCCTGGGATCGAGCCCCGCGTCGGACTCTCTGCTCGGTGGGGAGCCTGCTTCCCCCTCTCTTTCTGCCTACTTGTGATATCTCTCTCTCTTTCTCTGTCAAATAAATAAATAAAATCTTTAAAAAAAAATAGGCAGAGAAGTATTAGATGGATGAGAAGCCCAGCTAGAGATCTGGAATGCTAGCTGGATGGTTTAGATTTGTTGTAGCCTAAGCAAGACATGAGTTGGAGAGAATAGCCAACAGTCAGACTAAAATTAGAAGAGCAAGTTTCAACATTGGGGGAGTCCATCAAGAACTGAAGAACAGTGGCCCAATAGGCCTCAAAAAGCATCAAGCTGAATTTAATGACCCAGAAGTCACCACAAGACCTATTCATCCAGAAACCAGGACTCTGATGAAGTGCAAAGAGTACTTAGAATCAGAATACCTCAGTTCCAGTCTGGAATTGAAAATTCGTGATACAGGTGACCTTGGAATAGCCTCTTGATCCCTCTGAGTCTTAACCCCCTCACACAAAAAGGGAATTTTAATAAGCTACCTTGCAAAATTGTGGGAGGTATTAAGTATTTCATCAGAAAATTCTTTGTAAAGAAAAAAAAAGAAAGAAAATTCTTTGTAAGATGTAAACTGACATACAAATGTAAAGTTGTGGTGGTGGCATTATTATGGCTCTTGATTTTAGCAGTATTGACTTGATGGAATAACATTTCAAATATTGTCCAATATATTTTCATTCTAAGTCTTGTTGACCTAATGACCTTCAAGTCACTGAGGATAAAACATCCACTGCTGGAAGGCAGAAAATAAGGAAGTCATTGCTCAACCTTGACTTTTTTAAGTCATAAAAAGTGTAATAGTCACGAATGCAATAGGTTTCAACTGTAAGCGCCAAACAATAAGGAGGAGGAAAGAAGTTTTCTAAGTCACAGAAGCTTCTCTTTATGTTAAAAGAGACTAATTTCAAAGTATCTGTTTTTTCCTATAAGAAACAGAGTAAGAAATATATAGGACATTATGTAAGAGCAATTTCCCATTACAAAGGAAAGCCTTCAAAAGGCCTTTCCATAGGCTGGATTAAGAAGATGAGAAAAACAAAAGAGAATTAGATTTAATGAGGGCTTCTGTCACATCCTTCCACACATCCCCACAGACCTGGGGATTCATTCCTAGAATGGGAGAATGGGTAGTAGAAACATCCTTCCCCTCAACTACATTTTGAAGATGTAAGAATAGAAGGGACTTTTTTCCTGCTTCCATCTGGACTCTTGGGAGGATGCAATCTTTCAGAATATATTACACCAACAGGAAAGCTATAGTAGAGAAATATGGCTACAGACAGAGGGAGAGAAGGTACAGGCAGAGAAAAGGTCTGTGAGAGCAACATGTTCCAAGAGCCTACATGTGGTATGTAGGAAAAACAGATATACCCAATCATCTCACTCGGGCCTGCAGACTTGGGAAAGGATATGAGGATTCAAAGAGTCTTGACATAAGATTGAGACTCAGAGAGACTTTGCATGAGCTTTTGTCCCCTTCTCCTACTTTTCTTATTGAGTGGAATCTGCTGATGTTCCTGGAACCACGTGACGGAGGGGGTCTCCGGCCCCTAACTCAGGAGGTATTTTGGATTGGCATGCAAAATGAGCAAGAAAGATAAGCTGCGTTCTCTAGCAGGCCATTTACCTTTGATATTTAGCAAGCCAAATATCAAGGGAATTTTAGTTGGCTATGAACTATGCATTCTACTAAGCCCCCAAAACAAATATAATATATACAGTGGTAGTACCCATCCTAATTCCCTGTCCTTACAACACTGACCTACTTAAACAGAGAAATGGGTAATTTGGGTTGTTTAACCTGAAAAAACTATTCCATTTCTGAGAAAGATCCTAATCTACAAAAAATACAGTTTTAGCAAAATGAAGATAGAATTGGAGCGCCTGGGTGGCTCAGTGGGTTAGAGCCTCTGTCTTCGGCTCAGGTCATGATCTCAGGGTCCTGGAATCGAGCCCCACATTGGGCTCTCTGCTCTGCGGGGAGCCTGCTTCCCCCTCTGTCTGCCTGCCTCTCTGCCTGCTCATGATTTCTCTTCCTCTGTCAAATAAATAAATAAATAAAAATCTTAAAAAAAAAATGAAGATAGAATTAAATGTTTGAACTACGTTCTTTTCTTCGCCTTAGGCTGCATAAGTGTCATCTCTGGGATAATCAAATTCCCTGAAAAGTTAACCAAAAAGTAGAAAGCAGCAGTTCTGCAGGAGGTTTTGGATTCCCCTTCAAATGTGCATGAACATGCCCATGCGTGTGCACACACACACAAACTCACACGTATACACGCCATGAGCTTTTTAAAAACATCTGTACAATCTGCCCACATTATCTTTACCTTAAAATTAAAAAAAAATAAAATAATCCCTACATAGACTCATTCTTATGGAACTGCTGAACTTTCAAATATTGAAAAATAAAACCCTGAGTGGCAAGAGCAGGGAATGAACACAGCCAAGCGCATTACCAGCCTACCTTTTTGGCTTTTTTTTTTTTTTTAACAGGTACAATGAACTCAAAGGTCTCAGGGTGAGAATGAAAAGGAGGAAAATTGAAAGTTCCAACCTCAAGCAGTTTCCATCAAACCACTTTCTTCCCAACGTGTTATATGCACTCAGCCAACCTCTTCAATGAAGGAGAAAATCTGTTTTTTCATCAGATACAGTAGGAAGTCATAGCAAAGCAAGGAAGTCTGCTTCCAACAGGAAAAACTGCAAATTGCCTGACTTGGTGAATATTCAGGCAGTCAACAGACAATCTGAAATTACACTTCTGTATCTTTATATTTAAACACAAAAATGTGCCCTAAAACAAAGGTGTTCATGGTATAATCTTATCTAAAATGCCAACTTCTCTACTGGCTCATTGCACTGCTGAAACCAAAATTAGGAACATTCGACTTAGATCATCTGACTTTCAATGTAATTCATCACCAATTAGACTTTATTTGTGCTTTCCCATAAAGGTTTTCAATTTTTTAAAAATACAGCTAACTTTTATATGTCCAATGAGTTCTAGTATTAAAAAAAAAAAGGAAAAAAGGCACTGTTAAAAAGCTTTTAAGACATAAACTCAAATTATGTAAATAATTTTTGGTTTCCTTTCCATCTTTTGTGTTCCCTTCAAAATGAGATTATAAGTTAAGGATGAATCTTGCCTATCTCTAGCAAAGCTTCTTTCTGTTATTCCCATATTTTCATGGCTACTGGAATCTTAATTTAGATTAATATCACCCTATTTGACCAACATAGTATATAAGGCAAAAAGACAGCTTTCCAGGAGTCCGCAATTATTTAAAATGGTATGATCATTCAACATAAAGTGAAAATCTCAGACACGAATATTTACATGTTTCTACCTTTTCAAAAAAGTAACATTTGGATTAGATATGGGATATAGGACTTTTTTGGACTACGGATTGTTGTTTTTTTTTAAGATTTTATTTATTTATTTGACAGAGATAGAGAGATCACAAGTAGGCAGAGAGGCAGGCAGAGAGAGGGAGAAGCAGGCTCGCTGCTGAGCAGAGAGCCCGATGCAGGGCTTGATCCCAGGACCCTGAGATCATGACCTGAGCCAAAGGCAGAAGCTTAACCCACTGAGCCACCCAGGAGCCCCTGGTTTTTGTTTATTTTGGTTTTTTCTATCAACAAATCTCAGCATCTTGCTTTTTGGTTATAAATGGCTCTGAATAATCTAGGAAGGGAATTACGAGTCTCAAAATACCAAGCAATGAATAATTTTCCATTCAACTCTTTTGCCTACAGCTCAGTAGTGGTAACACAAACCCTAGTGTCAAAAGTATGTTCTTAAAATAAATAATTTTCATTACATTTTTTTCAGATTATAAAAGTATCACTTGCACTTAGGATAGCGAGAAAATACATTTTCAAAAAGAAGGTTATCAAAACAACCCATCATTTATTACCTAGAAACAAAGAGCTATCACTTATTTCTTTATTTTTCTTTTTACAAACAGAAAGAAGTCAAAAATATTGAAAACCTCAATTAACTGTCATGCTCAAGGAAAGGGGTATAGTTGTGGTGAGTTGGAAATGCCATAATATATGTAGTGTTTGTTTGTTTGTTTGTTTTAAAGATTTTATTTATTTGACATAGAGAGAGCACAAGTAGGCAGAGCAGCAGGCAGAGGAAGAGGGAGAAGCAGGCTCCCCACTGAGCAGGGAGACGGACCTGGGGCTTGATTCCAGGACCTTAGGGTCATGACCCAAGCCGAAGGCAGCCACTTAACCAGCTGAGCCACTCAGGTGCAGCTGTATTGTTTTTGAAATCATACAAAAATGCAGTCATCTGTTTGTCTAGCTCAACAATTAATGAATAAAGCATAATTAATGACTCAGGAACTCTCAGTACTCCTGAGTCATCAGGGTAAAGACCAATTTTATAGTAGGGGTGAAGTTATAGAAGAGATAGAATAGCATTTGAAAATTCAAATATTTTACCCTCAAGATAGAAATGTAGTGATCCAAAGGGTCACATGCACCCGAATGTTTATAGCAGCAATGTCCACAATAGCCAAACTATGGAAAGAACCTAGATATCCATCAACAGATGAATGGATAAAGAAGAGGCGGTATATATATATATACAATGGAATACAATGCAGCCATCAAGAGAAACGAAATCTTGCCATTTGCAACGTGGATGGAACTAGAGGGTATTATGCTAAGCGAAATAAGTCAGTCAGAGAAAGACAATTATCACATGATCGCTCTTATACGAAGAATTTGAGAGGCAGGGCAGGGGGTTATGGGGGGGTG
>CM052799.1:40460715-40521278 GCA_028533885.1 Nasua narica
GCCGGGGGGGGGGGGGTGAGCCTGGTGGTGGGTATCAAGAGGGGCACGTACTGTATGGAGCACTGGGTGTGGTGCATGAACAATCAATCTTGTAACACTGAAAAATTAAAATAAACAAATTTGGGGAGAAAAAAAAAGAAACAGAAACATAGTTAAAAGTAGGCAAAGTGGAAAAAAAATTTTTTAAATAAATAAATAAATAATATTATATATATATATATATAAAGCAAGGTATTGGTAATCTCCCTCTCTCTCTGTCTCTTGGTACTGCTTTTCTACCAGTTGGCTTCATTCTTATCTAAGTAATAGCAAGAAGACTACCAGCAGCTTTGGGCTTATATTCTATTTTCTCAGCAACTCCAGTAGAAAAGCATGCTTCTTCTCTAAAAGTTCCAGCAAAAGTCACAGAGTTGAGTCTTTGGTTCTGAATGGCCTGGCTTAAACACATGCCCATCTCTAAACCAATCAGGATAGGTAGGATAATCAACTGTTCATTTGGCTATGCCAGGATCCTTCTAGATGTAGCCATAGGCCAGTTAAATACTAACTATATGGCCCAAGAATAGTTTGTTTCTCCAGAATGTGACATAAGGAAGAAAAAACAATGAATGTCAGGCTGGCAAAAACCACAAAAGTCCAAATTTGTTCTAACCCCAAGCCAGAGTGACAGCAGTAGCTCTATGAGAGGAGGGGACTTATGGATATGTTTTCTCTCTGTTTCCAAACTTTTCATAATGTTAGTCTATCATCTTTATTTTTTTAATGAAGGTGGAAGGCATGGAATAAAAAAGGAAAGAAAGGCAAAGTGAAGTTTTAAAAAAATGTAGATATGATAATGTAAAGGTCAAGAATTTTCTTCAGGATAGGAGAATCTCCCAATTGTAATAGATATCACCCTTTTCAAACTCTCTCCTCGTGTATTATCAGGTTTAAAAGTCACTCCTTCCAAGGGCACCTGGGTGGCTCAGTCAGTTAAGCTTCCAACTCTTGATTTCAGCTCAGGTCATGATCTCAGGGTCGTGGGATGGAACCCTGTGTTGAGCCTCACACTGGACCCTACGTCTGGTCATGTGGGACCCAGAGTTGGGCCTTCACCAGGATCCATGCCTGGCTCCACACTGGTTGTGGAGCATGCTTAAGATTCTCTCTCCGCCCCTCACCTACCTGCTCGCTCGCTCTCTCTCTCTCTCTCTCTCAAATAAATAAATAAATATGTTGCTCCTTCCACAGATGATTAAAGAAGACAAATGATATCGTGAACTTGTCTTTCAAATAATTTCTGCTTCACTAAAATGTATTGCTTTGACACTAAGAGCATGACTCCAAAATAATTCAAGGAAAAGGTGTGTGATTTTTTTTTAAAGGAAAAAAAAAAAATTCAACCGGTTCCAAACTCTATAGGAAGAGATCTAAAACTATACAATTCCCTAGCCTAGCAGATTCAGGACCCTCTTAGATTCTACTCCAACATGTCTCTCTAGTTTAGTCTCCTAGTACCCGACACTCGCCAATAATTGTCTATTTCTACTCTAGCAATCCATCAAGCATTCTTAAGACTCCTGTCTTTCTCCATTCAGTTCACTGACTGGGAAATGCCCCCAGCCTCCTCTTTGCCTATAAAGCTTCCTCATCTCTAAAGCCCTACATAAATATTGCATTTTCTAGGGAGCATTCCCTCATCCCCTTAAAGTCTTCTGAGCTCTCAAAGGACACTATGAATATTCCTGTCTGATCTTTCAGTCTGCCTTATATTATAGTTATGTGCTCAAAGTGAGCAAGTCTGTGTCATTTTCTACATATTTATGACCTTTACCACACTGAAGATTGCAAATGAACTGCTTATTTTATTTCACTTTATTTTATTTATTATATCACTGAGTGATAGAAGACCCAAAGAAAAGAAGTGAGAGTTGTTCCTTCAAAATTTAGAGACAAGAAAATACATAGCAAATCTTCAGTATTATTCACATAACATTTTCCAGGGAAGTCTAGCATTTTATTCCCTTCACCTAGTGGCAAAATACAAGAAGAAAAGAGTTATAAACTCTACTAAATAGGAAAAATATATATATGAGAATGAAAGGGAGCTCTCCTCACTATGATCAGACCTCAGCAATCATCTGAAAGAAGGAGGCGAGTTAAAAATAAAGCTCTCACCCAAAAGGCAGCCAGGATCCAACCCAGTTACTTACGCTGAACCAGCATCTTTCCAGAGCCTCTTCCCAGGTGGTTAAATACAGCCACGCAGTCCGCTGGACCAGAGCCTGAGCTAATCAGGGAGTCTCTGGAAAGGAACACAGAGACTTTTAATAAAAGAGCCACCACCAGCCACTGTACTGGTATTAGACCTCTTGAAAATGCCAGTCCTTTTCTCACCAACAAGCATCACCATACCAACAAACACGGGAAAGAGGAGTTTGGGATGACAATAATTCTGTGAGTCACAAATGTCTCTGTGATTTGCAGCCCCAGAATCCTTTTTTGTAAAGGAAAATGAGAAGGGAAAGACACACATATTATTTTTCCATGGATATGTCATATAAATGTCTGACTCAGCTGCCCTTTGACTCTTTCAAGTGCTTTTTTTCTTAAGAGAAATAACATCCCATCTAGGTTTTCTATAAAGCTTATTAATTTGAATGATAAAACAGATACTATTACAAAGTACATCACTGGAAAGTAGGCTCCTTGTAAATGGTGGGGAGATAAAGTGATACTTAACCAATATCAGATGTCATTACAGCAGTAATGTCTAACAAATCTGAATCCAACTCTCATTTGTTACTATTCAGGAAAAAAAACTGTCGTATGCATATGGTGAGAGCAGGGACAGCCATGGTTGTGTTAATATTTTTGTTATTTTTGAATTATTGCTTGTGTTTTCAGAGAATCTCAAGGTTGATTACCTATGTTAAAGATAATCTGGTAAAACCTTGAATCCAAAGACCATAACACTTGTGGAACACATTATTTTTCCTTTAAAATTCTTGTAGTCATTTATAAGTAATTGCAACTGTGGTTTATCAACTTTTTTTGGCAATAATGATTATGATTCCTCATATATAAATAATACTTTATAGTTTATAAAATACTTTTTCACAAATGAAACCATCTAAATTCTCACGGTGGTATATGTTAATTGTCCCAAGCTTACCTAACTACCCCCCAAATTGTAGTATTTCATAAAAAAACAAATATTCCCAACTTCCCAATTTATTTTTACATAGTAAATACAATTTTTTTGAAGAAGGAAAGATCACATTTTAGAAACGTGAGTGCTTTAGTTCATTTTTAGCAACACATAACTTTCAAAATATATAATACAATGCATTGGAACTCTTAAATGCAAAAACATAGCTTTAATTTAGTTTACTTATAAGTTATAAATAAAAGATTTTTAGTAGATAATCTATAAATATAAGGCAGTTTTAACAAAAGCGCCATACTTCGAATTATTTGGCGTATGCAGAAAATAAGGCAGAACTAACAGGAAAGAACCTTAATAAAGGCCAAAAGTAAGGGAAAGTAAGAATGAATGGGCAAAGTAGTCATCCTGATAACCAAAAATTCAAGTTTCCCAAAGCCCAACAATCAACACAAAATGGGTAAATTCCTTATGTGAAATAATTTTGGAAGCCATGAAGACACTAACAAACACTCCATCAGATCCTTCCATTTGGCTAATCGATGCCTGAAATTCCACCAGAAATGCATTCCTTTTGTTTGAGGATTTGGCGCTATTAGATTTCCATTCCTTTTAGGATGTAGTAGAAAATATAGGGTGTATAATACAAGCTGCTCTTGGTTATCTATACTCCCTGTAACTAGCAATCTAAAACAGGGAAAATTTGGGGGTGCCTGGGTGGCTCAATGGGTTAAACCCTCCGCCTTCAGCTCAGGTCATGATCTCAGGGTCCTGGGATCGAGTTCCCCATCATGGGGCTCTCTGCTTAGAGGGGAGCCTGCTTCCCCCCCTCTCTCTCTACCTGCCTCTCTGCCTACTTGTCATCTCTCTGTCAAATAAATAAATAAAATCTTTTTTAAAAAGTAAATAACTAAAACAGGGAAACTTTTGAAGGTGAGGGGCTGATGAAAAGATAATGATCCCACACTGATGAAGTGTTATGTGCTAAGCATTTTATAGCTACCATCTCATTTAATCCTCACATCAACGCTATGAGTTAGGTATCCTTAACCACATTTTATATCTAAGGAAACCAAGGCTCAGAAAAGTTAGATTTACCCAAGGCTCCCAGGGAAAAAAATAAGAACCTAGGGTCAGAGCTGGACCATTAGGAAAGATAAACTGACACGAAACTGATAACAAGCCAATGGCTTTGGGTTCCTTAAAAAGAAACCTCAGTTCTGAAAAAATTAATCACTGAAGGATGACTGACACTTTAAGTGATTTAAGTGGCCCAAGGTCTGAATCTAGAAGAAAACAAGCAGGAAGACCAACAAACAAAATGTCTTTCTCTTCTCTTCTCTTTTCTCCCCCATTCCCCACCTTGCTCCTTTCCTTCCTCCTCAACACCATTCTCTTTCTAACATACACCATCTTAATTCAAAGCATATTGATAAAGAGATAGAAAACTTAAACTACCCAATAAGCAATGCATTTATAATTACACTTTCTAATTCTTTAGGATTCTGCCACAACAAGGGTACATATTTACAGAGACAAAGGGAATTGAGTGTAAGGGGAATTTTAATTCATGGCAAGAAGAGGGTCCTCAAAAAATAAAGGGCACTGAACTTTGCCTCAAATTCGAACAAAGGACAACCAACATGTGGGAAGCTCCCTAAGTATAATTGACATTAAAACTTAACCAGGTCTGATAGCAGGATATTTCCTGGTTTTGCCAAGCAAAGATTTTGATAATTTAATATTGATATTAACAAAGATGAAGGTTATTTGAATTTCACTTTGTTAAGAATTTCTCAAGAGGGTTTTATATTCTTAAACTATAGCACTGCACCCAGGAGAAGAGCTTTGGACACCACAAAATAAAACCAGATCATGCAGGATAGAAATTGGTCAACTAGATCTGACTTGACTAATAATGCAAATTGTTAAGACAGTAAACAGAAAATAATGTTAAATATGAATAGTCACAGATATCAAAAATTGTAGTATTAAAAATGACTGGAAATGCAGAGGAAGAAAATAAATCCTAGAATATGCCAACTCGGTCACTGAAAATATCATTGTTAGCCAGATTTACCAATGTTAACACCTATTACCAATCACATTCATGAAGATCTACAGTATTTTTCTTAATGAATAAAAGTTTTTAACTACCTGGAAAACTGGAAATAATCAAAGTCCTATAACAGAAAAAGGAAAGCAAGGTTTAATTTAAAAAAAAATTTTTTGGACCAAATTTTAGGCCTTATTCTCCTTGGTATTCTTAAACCAAGCACTCCAAGTCTTACATATCATGTATATCCACCTATAAGGAGGAAAAACTAGATAAACTCTCGGGAGTCTAACATTCTCTGATTTTGTCATGCTTGACTAAATTTTTAAAAACCCACTTTGTTCAAATGCTTCTATACTATCAGTGGAAACACTAATTAATTAAAAATTAAAAGCACAGCCTGTTCTGAAAAATGTCCTTTAAAAAAAAAAGGAGCTCTTTGGAATTCTGCTGTTTATTAAAGTAGCTATACTAAATGGAGTTTATTCCTACATATTCTACAGCTCTCTGGAAGATACAGGAAGAACCAACAAAAATAATTATTTTAGAAAACAAAGTGCTAGAAATTTCAGAAATAATTAAATTCTCCTTTATTCTTAGCACAGGGCTGCTAGTTTCACTAGCATCTCACTGCCCTCTATTGGTAGATTAAAATAACAAAAGTTGATTTCTTTGCAGGGATTGGAATTTGGCTTCAGGCTTCAAGAAAATAGTCTGATTTTTGCCAGTAGGGGGATCTACTTAATAAGACAAGGGTCAATGTAATCTGTAATATTTAAAAGGTAGCAATTTGTTACTTTCAAGGCTAGTTTCTTCCAGTAGCCAATTTAGTAACATGCAGAAAGTTTATCAGGGAGTGCTCTGGAGATTAACCTTCTTCTGGAGAAAGGGAACAAAGAAGGCAGCAGTGCAGCTGTAACACATTTCCAAAAAGAGCCTTATTTGACCCCAAATCTCTGAAGCTATATAGCCCCTTGGAGCAGTCCTGAGTTGGGACGAGAAGACCTAAGGAATTCATAAGCCTTGCCTCAACCAGTTATTGGATACTGACTGCCCTGAGAAGGGGCTCTGACCATGGGCAAGGTGACTCTTTAGTCAGGGGCAATTTCTGGAGAGGGCTGACACCTGAGGACTAGCACTTCTGGAAGCTGGAGCAACAGAAGACCCTTCAGTACTGAAGGAGAATCAGAGGTGTCACATCATGGTATTTGCTATATGCTGTCCTTAATAACTTTGTTTCATAATAAACACCATGCAACCAATCTTGCAATAATTACAAAAATCAAAGGTAATAAATGCAGGAAATGGTGCAGCCACTTTGGAGAGCAATTTGGTACTTCGTTTTAAAAGTACATTTGGGGCGCCTGGGTGGCTCAGTGGGTTAAAGCCTCTGCCTTCAGCTTGGGTCATCAGCTCAGGGTCCTGAGACATAGCCCCGCATCAGGCTCTCTGCTCAGCAGGGAGCCTACTTCTCGCTCTCTCTCTGCCTACTTGTGATCTCTCTCTCTCTCTCTCTGTCAAGTAAATAAAATCTTTAAAATGAATAAATAAGTAAACCTATAAATTTACCATGTGATCCAGTAACTCCACTCCTAGGTGGAAGAGAAATGAAAATATATGTCCACACAAAGACTTAAAAGAAAAGTTCATAACAGCATTATTAAATAGACAGAAAATGAAAACAATTCAATGTTAAATGAGTAAACATAATGTGTTATATCCAAAAAATGGATTAATACTCACCAATAAGAAGGAACAAAGTACTAATACATACATGTTACAACATGAGTGAACCTCAAAAATACTATGCTAGGTGAAAAAAGACAAAAGCAAAAGGCTACATATGTCTGACTCCCTCTATATGAAATGTCTAGAAAAGGCAAATCTGTAGAGAGAAGGTACAACAAGGGTTGCCTGAAGCTGGAGGTGGGAACAGGAAGTGACTGAAAATGAGCATGAGCAATATTTTGGAAGTGATGGAAATGTTCTAAAATTGGACTGTGGTGATGATAACACTGCGTAAATTTACCAAAAATCTTTGAACTGTAGGCTTAAAGTGAGTAAATTTTATAGTAAGCAGATTATACTCAAGGACGTAGAAGGAAATAAAGGCAGGCAGGCAGGGAGATATCATTCATCATGCACTAGGTGGCATGACCTGATAGGTGGGTTTTTCCTCCAAACGTAAGACAATAGGGTTAAAATAACAGCCTAGTCTGAATCTATCAGAATATGTCAGATCGGTAAGTCCTTGAACCTTGATGTTAAATGAATTCATATTGGGTAAGGGTCAGCCTAGACCAGGACTCATAAACATTATGACAGATACTTCCCTAAGGCAGCTCGGAGACCTGCCTATAGATCATACTAAAAATAAACATCCTGGGATCGAGCCCCACATCGGGCTCTCTGCTCAGCAGGGAGCCTGCTTCTCCCTCTCTCTCTGCCTGCCTCTCTGCTTACTTGTGATCTCTCTCTCTATCAAATAAATAAATAAAATCTTTTAAAAATATATTAAAAATAAACAAAGTAACAATTCTAAGATACATATATTCAATGTACCTCTAAAATTACCAACTTCACCCAGACTGACAAATAGGATGGCTCTTCCTCACTCATACATGTGTGTGTGTATATATGTGTGTACATATATAATAATTATAATTTAGTAAAATTACTGGTAACATTAAAATTATTACTTAATAATTATTATTGCCTAATATTTATTCATCTTAAATATTATTTAATAATATATACATACACATAAGTATATGTACTTAATAATACACATAATATATTTTTTACATTTATACATAATAATACCATGTTTGACTTATTTCTTCCTTTATGATTGCCCTTTGATGTTTACTGTAATTTTATTTCAACAAGACAAAAAATTCATATGGGGCCAAGACAGGAGTGAAAATGGTGAAAAAGAAGATAAAGGAATCTAATCTCAACTGAGAATATACTACATTCAGCACTGCCCTAGGCATTCTTCATATACCATCTAGTTTAACTACAATTCTGTGAGGAGAATAATTATTTTTATTTAATGAAAGACAAAGCTGAGACTCAGAGGATTAAGCAATTCACCTGAGGTCACCTAGCATGGCAATAAAACAACTGTGCATAAGACTATATAAAGCAGACAACACAAATATTAGATTCCCTTATGACTGTCTTTTTGGAGTTATACAGTGAGACTCTGTCCCTATGAATAGCGATTGGGGCTCCCTTGGGAAAAAAAAAAAAACTGAATACCCTACAGCAAAATATCCAGGGAAAAAAATTTTATTGTACTTGGAATTAATCTCTGAAAAACTGAAAAAAAAAAATGAAAAAAAAAAAAGCTTGCGCATGGTCAATTTCCCCAGGACAACAAAGTTCACAAAGATCTAGAATGATCATGGGATACGAGCCGCTTCTGGACACAGAGAGACAGGACAGAAGTTACACAGGAAGCTGGCCTGTGAATTCTCTAGAAAAAGATACCAAGATGGTGTTTGGGGTGCAAGAGGTTTATTAGGGAACGCGTCCAGTGAAAGAAAGAATGACAAGGCAGGACTGGGTAGAGGACGAAGTTCAAATGTGATACAGGTCTGATAGACCCCTGACCAACCTGGTGGAAATCTGGAGCAGGTATTCCCCATCACGTTTGTCCTGTGCTGCATCTGTGTTGACTGCACCCAGGAAGAGATCCTAGAGTAGGTTTAGCTTTGTGAGTTGTTGAAAATTATTCTCTGCACTGCATATCCATTTCATTAGAGTCTAGTCTCAGTTTGTGATGAGAACAATCAGAAGAAGAACCAGCCACTCCCACCCCAGCAGTCCTTGCCTCACATCTTATGGGCCAGAACAAACCATCCGTCATCCCTAAACCAATCACTGACATGTGATTCATTTAAATCATCACCACTGGCTCACTCTAATCAGGGTCTACCTGCTATACTACAAATGAGGTCCACTTCCCTTAAAGCACATAGCTCCAAGAAGAGAGGCAGATATTTGGACAAAATCAGAATGCCCTTAGGAAGAAGAGAAAAGCAAAATGTTGCTGAGGCATACAACCAACACTGTTCCCTATGTAAGAGCTCTGTTGCTGAAATCAGCAAATGTCACCCAGGCAAGCAACTCTGCTGCAAGGGTCACAAGCAGCAGAAGGAGAAACTTCAGAACAAGAACAGAAAAAAATTGTATTGGCTTCTTTCTGCTTATCTCATAGTGTCCTAAGAGAATGTGTACCTAAAAACTCTCCCAGGAGGCTAATTTCCCAAATCAATTTTACTTTACTACGGTTCTGGTTACACATGACAAAAAAAATATATGAACTCTGATCTGCCTGGCTCCCAAGTTCATGGGTTCAACCATGGGGTGCGAATTTTTCTCAGATCCCAACTCCCTCGGGGGAATTTAGTGACCAGACCCAACATCATTCTCTGACAAGAGATTTGAAAGGAACCTATACAAGAGATGACAGGGATGCTTAGGCTTCACTGCTGCAGGAATGGACAGAAAATATTTTGTATTGCACTTCCTAAAACTAAAGCTGTATGGCAGCACACTGTGAATATTTAAGTTGATTTAAATGAACAAATTGCCTGAAAAGATATTATGTGACTCAACAAACAATAAATGTTTAACTGATGTCCCTAAATATCATTATTACATGTCTTTTACTATGAGAAATGAGGACTTTTGGGCATAATTAAAAATCAGTAGCACATCTCACTAATACTTTATTATAGAAATAGCCCTATTTATTTTCATTACAAGAAAAAATAAAAGAAGAACTTCTATTTCTGTGAAAATAGTTTGTAACTCCAGTTCTGCCACTCACCAAATGGAGGGTTTAAGCTGTTGAGGATCTCCTCATTTTTTCCATTTGTAAAAAGCAGATGATTTCTAGGTTCCTTCTAAGCCTACCAATCTAGGACTGTAAGATAAACTTGATTCCAGGAACCAGTAATACTATGCTACATGATAAATTCTGTGTAGTTCTTGGAAGCAACAAGCTATTTCTTTTTGTTTTCTTATTTACCAAATATGGTTTCGTAGGCTATCAGATGATAATGTGTACCCTTTATTAGTGGTTTTATATTTCCTAGGATTAGTTGCAATACTGTACATTTTATTATTAGCCATTGAGTTAAACCAGGTCATTGTATAAAACACAGTAATGTTCAGAAACCTTAACAAAATAGTTATATAAATCTGGATACAACAATAATCTCCCAGTGCCTTAAATAGGCTCACACTTACAGCCTTCAAGACTTTCTTATAAGAAGTGGAGAAGATGAAAAAAAAAAAAAAAAAGAAGTGGAGAAGATGGAAGGCAAAGAAAGATGAGGTAAAATATCAGGCACATAATTTCAGAACTATAAAACACCTTGGAGGCAGAACTGGACTAAAATAAAATTCTCCCCACTGGCCATTCCCAGTCCCACATTTCTAAAAGAGACTCACTAGTTTTGAATTAAAGCAAGTCTAGCCATCTGTATATTTATCAAGTTCTCTGAGTGATACTGAAGCACAGGCAGGTTTGGAAACCATTGATAGAATCCAACTGCATTATTTAATAAATGGGAAAAACTAAAGTTCAAGTAGTTAAAGAACAAAAGCAATACCAAATTAAACAGGCCTCCTTTACCAAGAGTCTAGGGTTCTTTCTATTACCACATCAATATACATCTTAATTATATAAAAACAGTATGCTCAACATTAGTAATTCTTCAGATCTAGGAAGAAAGACTACCCAAGAAGGAACATGAAAATGAGGATTAATTAGAGGAAAATAACTACATGGAATGAGGTAAAGTACCTAGAGAAATCCAGACCTAATTAGAAAAAAGAAGAAACTGGAAGGAAAGGAGTAGGAGACAGGAAAGGCAGGGATATAATCCAAGTTAGCAAAAAAGAATAGAGTAGGATTCTGAATCAAACTGAAAATGAAAAACACTTAAATTCTTTACCTCCAGAAAAGCTAGACAGAATTTGTATATATAAGAATGACTTCTTATGTACTATTTTCGTATTATACTTTCTCATTCAGCATAATAATCTGAGAAGTCAGATTATAAAAGGCTGTGTTAGAATATCCCCATTAAAAAATAGGTCAATACCCAGGTTACTGGGGACACAAGAAGAGCTTGCCTTGAGGTTCCATCATTTCCAGGCAACTGAAAGCAGGGCCCATCCAAAGATTTAAGGTACTGATGGGATGATTTAATCATCACTATCATCATCATCATCATCACCATCATCAAGTATGTAATAGATATCCACTATGCTAGGTGCTAGAGATAAAAGGACAAAAAACTTTCCTCCTGTTTGGTAGACAACGTTGAAAAGCACAGAATTAGCTCTAGGAAACCTGGAAGTAGTCATATGCTGGTAAATTTGAAAAACCAGGGGAAAGCCCTGACTTACAGCGTTTATCAGTTTCCATGGTGTAAATGCTTCCATGACAGTCAGTTTCATGCTACCAGGATGACATCAACCAGCTAAAAAAAAAAAATACCTATAAATTTAACAATTGTTTCTTACAAGCTGGAATGAGCTGGCCTTAGCCCCTCACTGCTTAAAGACCATAGAACCAATGCCTTTATTTTCCCCATATCACATTCAGAAAAAGAGAGAGAGAAAAATAAATTGACTTGTCAAAGGTCACATAACTAAGTTATGACAAAACTAAAAATAGAACCCACTTTCTTGCTTTTTCCACTATAACTCACCCTATATGTTGAAAGATGGTATTTTATGGCATTTGAATTCAGAGATTGAGAGCTCAGGTTCTGAGGGCCACAGACCTAGGCTCAAATACCAGCTCCAACTACAAATGTAGACTCTGACCCTGGAAATTTACTGCATTTGTCTGAGCCTTATTTTTTTATCTGTAAACTGGGGAATGATAACACCGCCTGTATCTTACTAGATGGTGGTGAAGATTAAGTAAGATAAAATGTGTAAACTACTTGCCAAAGAGCCTGGCATACAATACAAATTCAATATACGTTGGCTATTATTACTAGGGCATATTAATACCTGCTAGGCCAGCACTGGTTCACAGAACGTTAAGGTCCTTGACAGGATAACTATAGAATAGATAGTAATGTTTAGAAACTTCCTGAGCAATTTGACATTGACACAACATCCAAACATGGGACCAGAGGATTCAATTTGATAAAAAAAAAAAGGCATAAACAAGTTTAGATGCTGTCAAACTCAAGCCCTGAGCAGCATGAGGCACAAAATACATGCTGCTTAAGCACAATAAGATTGCTTAAGTATGATATTTCAGGTTAGTTTACACCTGTAACTCATAAATAAATAAAAATCTGATAAAATGTAGGTATTTGTTTTATCTTTGAAATGTATTATTTTTACAATCATTATGATTTTAGGTCAAGCTTACTTTCTAAATTTAGTAAGCTAAATTAGGAAAACTAAATTATTTTACTTTTAACTCTAATTTATATATCCTGAGATAACCCTTACAGAACTTCTGTTCAAGAACAGCCACTCATTTTTTCTGAATGCAGCAGTGGTAGTAAATCAAATAATAATGATGGAAGTAATTCCAAATAAATGAGGACCAAAACAGTTTGTACTAATTCTCATAGGAATATGATACCGTGTATATTGACTTTAGTTATGTAGCCATATTTGAGGGTGAAATACTAACATAACAATATAATATTTGTGGAGATGTAGAGACTAACCAAAACTTATGTGGATCTTATATATAAATCATAAATAAATAAGCTCAAAACCAAAGAATTCTTTAAAAGAAAGGGTGCTGAGTTAAAAAGCTAACAGAAGCATATGCTCAATATCCCACATACGGATATTAGCAATTCTCAGCCCTTTTTTAGGTACCACTTCAGGCTGCTACCACTAAAAGACCACAAACAAAAATGTTCTTGGAAATACAGGTGAATCTAAGGCAAAGAAAGTAGCTCAAATGCCACTTTTCAAGGTTACAATCGCCCAACATAGCTAGGTACTGGCTAATGATACAGAAAACCAACTCATACAGCAAATAAAGCCACTCAAGTATTTTTCATTGTTAATACAGCTATTTTTAAACTATATTTATAATTTTTCTCTGATTCACTGCTGATAAACACAACTAGTTCTGAATTGTATAATATCCTAAGTTGTCAACATTGTCAATATATGTGACTTGGAATTTAAATTAAATTTTGTATGAGTGTGTTCAGATGGCATGGCTCCAACAACAGGAAATGTTTTTGGAATAGCAACTCAGATTAAGGAGTGTGAGCCAACATGTAAATCATCACCCCACCTCCGTCAGTGACAAAGTCCTGTTATTAAAAAAAAAAAGTCAACAGAATTAAACAGTGTGCTTAATGACACAGCAAAAATGGGGTCATAATAAAAACTAATTCACTTAAATCTTGTATAATTCTGTTTCTTATGTAATGATATAAAAGTTGACAATAAAAATAGTTATGTGTAAGTATAGTGCTTATCAACTGGAAAAAGTCTGTAAAGAATGTTTGAACTCAAAAATGAACTTCTTGTGCTGCCATAACATAAAAAAGCAGATTTCAAGGATATAAATTGAATGAAGTATAAATTGAATGAACCTATTTAGCTGATATTTTTGGCATTTTAAATTTTCTTAATATTTCTATTGAAAGAAGGGGTACAACCTTTTTTTTAAAAGGCAGATAAGAAGAGCACCTGAATGGCTCAGTTGGTTAAGTATCTACCTTCAGCTCAGGTCATGATCCCAGGGTCCTGGGACAGAGTCCTTGCTCAGTAGGAAGCCTGTTTCTCCTTCTCCCTCTGCCTGCCACTCCCCCTGCTTGTTTTCTCTCTCTGTCAAATAAATAAATAAAATCTTTTTAAAAATTAATTAAATAAAGGCAGATAAGAGCAAAAGACAAAATGATTGTAAAAGCTTTAAAGTACACACTATGATATTCTATAATTTATCAATATTATCAAAGAAACAGGTGGTTTTGATTTAACAAACACTAGTCTATTTGATAAAATTTCCAGATTTTAGTTTCCATTAAAAGGAAATCTATTCATAAGAAATTCATGTATCTGGGATCTATTAATTTCACTGATTTAGTTATAACTTTAAATAATAAAATTGTTAGAATTTATGAAACCAATGAAAAATTGAAGATTAATTTTTTTTTAAGATTTTATTTATTTATTTGACAGAGAGAGAGAAGGATCACAAGTAGGCAGAGAGGCAGGCAGAGAAAGAGGGGGAAGCAGGCTCTCTGATGAGCAGAGAGCCCGATGCGGGGCTCGATCCCAGGACCCTGAGATCATGACCCGAGCCAAAGGCAGAGGCTTTAACCCACTGAGCCACTCAGGCGCCCCGAAGATTAATTTTGAAAATATAAAATCACTTGCTTGATTTTGAGTAAAATTATAAAAATTAGCATCCTGAATTTGATGAGTTTGTTTTAAAATCTATGCTTACATAGCCATCAAATACTTCTGAGACTAGTTTCTATAGCAGAATGTTATTAAAACAGACCATAGACACAGATTAGATATACATTATTTCCTACAAATAGCATTATCAGCAATCTAACCAGTATTAAATAAGTTAACAAGCAAAATGCAAGTCACATTGAGTTTCAATATGATAGATTTGTCACACTGAAATTTTAAAATTTTGACATACCTAGTATTCTTTTAAAGTGGGCATATAGGCATTTAATACAAGGAGACACTGCTTCACTTACAACATTCTATGTAGATATAATGGAGGGGAAACAAAAACTTGTAATAGAAATTTTGCATCGGTTGTTCTTAAAATTTTTGGCCTCCCTACATCTGAAAAATTATTGGGCCACACTTTAAGAACCACTGCTCTATATTAATCATGTGGACATTTTATTCTGTAGGCTTTTTAAAATTTTCATTTTTCTGAAACTTTGTTTTTACTGCATTTTACTGTTAATTTTACAGCATGCAATATATCAGAAATTTTTTAAAACTCTGGGTCTTTCACTCAGACAGTTTGAGAAGAATTGCTCTAATTCAACTCTGTATGACTAAGTTTGACATTTCTATTTTAATACTGAATAATTCATCAGCTACTTTATTTGACAGAGGAAGTTTATTAGTATTACACTGAAGTACTACATGAAAGCCATGAGGACTGAATAGCTCATTAAAAACCAGGTATGTGAAGAAAATCATCTAAATGCTCTTAACCTTTTATTCTGTTACTAAATGCCAAAGTTAAAAAGTCTAGTCCCTTTAAGAGGTGAAATACGTGTTTTGAATAGCTAAAAGAAGGGCAACTTCTTTCATGTCCATTAACAATTAAGTAAATTATGACATATCCATAGGACAGAATACTACAGAGTTAGGAAAAATAAAGTATGTGTGCTGATGTCCATCTCCAGGATATATTAAAAAGTGCAGATGCAAGTTACAGAAGAGTGTGTGCTATAATCCCATTTCTATAAGTAAAAACTGGGGGATGTGTATATACAGCTCTATGCTTATAACAGAAATCTTTCTGGAAGGATTCACAAGAACCTGGAAAAAGTGGTTGAGTTCTGAAAGACTGGGGGGTTAGGCTTTGGAATGGGAAGAAGACTTAATTCTATTGTATTTTCATTTGTTCTATATATTTAGCATGTGCATGTGATTTTTTAAAAAGCTAATTAACTTTCTAGAGTAAATTGCCTAACCTTCAAAAAAATAGAAATTGAGAAATTGCTGCTAAATTAAGGGTCCCTTAATGAAACTACAAACATCTACTCAGGGCCTTCTGTCTGTCAGACACTATTCTCAAGGTCGGACAACTGTACTAACTAAAGGTACTGTATGATCCTTGATTCAATCCTAGGTTTAAAAACTCATTAGGACAACTGAAGAAATTTGCATATAAACAGTGTATATGATAAAAGCACTGCATCAATTAAATTTCCTAAGTGTAGTAACTACACAGTGGTTACATGGAAGAGTATCCTTGTTCCTAGAAGATGAAGTATATAGGTCAAGCATTTAGGGGTAACATGATGATATCTAAATTATCTCAAATGACTCATTTAAAACCAAAAAAAATGATAAGTATTATACATACGTATATACAAACATGTATTTATATGAGAGAAAAAAGAAATAAAACTAATGTGGCAAATAATTAACAATTATTTAATTTGGGTAAAGATATTTGATTCGTCATTATAGTATCTTTGCAACCAATACAGTAAGCTTGAAATTTTTCAAAATAAAGACTTGTTAAAACAAAAGAGCTTTCCTTCCATCCTTTAAAATTCAGTATAAAAACCACTAGATGGAAGTCACTGAGCAATCAGATGTCTGCTTCACGGAGTGAAAAGGTGTTCGAGGGTAGAGAGATAACATTGGCATTAAGGAGGGCACGTGATGTGATGAGCATCGGATATGACACCCGCAACACGTGGCTATTGAATTTAAAGAAAGGGGCACCTGGGTGGCTCAGTGGGTTAAAGACTCTGCCTTTGGCTCAGGTCATGATCTCAGGGTCCTGGGATCAAGCCCCACATCGGGCTCTGCTCAGCAGGGAGCCTGCTTCCCCCTCTCTCTCTCTGCCGGTGCCTCTGCCTACTTGTGATCTCTGTCTGTCAAATAAATAAAATCTTAAAAAATAAAATAAAATTAAAAATAAATAAATAAATAAAATCTTAAAAATAAATAAATAAAACAAAATAAAGAAAAAAATGGTCTAGCAAAAGGTATGGAGCACAAAAAAGGTAAGAGGAAAATCCCCATGTGTGGGAGAAGGCAGCAGAGCCCTGGGAAATTGGCTACAAACAAGAGGGATTGTTCAAATAAATAAATACATTAAGATAATGAGAGTCAGGTTTCTCATTGTTGAAGAATGGAGGTAAAAATATGGAAAGACAGAATAGCGAACTTCCTCCTACGGATTGGAATCATCAGTATAAACTCATGGTTTTCATTTTTTGTACCTATATGTTTACAGATACTAATGAGACATATTCTGGTGATCATTTTGCAAGATACACAAATATCAGATCATTATATGGTACACCTGAAGCTAATATGATATCATTATATACTCCAGCAAAAAAATAAATCAAAAAATCCTAAAGCATCCATTCACACACACACAAACTATTAGAACTAATAAAAGTAGTTCAGCGGGCCCCTGGGTGGCGCAGTTGGTTGAGCGACTGCATTTGGCTCAGGTCATGATCCCGGAGTCCCGGGATCGAGTCCTACATCGGGCTCCCAGCTCCACGGGGAGTCTGCTTCTCACTCTGACCTGCTCTCTCTCACTCTCTCTCTTTCCTAATAAATAAATAAAATCTTTAAAAAAAAAAAAAAAACCTGTCAATGGATAAAATTAAAAAAAAAAAAAGTAGTTCAGCAAGGTTACAGGATACAAAGATCAACATACAAAAATCAGTTTATTTCTATTTTTTTTAAAGATTTTATTTATTTATCCATCAGGAAAGAGAGAGAGTGAGAGAGAGCATCAGAAGGGAGAAGGTCAGAGTGAGAAGCAGACTCCCCATGGAGCTGGGAGCCCGACGTGGGACTCGATCTCAGGACTCCGGGACCATGACCCGAGCCGAAGGCAGCCACTCAACCAACTGCGCCACCCAGGCGCCCCCAAAAATCAGTTTATTTCTATACCTAGCAATAAACCATGTGAAATATAATACTACTTAGAAAATAATCTTTGCAATTCTGGATTAGGCAACAATTTCTTAGGTATCTAAAGCACTTAAATACAAATGAAAAATAGATAAACTGTATAGCATCAAAATTTATGACTTTTATGTATTAAAAGACACTATCAAAAAAGTAAAATGACAAGCCACAGAAGAAAATATTTACAAATCATATAAAGAGGAGTCTAGTATCAAGAATAAAGAATTACTGCAATTCAACAATAAAAAGACAAATAATCCAATTTTAAAATGAACAAAGGATTTAAATAGACACTTCTCCAAAGAAGACATACAAATAGCCAACAAGCACGTGAAGATGCTCAGCATCATTAGTCATTAAGAAAATGCAAATCAAAGCCACAATGGGATACCACTGCGTACTCATTCAGATGGCTATAATAAAAAAGACAGAAAATAACAACTGTTAACAGGAATATGGAAAAAAATAAATATACACAGTCAGTGGAAATATAAAACAGTGCCGCTGTTTTGGAAAACAGTTTGACAATTCCTCAAAAAATTAAACATAGTATTTCCATATGACCAAGCAATTCCACTCCTGGAATTGAAAACCTACATTTATATAAAAAACTTTACACAAATGTCTACAGTAGGATTATTCATAATAGACAAAAGGTGGAAATATCTATCAATCAGCTGGTGATCAGAGAAGCAAAATGTGGTATCCACACAGTCAACTATTATTTCATAAAAAAGGCATTAAGTACTGATACACACCAAACATAAGTGAACCTTGAAAACACTTTGTTAATGGAAAGATATTAGATACAAAAGGCCACATGATGTGTGATTCCATTTATATAAAATGTCCAGGATAGGTAAATCCACAGAGACAGAACATAGATTAGTAATTGCCAAGGACTAGGGGAGGCAGTGTTGGGGAGTGTCTACTACTGGTGTGGAGTTTCTTTTTGGGGTAATGAAAATAGTCTACAGTTAAGACAGTGGTAATGATTGTACAACCTGGAGAATACACCAAAAATATCAAATTGTACCCTGTAAAGGGGTGAATTTTATAGTATGTGAATTATAGTTCAATAAAATACATAGGTAAGTAAGCAGGTAATTAGGCAGGGAGGTACATAGATGGATGATAGATAAGGAATAGGCCTTTGGTTGAAGTAATATAATAATAATAGTAATAAAACTAATGGCTGGCATTTTGTACCCTAGGTGGACATCAGACGGTCAATGAACTTGCTGACTTTACCCAATATTATTAGTTAAGGGGGAAAGAGCATTAGACAGATATGGTTCAGAAACTGCCAATTCTACTCCCAATCTGAAGTAACCAGCTCTTGATAAGTATGAACAATGGGTCCCCTTCATGCCTGCAAGTCCAAGAGTTAGCCAGACAAAGATGAAAATGGGGGTTACATTCTTATTGAGGGTCATCACAGCATAGGACAAAAAGACTATGACATGAAGCTGCCGACGGGGGTCAGCCAGAGAATGTAAAGTCCTGAAAGGGGTTATTATTGTCTAAGGGACGTTAGATTTGAACATACTCAAGGGTAAGATATTTGTCAGCAGAAACTGTTGAAGTCACCATGCTCCCATGGTGTTCACTAACCAGAAATGTTAAGTCCAAAGGCGGTAAATTAGATATGAGATTGAAGTTTTTAAATGAAAAGGACTAAGCTTTAAAGAAAGGGAATGAGGCTATTCTAACAACAAAGTGGCTGAAAAGTTATGTGATTGAACTGTGACTGTATTATTCTCTGTGGGAGGTTCATCATAGCAAAGCTGGGGGCAGCAAATGCAAAGAAAAAACAACAACAAAAACAAACCCATTTTGTGTTTATATTCTGAGAGGATGCTCACAATATGAGCCAAATTATATATGCCACTTCTGCTGCTGGAAGATAACTTTTTTAATGGGACCACTTTTTCCCAACTCTCAGCTGTATTCAGGGAGCCTAATTCCTAAGATTCTCAATGTTAGTATATACACAAAATAGCAGACCAGGTGGTATACACAAAAAAACTGCATATACTATACTTAAGGGGAAATTTTTTAAGATTTTAAGGGGAATTTGGACAATAGCTTAAAGATAACTTTAAAGAATCTTTAAGTCTACATATTCTTTAAAGGATTTGACTCAGACACAGTAAAAACATAGACAACGGGTGACTTTATCCATCTGTAGAAAAGAACAATTCCGAGAAGCATTTCATAAAAATGCTCCACTAATGGAACCCAAGGCTCTGACAAGAACACCTTAGGGTTTTTAAAAAAGCTTTAACTTAGGTTTATTTAATCCATAGTATGTGTTATGGACCACAGGGAACTAAAAGATGAAAACACATGATGCCTGTTCTCAAATAGCTCAGGGTCTAGAAGTACTTAACGTAAAGAGCCTTAACTTAAATTTTTTAATAAAACAAGATAATCTGATAGAGAAAAGAACAAAGAACACAGAGGCAGGAACCCTTTATATGGGGAGGAAGCCCAGAAAGGTGATATTTGAGATGAAAATGTCAAAGGTTGTGTATTAGTTTCTTGAGGTTGCTGCACAACATACCACAAGCTGGTTGCCTTAAACATCAGAAATTTATTGTCAAAGAAGGAAGAAAAGAAGGGAGGGAGGGAGGGAGGGAGGGAGGAAGGTAGGAAGGAAGGAAGGAAGGAAGGAAGGAAGGAAGGAAGGAAGGAAGGAAGGAAAGAAGGAAGGAAGGAAGGAAGGAAATTAATTAATTTATTGTCTCATGGTTCTGGAGGCTAGACGGCTAAGATCAAGATGTGGGCAGGAACAGAGTCCCACTGAAGGTGCTAAGGCAGAATCTGCTCCAGACCCCTCTCCCAGCTTCTGGCAGTTTCTTGGCTTGTGGCAGCATTATTCCAACCTTAAAATGCCATTCTTCCTGTGTGTGTCTGTCTCTGTATTCAAATTACCCTTTTATAAGGACATCATATTGAATTAGGATCCATCCTAATAACCGCATCTTTTTTTCAGATTTTATTTGACAGAGAAAGACACAGTGAAAGAGGGAACACAAGCAGGGAGCAGGAGAGGGAGAAGCAGGCTTCCCACTGAGCAGGGAGCCTGATGCTTGGGCTCCATATTTGGGCTCCATGCTTGGCCTCCATCCCAGGACCCTGGGATCATGACCTAAACTGAAAGCGGGCACCTAACAACTGAGCCACCCAGGTGCCCCTAATAACTGCATTTTAACTTGACCCTATTTCCAAATAAAATCACAGGCACTGGGGGTTAGGATTTCAACATTCTTTTTTTTTTTTGGCAGGGCGGAGTGAAGGAGGGAGTGCAAGGCACAGTTCAACCTACGATAGCTTGTCAAGTGGATAAGCAGAAACTGAGAACTCTGACCAGAGAAAAAAAAATATACAGTAGAACAAGAAAAAGGAATCTCATAAAACAAGGGTGAGAACTGGTAAGAAGAACCTAGGTTATGAAGAGTATCATATGGTCTTTGAAGTATATCCTCCATGCAGAGAATAGAAGCCACAGAAAGACCACTCTACTTGCAGTGTGAAGGATACATGGACAGGGGCTACATCTGAAACAGGGAAACTACTTGTGAGGTTACTATAGCTTTAATTCAGGGAAGAGATGCTGGAAAAGGGTGACTGCACTTTGGAAGAGAAAAAAGACCAGAGTAAAGGGACATATATTGATTGCCACCAGAGGCTACTGGCTATATATTACCTCATTTAAATCTCACAGCAACCCTATGTCATAGGTAGTGATTCTTTGATTGTAATAACTCACTGAGAAATTCACATTTAACCCAAGGTCACACACTAAGTAAGTAGTAGAGTCAGCACTCGAATATAGGTTTGTCTAACTAAAAGGCCGAAAAGTCTAGTGAAAATGTTTACAGTTCAGGAATAAGAGAAATTAAAAAAGAAAACAGAGAGATTAAGAATAGTCTATATATCAAATGAACTTTTAGGGGGGAAACTGGGCTGGAGAGAATAAATATATGTATTTACATAAAAAATAACTTAAAGATTTACAATATACTGGTAAAAGTTGTTATGTGGAAGGTAGAGTATAGGGAGCAGAGAAAGAAGGAAAGTAGGAAAAAGAGTAGGAAAAGAACTCTTACCACATACTTTTTATATTATTTTGATCTTTTTACCCACGTGAACATACTTCCTTTTTAAAAGGCAGCATTAAATATTCTATAAAGAAAAAACAATTCGATATTATAGCCAGAATACAGAATATTATACAGGTACTTCAAAACTGGCTTTGGCCTTTTGGTAAAATCTCACAATATTAATCTTGTTTCTTTAACATCCCTGATTTGTCATTATTACTATACATTTTATTTAATGTTATTTAGAGCAAAGATAAAACATCTTTAAAGACTCTCTGTCAGTTAAAAAGACAACTAAATCCAATAACAATGTAGAAAAAATCAGAATCAATAATCTCTCATTTTGTTGAACCACTAATCCCCGTTAAACATAAAATCGATGAATTTATTTAGCCATAGAAAGAAATCACATGCAAAGGAGTGGGGTGGTGGGGGGAGAGTCTTATTGCAGTTATACCAGAAGTAATAGCTGGCCATTAATAAAATACAATATTAAGAATTTAAAACCTTGCTGTTTAAAATGAAGAAACATACAGGGAGAAAGGATGTAGAATTAATGCACTTCTATTTCTATTTAATTTCCATAGTCATTAAATAAAATCAAAAATTGATTCACACAAATCTTCCACAATTTATCTACTCTACAATTCTTGTTTTATCAGAGCAAAGAAATATAACTAGTTGGTACTGAGCTTGGGAAGAAAATCCTTACAGCAACATGATTGGCTCTTAGACCACAGTTATTACAATTTCAACCCTTTTACACTAAATGGCACTTTCAGTGAAAATGATGGCCACACAAGAGTGGAGGGTGAGAGAACTGTTGCTTAGTCAATTCTTATTTTAAAAAACATCTTTAAAGAAAATCTTCTTTTAAAACTGAAAGGTCATAAAGCACATCTCTTAAAATAAGGTGTCTGGTTTTTGTCCTGCATCAATCATGTATTCCTTTCTCTCATAACTGCTACTAGAGACATAATATCTCCAAACATACTGCCAAACAAGAATTCCAAAACTGTCTTTATTGATTGGATACTCTGCCTGGTGAAAAATTATTTTTTTATTGGAAATGGCTATCAGTTATTTTTATTGCTCTCCTAAAGGCTCAATCTGTAATCACGCACACACTTCTCTACTCGGAGAAGAAAATGAATTAGATGACTGCCTCTCTTTCTCAGATAATATTATGCCATTTTTAGGAGCTCAAACTGTGGTTGTGAAAGTAATTGATACTATGCATTTGGTGCCTTTTCCTTGAGGATCTTCAGAGTCTTAGAGATAGAGAAATCCCCAAGGAGAGAAGGCTTGCAAATCAGGTACAAGTGTGTTCCTTTTACTTTAAACCTCTTCAGGAAAATTGTGCCCACATTTAACTTCTGGAGGCAACAATAGAGTCTACATAACCTTGTAGAAAAGGAATTTCCGCAGGCTATTTGTATTAAAAGACACAAATAGCACTTTCCTCTTCTATTCTCTTCAAAACAGAAGTATATATTCAACAGGAACTGTCTAGTTGTCTATAGGATGAACTGCAGGATATATAATGTTAACCCTGTCTCCAAATACTTTCTCCAACCCATCTGAAAATTTAGCATTAAACATTCTTCCATCTTAGTTTAAAGCTATGCCTCTCTAGAAACCTTTTGTCAAAATTCAAATAGGAGTAAAAGATTAACAAATTTAAATATCCTAAAAATCTCTGAGGAAATATGGCCACTGGCTTATTTTCCAAAATGATAACCAAGAAAATGGCCAACAGTAGGTGTTTAGCTTTAATAAAGGGAGAAAGCATAAGTCTAAGTATTGGCCATCATATAAATAGGACAGGAGAAGGTGCTATACATAGGAAAGGGACCGTAGGATAAATAGAAGGGGGAGCTAAGAATGGGGAATAAGATGGAAAAGGACCCAAAAAATGGGTCCTTGGGTCCAGAATGAAAAGGGTTTGCCCTTTTCATTCTGCATACCAGTAGCCCTGCTATCAACTTTCCATTATCTACATGTGAATAATCTACTCGAATTACTATCTTCGACCAATTTTTCACTCCAGTGTGCTATTTTCTTGACACCAAAAATGTTTTTAAGCTAGCTTCTCCAAGGAATTCACACTAGTATCAAAAATTATTTAAAAGGTAAATACCAAGTAGTGCAATTGCAGGGTCATAGGGTAGCTGTATATTTAATTTCTTGAGGAATCTCCACACTGTTTTCCAAAGTGACTGCACCAACTTGCATTCCCACCAACAGTGTAAGAGGGTTCCCCTTTCTCCACATCCTCTCCAGCATTTGTTGTTTACTGTCTTGTTGATTTTGGCAATTCTAACTGGTATAAGGTAAACGGAGGGGTGCTTGGGTGGCTCAGTTGGTTAACCATCCGACTCTTGGTATCAGCTCAAGTCTTGATCTCAGGGTCATGAATTCAAGCCCCAGTTGGGCACCACACTGGGCATGGAGCCAAATAAATAAATAAATAAATAAACAGTAAACAGGGAAGGGAGATAGATCTACTGGGGGAAAAATAGATTTCAACACAAAATATAAAGAAGCACAAAAAAAAAAAAGGAAGCACAAATACCTTGATATTTTAGGTTATCTGTGACATGATCCTTTTAAATGAAAAAGTTAAGAAATATGAATTGTCTAGTATTTTCTTATGAATGCAAAAAGTATCTCAATAAGCAAATGCCAATTCAAATTACAAAGATTTAACTGATAATTTTTATACGGACCTACTTCTCATAGTAGATGTGCTAAGATTTCACCTCTCATCTATAATACTGTCTCTAAGGATCAGGTGACAGTCCTTCTCTTCTGTGAAGTAAGATAAGGTTTACTTTTGTTTCTGAGTAGAACTTATCACATTCTTAGAATTCCACGAATGAGATTCTCCTATCCCTAAGCCAGCAAGTGAGAGAGCTGCATTCTCTTTCAGATGTCTCGAGCACAACTGTAAAGTTAAACCCATAATCATGGCCAAATCACTACTGTCCATAAAACTACTTATGTTTAAAGTAACTTCACCTAATAGCATTTCCTCTTCCAAAATCATCAGTACCAAGGGCTATATGTAATATTTGCATTATTCCTAGAACTGTACCTGGAATAAGTATCTTTACAAAGCATTTTTCAAGAGTCTACTTAAGATAATGAAGTGGCTAAAATCAAATATGAAAATATTAATGATGGTAATTGTTATGTGAAATTTAAAATTATAAGCAAATTTTCTTCTTTGTGCCTGCCTAGAATTTATGAATTTTTCACAATAGGAAAATATTGTTGTAATAAGGAAAAATATCTATGGTTAATTTCAATCTTTGACAATGAAATTTCCCAAACAAGTCTAGTTATCTCTCCATGAATGCAAATTTTATGTTATTAATACTTCTTTTCTAGTATTTAGGCTTTTCTTCCACTCTACTTTCTTGTATTGATATATCATAGATTAGAAACTTTCTGAGGACACATCAGAGTCATACACATGTTTGTACGTCATATTTTGTAAGTGAAAGTGCCCCGTTTTGGGTAAGTGATCAGCAGCTATTTGAAGGATGAATAATACTTCCATGGATAAAAAAGGTTAGAATAGATATATTCATCTGGTATTTGCCAGAAGTGGTAAAATGTCAAAATACTTCTGTATTTATTAGTAAATCCTATAATCCTAATGCAATAAGCAGAAAGATATACTAGAAGTATCAATTATAATTTAAACTCATTAATTCAAGATAATTGTCAGGGAACATCATGAAAATAAACCCTAAATGGGCCTCCCATACTGGTGAGTGATAAGAAATATAGAAAGAAGAAAAAAAAAAGGCTACCCAAACCAATTTTTAAAAACAATTTAAACTACTGGTTGCCAAACTTTTTGGTTCACGGTAACCTTTAGTGTCTGATTTACTTTTTCATGACATCCCTAAGCCAGAAGAAATACATTAAGAATTCTGGTAGGTACAAACAACTTAATAACCATTTATGTCCCATCTATTTAATCGCCAACTAGAAGGTCAATTCACACAAATTTTAAAAAATTATTTTAATCTTGACCACATTTACTTACTAATGAGATAATGTGTGTCTACTGATCACTGCACAACTTCTCAAGCCTTGTATTCTACTTGAAAACTGTCACTCTTATTTCCAGTCACACAATTATTCTCAATGGTACCTGCTTGGTAAAACTCATCACCAAAAACCCAGCTTCCTGAAGATACTACCTAATCAAAAGGAATGGAGTATGATCGAATGTTCAAACTGTGAACCATCCCAGGGCAGTAATTGGTATATCACTGTGTTTTGCTTGAACATTTAAAATATCCTGCAGTACCTCTGTGAGGCCTTCAGTGGCCCCAGGTGCCTCAGTGTATTTTGGGAACAATGGATTTCAAGCTTGGTGTGCTGTTCCTTGTCACCATGGTTAGTCTGCATTCACCAACTGTGTGTGGTTAGAAAATTCCATTATTATCAAACAAGCAAAGCTTAAAGTAAATTAGAAAATCTAGTACAGGAAAATAGGATGTTTTAGAAGACTTTTGATAGTTCATGGATTTGGATAATTCATGCAGCTATTCTAATATATATGCTTTCTTTTCTCCTCAGCTTCTGAGGTCCCTATCCCAATTCAATAGTGGTATGAAAAATGTAAAAATTATTCCGTGTAAAAGCAAAATAATGACCCCTGAGAGTACAAGCACCTACTACCTTCAACACAGGTCTAAGACTATTTAGAACTACCTCACCAAAAAACACCTAGGAAAGGCGAGCAATATACAATGATATAAACCAAGTTCTTAATTGCTTCACTGTTGATGCATAATGCCTGATCCCCAATCTCAGTGAATCTGTGTGAGCAGTATGTGAATAGTACTGACAAGTGGAAAAACTACGTATGCATGGGCAGAATTTCCCTCTTGGCATAGCACAAAAATATCACGAGCTTTAAGCAAAGAATGAAGAAGCGGAAATTATTGTTTTGCACATTTTTCCACTTAAAAAATTTATATCCTAAAGGATTCTGAAAGAATTATTATGATTGGCCTCCATCCCAAAACAGTTCACTGTTCCTGTAGGGCTAGCATTTTGTTAGTCCCTATAACCTAGCTTAGTATTACCATATAATCACCTCAAAAACTACAAATTATGCAGCCCTCTATTTTTTTTAAAGATTTATTTATTTGAGAGAGAGAGTGAAGGGCGGGCCAGAGGGAGAAGGAGAAGGAGACAGAGAACCTAAAGCAGACTCCATGCTGAACACAGAGCCTGATACAGGACTCGATCTCACAACCTTGAGATCATGACCTGAGCTAAAACCAAGAGTCGGACACCTAACTGACTGAGCCACCCAGGAGCTCCTATGCAGCCCTCTATTTCTAAATAAAATTTAATTTCCACCTACCAAAGATTTTAAACCTATAAACTTCCCTTTATTTTGCTCCTTTCTTATTTATTATGTATCCGTGAGAATCACAAAGGATCCCAGGCCCACAGACTGTTATTGTTCTTTCTTCCAACTCTATCTCATTCTTCATTGCTATCCAGCTTTTTCTGTTACAGTATGTAGCCTAATTTTCTCCCAGTGGGATGTAATGACATTACAATCAGAGTAAGGGCTATTTTCACCTTATCTCAGTCAAACAGAACTGAAATAGATTAAAAATAACTAGGGGCTTAGGGGTAGACATGGCGAGGAGGCTAACGACAGAAAGGAATCCCGGGAAACTCCAACTGAAGGTCACAGAATAGCTGAAGGCTGAGACAGGCTCACTTGGGGATGGGGGCAGTAATCTACACATTTCTCACTCTTAGCACTTAAAAAGCAGTTTTCCAGTTCCCATGTACCACATTTCCTTCCTAGTTACACCTTCAGGCCTGTCCTATGAGGCTGAGAAAATGCTCTGTAAGAGAAAGGACCATATTGAACCACTCTGGTATAGACTGGTCACCCAAAGATGGTGTGTTGAGGACGTGTTCTCACATTACTCTTCAAACATTTAGAAACTTGAAATAAGACTGAAGAGAACCCAAGACAGGGCTTAAAGCCTTGCCTTCAAGCAAGTCCATGTTTTAATTATATCACTTCTGTTCTTGAAGATTTCCTCAGAAGCACCACCCTCCACATTAACCCTCCTTCCATCACCCATTCCACTACTTTTTCTGGTGGTATAGAAAGGATTTGCCATCTTTCTTAATTTAAACCCATTTTCTTTGGAGCTATCATCCATGTGGGGTAAATATGCCTGGTTGTAAAGTTTCCTGCTGCAGCACTCTGTGAACTAAATGACCATTTAAAATAGCACATAGCACAATGGACAACACTCAGGTGCCCAACAACCATGTGTTGTTGTACACAAAGCAACTGCTGAAAATGAATATTCATTATACATAACTCTAGCATCAAATAAGTTTTATTGATAAAAACAAAAACACATTTTAAAACTTGTACTATAATTGGTTAAATTGTATTTTTGTGACTATTGGCAAATCTAGATATAATGAGATCCAGATACAATGCGTAACAGGCTTAAAATCACATGACATAGTGACTGGTGCACTATGTCATTCAAATCTGGTGAATGAATTTGCTTTGTATCTTCATCAAATTCATTCACTCTGAATTCCGTAGCTACCTAAGTTATATCTTGAACATGAAATTCTCTTGGATTGTATATAAATGTGAATCTGAACTCAACACAACAAAAGAAAGCATTTCTCTGAAACTCTTCATCATGATTCCCACAATTATTTTTTTCATTTTTCCTTATTTACAACAGATAAAAATTTCTTACCCAGTTTATGTAAAAGAGGTATTCTGTTGTATTTAAAATGAGAAAAAGATAGAGTTATTCCTCCACCTTGTGGACTACTAGGGTATTGCTACTTCATAGCCAAAAGCACATTTTAAGAATGAGAAGCCGGCAAATATTGAACAGTGGTTGATTATGCTTTTCCCAATCCCTATAGCTGTGCTGTCCCTAATTCCACCTCATCAAATCATACCCATTCCTCAAAACACAGTTTAAATGTCCCAATCATAGAAGCTTCTCTAACTGCAAATTAAAATTACAAGAAAAACAGCTGAGTGAAATGTATCTCTGCCCTCTACTTCCATACCACCTTATCTGGTTCCTCTTATTTTCCAGTTGAATTACATAATCTTATCTTCCCTACTGATTTTAAGTATTTTGAGGACAGGGAGACAATCACCTTCAGTGGCGTACCGAAGCTGGCTCATACTTGCACTCATGAATAGTTTAATATTCAGAAATTTTGCAAGTCAACTGTTAAACTGTTGATAACTTGAAATCAGCCATGATAGGTATACTTATACAACAAAAATCAGAAAACACTACAAATCAAAACATTTAAAAAAAAATTTTTTATCAGCTCTAATTTCACATCCTATTTTCTCTACATGTAATATATAATGAGAAGAAGCAGCAGTAACTCCCACCTCACAGGACTGTTGTAAAGATTAAATAAAACTTACATAAAAGGGGTGTCTGGGTGGCTCAGTTGGTTAAGCAACTGCCTTCGGCTCAGGTCATGATCCCGGAGTCCTGGGATCGAGTCCCACATTGGGCTCCCAGCTCCACGGGGAGTCTGTTTCTTCTCTCTCTGACCTTCTCCCCTCTCATGCTCTCTCTCACTGTCTCTATCTCAAATAAATAAATAAAATCTTTAAAAGAAAAAAAAAACTTACATAAAAGGCTTTGTCTAGCATCTGGCATATGGTATTTGCTCACCAAATATTATACTTATTCCCCATTCCCCATCACATTGCCTTGCAAGTAGTAAATCCTCAGTATATACTTAATCATTGAATGACAAATAAAATCAAGAATTTCAATGAAAAATTTTAAGGATGTTAGTTAACACTGATAGTAGGCTAAGGTTAACAAAAGGACAAATAATTACCAGGGAGGCACATAAGTTCATATTTATAAATATCCACGGGGCACCCGGGTGGCTTAGTTGGTTAATTGCCTGCCTTTGGCTCAGGTCATGATCTCAGGGTCCTTGAATGGAGTCCTTCATCTGGCTCCTTGCTCAGCAGGGGCCCTGCCTCTCCCTCTCCTTCTCCCTCTGCTCCTCCCCTGGCTCTCCCTCTCTCTTTCAAATAAATAAATAAAGTGAAAAATAATCCAGACATTGTCTTTCTTTCCCTCTTCTTCCTCTAAATCAATGTTTCTTAATAGAGAGAAAAATATAGATATCCTTATCTCCTGCATCTCTCCCATTCTCCTTTACTCTAAAGTGCCTTCCTTTCTCATTTCTCTTTTAACTTTATTTCATAATGCAAAATAAATAATTTATGCTGTGCTTTGTTCCAGAAAAGGTTTGTGGTGAATAATAGATAACTTGGTTTCACATTTAGCGAATAAGCATTTTATATTTCTCCAAGGGAAGAAAATGAAGTAGGTTTTTAACTACCTCTTTCATTGATCCCACGCTCCTGTTTGATTGGCTCTTGGCAGAAAATGGGTTCTTTATATTGACCTTTGAGGAAAGACAAAACTAACTTTCCAAATACAGAGTTGAAAACCAAATTACTGAAATCCAGACACTTTTCAAAATGAGAAGTAAGAAATGACCCTGTCTTTTAAGGTCGATGTCACTCTCTTATCTCTACACCTACTTCCTACCTCACCCCAATCCTAATATGGTGTTTTTTCAGATATAAGGCTTCCAGTAATTAACTATGTTCAAGGATCTACCACAGCTTTATTTGCTTACTAAGAAATAAAACCAAAAAATTGAAACTAATTAGTTGTAAAAACCAACAGAGAATATGATTTATTCCAGATGATTTGAAATAAAATTCCAATTATTCAAATGTAAATTTAATCATCTGATATAAATTTTCCCAAGAGACTCTTAACTATAGGAAACAAAGTGAGGGTTACTGTAGGGAAGGTGGGAGGAGGAATGGGGTAATTAGGTGATGGGCTTTAAGGAGGACATGTGATACAATGAGCATCTGGAGATATATGCAACCAATGAATCGCTAAACTCTACCTCTGAAACTGATAATATACTATATGTTAATTAAATTCAAATTTTAAAATTTATTGACTAATTAATTAAGTTTCCCCTTCCTTAGATATTATTAATTAGTATAGAATTTTTTAATGGAGAAAAAAATTAAAGTATTGAAATAATATCTCTAAGATGACCATTTCCGCTAAAATATACAAATTCTGTCTGTGTTTAAAAATACATATAGACTGAAACAAATACCACACCCCACAAGGCATTGGTTAAATGCAAGGCACTGTGTTTAGTGGAATATCTACTTTGATGTGGTCTATGCAGTTACCTCACCCATGAACGTGTGGCTACAACAATGTGTGACAGGAAGGGGTTTCCTCCAAGAAGTGGAAATAAGGTGGGTGAGTCAGAAATTAAAATTCCAACTAACCTGCTGGCATCCATATTTGAGATAATACAATGTATTTGACTCACCTCCCAGTCTGTTACCAAAGGACACTGTCAAACACAATGATTCTTTTTTCCCACCAGCTGTCACCACCAAGTTGACTATACTTTATGTTTTCCCTTTGTGTTTGAAAGTCAGACCTAAAGCAGGTGGCTGGACTCAGTGCCAGAGCAAAAGTAAAATTGGTTGCCTCACCTCAAGAGGTGCTGCCAGACTTCATTAAGACAAAAGTCTCAGCAACAAACACTACAAATCTGGAGTCTAGAAAGCACAAACCAAACTTTACCAAGCAAAAACAATAACAACAAAAAAGCCCACTTTGGTGGAAAATTGTAATTAATTTGCTAAAAAGTGATGACAAAACTCACATAGTTCATCTTCAGTGCGACATGGTTCCTGTGTCATCAACCCTATAATTTCCCAGTTCTGTAAAAAAGCAAATGATATTCAATATTCTAAACTGAGCTCACAGATAAATTCTAGAACATAAAATATAATCTTCCAGAGCTAAAACTTTACTAAAACAAACAGATGTGAAGCTATATGACTAAAAAAAAAATTACTGCAGCTTAAAATTATAAGGGAATTACATGGAAGGTGAGACCTTCCAAAGCTAGGATCAGGATTAAAGACGGAAATTCAGAACTGCAAGAAATGGCCATTCATTAACCATAGTGTAATTACTGAGAGTGGAAGAGTTAGGATTAGAATGACATTGAAAAAATACCCTCTTACTATTGCAAAGAAAGGTTGATCTCCCATAAAAATAATCTTCTGGCCTTCCATTCTGAAGCTGAACAGTTCTGAAGTTCAAAGAGCCACTTATTTTTCCTCTCCTGAGTGACACAGGAATAGAGCAATTTGTTGCTTCCATTAACTTATTAAAAATGTCTAAAAGATAAGAAAGTAGAACTAGAAATCACTTCTACAGCCATTCATAAGTTGGTAATGTTCTCTGCATTTTTATTACTACCAAGAGAGAGATGAAATCATATATGCAATAGATTTCTATTATACAGCCCCCTCTCTTAGGCAACTCAAGGCTAGTAAATTTTCGGTAATAACAGTTGACTGTCACAAGGCAGAGACCTCGCTGGCACAATAGACAATTCTCAGTAGTCAGACTCCAGGACCAGGATACCCAGCAGTAAGATTAAAATTTCTTTTGAGGCAGACTAATTAATTTGATTGTTTTATCAAAGCCCAAGGGCAACAGCTCTCAAAATAAAACTTTTTTCAGCTTTTAAAAAAAGAATCTCTCAAGTTATATAATGCCCTTCACTACAGAAATTACTATACAATGGACCCTTGAACAATTTTCACACAACTGAAAATTCACATATAACTTTGGACACCCCCAAAACTTAACTACTGTTGACTGGAAGCCTCACTGATAACATAAACATTTGATTAACAGATATTCTGTATGGGGTGCCTGGGTTGCTCAGTGGGTTAAACCTCTGACTTTGGCTCAGGTCATGATCTCACGATCTCAGGATCCTGGGATCGAGCCCCACATCAGGCTCTCTGCTCAGTGGGGAGTCTGCTTCCCCCTCTTCCCTACTCCCCACCTGCCTCTCTGCCTATTTGTGACCTCTTTCTCACTGTCAAATAAATAAATAAAATCTTTAAACACACACACACACACACACACACACACACACACATTTTGTATTCTTACAATAAGCTGGATTTGAAAAGAAAATGTTAGGTTTGACCAGAGGTAAAGGATCTATACTCTAGAAACTACAGAACACTTATGAAGGAAATTGAAGAAGGCACAAAAAGATGGAAAAACATTCCATGCTCATGGATTGGAAGAATAAACATTGTTAAAATGTCTATGCTACCCAGAGCAATCTGTACTTTCAACGCCATCCCAATCACAATAACAATGGCATTGTTCAAAGTGCTGGCACAAACAATCCTAAAATTTGTATGGAACCAGAAAAGAACCCGAATCACCAAGGAAATGTTGAAAAGAAAAACAAAGTGGCGGGGGGGCATCATGTTGCCTGACTTCGAGCTATATTACAAAGCTGAGATCACCAAGACAGAATGGTACTGGCACAAAAACAGACACATAGACGAGTGGAACAGAGTAGAGAGCCCAGAAATGGACCTGCAACTCTATGGTCAACTAATCTTTGACAAAGCAGGAAAAAATATTCAGTGGAAAAAAGTCTCTTCAACAAATGATGCTTGGAAAATTAGACAGCTATATACAGAAGTATGAAACTGGACCATTCTCTTACACCATACACAAAGATAAACTCTAAATAGGTGAAAGAGTTCAATGTGAGACAGGAAGGCATCAAAATCCTAAAGAAGAACATAGGCAGTAACTTTTTCAACACTGGCCACAGCAACTTCTTTCAAAACACATCTCCAAAGGCAAGGGAAACAAAAGCAAAAATGAACTTCTGGGACTTCATCAAGATAAATACCTTCTGCACAGCAAAGGAAAGGTCAACAAAACAAAGAGCCAACCCATGGAATGGGAGAAGGTATTTGCAAATGACACTGCAGACAAAAGGCTGGTATCCAAGATCTATAAAGAACTTCAAAACTCAACGCCCAAAAAACAAATAATCAAGTCAAAAAATGGGCAGAAGACATGAACAGACACTTATCCAAAGAAGACATACAAATGGCTAACAGACACATGAAAAAATGTTCAACTTCATCAGCCATCAGGCAAATTCAAATCAAAAATACATTGAGATACCACCTTACACCAGTTAGAATGGCAAAAATTGACAAGACGAGAAACAACAAATGTTGAAGAGGTTGTGGAGAAAGAGGAACCCTCTGTTGGTGGGAATGCAAGCTGGTATAGCCACTTGAGAAAACAGTGTGGAGGTTCCTCAAAAACTTAAAAATAGAGCTACCCTATGACCCAGCAATTGCAGTACTGGGTATTTACCCCAGAGATACAGATATCACTATATCTGTGACATAGTTGGCCATAATATGGACCATATTCACTCTAATGTTTATAGCGGCAATGTCCACAATAGTCAAACTTTGGAAAGAGCTGAGATGCCCTTCAACAGACAAATGGGTAAAGAAGATGCAGTCCATATACACAATGGAATATTATTCAGTCATCATAAAGGATGAATACTCAGCTTTTGCATCAACATGGATGGGACTGGAGAGATTATGCTGAGTAAAATAAGCCAAAGAGGAAGTCAATTATCATATGGTTTCACTTATTTGTGGAACATAAGGAATAGCATGGAGGACATTAGGAGAAGGAAGGGAAAAATGAAGAGAGGGAAATCAGAGGGGGAAACAAACCATGAGAGATTATGGACTCGGGAATCAAACTGAGGGTTTTGGGGTGGGGGGAATGGGTAAGACTGGTGATGGGTATTAAGGAGGGCACATGGAATGCATGGAGCACTGGGTGTTATATGCAAAAAATGAATCATGGAACACTACATTCAAAACTAATGATGTACTGTTGGGTTACAAACATAACATAATAAAAATAAATAAATATAAAATAAATTTTTTTTAAAATGAAAAGAAAATGTTACTTAGAAAATGATAAGGAAGAGAAAATACATATACAGTACTGTACTTTAAAATATCCATATATAAACGGACCCATGCAGTTCAGACCTGTATAGCTCAAGGGTCAACTTTGCTTTCAAATAAGATGAAATATTGTATATATTTTTTAATTTCATGATTTCTAATCCTCTACTTCCTCCAGAGCAGCTGGAAGAAAGGCAGTCTCTGAAGATGGCGGCTAAGACCTGGCAACACAAATAGTGAGAAATTTTATTTTCAGAAAGACATTTTTAGACCTGGGCCCAAATTCCCACTCTACCACTCATACATGAAGGACACACACACAAAAAATTAGTTCATTTATATGAACTTCAGCTCCCAGATTTTGTCCCAGAGAGCAAATATTGCCTACTTCATGGAGTTGTTGTAAAGATTAAATAAGAAATGTGTAATGTTTAGCATAGTGTCTAGAAATGTGATGTCTAGTACAGTAGCCATCAACTATATATGGCTATTTAAATCAAATTTAAATTAATTAAAATTAAATAAAATTTTAAATTCAGTTCTTTAGTCACACAAGCCATAAACCAAGTAATCAGTAGTCACCTGTGGCTGGCATCTACTGTAATGAAGAAAATAGATACAGAACATGTTCATCATCAAAGATATTTTTGGACACTGCTAGAAAATGTAGTAAGTGCTCAATAAATACTGATTTAATATGCGTGGCATTTTATCCTTCTGACCAATTCCACTAAGTTCTCAGGATGCCCATGATATCTCCATATCAGGAAGGAAAACAATATGATAAAACATTTATGTGTTTATGTGTTTATCACTTTTTTCACTCCCAGGAATATTGGAGTTCTAAAAGAGAACAACAAAGAGAAGCAGGGAGAAGTTTTTTGGTTTTTGTTTTTTTAAGATTTTATTTATCCATTCATGAGAGAGAGGCGGAGGCAAGAAGAGGGAGAATCAGGCTCCCCACCAAGCAGGGAGCCTGATACGGGACTGAATTCCAAGACCCTGGGATCATGACCTGAGCCAAAGGCAGTCACTTAACCAACTGAGCCACCCAGGTGCCCAACACAGATGTGAGTTCTAATAATGGGGATTTCAGGCCGGCCTTAAAATCAGACACTGGGTAAGGTCTTTTTGGAGATAAAGAGTACCCACAATAGTCCTCAATTCATTCCTAAAAATCCACCTACTCACAGCAATGACATTGATTTTAACCCATTAACATTTACTGAGATAATGAAAAAGAAAACAGCTTTTTCCACTGTAGAATTCATTTCACAATTTTTTCCTAGTTGGAATATCTAAAAATAAGTATAAATTATCAGCATTTTTCCAGAGATACTTTAGTCAGGTTAGTTTGGGCACTTTAGTAGAATTCTTTGCATTAGTCTTTCTGTTTCTTTAGTTTCATTTCCCTCCTCCTTCCAAGTAACCAGAATTAGAGCTGGGAAGCTACCAGGGCGAAGGTGCTGACAGAGGTCTGACAGAAAGTTGCAGCAACACAGAATTATAAGAAGCTGAAATTTAATACAATTCCTGAGAAAAATCCTGGTGTCAGATGATACTTGAGGTCATCTGGTGGAAATTATCTTGTAGACTCTTACAGATGTGGGCTTAAATGTTCTAGGTAGATTTCTCTGCAGAAAAGACACTGCGGCACTAAACTTCAAAAGATACATCTTTACTTTCAAAATAGAAGTAGAAGAGGCTGGTCCCTGTTCCCTTATTATTAATGAGCAGAAAGTAGATCTAGTACTTTTTAAAAATCATGATGTCCTGGTTATGGGTGGTATCCTTCTAAGTAATATATAAAGCTACCTTCCCAAGTCAAAGTGAAAATGTGTGAACTTAACTCCTTGAAAAGCTGTTGAAAACAAGTTTCAAACTAAGCAATCTGTTCTCACAGACTTGGTAATAGTATTTGAATATATCTGGTAATAAATTTGGTCATATGTCTTTGACAAGTGAAATTAATTCCCTGCTAGCGACTTTCAGGTTAAATAAATAAATGATTCTCTTCTTTCACTTCTTTATCTATTATCAAATAATCCCCATTTGACTGCATACCATTATGAGTTATTATTCTATAATAATCTATTCTGGATATTTACAACTAAAGTACTTACAACAACAATATTCTGATTGTGGTTATATCTGGATGCTTTTTGTTGTCATGTCAACGAGGTAAGTTATGGATTTCATTAAACTACAATATTATCACAAAAATATAGAACATGATGCAAGTTTTTTATTCTGCTAAACTATATATTTACTAGCAGTCTATACATAAAAACATAAGCTACTGTCTTAAAAATCACAAACAACACAGGGCCATAATTTTGTAAACTACCTCTGTCAAGTTATTTTAATCAATAGCCATATTTTTTCTTGCTACAGAATGATCCATATGCCATCCATTTTGACATACAATTTCAGCAACTAAGAAGATACATTTTCTGAACAATTTCCTTCCTATTCTGCTATCTTTTTACAATATTGGGCACATGTTATGCATGCTATAACTCATTATTATCCCTTCTACCAGATACAAATTTTATGGGGGTTTTTTATTGTTTGATATAAATTTCTATTCATATTATCTTGAGGAGGCATTCTTTAGTGTAAAACATATCAGAAAAGCAAAGTGTTAAAAACAAAAAACATAACTTACCAACTTATAAAATAAACAAAAATTCATAGATATCAAGTAACTGCTATACAGAACAAGAGTAGTTGATTATCCAGCCCACAGTGATAATGACGGTAACAATAATGGTATTAATAGTACCATCACTTTAACTGGTCTAAATTCTTTGACTACAGGTAACAGGCACCACACTGACTTAAACCTAAAGGAAGAATTTGTTATAGGAATACAAGTATGTTGTGTGAATTAAAAAGGAATCAGAACCAGAAATGGCCAGGTGTCAAGAACTAAGAAGTCCTCTCTCCTTCTCATTTATTTCCCTTGCCTTGTTTTCCTCTCAGAAGACTGACTTATCTCTGCCTCTCTATCGATATACTGAATAAAACTACGTCTTGCTCCAAAATAATATATATATATAGTTTTAGACAGCTTTTGGTTTCGACTACTCATAAAGAGAATCTTAATGGCCTAGCTTGAATCAAGTATACATCAAAAAGTCAAAAGCATGAGTCAAGCTTAGGAGTTGTGTAATATAAATATGATTACCAGCAAGCTCACCCCATGGAATGGACCGGGGTTAAGGGGTGACATGTTTGCAGGAGGGAAAGAGTCAATGAGTTGGACAGAAAGCCCCAGGAGTATCAACTTCTATGCTTTGTTCTCTTCAAAATGATTTCACTTACACAATCTTATTTGATATGAGACCCATGTGCTACTCAATATCTAGTAGTGATAGCTATAATTGGTGCTAAGATTTCCAAACTATTCTATACACACTGTCATTAACACCAACAAATACATAACTTCTGCTTACTTTAGGCCTTTCATCACTAGCTATAAAGTATACCCCCAGATGAAGCTCAGATAACACTAGAAAGACTCTGATCAAAGAATGGCTTCTCAATACAAAATTATGCAGAATGTCATTAAAGCACTGGCAAAAAAAAAAAATGATAAAACCATCTCAATTACAGTCCATTTTTGTTAAAAAAAAAAAAATGAGGCCATATAGTTATACTACATAATTTACCCAAAGATAATTTAACCTACATAATATTAGAGTTTTACTATATTGCATTATTTTTTATTACTAATCAGATTCATTTTTCTTCTGCCAATGAAAAAGCCACAAGAAATTTGAATAATCAATGTAATACTGAGGCCCAAGGCTTATTTATAGCAGTCAGTGTGTGGGCAACTCATTAATGTCCAGGAATATTTTTTTTTTCACCATCTAGCTAAAATAGTTTTCAGAACAAATTTGGAAGATTCAGGTTTCTAGTAGTGAAGAGCAAGCTAAGTTTTTAGACCTGGAAAAGATGAAAGGCTAACTGCTTGGCACTTTGTAGACTGATATATCAGCTTGCAAACATCCTCTCATTATTTTATTCTCACACTATATGAAGTACTTTTGGATTCTTTGTTAGAAAGATAAAAAATTAAACTGAAGGGCTGACATGAAATGAATATCTTATTCAGGATGCACTTTCACTGACAACTTCCAGAAAAGTATAAAATGGATCTTTCAAAATATCATTCCAAATGGGAGATAATACCACCAAGAAAGAGTAAAAAATAAATAAGTAAATAAAAACAGCATGATAATCTCAAATACAGCAGTGTTTCTTCTCATTGCTTCTATAATTGTTTATTCATAACACTCATATCTCATTAATTTCTGGGTGTATGTAATTATTTGTTTGCTGGAATGGAACTCTCCTAGGGCATCATATCTTCTTCATGGGTACTTTCCCCAAATTGGTAAACATAGCACTGTGCATATAAACACAGGACTTTAAACAACATAACAATGGGATGTGCATCCTCAGACTATAGAAGCAGCTTAAAGGTGATTTGAAAGAATGTTAGACTTGAAAAAAATAACTTACAGAATCCAAGGAAGAAACCAGAGCCTGAGACTAAGTACAAAGAAATGAAAATGCAAAACATTACAAAAGTAGAATCAACAATATTTAGCCAGGAAGCTCGTAGCTACGGAGGTCTAAGCCGAGGAAGAAATATAGGGAAATGCTTTGGTTTGTTTCTTTAGTAATTCTGGTGATGGTGGACAAATTATTCTCCCAGTTGTTTGTTTGTTTGTTTGTTTGTTTGTTTGTTTGTTTGGGGGGGAGGGAGAGAAAACGAACAAGCGGGGAGGTGGGTCAGAGAGAGAGAGGGAGAAGCAGACTCTCTGCTGAGCAGGGAGCCTGAAGTGGGGCCCCATCCCAGGACCCTGAGATCAGGACCAAAGGCAGCCGCTTAACCGACTGAGCCACCCAGGCACCCCATCTCCCAGTTTATTTGAAAGGAGAAAAGGAAGGTTTGCATTAGGATCAGTCCACTCAGTCACTGTGCGCTCCTGGTGTCGGTAAGACAGAAAGTAGAAATGTCCAGTCATCACTTGGCTATCCACAACCAGTGCAAAGCGGGTATCTGTGAAGTCTGTGCTGGAAACAGAAGACCTAATACTTTTTAACAGTATCTGAAGCCCCGTGGGGAGATGCTATTACTGAGGAAGCCCAGACAAGGTGAGAAAAGGGCCAGGGGCAGGAACCAACATGACACCGACCAACATTTCAGTCCGGAGGGAAAAGGACAGTCGGCCAGAAGGCAGAGCATCCAAGACCAGGGCCACAGAAGCTGCAAGGACACAGGGTTTCAAGTAGATGCGGCAGGACAATCACGTCAGAGACCTTTGAAAGTATTCCACTGGATTCAGCAATTTCGAGGTTATCAGAATCCTTTGTGGGGCCGGTTTTTTTCTTTTCTCGGAAAGGAGTAGCTGATAGAAAACAGATAACTCAATCCAGGAGCGGGCGTCCCCACACATACCTTGGGGCGCCCTATACCACTCTGCTGCCGCCTGAGAGCAAACCCTATCACCCAGCACCCAACTTCTACGCAAATTCCAGAACTTTAGAAACCCTGGTGTGCATTTCGCCCCTCAGCTTCGAGCGCGCCCTTGCCCTCGCTCCTCAATCTCCCGGGCCCTCAGAAACCTGGACGAACGACCTCACCTCGCAAACCCTTCCTGAGGCTCACAGGAAAAATTAAAGCACTTCATTTTGTATTTCCAAAACTATGTCCGTACCTTCCAAAGCTTTGTATTATTTGTTGTGCATCTGACTTAAAAGGGATCGAGCCAGACCAAAAAGTCAAGGAAAGCTGAGGGTTGAGGATGGAGACGCCCTCACAGGCCACTTGTGAAAGGAGAGAGGAAAACTACGACTCCCAGGAGGCGGCGCGGCCGCGCGACCCAAGATTCCCAGCATCCTCTGCGAGGCTCAAAATCGTCTAGATGGCACACACAACGAGGCCGCGCGAAACGTCCACGAAAGGTGTAGAGAGGTGACCAAGCGGGATGGCAGCGACTGCGGCCCCTGCTGAGGTGCTGGATGTCGCGCGCGGCTTGGAGAACGTGCCCGTGAGCGCGTGGCCCCCGGGAGCGGAGCCAGAGCCCTTCCAGGTAGGGGGCGGGCTCGGCCGCCGAGAGTGCGGCGCATGGGGGGACCGGCGCCCTTCTGTCTGGGGCAAGCCGTGCCCTCCCCGCGTACTGCGCGCGCAGCCATCGGGGTGGAGCTGGCGCCCGGCCAGTTAGGGGGCGGATATGGATGGCCGTGAGGATTCCGTGCGCGATTCTCCGACCTTGCAGCAATTCTGTGGATGACTCTCGTATCCCAAGTTGTGTCCGTATTCTCTACTTTTTTTCTTACCCCGTTCAGAGCTGTTTCGCGCAGGAATAGCTCATAAATGCACAGGCTTTAGTCTTGTTCTATTAATCCTCCCTAATGACCTTAACAATAGCAACGGTATTACTCTTTTTTCCCCCACAGACAGGCAATTCCCTGAAGGACAAAACCAGGTGTTTCTTGAAGTCTTTTGGAAAGAGCCCTGAAAACCTGGCTTTTTTTTTTTTTTTTCCCCTGGCTCTGTTCTCCGAACTCACTGAGGGATCGGGGGCAAATAATTTTACCTTTCTGGTTACCGGTGCCTCGTGTGTAAGATAAGGCATGGGCCCTATTAATGCATCTCAGCCTAGTGTTAGGGTTAAAAACTTAGTCCCCAGAATGAGATTTTGCTGCTGTGAGGTTTGGGCAAATAACTAGCCTCAGCTAAGCCTAGGAATCAATCCTCCCGTGTACAGTTAAAATAAAAGTGCCTCTCTCCCGAATTGCTTTCAGAATTGCAAGTGAAACACACTTCCTGGTTTGCTGAAAGAACCCAATAAATGTTCACTGCTGTTATCACATCAAAACCCTCTCTGCTGTACCTTTCCCACCCTCTGACCTTGGCCTGCTCCTTGTGTATGGAATATGACCAAAAAACAATGATGTTGGAGTGGAAGGAGTGAGTACTTGGACTTGGAGGTAGGAGAGGGAGGTGCAGGGCGAGCCATCTTGGCTCTTTCTTGGAGTCTGAGCTTCTTCATCTGCAAAATGAAAATAATTAAAAATTTATAACCTTGGTCACATACACCATCAATACCCAGCTATCTGTGTCTCTCCTTCCTCAGTTGTTGTGAAGATCAAATAAAACAGTAGATTCAATAGCAGTTTTCAAAGAGTAAAGCAGGACATTAATGTCAGGAAAGGTTATTTTTCTTCAAACTATCTTAGGGCAGTTTTGTGGTTAATAATACAGTAAACTAGGGCAACTGGGTGGCTCAGTCGGTTAAGCATCTGCCTTTGGCCCCGGTCATGATCCCCTGTAGGGCTCCCTGCTCAGCAGAATGTGAGAAGTCTGCTTCTCCCTCTACCTCTGCTCCTTCCCCCACCTCCCCCCCCTCATGCTCTCTCACTCAAATAAATAAATAGAATCTAAAAATAATAATAATAATACAGTTAGCTAGCACCACAGTAAACACTAATCCCTAAAAGCTTATTCAACACCAAACATTGCTGAATGCCTGGTCAAAAACACTGATAAAGCTTTTCTTTATTCAGCAAGTAATTAAGTGTGTATAATGTGCTAGGCATTAAGGTAGACATAGAGTATAAAATGGTGACAAACTTGCCTTTGAGCTTACAAGACCATATAGAAAGCACTTAGTTGCTGTGGGGAGCCTGGAGAGGGGAGAGAGGAAGCCTTATGATTGATACTTACATGTACAGTTGATAGGCATAAGTGAAAATCTCGAGACTAATACTTAGTCCCTCAGTATTCTAGCTTCCTGGCTATATGCATAGCTCTGGGTAGAGTTAGAGTTACAGAAAGAAGATAAGATCCTTCCTCAAGGACCTTATAGTCTTACCAAGAAGATAAAACATGCTTGAAACATATTTATGATAAGCCATAAATTGTCTTTAACTCCTATATTCATGGAGCACAAAACTGGTCTCATGAAAGGTCAAAACAGCATTCTTACCCCAACCCCTGCCTTCACAGGCATGTACACACATAAGAATTAAGGCATGAAAAACTTAAGGTAAAAATAACTTTGTGCTACTTTGCTTTTGAGCACTGTGTGAAAAGGCAAAAAGAACATTCACATGTTCACACTGGAAACAAGCCTATCATAATGCCATCTGTGTTGAAAGCCAAGTAGAAAATAAACTAATTTATTTTCTTGAACGGAGAGTTGAATCTAGCCTTTTTTCAGGTTTCTGAAACCAGCCTTAACATATTTTTTAAGATTTCAACTTGGCCTTGACAAGAATTATCTGGCTCACGGGCTCTTAATAGCTGCTTGGAGCAAAAACAAACTCATGGGGTAGAGGCCAAGTACAAAGATTCATGTAGCTGGTGTTTCAAAACAACCAAAAAAGGAATGAAGATTTTCACAGCACTTCCTTTAAATTCAGAATCAAGGCCTAGGTTTTAAGCCCAAAATATTATGTGGTGTCATACTTAAGTTCCTGGGGCTTTGATATAGAATGTGACTTAGAAAAGTTAGACTTTTGGTAAGAAGTTAGCAACAGCTGTAATCAAGCAGTCAAAAAATATTTCCTAAGCCAGCTGCTATGTACCCAGTACTGTGAAAAGTAACTCACCCCCCATTACCATGTCATACCCCAAACCACGTGACCATTTCCTTGAGACATGTATTTGTTAGAAAGATAAGACTTACGCATGTAGTACAACCAAAGAGCCCTACAGCCTATGCCATTTAAATCCCAAAGTTCATCCTATTAAGTGTAGGTCTAGTTCTGAAAAGAGAGAAATTGTGTATGAATATAGTCAGGGAGGTATATTTGCTTTTCAACATGCTGTCTCCTGGTTTCCATTTCAGCTTCTTGAGTGACCATGGTTTATAAAAAAAAATGTTTTAAGTTTTCTGTCAAAAAACTTGAAATCTCCATCCAGTTCTTCAAGGACCTGGTTTCTGTTACATCATTGTGCACGGATCATTTTGCATTTATTCCCAACTCTTGCGTGACCAGTGTTTGCAGTTTGATATATACCAGGAAAAAGTCTTTTACGTTTTTCGACACAAAGAAATGATAAAAATCCCACTGACTGGTTCTTTCTAAATCCCAGCACATGCATCTCACAAGCAGTCAGGCATTATTTGTGGATGAATGAAAGAAGTTTGTGCTGGATCAATTCTTAGTTGTCTTCCCCACCCTACCCCCCCACCACTGCCCAAGGATGGATAAGTAATGGAAAATAAAAATAGAATCATATTGTCTCCTCGACAAAATTTTGGTTTAACTGTGTTTGAACTTTTAAAGTTTTAACTTCAGAATCTGCTATTTTCACCACCCTACCAGATAGCCTACATAATTGATATTGAACACCTATGTGCTAGCCACTAGAGTAAGCTTTTTACATGGATTCTCTCATTTTTTCCATCATAGCCACCTGTGACATAGAAAGGAAGTATTTAGAGAGATTAATGTGCCAGAAATATATGATGTTTTAAATATAAAATCTAGAAATAATATCTAGACGCATTTAAGGAAGCTACTGTTTTAAAAGTATAAACTGCCTGGCACAGAGTACAGTGTCAGTTACTTAAATTTAATAATACCTGGGGTTGGGGAGCAGATACAGGTATTATTCCTGTTTTATAGATACAAACCCAAAACTTAGAAGGTAACTTGCCCTAAGTCACAATGCCCTAAGTCCCTCTGCTTGCAGCTCCCCCTGTTTGTGCTCTCTCTCTTACTATCTCTCTCTGTCTCTGTCAAATAAAGTCTTCTTTAAAATAAATAAAAAAATTTTTTAAAAAAGTTTCCATTGGTTGTCCCGTGTTCACGCCTGTCACAGGTCTGTCTGGCCTCCTGCACACTTTTTGTTAGCCCCCTCTCCCCATTGGAGACCTGATTCCTCATTAGCCATTATATCTTTGACTCAATCTTCTAGCCATTTCCTAGAACCACTGTCAGCCTTCCACTGTGGGCATATCAATCAACAGTCAGTTGTTTGCAAGAAATAGAAATACAATACAAACTAACTCAAGCAAAAAACGGAAGGAATTGCCTTATAATAGCAAAATCCAAGAGTAACTATAGGCATAGTATATCCATTTTTGGCTATACTAGGGAATAATCTTTTGAAAACTGTGGTCTAAATTAACATATGATTATGTAATTTTTCATCTTTTCAGGTATTTTTGTAAGGTAAAATATCTTTCTGGAGTGGTATTTTACTGTTTATGGAGGAGAAAATGGAAATATATGGAGATAAAATGATTTGTGATAAGTATCGGTAGCAGGGCTAAGTATTACATCCATCAACGGAAAACAAATATTCTGTTTAAACAGGAAGTTGATCCAGAGGTCTCTATTCTCCTTTGGAAGGTGTCTGCAGCTCACTGGAATTAGATACCCTTTATAATCTATGGCTCTAAGAGATCTTAGCTTGTGCATCAAGTTTAAATTCCAGAATTATTAAAAACAGTATCACTAGATTTTCCAATGTCTTTTTTTAAATGTATAAATAAAAATAAGCAAATAACGGTATTTTTCCAAACCTATCCATATCCAAATAAGTTCAACAGAATAATATGCTCTTCTCATTAGCAAACTATAGTAAGTCAGACTTGATTTCAAAAGGAGTTATCTGTGTCCAAAAGAAAAAAAAAATCGCTTTGCAGTTTAGTGATTTATATAATATATCAAAAATATGTGTAGTTTTAAGAAGAAATTAATTTAAAAGAATTCTTCATGAAAAGCTTAACAAAGAGATAGTAAAATCTTCATTTTGCAAGTACTTTTTAAAATGTCTCCGTAACCATTTACATTTCAACCTTGACTCTTAAAAGCTGGAAGCAGATTCTGTCTCAGACAGCAGTCATTGAATTTGACTGATAGAGCATCTTTTTCTAAGCCATTCTTTATCCCTTTAGGACATCTCCGCTAAGCTAAAGCTGTAAGAAAGGATAGAAACAAGAGAAGCTATTTCCGCTCTCCACCCCCAAATCACTTTTAAGCAGAGTGTTGGCCTTCCCCCGAAGGTACTCCCACTCATCCTCCTCCTCATCTTTCACAAGAGGATGTCAGTCCTTCCCCCAGCTTAACATTGTTTAAAATACAGGGTTTCGAGCCTAACTGCATAGCTCCACCAAGGCCTCCACAGGGAGTGTAACCACACGTTGTTTAATGCTTTCTCCAAAGCTTGGCCCAGAGAGGCAGTATGAATGGATGACTGACTGAAACATACCCCATTCAGACATTTCTCTAGATGCTCTTAACTGTCACTGAATTAAACCCTGTGCACCTGGTCCCGTGCAGTGGACGGACCGACGCTGTGGCAGCAGGCCAATAGTCTATTGAGAGTCAAAATGAAAAACAGCCTATGAGACTGTTTTCTGGAAAAGAATGGTTTAGATAGGGGCGCTTGGTGGCTCAGTGGGTTAAAGCCTCTGCCTTTGGCTCAGGTCACAATCTCAGGGTCCTGGGATCAAGCCCCACATGGGGCTTTCTGCTCAGCAGGGAGCCTGCTTCTCCCTCTCCCTCTGCCTGCCTCTCTGCCCACTTGTGAACTCTCTCTCTCTCAAATAAATAAAATAAAATAAAATTTTTAAAAAAGGAATGGTTTAGACAGACACATTGGTGAAATTTCTCTCCAGTCTCCATATCGGAAAAAGTCAATGCTGCTTCTGAACAGTGAGATTATTCCTTATGGATCGTGCAAGCCCCACATCGGATCATATTTCCCTCTTGGAAGTGGCTGTGCTGAGGCAGAACCAAATGTCCAGTTTACTTCTGTTACACTGTGTGTTTAAGCTCGCTCAACTAGCTCTTATTTCTTCCTTCAGCTTACATTCCCTATGTATTGTTCATTTATCTGAACTCTTTGTATGTCTCATTAAATCCTTTTGGGAACAAAGCAGGTGTGATGTTGTGATTTATAAAAAGAAATCTATATTTGGTCTTTGTCCCCATTTCTGGCACAGAGCTCCTAAAACCCCTGTTATTTACTAAGTGATGAGAGCAAAAAGGTATCTTTTGTTATGTTAATGAGGTGAGTTTTGGGAGAGGGGAAAATGCCTGAAGAGAGAGCTGGTTGCCCCAGGAGCCAACCATTTGATTAGAGTGTTGGAACTTTCAGTACACTCACCCCCAACCTTCAACTGGGAGAGGGACCTAGAGGTTGAAACATTTGCAGATAAGAGCCAATGATTTAATCAATCCTGGCTAAGTGATGAAGCCTCCACAAAACCCCAAGAAAACGGGATTCAGAGAGCTTCTGGGTTGGTGAACGTGGAGGTGCTGGGAGTATGGCGTGCCTGGAGAGAGAGTCAAAGGTCTTCTCCCTTTCTCCATACCTTGCTCTATGCATCCTTTCTATCTGGCTGTTCTGAATTGTATCCTTTTGTAATAAACTAGTGTCTAGTGTGAGCAATTCTCTCAAATTAATCAAACCCAAGGAGCGGATTTTGAGAACCTCTGATTTACAACCTGTCTGCCACAAGTTCAGGTAACAATCTGGACTTATGACTGGTGTCTGAAGTCTAAGGAAGAGGTCATGGGAACCTCTGATATGTAGCCCATCAGTCAGTAGCACAGATGACTGGTGTCTCAAGATCGGGGTGAGGGAGCAGTCTTAGGACTGACCCATTAAACTGCGGTGTGATGCTACTGGATATGTCAGAACTGAGTTGAGTTGTAGATACCCACCTGGTGCTGGGAGCATAGCTTGTTAGAGGTGTGGGGGGAACTCCCCACCACAACTACCAGCACCTTGAAATCAGGTCCAAGAACACTAATAGCAGGTATAAATAAATGAGTTAGGTTCCATGTAAGCAAGAATTATTCTATACATAAAGAAGTATGCTGGTCTCATGAGAGATTCTTTAATCTTCAAGGTTTAGAAATAATGCTTCATTATGCCAGTGAGGAAATACCAGAGATCGGATTTCACATAGAGATTTTAGACTTGGGACTTTCTTCGTTTTCTCTAACGTGAGAAACTTTTCTGTATTATCTCTTTATCATTTAATAAAAATGGGATTTCTTTACATATATGTAATACATCTACATTTATTAATAACTATATAACAAATGTGATTTTTGGAATTCTGTCCACAGTTTCTTGGCCAATGCCTATTTTTAACATTATGAAGACTCAAATAAAACTCTAAATTAATAGTGTCTTTTTTAAACATCAAAGAATATTTAGGAATTTAGGTAATCTTTAAATTAAGAATTCCTTAAAAAACTCAGTCGAAGACTGTCTTCCAAAGGCCATTTTTTATTAATTTATCTATCATTCCTGGCTTTCTCTGCAGTGCCTCATAATAAAATGCATACATGTATTTATATTATCAGATACATGTGAAAAGATCAAGAGCCAAAGTTAAAATACTTAACTGCATTCAAAACCTAAAACTAAATTCAGCACTGATTTTTCTGATATCCAGAGCTAAGAGAAAACAAAATTAGTTCTAAATCTTTCTATTTCTGATGAGAGACAAACTTATTTTTTTTCCTTTGTTACCCTATACCTAGAAGGAAACCATAGAATTTTCATCCAAAAATTAGTCTTATTTTTTAAATTGAAGAGGTATGTTTTCAAATGATATTTTAGTATATTGTGTTTCATCAATTTTGTTTGAATCTATTTTTATATATGCTGGAATTAGGAAGTGTCTCATCCAAAAGCTGCTTGGAATATATATGAAATACATAACATACCATGCTGACTTAGAGTATTTCTATTTTTTACAGTATTCTCCTGACCATGTAGCTGGACCTGGAACAGACGTTGATCCCACACAAATAACCTTTCCCGGATGCATCTGCCTCAAAACTCCCTGCCTCCCTGGTACTTGCTCCTGTCTTCGTCATGGGGAGAACTATGATGATAATTCACGCCTTATAGATATAGGATCGGAAAGAAAGTGTGCCAGGCCAGTTTTTGAATGCAATGCCCTGTGCCAGTGTACTGACCACTGCAGGAACAGAGTGGTCCAGAAGGGTCTGCAGTTCCAACTCCAGGTATTCAAGACGGACAAAAAAGGCTGGGGGCTTCGTACCTTGGAACTGATACCAAAAGGACGGTTTGTCTGTGAATATGCTGGTGAAGTTTTGGGATATTCTGAAGTACAGAGAAGAATTCAGTTACAAACAATACACGATCCAAATTACATTATAGCCATCAGAGAACATGTTCACAACGGGCAGGTCATAGAAACGTTTGTTGATCCCGCCTGTATAGGAAATATGGGAAGATTTCTCAACCATTCTTGCGAGCCAAACCTGCTGATGATTCCTGTCCGAATTGACTCAATGGTACCAAAGTTGGCACTTTTTGCAGCCAAAGACATTTTGCCCGAAGAAGAACTCTCTTATGACTATTCAGGCAGATTTCTTAATTTAGTGGACAGTGAAGGCAAAGAAAGGCTAGATCCCGGGAAAATAAGAAAACCTTGTTATTGTGGTGCCAAATCATGTGCTGCTTTCCTGCCTTATGACAGTTCACTGTTCTGCCCCTTAGAAAAGCCAAACATTAGTTAGGAGCAAAAAGCATGGGAGAAGCACATAAGGCCTCTCCCAGTGGGTGAGACTGAGAAAGACTTGAATGTGTTTGGCCCAGCCCCTTCCCAGATCCTCTCTTACAAGCACTTTAGCCTCCGGGTAAGACTCTGCTCAGTGCTAAGCACTTGTGTTTCACTGTAGGGGAGGCTGGTGGTTGTTGGGCTCTGCCTCTGGCTGCGTAAGTTTAACTCAGGAATGTGGCAGAGACTATAAATTGTCTAGCAATATCTCTTCTCCCCTTCTATAGTAGAATTCTGTTTTTAGCTGGGTACTTTTCCTAGTTAGATGTGGCTAAGTGACTATGTTCTAGCTAATGAGATAGAAGCAAAAAAATGGTGTGTCTTTAAATGGAGACATGTTTCCTTATCCCACTCTTTCTTCCTGTTAGCTAGAGTGTCTCATGGAGCTGGAGCTGGGGCATCCATCCCAGACCCCAAAATGACCCTACAAAAGGCCATGCTAATGAGCAAACTTGACAGAAGTCTGGGTGCCAGGTACTCTGGAACTCCGTCAGTCCTGACCGATACCTCTGGACTTTTAGGTGAGAGTCTCTCCCTCATTTATGCCACTGTTATTTTCAGTTTTCTAGCACTAGCACCAAACCTCATCATAATGATGCAAGGAAATCCTGTGGCTACACACCTAAACCTTGCTTCCAATCAATTTTATCAGTAATAAAGCTGATGTTTTCATTTCCATCTGACTCATGCATCTTATCTCTCATTTGCATAGAAACATAAATCAAGGAAAAGGGCCCGATTGAGTATCACCTGCTAAAACTCTAGTAATTACCACCAAGAGTGAAAAATAGAACAATGACACTGACTTCCATGAACCCAACCAAAAAAGTCCTAAGAGGAAACAAATTAAAAAATTTTCTGGCTATATTCCAAATCTTGTGAAGTTGTGCTTCAAAACTTTAAACAGCCTCAATTCTTCATGTATTAATAATATGACGGGGCACCTGGCTGGCTCAGTGGTTTAAAGCCTCTGCCTTCGGCTCAGGTCATGATCGAGCCCCACATCGGGTTCTCTGCTCAGCTTCCCCCTCTCTTTGCCTGCCTCTCTGCCTACTTGTAATCTCTCTCTCTCTCTCTCTCTCTCAAATAAATAAATAAAATCTTTAAAATAATAATAATATGAAAATAACCCTACCAATACTACAAAAGGGGATGGGAGTTTTATAGCTCCTCTCAAACTTCTGGAGAGGCAAATATCTTTAACTTCCTTCCTTTAAGCAAGGATGTTAAAAAAACAAAGTTAATATGGAGATTTATCAGGTATTTTGAAAGCTAAAATAATTATTTGGGTCTTACAGTATTATTTAATAAATTCTCCAGTTTCTTCTCTACCACATTTAAACCCAACCACAAGAAGGCCCTGTACTTCATAAGTTAAAGGGATCCATATTTTTTATACATAATTCTGTGTGATATCATAAGTAAGATAGTTGTATACTTTAAGTGAGTGAAATGTATGGCATATGAATTTTATCTCAATAAGCTATTCAAAAAGTATATTAGAGTTTGCATGTTTGAAGTATATATTTTCAGAAATGGTCCCATGTGAATAGAAGATAATACAGAGTACTCATGAAATGTTCCACACTACAAATGTGTAATGTCTAAAACAGAACAAATTTTTCCTTCAATCAAATCATTTCTCCCTGCCAACCTTCCTCTAGAACTTTGCTTTCTCTGAAGCGATCCTGCTTTTGGTAAAGCAGTTTGTACCACTCATTTTAAGATGGCCCTACTTCTCCTCACAAGCACTAAGATACTTCAGAAGCCGTAAGGAAATAGAAAGAAAATGTTTGGCTCACTGTTTAATTCTACAGATACACTTTCCTACTTCCTTCAGCCCTTTCTTTATTGAATATCACCATCTGTGAATCAGAGATATTCACAGAGGACAATCTTCAGTTCAGAGACATGAGCAGCATCTTCTTCTTGGTGCTTCTGCCACAGACAGAACTCACTGAACACTTGGAATTTTCTGTACTCGTGCCCAAGTTTATTCTTAAATAGCACACAGCCCTGGATATCAGATTCCTCACATAAGAGTCAAAATAGTCTATTCCAAGTCTTTTCTAAACACTGAGTTAACTGCATTTACTTTATTGCCGTGTTTTTTTTAAATGGTGACTCTTCTATTTTTGAGAACAAACATTAAAAGATTGATTTCTGTTTAACTGTTATATTAATATAAAAATATAATTATAATTATAAATTACTGCAAATTAAGAGTGTAAAAGGTGGCATATATCTTCTTGGAACATATAAGAAATTGTTTTTGAAGTAAATTTCCACTGACTTCATTAAGAATGTGGAAAAGTGTATCTTGGAAACAATTTTGCCCCAAGAATAATAAAGATCATACTTGGAAAATAAAGCTTTCCGAATTTTTTAAATGATTTTTTTACATTCCTAATTATTTACAAATTATCAGTGGCTAAATGGAAAATTTTGCTTTAATTGAAAAGATTCCTTTCTCCCTTTTGTTCCCAATATTAGGTCCTAGTACCAGTTAGCTCTGAAGCATAAGTAAGGCAGGAGTGGATTCAGGACATCACAGGGGATTAACTTGGATAGAACAGAAGATTTTAAACTCAGTCCTATTAAAAAGGGTAGAATTTGCCCAAATTGTTTTCATTCCCTTGAGGGTTTCAAAGAGTATTTTATTTGTGTAGCATATTTCTAATTACAGCTTTGGCACTTTTCAGTTTATTAGTGTTGAGCAAGTTACTGAACCTCTCTAAGCCTAAATTCCCTTTCCTGGATAGCAATATTGGGAAGATCAAATGAGTTAACACTTGTGAAGGGTTTAGCACAACAACTCAACACGAGATTAGCTACAATAAAAAAAGACAGAACTACAAGTGTTAACAAATATATGAAGAAACTGGAACCTTCATGTGTTGCTGGTGGAATTGTAAAATTGCACAACTATTTTGTAAAGCTTTTAGGTTAATTCCTTAAAACATTAGATATAAAGTAACTACGTGTCCCAGTAACTCCAAGAGAAACAAAAACATGTCCACAGAAAAGCTTGTGCACCAATGTAAATAGTGGCATCATTCATAGTAACCAAAAAGTTGGCATGCCCCAAATGTCCATTGACTAAGGAATAAACAAAACATGATAGCCTTAACTGTGGCATATAATTCAGCCATCAAAAGGAATGAACTACTGACATATGCCCCAACATGGATGAACCTTGACAATATTATGCTAAGTGAAGGAAACCAGACACAAAAAGCTACATATTATATGATTCTATTTAAATGAAATGGTTGGCTCAGTCGGTTAAGCATCTGCCTTAAGCTCAGGTCATGATCCCAGAATTCTGGGATCAAGCCCTGTGATGGAGTAGGGAGCCTGCTTCTCCCTCTCCTGTGTGCATCCCCCACCTTGTGCTCTCTCTCTCAAATAAATAAATACAATCTTTTAAAATAAATAATAAATATGAAATATCCAGAATATGCAATTCCATAGAGATATAAAGTAAATTAATATCTGCCAGTGGCTGGTAGGGAGGGAAGTATAGGAAGTTTTTGCTAATAGGTACAGGGTTTCTTTTTTAGGGTATATATACTAAAAACCACTCTCAGGTGAGTTTTATGTTACATGACTTATACCTCCATTAGCCCGTTACAAGAAAAGGAAAGAAGACGTGGGTGCCTCTCCCTTGGAAACTGGTCGCGGAGAACGTCTGAACACTGCTCTAGGAGGAACTCCTCAGGGAGATGCTTCCCCGCTCACCATATGTCCTCAAAACAAAACACAAGTGTGATAAATCCTGTGATCGTGGCCAAGACCACAATCAGAGATGTGCACTGCTTCAGACCGTGGTGAGATTATGAAGAGCAGAAGCGTTTGGCTTAGTAAGAACATGAATGAATCAATTAACTTGCCAGCCTCTCAGATGACATAAATGCAATTCTTGAATAACATAGTGTGGTTCCCTTGTAGGGGTGAACGTCAATTTTCTTTTTTTTTTTAATTTTTTTTATTTTTTAAGATTTTTTATTTATTTGACAGAGAAAGAGACAGCAAGAGAGGGAACACAAGCAGGGGGAGTGGGAGAGGGAGAAGCAGGCTTCCCCCTGGCCGAGCAGAGAGCCTGATGCGGGGCTCAATCCCAGGATCCTGGGATCATGATCTAAGCTGAAGGCAGACTCTTAACAACTGAGCCACACCGGCACCCCAAACGTCAATTTTCTTGCTTCTCTGTTTGTAGTTCCAGAGGTACTCATACATTACATGAAAGCACACTGTTTTCATTACAGTTGCACATGGAAACAGAAATATTTTGCAACATTAACCAAGTCATACTAATTTTAAACTTGCAGATGTGTGGGTCTACAAGTTTGATATTGGTTCTGCACATTAATTCACACTAGTTGGTTCTCATTACATTAAGAAATAGTTAAAATGGCAATTTAAGTGATAGTTGTCTAATTATGAAATTAAAATAGGTTCTGCAATAATAATTCATTAAATGAGATCTCATTACAGTGTTTGAATAGGATAAGTAAATTTCATGGTTTATTTTCAACTCTGTGTTTGCAGTGAAGATTTTTCAAGTTAAAATTAATAATAAAAAAAGAAACTACCAAAGAGCTACACTGACTCAAGAAAGATGGTCTTATTTGGTCTTATTGTTAAGAGAACACCAACAATGTGAAAATCTTGCTTATAACATCACGATTTATGATTTTACTAAAAAGAAAATAAGAAAAAATTGATTTTTTGAAATAAATATGTAATAATTTATGACTCAGGTCATAATTTTATTATCCATTTAAACATTGCCAGCTCGGTTGGATGCCCAGGCATGAACAAGGATAATTAAATTTAGTCATATTTCATATTTTGCCAATTTTCAGTTATATAAAAAACACAACTTTATACATGCTTTCCATTCTTGTGATTATAAAGATATTTTTGTCAAAGTAGGAAGATAACTTGTTTTGTAACTTTTAACTATCTCTGCATATTGCCTGTGGCTCTCTCAAAAACTGTCCCAGCCTTCACACTTAGAAGGGAGGGAAGGAATGAACTTCTCTGGCAAGGCTTACATGAAATAATGGTTGTAGATAGACAATTAAGTACCATATAAATTTAGATATCATTTCAGACATATTTCTGGGTTAACAATGTGCTATACAGAACAGAAAAGACAATATTTTATCATAGACATCTTTGGGTACATAAATGAAAAAATTCATTTAACTTCAATATAAGAATAGGTCTGTCTTGGTGGTATAGGTTATGGAAATATTAGAATAAACTCCCAAAAGAGATCTGTTAATTATTAATGAGAGGATACCTTTCTTTGGTCATTTAAGTATAGCTAAAATTATGAGTGAAATCTGGAGTTGGAGTTCCTTTTTGCTTTATAACTATTAGGGATTTCCCTGGGTTACTAAAAATCCTCCCTATTCTTGTGTATGTTGCTATTTACCATTAGTTTTCACCTCATTGCCCCAAGCTACAAGTCATCCTCCTCCTCCTCTGAACAGGTGATCAACCACTAAATCCTATGAATTCCCCACACTACACATGTCTAAAGTCTGTCTTATTTACCCTGTTATTGCTTTATGCCATGTATCCATTATTTCTTCCCTGCGACAGCCTCTCTGCCTCCAGCATTGCCATCCCCTCTGTGCATTCTCCCCAGGTCTAAACACTTCCATGACTCCTCACCACACTGAGGAGGGAGCCCAACCTTCTCAACATGCTGAGAAGACCCCTGACAGCCCTTCCACCTCATCTCTCACTTTTCTTTATTTCTCTGGGGTCCTCTTTGAAAAGCCATGCCCTCTCTCATCCCTCACCTTGACAATCGCTATTCCCTTCTGGAAGAAGCTTAAGGAAGCAAGTTGACTACCTTTGTTGCAGAGGGCAATAGAAGATGTGCGTGTGTGCGTGCGTGTGTGCGTGCGTGTGTGTGTGTGTGTGTGTGGCAATTTACATTATTCTTACCCTTGCCTTCTTTGTAGAGCATATTCTGGATCTTGCCTTCTTTGTAGAGCATATTCTGGATTTTCTTCATCCTGAAACCTTTTTCAAATACTGCTAGGATTTCTTACCCTCCGTTTCCTATGCTGCTTGTTTACATGCATACTAGGTAGCTAAAATAACAAGAGAGCCAGCAATATATTCTATTTTATTTCCCTTCACTTTGTCCTTCCTTCCCTCCTTCTCCTATGTTTGCTGCGAGCTCTTCACCACTTTCATCAGCCTGCTCTCTCCTTGTCATTCATTGTCCTCCGCCACCTGCTCCAGCTTTGTCCTCAATGCCACATTCCCATGGTTGAACTGGGAAAATACAAATTACTTGATTCATCGTGTAACTATCCCTGCTGTGCACTGCTTTGCTGACTTTGTGAATTCTCTGGTCCAAACAGACTCAGTGCTTCTAAGGCAGTCAGTTACAGAGCGCTGATGCCACTAAGCACAACCCCACATGTCCCACGGCCTCGGCTCACCATGCCCCCTTCTCTGACCAGCCCACACTCCACCTTCCCTCCACTCCTTGTCCACTTCGGTCTTCTTTTCCTAAACTTCCACCACCTCAACGCATTTGTGCATAGTAAATGGACAAAGAAAAGTGCTTTCAGACAAATCAGAGACCTATTTCTCCTAGCCTATATTTGACTGTAATTGAATTCCCTTAATTACAGCTCCCTTTGCCCTCAAGTTTTACAGAGTACATTTGTTTATGTTGTTTATGTTAGAGGCATTTGCTTTGTTATCCATCTTTTCCTCCTGTCTTCTCCAACTCATGAAAATAACCTCTTTCTCCTCTTACCCAACCCCCAATCATAGACTCATTGGTATACATCCTCAGCTCTTTCAAGGGTGGGAATTAAAGACAGTTCAAAGACTAATCCTTGACCTTCAACAGACACTAGAACCTCCCGCTATCCTACCTGGCCCTGTAGAAAGTGCTCCCAAAATTCTGACATGTTTAAGACAATTTTAGCTACTAAATCTTTGACTTTACTCTGTTGTAAGTGTATTTCACAATAAACTAATATTGACTATCATCATCCTTCCAGAAAGAAAAGTCATTATAACACGGGGAAAAGGGCCACATAATCACTTGAAATCTCCTAGCCAAGACCAGCACTTGGGAAGTAGTTCTGGCTGTACTGTCTAGTCCCCTAAACAATTCTGTTATTCATTCACTCATTGAATTCATTCATTCTTTCACTCACAAACTTTTGTCAAATATCTACTTTGTGCTATGTGGTGGGCTCATAATTCATTCAGCACATGTTTCTGAGCACCCATTATGCTACGTTATGGAAATGGGGACAAAGAGCAATCTTCATTCTCAAAGCATTCATAGTCCAATTAGAATCCGCGTATTGGGACGCCTGGGTGGCTCAGTTGGTTAAACAGCTGCTTTCAGCTCAGGTCATGATCCCAGGGTCCTGGGATGGAGTCCCACATCGGGCTCCTTGCTCAGCAGGGAGCCTGCTTCTCCCTCTGCCTCTGCCTGCCACTCTGCCTCCTTGTGCTCTCTCTCTCTCTCTGACAAAAAAAAAAAAAAGAATCCACGTATTATGTCTACACTTCATAGGTCGTTGAAACACTTTAATTTGGTGTGTGTGTGTGTGTGTGTGTGTGTGTGTGTGTGTGTGTGCAAATTTGACATTTGTAGATTGGTGTATGTCTAGCTCCCCAAGAGGCTGTGAGCTCCGTGAGAACTGGGACCAGGTCTGTTCTTGCTCACTACTCTCTCTGCAGCACCTTCTGGGCATTGTTGAGTGAACAAACCAATAAATGTTAGTGGGATGAATCTGACATTATCTTTAGGATCAAGTCCAAATTCCTTACCAAGGCACCTTAATTCTTCCACAATCTACTCTTTGAGCAAAGCCCCACAACTCCCTTCTCATCTTATAATCTAGCCCACCTGGGTAGCTCTCCATTTTCTAAACAGGCCTGAGGATAAATTTGGCTCACACTGCTCTCTCCCCACCCCCCCAACATCTTCCATCTCAGATCTTTCCATCCCTCCCTTCATTGTGTATTGACTTCTTTCCCAACCCTCTTTATTTTTTTAAAGATTTTATTTATTTATTTGAGAGAGAGAGAAAGAGAGAGAGAGCATGAGCAAGGGGAAGGGTAGAAGCAGACTCCCCACTAAGCAGGGAGCCCGATGTGAGGCTCCATCCCAGGACTTTGGGACCATGACCTGAGCCGAAGGCAGACCACCCAGGCACCCCTCCCATCTTTCTTTCTCTCCTTCTTTTTTCTTTCTCTCTCTCTTTCTTTCTTTCTATCTTTCTTTCTTTTTGGCATTTTATTTTTTTAATTTAAATTTAATTAATTAACATATAATGTATTATTGGTTTCAGAGGTAGAGGTCAGTGATTCATCATTTATATAATACCACTGCTCATCACATCACATCACATCACATCACATTAAAGTTTCCACTCAAATCCTATCTCTGCGAAACATGTGTGAGTTCCTTGGGAAGGAGACTGAGAGGAAGGTGGGAGTGTAGGGAGATTATGACGGGGTGCTGTTGAGATTAGCACCTGTGGAATAGAAGAAAAGGAAGGAGACTGGACAAAGAAGAAGTTGGGCTGCAATGAAATCTCAACAAAGACCACAGCTGCCCAAGGAGCTCTGAAGCTGAGATGGCCTTTCAGGGTTGCCTCTCATCCTAGTGCACTGTAGTGTGGACTTTTTTTTTAATGGGTTTATTTATTTGAGAGAGAGAGCACACAAGTGTGCACATGTGAGCAGTGGGAGGGGCAGAGAGAGAAAGAGAGAGAATCTCAAGCAGACTTCCTGCTGAGTGTGCAACCCTTAATCCCAGGACCCTAAGATTATGACCTGAGCCAAAATCAAGAGTCACTTAACCAACTGAGCCACCCAGGCACCCCGAAGTGGGGCTATTAAATTCCTGCATCAGCAGGTCACCTGATGCAGACTGCCTTTGGAAAGAGGTGTGGCCTTGAGTGAGAAGACTAACAGCACTCTAATAGTGCTCTAACAGTGCTTAACTCTAATGGTTAGTCTAAGAAGACTAACAGCACAGCAGCTAGAAAAATAAATCCTCCTGTCCTTCGGGAGTGGGGTGAGTGGGCACAGCACATCGCATTCACTACACCAATACACCAATATCCTCAAGTTTCAGCACCCATCAAAATCACCCAGAGGGCCCCAAATCCTAGAGTTCTCAATTTAGTAGATCTGGAGTAGGACTTGAGAACTTGCATTCTAGAAGTTTCCAGATGAAGCTGATGCCACTAAACTGTAGACCACACTTTGAGGACCACTACCCAACATACTGACCACAGAAGGCCTCAACCCACTCATTTCTGACCATTTACACTGCTCTCACCTCTTCCTGCCTTGTGCCATGTAATTTGGGTGTGTCCTCTTTTTCTGAGTCTCATCCTCTTGAGAATACAAAGGTCTATAGGCCATGTTATGCTTGGTGTTTGTTATGGACTGAATATTTTTATCCCTTGAAATTTATACATCCAAGCCTCAACCCCCAATGGGATGGTATTACCTCCTGGAGGGGGTAATTAGGGTTAGATAAGGGCCAAAGGATGGGGCCCTCATGATGGGATCAGTGCCCTTATAAGAAAACAAAGAGATACCTATGTCTATCTGTGGTATCTCTCTGTCTCTTTTTCTCCACAAATACACACCAAGGAAAGGCAAAGTGAACACACAGACAGAAGACAGCTGTTTACAAGCCCAGGGAAGAGTCTCCCCAGACATCGAACCAGCCAGCTACTTAGGTCAGACAACTCAGACCGCAGAACTTCAAGAAATAAATATCTGTTGTTTAAGCCGCCCAGTCTACAGTATTTTGTCAGAGCAGCCCAAGCCCACTAAGAGAATATTCTTCCTGAAAGTACATGGAGAGTCACTGGTGGAGTTAGAGCAGAATGGGGACATGACCACATTTATATCTCTTAAAGAAATGGTTCCAGTGAGAAGAACGGACTTGCAGTGGAGCACTGAGGGTTTGTCCGAGAGGATCCAGGGACATCGATTAGGGGATTACTTATAGTAGTCCAAGGGAGATCCACAGCTTGGATATTGAAGGCAGAGAAAAACAGACCGAAGGGTGTATTTGGGAGGCAGTAGCACCCAGCCCTGCAGATGGACAAGATGTGGGAGATGACAGAGAGGGAGAGGTCAGGAATGACGCTGCAGTTTCTGGTGTATGCACCTGGAGGTACTGAGGAGCATGTCCTGAACACTGGGAGAGAATGAGCTTGTAGGGCACAGGGGTTCAGATACGCGGCTTTGACCAATTTGGGAGGTCTGTTTATTCCCCAAAGTATAAAGTTAAGCATGCATTAAAAAAGTCAACTCAGTAACTTGCTTCATTTTTCTTCTCCTTTCCCATAAACCGGATGTTTCCACATAATATTCCCAGTGTAAGGAGATGTATGTGATTTGGCTTTTGTCTTCAGGAATGCTTCTTTGAATGTTTGACCACCAAAACCAGTTTAAAGCCTCATAAGAGAACATCTTGTTCTGAACTGGCTGTACCCAAAAGAAGTGACAAAGAACATCACATGGTCTGGCATTATTGCCAGAACGCATCGGCATCTTACCAAATTTGTTCTCCCACCTCAGATACAAGCTCTGGCTAGTCTAACGACAAGAGAAAAAGGAGAACAATGGGAAGGATGACCTAAAGCAGAATATGATCAGTGTACATATCAGGGATTTAGCTCAAGCAAACCTTCCACCATGAAGCAGAGTTGTTTAGAATAATGATACATTTGGGAGACTAAGGGCATTTTCGTTTTTCAAAAGTAATTTTTTTCCCATTTAAATCACTTTTTATTATTTTTTCCATTTAAATCAGTCTGTATTACTATTTTTGTAGTGTATACCTTTAATGATTTTAATATTCAATATTTTGGTATTTAATATTTTGTGGAATATATATATTTTAAAGATTTTATTTATTTATTTGACAGAGAGAGAGAGTGCACGCACGCGCACAAGTAGAAGTGATAGGCAAAGGGAG
>CM052799.1:40521778-40549061 GCA_028533885.1 Nasua narica
TACAGACACATGAAAAAATGTTCATCATCTTTAGCCATCAGGGAGATTCAAATCAAAACCACACTGGGACACCACCTTACACCAGTTAGAATGGCCAGAATCCACAAGACAGTAAACAACAAATGTTGGAGAGGATGTGGAGAAAAGGGAACCCTCTTAATTATGGAACCCTGAACCATCTTGGGAATGCAAGCTGGTGCAGCCACTTTGGAAGACAGTGTGGAGATTCCTCACGAAATTAAAATAGAGCTACCCTAGGACTCTGCAATCGCATTACTGGGTATTTACCCCAAAGAAGCAGATGAAGTACAAAGAAGAGCCACATGCACCCCAATGTTCACAGCAGCAATGGCCACAACTGTCAAACTGTGAAAAGAACCAAGATGCCCTTCAACAGATGAATGGATAAAGAAGATATGGTCCATATATACAATGGAATATTATGCCTCCATCCGAAAGGATGAATACCCAACTTTTGTATCAACATGGATGGGACTGGAAGAGATTATGCAGAGTGAAATAAGTCAAGCAGAGAGAGTCAATTATCTTATGGTCTCATGTGTGAAGCATAAGGAAAAACATGGAGGACGTTGGGAGAAGGAAAGGAAGGGTGAATGGGGGGAAATCAGAGTGGGAGATGAACCATGAAAGACTGTGGACTCTGAGCAACAAACTGAGTGTTTTGGAGGGGAGGGGATTGGGGGTTGGGCGAGCCTGGTGGTGGGTACTGAGGAGGGCACGTACTGCATGGAGCACTGGGTGTGGTGCATGAACAATTAATCTTGTAACACTGAAAAAATAAAGTAAAAGTATTTGGGGGAGGGAAAGATTTAGGAGTCTGTCACTCATCCTGCTATGAACAAATATATAACTTTTCTCTCTCTCTTTTTTTCCAATTATGATACCAGATAAAATTAGGTTTTAAAATTTCAAAAAATCAGGAGACTTTCAAGGCTACAAGCCAGGGAGATTTTTTTAGAACCTATTATTTGAAATAGTTTAAAGTACAACAAGCATTCCTTAAGCATTCATAACTGGGCAGAGATCAAATGGATTCACTAACATTTTTTTCCCTTTAAAAAGACTCTTTCTTTGCCAACACACCTAAATTTTTTGTGTCTGATTAGGCACAATGTCCACCTCCCCCACCACTGCCACAAAACATCAAAGGTGATGACAAATGCTATTCATACTTTTTTTTTTACTAAGAAGGAATTCAGTTGGAATTTTCCAATTGCAGTCACAGTTTATTCGTTTATAAATAGTGCCACTCAGAGGACACACAAGGCAATAAATAATAGTTTATCCTCTAACACAAAGCCAACTTGGTTATGAGTGTCGCAGATGTCCTAGGACAGAAAAGTTCCAAGCTCAAAGTTTAAATTACCAAACCCATAGGTCCCAACAAAGCACATGCCCAGGGGAATCAAAAGGCCACCGCACACCATCAAGAAGCTTCCAGCAGGTTGACTTTAGGTCCTTATTTCCCACACACATCCAGAGCTCAGGTCATTTAGCAAACATTTCTGAAGCACTCAGACATAACAGCTGTTGTTTGTGTGCTTCAAGACTACAGTAAACTTTCTGTTGTTTTTGTTTTGTTCTGCTTAAAAATGTTACTAAGTCATCTCTACACCCAAGTGGGACCCAAACTAACAACCCAGAGATCAAGAGTCACATGCTTCCCTGACTGAGCCAGCCAGGTGTCCATAAAGCAAAAGTTACTGCTTAGTTTTATGCAGCTGGTTTTACCTTTGTGTTTACTTCACCCAAGAATCCCCATCACAGAATTCCAGAATGGAAGGTTCCTTGAAGATTATGAAATGAGGGGCGCCTGGGTGGCTGAGTCGGTTGAGAGCCCAGCTCTTGGTCTCGGCTCAGGTCATGATCTCAGGGTCCTGGGGTCTACAGCAGGTCTATGTGAAGGGAGGTGCAAACATTTTTCTGTCTTACCTTCCTACCAGATGGTTTCCTGTCATTCCAGAAGAGTCAAGAAATAGAGCCTAAAGCAGAAGCAACATCTGTCAATGTCCCAGGAAGAGGGCCACCAGATGGACATACTAGTGACTCTCAGGAGCAACTGCCCTAATCTAACGCTTCCAGGCAGAATTTTCCTGACAACCCTCCTCTCCTTTCTCCTACAGGAGAGTTCAAATAATTAAGGCCCTTGTTTTATAGATAATGCAACTACAGCTCCTAAGGGGCCTGACTTTTAGGGGGTGATAATGGGGACTTGGAAAAGTATCTAATCCCAGGCCTCATTTTATCCCTATTCACTTCCTCTGGGAGAGGGCTTGGGAAAGCACATTTTTTACAATCTCTCCCAAGTAATTCTTTTTTCTTTTCTTTTCTTTTCAAGATTTTATTTATTTGGCAGAGAGAGATAAAGAGCACAAGCAAGGGGAGGGGCAAGGGAGAGGGAGAAGCAGGCTTCCCACCAAGCAGGGAGTCAGATGCAAGACTCAGTCCCAGGACCCCAGGATCATGATCTGAGCTAAAGGTAGCTGCTTAACCGACTGACCCACCCAGGTGCCCCCTTTCTGCAAGTACTTCTAACATAATAAGCCAGGTGAGGCCCAGAGACCCACTCTGAGCCCATCAGATGAAGAAAGGTGATGAGTGAGATGAGGCTGGAGAGATTAGTTAACATGTAAGGTTCCTGACCTTCAGACTCTGATTTTTTAATTTTTCAGAGGCACATGAGGTCAGAAGCATCCCCAACCACGCCATCCTTAGGAAAAGTCAGAATTGTGCTCGCTTCGGCAGCACATATACTAAAAATAGGAAAAGTCAGAATTACTAACTCAGAGAGGGTCTCCGGATCACCAGACCACTAGGAGAAAAATAACTTGGTAACTGGAAGCAGTGAAGAGGTCACTGTGGATTATGGGCAGGGGTGAGGAGTGGAAGCAAGTTACTCCTGAAAACTGATTTCATTAACAGTCACTTTTTGCAGACCGGAGTCATTTACCACCAAGATTGGACCAATCCGCACATGCCAGGGTATATTTCAGCAATGGACAACCAAGAATGCTATAATGCTGAGGCTGATGAAGACCTGTTTGATTTTATTCGTCTCTGTGACAACTATTCCTGAATCCTACATATGAATTTCCCCTTTGCTGAGCTACCTTGGTTGTTCTCAGATTCATTTTAGGATAAAAAAAACGACTGAAAAGCTGCAGATTCACTGTGTGTGGGAATATAAATTGGTACAGACTTTTTTTTTTAAGCTGTCAATCAATATCCATTACAATTTAAAATAACCATGTATTGATTCAGGATTTAGACTCCTAAGAATTTATCCTATAGAACTATCTGTACAAATTGGCAAAGATGCACATAAGTACAAATAGGTTTATTGAAACATTTTTAAACAATGAAAACTGAAAATAACCCAAATATTCATCAATAGTGGAATGCTTAAATGATTTAATTAATTCAGCTATTTTATTTTAAGATTTTGTTTATTTATTTGAGAGAGAGAGCTAGCACACACAAGCGGTGGGAAGGGGCAGAGGGAGAGGGAGAAGCAGGCTCCCCGTTGAGCAGGGAGCCTGATGCAGGACTTGATCCCAGGACCCTGAGATCATGACCTGAGCTGAAGACGGATCCTTAACTGACTGAGCCACCCATGTGCCCCTAATTCAGCTATTTTAAAAAGAGCTAGACCTATACAGCACTTTCTTGAGGTATACAAATTAGATTAAATGAAGTGTATATTCCATTTTTTTATAAAAACCAAATATAAGTTGTATATACCGTGCCTGATTTCTGTATATATATATGTATATATTTATAAATTGTCTGTATTATACACACACACACACACACACACACACACACAACTGTAATATATGTTTGCAAATGCAAAGGAAAAAAATACCTGGGAAGACACAGTAACTGTTCATAGTAGTTACCAGCTGGGCCAGTTTCAGGAAAACAGAACTCACATGAAGGGCTTCTAAGGATACTTTGTGTATTTTTTAGATTTTCTAGGTCTACCCTATGCATTTTACTGATCTTACAATCTAAAAATATAATAAAGAGTTTTCTAATGAAACTTGATGGATAGTTATTAATAACATAATTGTGAATAAAGGCAGTAGAAATTCAGATCCTCCTGCAGGTCACATCTATCATCTCCATCTCCTCTAAAAAGCTAGAGATTGGGGCACCTGGCTGGCTCAGTCAGTGCAGCGTGTGACTCTTAATTTGAGCCCCATGTTGGATGCAGAGATTACTTTAAAAAGCTTTTTTTAATTAAAAAAATTTTATAAAGCTAGAGATTGAGATGGACAAACATTTTAGAACACTTTTTTTCTTACAGAAAAGAGGTTTGCAGGGCACCTGGGTGGCTGAGTCCTTTGGCTTAGGTCATGATCCCAGGGTCATGGGATTGAGCCCAGCATTGGGCTCCCTGCTCAGCAGGAACTTCCTGCTTCTCCCTCTCCCTCTGCTGCTCTCCCTGCTTGCGCTCTTTCTCTCTGTCTAATAAACAAACAAACAAACAAACAAACTCTTTTAAAAAAGGTTTTCACCCCCCTTTTCTGTCCCCTTTACCTAGCCTTCCCAAATCCAGAGTACCACTAAATAAAAAGTCCTCCAACTCTAGAGAGCATTTGCATGAAAACAGCAAAAACCAAACACAGTCTGGCCACTAGAGGGGGAACATTACACATAAAACCAGTATAAGTTGCCGCCTCACAAAAAACATTCCCACGGAGGGAGGTACAGGGCTGACTCCAAAAGGGTGTCCAAAGCTAATGGGCCACAGGCAATAATCAATGTGATTCAGCCCTGGCTTGCCTAATATGTCCTGGGGGGAAAAAAAGGTTTTGCTGATAAATAAAAAAATTACAAAAGTGAATGTGGTTCCCATATGAGTGAGGTTTTCTTCCCTCCCCCTAGAGCTGAATATTTACAAATGTTCTGGAATGGAGGTAAATGTTAAGTTGGAAGCTGCCCCAAAACTACATCCATTTTGGAGCCCAGCCGCAGAGTTAGGAGAAAGTGAGGAACTTGAGCCTAGTTTCACAAGGACAAGGGGATTTCATCTTATCAAGGAAGCCCTCTCCTGCTTTTTCACAGGGTTAGTTAACCAGCCTGGTGCAGAACACTTTTCCTTTCATTCTTCACACATGATCTCAGTGCTCTTTATCAGCTGTATTCTTTTCATAGATTTGCGCCTAGTACAAAGGAGCTGATACTGCACCTTTGATCATTATTTCCAGAGGATCAGTGTTTCCCACACCCCCCGCCTCCTTCCACCCCACTCCACCCCCAAATCCACTTCTTTATGGATACATAATCATTTTATAAAAAAGAAGTGGCATATTCTGGTGGGGGTGGGGAAGATATGATGAAAACATGCCTTTTGAAAAATGTGTAGCCTCAACCTTGGACAGCTCACTACCATATGGAGAAGGATGACCGCATCAACCTTCAAAGTTTGGAATGGACGTAAAAGGGGTCAAAGGTTTACACGCAGATCACCCTTCCTGCCTCGGATTCTACCTTTTCTAGAAGTACTTCCCCTTAATTTCAAAATCTGAAAGGCAACTAGGTTTAGTAACTTGCCCAGTCACAATACTAGCAAGCGGTAGGACCAGATTTAAACCTAGACAGTCTGGCTCCAGAGTCCATGTTCTTAACCACAGATCCATTCCACCTTCTTGCTCCAGGCCTTTTTTCCCCCTGAGGCTATTGCCTGCCCCAGTATTCTCCCCTCTTCACTCCACCCCTCCCCACCCCGCACTCATAATAAAACCGCAGATTTAATGGTCCGGTGGCTAGAACGTTAAGTCTCAAAGCTGGTGTGTCTTAGGGCTGGGTCAGCCTCATGCAGCTGTGTCACCTGGACACCTTGCAAATACTGCGAGTCCTAGTTTCCCAGGTGCACACTGGAAATACCAAAAATAACTGGTTCCTCCCCAGACTGCCCGCAGATTAAATTAGCCCGTGTACAGAAAGCACCGAGCACCGTGTCAAAGAAGGGGTGCCTGAAATTGTTGGCTGGGGAGACAAACCGGCCAAGAAGGGGCAGATCACAATTCATGGCAAAATGAAGACAAAATCCACGAGGAGAAAGTGCGCTGTTCATGAGAGTGAAACTTGGATCTTTCTCACTGGCTTTACAATACAACTGCCATCTGAGGGGGTGGACAGGGGTGACAGGCAGGATCCCACCACCCCATCACCTGGAGCAGAGACTCCACTAGTGTGTGGAGGTGTGGATCTTACACTACATGTACCTGAACTTGTGAGGCCCTTTTGGGGAGTCCTAGATCAAAGTGATTCCAAAGACAGGACTGTTCAGGGTACTCCACACAGAGAACTATCTTTCAAAAGACCTGAGTCCATCTCACCTCTGCATTTCATAGATCTTCCAAAATGAACACAAGTGCTCCTGACCAGTTAATTTTACTTCCTCTTGTGGTCATTTAAACTCAATTTTTCTTGACTGTTTTCAAAACAGATGGGGAAGGGCTGGTCATTATTCCCAATACAAATTCGGATACTATCAGACCTTGCTTTTCTCCTAGAGCGGCAGCTCTCAAACTTTTTGCTCTCAGGACCCTTTGAGGTGCCCACAAATTACCGAAGACCTCAAAGAGGAATCTTCATCGTGTGGGTTATATCTAGAGACATTTAGTTTATTAAAAATTAAGACTGGGACATTTTTAAAACATAAAAGTATACAAGCTTATATTTTATGTAGTCCTTGGAAAATCCCACCAAACACTCAGGAAATAATGAAAATTAAAAAGGCAAATAACATCTTAATACTATTATGAGAATAGTTTTGACTCCACCCCTTGCAAGGGAGTTGGATATCTCCAGGGGTCCACAGGTCGTATTTGGAGAATTGCCCACTACACGAATGCCTATGAATGCTGTTTGCCAAACCCTCAGCTAGTCGCCTTTGGACATCACATTGATTTTTAAATTAATAATTTATGAAGTGAATATCTAGATCCTGCACCAATAATCTCAGAGAAGGATTCAATGAGAAAGAAGAATTTCACTGACTAAGCAGAATTTCCTAAACTATTATTATCTAAAACTGAAATGCAAATTTTTTCTATAGCATCAAAAACACCATAAAAAATGTTAGGCTGATCAACATATTGTGGGCCAACACACTGCCCTCCCTCTTCTATTTTCCTTTTCAATTATTATTATTATTATTACTATTATTATTTTTATTTTTAGGGAGGCATGAAGCGCGGGGGTGGGGGGCAGGGATTCCCCACGGGGAGAGAGCATCCCAAGTAGACTCTGTCCCGCCTGGAGTGATGCCAAGCTCGATCTCACCACCCTGAGATCCTGATCTGACCTGAAATCAAGATATCCAAGAATATGGGATACCTGCGTGGCTCAGTGGGTTAAGCCTCTGCCTTCGGCTCAGGTCATGATCTCAGAGACCTGGGATCGAGCCCCGCATCGGGCTCTCTGCTCAGCAGAGAGCCTGCTTCTCCCTCTCTCTCTCTCTGCCTGCCTGCTTGTGATCTTTGTCAAATAAATAAAATCCTTGAAAAAAAAAAAAGATATCCAAGAATATTTTCATTAGTACTAAACCTAGCAGACGTTCTTTGTGAGGTAGATTCAAGATAAAAAGCTTAAGAATTATACAAAGCATGTCGCAATAATCAGATCCCCTTTAATGAGAACTTTATAGGACATCTAAAACAAAAAGAACTTTATAGGACAGATAGACAATGTTATTTCAGTTATTTTCAAATTCAAGTATTAATAGAGATTTGGGGATCAATCACGTCAGCTTTTTTTTTCCCCCAATGTTTGAGGTAGAGGTCAATTTCATGCTTTTATATTCAGCCTCTTCGTTCCTTGTTACTGCTGGCCTATTATGCTCTCTGTCCTACAGCAGTAACCCCTGGCTAACCAGAACCCTCTGGTAGTACCTTCTTGCTCCTCCACCTTTAATAATCATATTGATAATAGGAACAAGTACCCAGTAAACACTTATCCAAGTACATTGTGCTAAACTTAATTTTTGCATTATTCCATATCTTTCCACAACCCCAAGAGGTAGGCACTCTTACTACCTCCATTCTACCTGGGAGGACATTACCTTTAGGTCACACAGTTAAGTATGTGGTGGGGTATGGATATGATCTCAGACAATCTTATTCCAATGTTCTCCTTACATGATGCTAAACTGCCTTAAAAAGACAGTAACTAAAGAGATTAAAGGGACATCCTTTCATGTCACTTAAAAGTAAATAAACACAATATGGAGTGCCTGAAGCAGAGAAAAATCGTGGCCTTCAAAAAAGCAACCACACAGGGCCCTTCCTTGTTAGCACCAAACTAAATGCAGGTGAATCTTTTATCAGAGCCACCTGACAGGGCCTGGCTTATCTCCTTTCCCGATAGTCTGCTAGCTGGTTTCACTTTCCCCTAAGCTTTTAACATTACCCCGTTGAGGTGCCAAATTGACATGTTGGAAAAGAGTTGCTCTGATCAGTCTTCCATTTCCTCAGCAAAGAAAACAGAAGTTTGTCAAACACGGCCCAGACCAGGGAGCAAGGGAGCAATCCTATCTGACCTTCAATTATTCTGAAACGGGATCGCCTTCTTGCCTGACAACTGTGACTAATTCCAAAGGCCCAACCAGGCTTCTCATCATGATGACTTGGGCGCCAATTACCATTTGGGGGCAGATTAGAATCTGAGCTGAAAAATTCCACCCCTTAATACTAATCCCCTGAACTTTCCAATCCTAAATAGGGCAAGTTTCAGAAAAGAGCAATTCTCACTTTATAGCCTACCTGAATTTGATCTGTAATGATTTTGCTTCATCCAAAAACTTACACTCCTGCTCTCATGGTCGAACTAAACACAAGAGTCAGAGGAAGGAAGAAGTTTGGGCCAGCTGCCAAGGCTCCATCTGAGGCTCTTGGAATTAATAATTTCCATGGTGTTTTAAGCATTTGAAACAACAAAGGCCAGCTTTCACTAATAGCACAACTGATTCCAGCAAATCTATAAATACAAGGCCTGTTCTAGTGTAGTTTGTATTGCAGAGAATTAAGTTTCAAATAAATGAAATGAAAACCAAAGGCAAGAAAGAGACATTTCTGCTATTCTCAGATAGGAATCTGCCAACTTGGTTAATAAGCAAAAGCTAATGGGAACAGACTGTAGGTTGGGGGGGAGGAGGGGCGGGAGCACAGGATTTCAGGATTTCAGGTGGGATGGGGGGTGTGGAGGAGAATAGTCGCATAAGGCATTCCTAGGTAACACGTCCTTGGGCCCAGGCCACCGCCCTTTCTTATGCTTGGACATTTGATCTGTATTTTTCAGATAGAAATAAATGAGATTTTGTGTTCCAGAAATGAATCAAATTTTCCTAATTTAGGTTGAAAAGTAGCACTCCCACAGGCCAAATCCGGCTACAGAAACAATTTAGTAGGTCTTCGCAGTGGGTTTTTTTTTTATCTCAACTAGTTGGCAACATAACTCAAAAAAGGCTTCACGTGAAAATGCAGGTATCCTGCTACCCTCAGAAACTGGACAAGTGAACCACTCTGGACTCACATTTCCGATTCGGCAGCCCGTTTAGGAAGGGCACGACCCCCACTCAGCCTGCATCTTGCCTGTGGCCCTAGTCCCACAACAGCCCTGTTCTGTACCTCCTGTTTTCCTCCAAAGAGCCAACCACCTTATGAGAAATAATGCTAATGGTACAGTTAGTACTTGTCGGAAAGAGGGAGGAAGAAATGCACGCAAAATATGTTTAAAAAAAAAAATCCCATACCAGTCTGTTTAATTAACTTCCCGATGTCTCAGCAAACACCGTATTTCCATGTGTTTTCCAAAATATGCCTTTCACTGTCAACTACCACATGCAAAAATTCCAAGTGTAGCTTGAAAACATGATCTTTGCTGGAGAGGTGATTTGCAAGAGGACTAGAACGCTGAGATTCTCACGGATCCCGGGCCTGCTGCCTTATTTTATGTCAACAACAGATTTGTCAGCAAAGAAAATCTGGGGAAAATAGTATTTACCAATACACTAGTTTGGAGCCACTACTCCACCACACCCTAAATCAGTACTTACTAAAATAAATGGCACCTTCCCTTTCTTCCGTGTCACAGTGACAAGAGAAAGGCTTTGTCCACCACCCCCCCCAAAAAAAGGAGGGAGAGAAAGAAAAAAAATGTCTAAACTAATGGAGAGCTCTAGCTCATTTTTTTTTAAGATTTTATTTATTTATTTGTCAGAGAGAGAGAGAGAGAACAAGCAGGAGAGAAGCAGCAGGCGGAAGGAGAAGCAGGCTCCCTGCTGAGCAAGGAGCCGGATGCGGGGCTCGCCTGGGATCACGACCTGAGCCGAAGGCAGCTGCTTAACTGGCGGAGCCCCCCCAGGGGCCCCTGAGATCTCTATTTCATTCTAAGCTGCAAGCTGAACCTCACAAAGTCTGAGGCATCCATGTAATTTGATATTTTCCACAAAGGAAATATCACACTTGATCATCACCATCACTGCCCATCCCCTACCCCCTTCTAATCATGTTTACAAGACTTTACGGGTTTTTTTTTTTTATTTTATTTATTTATTTAGAGTTCGAAGGGTGGGGGGAGGAGGGAGGCGAGAGGGAAAGAGGGAGAAGGAGAGAGAGACTCTCAAGACGACTCCATGTTGTGTGGAGCCTGATGCAGGGCTCAGTCTCATGACCCTGAGATCATGACTTAAGCTGAATCAAGAGTCGGATGCTTAACCGACTGAGCCACCCAGCCGCCCCTAATCATGTTTACAAGGCTTTAAAAAAGAAGATATGACTTGCTTCCCACTCAGCTCATCAGGAAACAGTCCTGAAACCCAATTAAGATTATCCAGGCAGGGGGACCAAAGTCGATTTAAGGGCAAACCTCAAATTCCCTCCATCCTTCAATGAGGCAAGAAATATGAGTTAGAAGCACAGACTGACTATAACAGCTCCTTAAAAGCAGACGAACCAAGCCCAGATTTTCCATACTGGTACCAGCACATCACCCAAATGGTGTGTACTGTTACAGTAAGTAATTCTGTATTGAGAATCAGTGGCCAGTAAGCAGACAACGGAAGACGGTAGAATGTGGCAGTCACGTCGGGGCAGATGCAATTCCAAGTGGGCTTTGGGATAACCAGGGGTAAACTTCCTTGTAGTTTAAGAGAAAACTTGGCAATATATGAAACCTTCAGAAAAAAGCAATTAAAAATGTCATGAGGTGCAAGCGGTGGTTTATTTGGTGGCTCCGAGAATTGCCACACCTTCCACCACATTCATTAAGCTCTCTGAAAAGCTGAGGGTGCAGATGAAGATGTTGCAAGGACACTGCCCATCCCCCTTAAAAACTGAGCGATGAAGAAGCGCACACCCCAGTCAGATTTTGACTTTTAAGATTTAGTTATTTAAGAGAGAGAGAGAGCAAGGGGAAGGGCACGAGGCGAGGGAGATAAGCAGACTCCCTGCTGAGCAGGGAGCCCGACCCCAGGACCCCGAGATCATGACCTGAGCCAAAACCAAGAGTCAGACATTCAAGCGACTGAGCATCTAGATGCCCTGAGATTTTGACTTTTGAAGGGATCTCCATGAAAAGCAAATACCTTCCAGGACATATCTTTTGAGAATGAAGACGGAACGCCAAGGGTGTAAGTCTGCAAAGGGCTGACTGACTGTGAGGCTCGCTCTAAGTGCCATCGGAGATTTAAGGGAGCTACTGGTGTCATAGAATAGTTATTATTTTTGTTAATGCTCTAGTTATAAAGTTCTGTAAGTCTCGAGGGCTCTGCCGCTCGCCCTCTTTTTCCCTTATGTCCCCTATGTTTTGCGAGGAGTCTGGCAGAAGGTGAGGTCTTTTCTGGATGGCATGGACCGCATTAAAGCTGAAGTTAGGGGTGCCCGGGTGGCTCAGTGGGTTAAAGCCTCTGTCTTCGGCTCAGGTCATGGTCTCGGGGTCCTGGGATCGAGCCCCGCATCGGGCTCTCTGCTCAGCGGGGAGCCTGCTTCCCCCTCTCTCTCTGCCTGCCTCTCTGCCTACTTGTGATCTCTCTCTCTCTCTGTCAAATAAAAAAAAAAAAAAAGCGCAAGTTATTCCACTGCCATCTTGATGGTCTGCTCACATGTCAGGAGGCAACGGTATCAAGTGTAGGGGTCATGGCTGTCTGGAGTTCCCTGGGCTTGTTGGTTGGTAACCTAGAAATGTGGTTCGTAAATGAAGGCTTGTTAGGATTTCATCTTAAATGCTTTCCAATATTATGCTGCTGCTAAAAATGCAATTCTGAAGACTAAGCCAAAACACACCCCAAAATATTTATGCTATATCACATTCATTAACAAGAGAAGAATCCAAACATACACACTAAAAATGTTAACCATGTTAAAAAAAAAACACAAGCAGGTGGGAGGTAACAAGGAAAAACAAAAACTGCACTTGAGTAGTGGTGACTTTAAGAATAAAATACCTTATTTCTTACATTAGCTTTTTCAATTAAGCTCATGAATTTTTTGTTTGTTTTGCCTGGAATTTATTATCAGTTGGTAAAAGTTTGTAGGGAAACATTTTGTTGCCACAAAATGACAGATTAACAAAAGTAGCTGAACACCCCAGCAACACCACTGTTTTTCAAGAGAAATATTTTAATGTTAGCAGGCCATGCACAAAAGTAGCAATCAAGTGTTCGTTGAATACTCATGAATATTATCCGACTTAATAATTTTTGAACAACCAACATAAAGATGAGCCATTTCTTTCAAATGATGTGCTAGAAATGTCTTAGGGGTCTTCGAGGGCTGGGGAATTATGCTGGGCTCCTGATGACAGAGGATTCGGGCTGAAAGCCATCGCACTAAAACAAGGCGCTCTCCCACACGTGGAGCCGCTGTCGGGTTTTACAGGACCACCGACCAAGGTCACACCCTTGCCTCTGCCTCATCTACCGAGGCACAGGGAAGCAAGGTTATAATAAGGTTCCTGGCCAAACAGCCTCGCTTTCTGGAATAAAATTTCCCACGAACTGCTCACACAACGTTATCAAGTAGCAAATGGACATTCAATGAAAGCTTTATAGCAAATAAAATACACACATACCACGAGGCCATTTCTGTAAAAGAAAACACAGTGGAGGGAAACAAAAGGAGAGTGAAGCCTGCTTGAGCAGATACCAGTTTATTCGACATAGTGCATGATTCAGAACATCTGATATTCCACAATCAACAAGATTTCCTACTTCCCTATTATAAAATACCAGACATCCCAAATAGAGTTAATTCAAGGTTCTTATTCCTCTTCTCCATCTAGAATGAAACAGGTTTCTTTGTGTAGTACACATTTCACATTCACCAAAGGCTTTGGGGAGAGGGGAGTAAAGGGCTTATAACCACCCCCCCAGACCAAAGGCACTTAATGTTAAAAGATAAAGCACAGTAGAGTCACCCCCCAGACATTCCTGCGTGTTCAGTGCTGAACTTGAGCACACCACCAGGGGCCCATGTGGGATTCCTCCTAACAATGTAAAAGACACTGATTTCCTTGAAAACACAAAGTGCAGTATGAATATAAAGACTCATCACCACCACCTTTTCCACCATCCCGTCCTTTTCTCAAAATAATACATCAGGGACCTCTTATTTTACATGATTAGTATTACCCAAGGTTCACACATGGAAAAAAAATAGCTAAAAAATCATCTGTCATAAACTCTTACTATGAAACCACAATAGACTCTGATATACGCATAGACTCTGTGAGCTGGAGAAGGCCTCAGAGATCATGCCGCGCATCCCCCCACTGGAGAGAAGAGGTCACCGAGGCCCCGGAAGGTCAAGCGTGGGACCCTGAGGTCTAGCCCTGGTGGCAGAGCCAGGAAAGAACACATGCCTTCTGAAGTTTTGCTCAGGGTCTCCTCCAACCCCTTCCCCTCAAAGAGGAGAGTCAAAGACTCTCCGAAGTAAAGCACAGCCACGATCTCCAGAAATGCGCCACACAATAAAGCACGTGGGCTGACGCATGTCAGCGATTTGGTCTCGCAAGGCGGTTCCTTTGGCCCCTGGGCGGGTGCACAACCCACCTCGGAGTGGGAATTCTTCACTCGAGGTCATTCAACATTCTGAGCAAAGCCGAGGGCCGGTCAGACACGACGTCTTGGATTTGGGAAGGCTCATCTGGGCTCTTAGCCCGCGGTGGGCTGACGGTCAGCGGCACAGCGGAACCCCAGGTTGGAAGCCGAGCTGTCCGGCGTGTTCTGGCTCCGAGCAGCACAGCGATACCTATAGCAGTAGGACTGGCCAGAGACGGAGAGAAAGGTGAGTGTTCTCAGTCTCGGTGAAAGGCTCTCAACCGTCAGATTCATGCTGTATCCGAGCAGCAGCTCTAGGGAAGGCATGCCTACCGAGAGACAACGCTTCCCCCACAAACGCCAGCTCAGGCACACTGAGCACGTGTGTTTCGGAAAGGGCCACACGTTCAGAGTTCACCGCATAGAATCCAATGCTGACCTTGGAAACTACGGTTTAAAGATGTTAGTGCCAGCATTACGCAGAACAGTATAGAAAACCCATGCAACCAGCAGTACCTACAGAAGTTATGCTCATCCACATGTGAGATTACCAAGCAACCCTTCAAAGTCATGTTTTTATGTAATACTTAATGACACAGGAAATTCTCATGCTACATTGGGAAATGAAAAGTCAGAATACAAAACCGTGTGTGGTATGATGGCAAGCTATATAATTACATACGTCAAAGAAAAAAAGGCTGCAGATTCAAAATGCACAATGCAAACGGTAGTTATATGTGAGCAACGGAATTTCAAATTTCCTATGATAAGTATATATTACTTTCATAATTTGAAAAGTTATTTTTACATTTAGAGTACATAACATTAAACTACGGAACAAAGCTAAACGGCAATTGAGAAAATATTAATTATGAACAACATTAAGATATTATTTAATATTCAACAGAGGAGCAAAAATTAAACAGCAAGCCTAGGAACATAAAGAGTAGAAAAGGCTGTGAAAAATATTATTTGAAATATTAGTTTGAGGGGGCACCTGGGTAGCTCAGTTGGTTAAGCACCTGACTTTGGCTCTGGTCATGTTCCCAGGGTTCTGGGATTGAGCCCCACGTCAGGCTTCTGGCTCAACACAAAGTCTACTTCTCCCTTTCCTGCTGCCCCTCCCCCTCTTCATGCACTCTCTCCTTCCCCTTCAAATAAACAAAATCTTGAAAAAAAGAAATACATTGCTCTTGGATTAGCTATGAAGCTATACATTACTGTGGGGGGGGGGATGTTTTGCACCTGTTTTATTTTCTAGAAGCAGAAAACACACACATACATGTGCACAAACACACACAGACATTGAGCACCTAGCACACGCCAGGGATACGAGGCACTGCAGGTGTTATTTCATTGAATCAGAACAGCCCAGGGAAATTAAACGGGTTATCCAAGATGACACACTTGTTGAGGGAAGTAGAATTTGAACCAATCCCTGACAGGGCGCTTGCCTCTGTAGCAAAATTCTATACTCCCAGACAGAAAGACAGCATGTGTCACGCTTCTTTCCCACCACAATACAACCGTCCTGCAGGGACAGGTAAAAAGGCCCAAGACTTATCACTGGCCCCCAAGTAGGTATTCAGTGAATAACCACAGATTACTCAATTTACATCAAAACTTACCATATTCCAAAACAACCACGCATGGAACTCTTCTCTCCTAGGATTGTACTTTGATCCAGAATAACAGAGAATGAAAATAAAGTAGTTACCCCGTGTAGCATGAGCATTAATGCTGAGTTGACCTAGTGAGACTAAAGTCCCTGCCAGGTGGTTAATGAAACTGCAAAAAGAATCATGTAGAGTAACTTTGGGACTCATGAAGGAGAGATCCTTTGTGGAGGGAAAAATAGGTCTGCCTGAAAGAGGTTGTTTTTATTTCTTCCTTATCTTATTCTCCTTTTTCTCACAGAAGTTGAGTATTTCTAATCTTCATAGAAATTATGTCTGAAGCTGCCACAGAAATTGGAGTACATCCATCAAAGAAAGAAAGACATAGTGGTTTGTCTTCTACAGATAGTGAAACAATAGCAACCAATTTTCTCATTTTCCCTGTGGCCAGTGAGGAATATAACATATTACTAATATTCAGGCAGAGGAAAATGAATAAAATTAGGCCTAAAATAATGAAAAAACTGATGGCATCTGACGACCTGTGCCTGCCTAAAATGATTGGCGGTCATCCCGTAGGAGGACGCAGCGGCAGCCTCATCCCAGGGGCGCCTGGGTGGCGCAGTCGGCTCTTGGTTTCAGGGCAAGTCTCGATCTCCTGGGTCGGGAGATCCAGCCCCACGGCAGCCTCCATACTCAGCAGGGAGTCTGCCTGAGATTCTCACCCTCTGCCCCTACCCCAACTCGTGCACTCACACTCTCTCTCTCAAAAAAATAAATCTTAAAAAAAAAAAAAAGAAGAAGCCGCCTCATCCCACATAAGCCCCACTCTTCCAGCTGCTGTGAAGCAAGAGTGCTTTGGTATTTCCAGAATCAAACAGCAATGGATAATCCAGGGCCCTGTGCTACCCAGTGTGTGTAGTGAATTCTACACTGGAGCAAGACTGGAGTTCACGGGCAGACAAGCATCCAGACATGGACATTCTTGTTCCATAACTGTACCACACGTGACCAGAAAAACCAAGCCTCTCCTGATTGTCTGCTGTGCACGCCCACAGCGGGCGGCCTGACTGCGGCCAGGGTCCTGTCCTGCCGGAGATCACAGGCTGGCTGACGGAACGATGACCACACGCCAAACAGCTATAAAACATGCTAGGGTTAAAAGATTCTCAGGGTGTTATTCATTCAGATAAAGGAATGGTCCCTTGCAGAAGGTCACCATCTCTAGGAAAGACTTTGGAAAGACTTCTAGAAGGCAAAACTTGGCCATAGCTGGATTTACAGGATTATGGCGTGGTCTTCAGACTTGAGCATAAGCACAAGAATAGCCTGAACAGCTTAAGAACCTACTCCCACCTAGGCCACACACCCAAGCATTCTGACCCAGCCAGTCCAATGTGGAGTCCAAGAATTCACATTTCTAACAAGCTTCTAGGTGCTGCTGACGGTATGGGACCCAAGGGCTGCCTGCAGTTTGGGTAGAAATCCTTTATAAATTTAGAAAGGAGGAAAGAAGGTATTGTAAGTAGAGAAAACAATGACTTCGGAGACACGAAAATGGAAAAACTCAGTCAAGTTAAGGGGATGGCAAGGCCATAGCCTGATCATGTCAGAGCATGGTTTATTTATTCATTAAATATTCGAGATGTTACAACATGCTAGATGCTATTCTGGGCATGAGGGATAAAAAGGTAGGGCAAGACAGAAAATGCACCTGTCATCAGGAAGCTTACATTAAACAGGGATTTTTTTAAACAGGAACAAATAAACCGATAAATTCAAGATTGTTTCTGGTAGAGGTCAGCTTGGAAGAAAGTAAAATAGGGAGAGATGGGCGGCAGTGAGTAAGTGGCCACTTTAGACAAGGCAGCCTGGAAAGGCCTCTCTGAAGTAGTGCCAGGTGAGTTGCCCAAAGATTTAGAGAACAATAATTTCAGGCAAAAGCAATCACTGTACAAAGACAGTAAATGATAAAAAGCAGGAAGCATGGGTAGATAAATAGGATGGAGTTACATTACAGGCAATCTTCTCAACAGAAAGAATTTGGGCTTGATACAAATGGAAATCGTTACAACTGTTGTGCTAATTTACTCACCAGAAAGACCAAAATCCAAGACTCCTCAGCTATTCAACCTTAGGCAAAGCCTTTCTGAATCTATTCCCTTGTTGATGAAATGGGGCTATTAATGAAATGTCAAAATGCTTCATCATATCTTTACATTAAAAAAGTAAAACACTGGACATGTGGAAGTCATTGTAACTGTTACTTTATAATGAACACAACAGGGAGGACTGGGTGGCTCAGTCGATTAAACATCTGTCTTCTGCTCAGGTCATGATCTCAAGGTCCTGAGATCAGGCCCCACATCGGGCTCCCTGCTCAGTGGGGAGTCTGCTTCTCCCTCTCCTCTGCCCTTCTCCTTGCTTCTGTGCTCTCTCTCTCCCTCTCTCTCAAATAAATAAATCTTCAAAACAATATAATGAACACAACACTCTTAATTATAGAAACTAATGTTGACTGACTGACGTTGACTAAAGTTACCTGACTTTTTGGGGTTAATCTGCTTCCTCACTAAAATAAAAGCATTCGCTCAATTTTCCAAAGGTCTTAAACAGCTTCTTATGGAAAGATAATATTGCCAGTATCTGAATGTGGATTTACAGTAGACCCTTGAACAACATGGGTCTGAACTGCACTAGGTCCATTTACCTGCATTTTTTAAAAAAGATACAGTAAAGCACTGTAAATGTATTTCCCCTTATTCTTATAATTTTAACATCTAGCTTAGTTTATTATAAGAATACAGTATATAATACATGTACAAAATACACGTTAATCAGCTGTTTATGTTCTCGATAAGGCTTACGGTCATCAGGAGGTTATCAGAAAAAGTAAAGAGGGACTTAGAAGTTCTATGTGGATTTCTGGTTGTGTGGGGGGTTGGTGCCCCTAATCGCTGCAGTGTTCAAGGGCCAACTATACATTTGCTACCTACACACAGAAGTTATCTGCTATATAAATGGGAAAGATGAGGATTATCTCTGGTAACTAAGGCATAGGACTAAGGTCTTTGTTGGATGGCATATTTCTATATGCAACTTATCTCTCAAATTATATTCTTAAAATATAATTTTATATTTTAAAATATTTTTAAATGAGATGCTTTTAAGTAAGCATCTTATTTTAAAATAAGATGCTGCTCATATGCCACAAAATTCAGGCTGTAACAACTCAAACAGTGCTCGAGTAGAGGACTGTATTCAGAAGGATCGTGAAGAAGTTGTGACGTAAGACAGTAGGAAAGAGATCCATAACATATAAGAGATTTTTGCCATAGCCGTATTTGAATACCTTGGTACACAGAAAATAATTCCATTTGGAGGGGGAAAGAAACAAGAGTGCACTAATAAATGTGGGCAAAATACTACGGACAGTTTACTTAGGAAGCAGAATGAGTGGTTTTTATTGTCGTTTTTATGTTTATTATTTATTTTCTAATTTTTACACAATGATTTTTTTTTTTTGGTAAAAGAATAAAAGCTTAAAATCAATGAGAACAAAAACAGCTATTCCCTCATGAGATCACAGCAGTCCCTAAAACCTTCCATTAACATAAATGACTGTGTAGAATTAAACCCTAAAAAGCAAGTCTCACCAAGAGTTAAAGGGTGGGAGGTCAGGACCACCATAAGAGAGTCAATTCATATCATCATTCCATTTCAAATGAACTCATTCACTCAGCAAACATTTATTAATAAGTAGTTCATTTTCAATCCAATAATGGGCAACTAATAGAACACATAGTTAAAGAGGAAAATGGCCTGATTTTAAATGTCCTCATTGCTTTTCTTTTTTTCCAGCTCTACTTTTAGCACCAAAAATGGTTATTAATGATGTTAGGTCTTTGAGTGGCTGAAATATGGGTCATTTTACAAATTAAGAACATGGATAGTGGGAAGGACCCACTTTAGCCCTTTTTCATCAAAATGGATAATTACTGTATGAAACTGATCTCAATATCTACACTAGGAAAGTGATCCTGGACTCAGGAACAGTTCATTTAAGATAATGACTTACCAGCCTTGGGGCTCTGAAACCAAATGGGACAGCAATATGGTTTTTATGAGAAGATGACTTTCAGGGAAAAGGGGAGTTTTAAGGAAAATGTAGCTCATTGTGAAAAAAATCATTATATAAAATCACACAGCAGAACCCTGGGTTCTCGATTTCACGCCCATTGTTCTTGCCACTGACACTAGATCAACTCCTTTCTTAGTAATCTTGGTGTAAAATTATAGGAAGGTAAGGATTTCCTCCATGTTATAGGTTGGGTTAAAGATCCCACAGGGATTAGTCTAACAACATTCAAGAACTACAGCTAGTATTTCTTGAGTACTTACTGTATGAAATGTTCTAAGAAATTCACATGTACTAATTCACTTAGTCCGCCCAATAATCATCTGAGGTAGGTATTAGCATCTGTACTAACATAGAAAAAACTGAGGCACAGACATGATGCTAATAATAGTGTGCCTAGGGTCACCCTTTATAAGCAGTGGATCCACGATTACAGCTTTTTCAATTCCATATAAGAGTCTAGGCTCTTAACCCAATGCCATGTTGTCTCACAATTTCTCTTTCTGTGTTCTCTTCGCATTATGGAAGCCACACTTTGGATGGACTTTCAACAAGTTATCAATAATCATCAGAGTTTATGTTAGGCATGCAAGCTAGCCCTGGTCCATGATCAAAAGTTAAGTCACCTTCGAAGCAAAGTGATTTTTTTCAAAATAAATTACATTTTTTTCTTTATACTGATTTCCTTTCTTTTACTGATTTTCACCTATGCCATAAGAATCATTTCAAGGATTCTGCCTCTCTGATTAGTTCATTAGTTGACTCCTTATTCAAAAGGGAAGGGGGAAAAACAAGCAATGGTTAACGAGGATGGTACTGGTAGTACACACTTTATGCTTATATACTTTGGTCCATTCATTCCTCCTACGAACTTTATAGAAGATGCGATTATGGTGCGCATTTCACAAATGTAAAAACTGAGGCTTAGAAAGGTTAAGTAAGAAAGGTAACAGACTAGCAAGGAGCAGTTACAGAACTCCAATGCAGATCTAATTTCAGAGTCCATAACTCAATAATTTAATTATATCCGCCACTCTTAATCTAGTGAAAGGATAAGTGCTCTGAAAGTAATTCACAGCAAACACTGTATTGTTTTCCTGCCATCACTGAAATACCAACCTGATGTTAAATACCTGTATCATCTATAATTAACTTGACAAAGATCCTGGAGCTAATGTTTTTTTCTGGAAAATCCTATGGATCTCACAGTTTTATTATTCTGCTATTCTCTCTTCTGGAATACTCTCTTCATCACTCTAAGCATGACTATATTAAAACTTATCTTTCAAGCAGATTAAGAAAAGCTAAGGATGTATATTATAAGCTCTAAATGAACCACGAAAATTTTAAAACAAAGAATTTTAGGTGATAAGCCAAAGGACAGAAAATGGAGTGATAAAATATGCTTAACTAAAGAAGTCAGAGAAAAGGAAACAAAGAACAGATGAGAGAAAAAAGACTAAAAATATCAAGATGGCAAATTTAAACTCAGGAATATCAATAACCACATTAAATGTATATGGTACAAACAGCCAATGAAAAGGCAGAGATTATCCCAGTAAATTCAACAATTCAGTTGAAATGAACAAATTCCTTAAAAGACACAAACTCCCAGAGCTTATTCAAGAAGAAAGATAATCTGCATAACTCTGCTGCTGTTAACTAAATTAAACTTACTGTTATAATTGTACTCCTAAATGGTTTCTGGTGAGGAATTCTACCAAGCATTTAAGGAAGAAATACTGCTAATTCTACATAAACTGTTCCAGAAAATTCAAGATGAGGGAATATTTCCCAATTCAATATCTAAACCCAGCAATATAATGATACCAAAACCAGACAAGAAAATAATAGACCAATATTCATCATGAATGTATATGCAAAAATGCTCAATATTTTAGCAAATTGATTCCAAAACATATAAAAGGATAATATAATTATATAAAAAGGATAATAAAAATAACTAAGCACAGTCTAGGAAGGCAAATATGGTTCAACATTTGAAAACTGAAAATCTATGAGCATAATTTACCATATTGACAGACTGAAAAAGAAAAACCATATAGCATCTCAATAACTGCAGAAAAGGCATCCAGCAAAATTTACATCCATTTCTGATAAAAACTCAAAAAACTAAGAATAGAAGGAAACTTCCTTGGACTTATAAAGAACATCTCCAAAAACACTACAGCTAATATAGCTAATTTTGAAAAGTTGAATGTTTAAACCCTTATAATAAAAAATGAGGTAAGAATGTCTGTTCTTACCATTCATATTCAATACTATATTGGAGGTTCTAGCCAATGCAATAGAGCAAGAAAAAGTAATAAAAAAGATTTTAAAGGAAGTAGAATTGTCTATATTCACAGATGATATAACCACCAATGTAAAAAACCAAAAGAATCCACAAAAACATTACTGATATAGCTGAGTTTATGAAGGTTGCAGAACACAAGATAAACCAATTATATCATGTAAGTTTATTTACTAAAAACATATATTAGGTTAAAAGAATTTTTTTTAAGATTTTATTTATTTATTTCAAAGGGAGAGAGATCACAAGTAGGCAGAGAGGCAGGCAGAGAGAGAGGGGGAAGCAGGATCCCCAGTGAGCAGAGAGTCCGATGTGGGGCTCAATCCCAGGACCCTGAGCCAAAGGCAGAGGCTTTAACCCACTGAGCCACCCAGGCCCCACCTAGGTTAAAAGATATTTTAAAAAATAAGCTGGGAAGCTTATGAAAATACAGATTTAAAATAGGCAAAAAATATGAAATGTCAAAGTAAACATGTTCATATGCACAGCAATGGAATACTTTTAGTGTTTATGCTTAAAATGTTTTTTACAAGCATCATTTTCTCTACTTTTTTGAGGGAAAATCTTCTGGTCCTCAAATCTTACAGAGTAAAGAGATTCTCAATTTTTAAAAATGCCATATGTCAGAAACACAACTGTTGGTAATTAAGGTTGTGAGATACTGTTATGCAAAGAGAAGTTTACCTGTTTTTCACAGAAGTCTGTTTCCCTAGCAAAAGAATTCAGATACACTTGTAGTAATAGCTTGAATGAGAGAAAAAAATCGGGGACTAAAGACTGATATGTATGTGAACACTTAAAAGTACCAGGATGACCTAGGGCAATGCTTTTAAATTCAAATTAAAATTAGAATTGTAAAGATAAATTTGCCTACATCTTGTCATAAATGTAGGTGTAAAGCATAAACTCAAATATGAACTTCCACTTAAAAAACTGGATTAAAATTTTTAAGAAATACAGAACACACACACACACACACACACATTCACACACAAAACCTACAGAGATTCTCTTTAGACCAGTAGTTTCTAAGCTTTGCAGTATGTTTTCATCCCTAAGACCTTTAATATTCTGATGCCCAGGCCACACTCCAGAGAAATCAAAATGAGCTAAGTGGGGAAACAGGCATTGGTCTTTTTAACAGATCCCAGATGATGCTAATGTGTTTGAGAACCACTGTTTTAAGGTAAAATTTGATAATACACCCACTGTCAAATTATTCACTTAATTTGGAGCCCCTACAGGTTGTTTTAAGTCTCTAACTGCCTGGTCTAACTGAATTACCATGGAAAACTTCTTGTAATAACCATCTGCAAAATGCCATCTTTGCATAGGGATGGAAAGAAGCTGAAGTGTTGGAGATACTAAAAATACATGATTTAAAGAAAAAAGGGAGAGGTGGTATTCAATTTCCAAACTCCTCAAAAATTTTACTCATGAAACACCAACTCACACTAATTACCCAAGAACAACCAGTTCTGACACTGAAATCATAGCCCAAAGAGCAGAAACACTCTGAGACTGATGCTTATTTCACAAAGTACATACATTATACCTAGTTCCTTTGTAATGTTTCCATTCCAGTATACCACAACCCACCCTCCTTTTCTACTTCTCATCTTAATCTCAACAGAGGACCCTGAAATTTACAGAAATCTCCAATAAATGAAGGGCGTACTTCCAGACAGACATGCGGGAAAGAGTATACAGCCCACCCTGGTTCATGGGACAATAAAGGTCTCTCAAAGGGTCAAGATTCAACAGATGGAAATTGCTTAACAAGAGAACATTCACAACCTCTGCTTCTTTTCCCCATGCCTGTATCCAAATCTGAAAAGAGAATTCTTTTTTTCTTTCTCTTTTTTTTTTTTTTAACTCTGAAGAGGATAGGTAGGTATTAGCAGAAGTGAATGGAGTATTTTAGGGCTAACGTTTGCAGTGGACCTATTAACCTGTCGTTAGTACACCAACGCAGTTTAATGACTTGACTTACCTTATGGCACATGTAGGATCCACCTTTCTTCACCCGGTCTTTTCCAGAAGGGGGGCCTTTCTGTGGATGAAGAGGACGTGTCAGTCCACAAAGCAAAGATGTTCCTCATCGACTGGCAGAGAGTTCATTTTAGTGCAAACAGCTGTTGCACAGCTGCCTCTACTCTCCGCGTGCTTTTCTGCCCCTGGGCCCTGCATCTGCACCCACGCACCCTTCCAAAGGCCCACCTCTCCAAATCCTACCCCGCCTCCACAGTCTGGTTCAGGTTCCCACTTCGGTGAAATCTTTGTGACTACAGCAACAATCCCCCATAATAGCATTTCCCGCCTAGATGACTAAGAAGCTGCTTGGCAGCATCTCTTGTTATCACCTTCGCATGCTGATATGTGAATTTATGCTGCCTAACAACCGGCTTGTTTAAGTGGACTGGCTAGCCTTTTGAATTATGTTTCTGTAATCCCACTGTGCAACACCTAATAAACCCTTTGTTGACTGAAGGACTTTGCTTTTTATCCTTAAAAAAAATTAGAGTCAGGTTGATCGAGGTATAACTTACACACAGTAAACTTGAACCTTAATCCTTTTTAATGTACACGTCTGATGAGTTTAGACAAATGTATAGGCATGTAACCACTACCACAGTCAAGATACGGAATATGGTTTATCTTTTTCAAAACGAGTCATATAGTGCTGCTATGAACCAAACATGGATACAAATATTAACCCATGTGATCTCCATAACTTCCCTTTTTTTTTTTTTAAGATTTTATTTTTAAGTAATCTCTACATCCAGCATGGGGCCTGAACTCAACAGCCCTGAGATCCAGAGTCACATGCTCCACCCACTGAGCCAGCCAGGTGCCCCTCTCCATTCCAAGTTCTGAGGTTAAGATAAGCAAGTGGCAGAATAAGGACTCACACCCACGCAGCCTAGCTCCAGTCCATTATGCTACCCTTTTAGAGACCAGGAATGTAGGAAATTGGGCAATGCCAACAAGGGGGCAAGAAGCAACAGTGGCTACCACCGTAACGGAGACTAAAGCCTGAAACAGCCAGCCAAGAGGTAAGACTAATTTTTCTAGGGAGGGCTTTGGATAAAAGTGCACTGGAAATGAACATCCTAAAACTTTAGTTGCCAGCATAAGGGCCTCAACATCAGATGAGTCACGCAAAGAACATCTGAGAAGTACCAATAACCTCCTACAAACCAGAACCACATATGGGAAGTTTGGGGGCTTTTAAGGATTTTTTTTTTTTGCTTTTCCTTTGTTAGGCAAAAAGTCAATTAATCATGCAGCTGCCTGCTTTTTGTCTCCTGAAAACGAGACAAGGTCGAACAATGCCGCCTATCTTAGTTTTCCTTTTCTTGTCAACTACCTAGAGTCAAGGGCTCAGGCGTAAATGGCAGAAGTTAAAAGAACCATGTTTTCTCCAAGCCTGGCAAACATACTGGTCTACAAATGTCAACTATGTGGGCAGAGGTTCATGTTTTCTAAGCACTTCCAGGTACTTAGGGTCACAGGCCACGCCTGGCTATTCTTCATTCCACAGCAGGGCCCCGGTATTTCCATGGCCTTAAATGCTAATACTACGCTAATAAACTTTCAGGGGTTAGAAATGGGCAAACTATATGTGAGAAAAAATACCGGCGAAAATAATGACTGCCAGTGCAGCCTTCTTCCCAGGCGTGTCTGGAACCTAACAGACATTGCATCAAAATCTGCTGGGTGTGTTTATTATTCTAGAGAAGTCTGGAGCTGAAAGGAACACACTGCTGTCTGTGGAGCTACCCCACATAATGGCCACTGTCTCCTACCTGAACTTTCTCGCTGGGGAGGTTTAGCTGTACATCGCTTCCTTCAGGTGGCTCTCGGCGTGCTGGGTTACAATGCCCCAAATGACAGCTTAAACTCTGACCAGAGTATCTGGTTTCATGCAAGATTAAATTCTTTTGTCAGGTTACCTCTAAGGACAAGAAGGAGCTGATTTGCCGATAAGAATGAATGAGAACAAAATCGGTCCCTTCCATCACGGTCTCTGATGAACTAAGCCTGCAGTCAATAAATATGACAGTCATCAAAGGGACACAAGCACTAATGAGGGGCATCCCATACCGACACAGCCACAGCAATTAATGTCGTCCTCGACTGAGGTGACTGCTCAGCCAATTCTCATAAATAAAACTACTTTTGCCAGAAAACAACACAATGTAGGATTAGCTATAACTGTTTGAAACGGTTACCACTTTGCAAAACCAACCAACCAAAAACAAAACAAAACAAAAAAAACCAAACTCGAAACGGAAAAATCACTAGGAGGGTGTGGCAGTTTGAATAGTGCCCCCCCCAATTCACACTCACTGACAGCCTCAGAATGTGAACTTATTTAGAAATAGGGCCTCTGCAGATTTGTAATTTTTGTAATTTAAGGTAAGGTCGTACAATATCATGGTGAGCCCTAAATGCAATGACTGGTGTCCTTGTCACAGGAGGAGAGGACACAGAGAGACACCCAGAGGAGGCCATGTGAAGATGGAGGTAGAGATTAGCATGATGTAGCTACCAGCCGAGGGTTCCCAGGACCTGCCAGAAGCTGGGCTCTCCCCTAGAGATGCTGGAGGGGGAGGACGGTCCTGCCAGAGCCTTGAATTCAGCCTTGACTCCAGAATTGTGAGAGTAAATGTCTGCTGTTTCGATCACCAAGTGTGTGGTGATTTGTTCCGGTAGCCCTAGGACACCAATACAAAGGGAAAATGTCCTCCATTCTATTTGTCAAAGAAAGGATTGATACATCAAGATTCAAATTGTCTCTCATGATCAAGCTTGTGAGTGCAGGTTAAAACCACTTAGAAAGCCGGCATCACATTGCCTGATTTCAAGCTTTACTACAAAGCTGTGATCACAAAGACAGCATGGTACGGGCACAAAAACAGACACGTAGACCAGTGGAACATAACAGAGAGCCCAGAGATGGACCCGCAACTCTATGGTCAAATCATCTTTGACAACACAGGCAAAAATATCCAGTGGAAAAAAGAGTCTCTTCAATAAATGGTGCTGGAAAAATTGGACAGCTATATGTAGAAGAATGAAACTTGACCATTCTCTTACACCATACACAAAGATAAACTCGAAAGGGATAAAAGACCTCAACG
>CM052799.1:40549561-40560769 GCA_028533885.1 Nasua narica
TGTGGACTCTGAGCAACAAACTGAGGGTTTTGGAGGGGAGAGGGTGGGGGAGTGGGTGACCCTGGTGGTGGGTATTGAGAAGGGCACGTATTGCATGGAGCACTGGGTGTGGTGCATGAACAATCAATCTTGTAACACTGAAAAATTAAAATAAACGTATTTGGGGAGAAAAAAAAAAGAAAGTCACAAACACTAGTGTCTGAGGGCCTCATATTTCTGCCTCTTACACCTCACAAGAACAGAGGCTGCAGTGTTCCACCACCTCTACCACCTATATTGAGAATCTAAGTAAAGAAAAACACACTGAACACAGGGACTCCATCCAGAAACCGACAAGGACCCAGGTGACTGTTGTCTCCAAAGGGACTACTACCCAGAGCTGCTCTACTCCCAGATACCAAAATATTAACGTCTCTAATACTTGGATGACTGCAAAGAAGAGCAAAAACAAACAAAAAAAATATGCAAGTTTCTAAACGTCTGCCCCAATTATCTCAAAAGGCCAAGATGCAGCTAAGGTCTCAGGAAGAGGGATAAAGAAGCAATGCTATGAGTTTTAGCGCAGGGAAATAGACCCTCATTTAAAACACCTGGAAAGGCATAAAAGTTGTCAACAAAGAAAAACCCACACAAGACACCATAGAACCCTCATCAGTAAGACTGGCTTGTTGAATGAGAAATAAGCCTGCAGGAAGGATGGTGGCTTGTTCAAAGTTGCCAGGATGTATTTCATAGGAGCATTAAGAATGACATTTTGGGTGCCTGAGTGGCTCAATGGGTTAAAGCCTCTGCCTTCGGCTCAGGTCATGATCTCAGGGTTCTGGGATTGAGCCTAGCATCAGGCTTTCTGCTCAGTGGGGAGCCTGCTTCCCCTTCTCTCCCTGCCTGCCTCTCTGCCTATTTGTGATCTTTCTCTCTGTCAAATAAATAAGATCTTTAAAAAAAAAAAAAAGACATTTTGTGTATTCGAGAGAGACACCCCCCCTTTTCATACCCAACATGATGACAAGGAAAGCAACAGAAGGGAGAGAGAATCTGACAAATCTTCCTCAGTCAGCAAAGAGTCAAAAATTTAAATCTGTTAAATTTGTTTGATACACTCCACAGTGTGGAGTACTACACAACTGTTAAAAAGAGTGAGTTACATTAAAGAAAATACAAGGCACTTCTGTCAGAGCATGCTGCACTCTCATTTTTGCTTAGACGATAATATGGAATCCAGCATTTACTCTGCTTTTCTTATACATTGTGTCCCAGTGGGGAGTTGGTTCCCTGGAACGAGTGTCTGGCCCTGGGGCACAGGAGGGCGCCATGTGGGCACTCCTCACTGGTAAGGCACTCATCCATGTTTTCGTTCTCATTCTGTTTGATTTAGTTCGGGGCTTGTCCTGTGACCCAGGGATTATTTAGCAGTGTTTGTTAGTTTCCAAGTGTTCAGAGATTTTCCTATTTTATTTCTATTATTGATTTCTAGTATGACTCCATTGTGGTTGGAGAGCATACTCTATACAACTTTTAAAAATGTATTGAGGTTTATTTGATGGTATAAGATATGATGGTCTCCTTTGATATATGTTCCTTGAGTTCTTGAAGGGATATTCTGCTGTTGTCGATTAGGTCCTGTTCATGGGTGGTACCACAAAGTTCTCTTACATCCTTGCTGATTGTCTATATAATTATACTGTCAATTATTGAAAAAGGGGTGTGAAAGTTTCCAACTGTGGATTGGTCTATTTCTCCTTTGAATTCTTTATTATATTAGTTTTTGCTTCATGTGTTTCAGCTGTATTCATTGGTGCATACATATTTAGTATTAATATTCCTTTTGTTGGAGTAACCATTTTCTCACTATAGAATGTCCTTCCCTGACTCTGGCAAATTGCTTTGCTTTGAGGTCTACTTTAACAAATGATTTTAATATAGCCATGTCTGGTTTCTTTTGATTAATGTTTGTATATCTCTTTTCCCATCATTTTGTTTTCAATCCACTTATATCATTATATTTGAAATGAGCTTTTTGTAGACCGTAGTTAGGTTTTATTTTTAATTCATATGGTCAATCTGTCTTTTAATTGATATACTTAGAGCATGTGCTTTTAATGAAATTATTGATATGTTGGCACTTACGTCTGACATTTGCTTGTTTTCTGTCTATTCTCTATATTTTGTTTCTATTTGCTTTTTTCTGCCTTCCTGCGGATTACTCAAACATTTTTGTTATGAAATCCATTTTTATTTACCTATAGAGTCTGGAGTATACACTTATATATGTATATACATAAACATGTCTATTACCACAGTTTTATACAGAGATCACAGCTTTTTATATATAGATCACAGTTTTATATGTAGATCACAGTTTATATCTTCTCAGCTGTATCTACATTATATATAGATATATAATATAGAAATATATATCTATATATATAACTGTGATGATAAAACATCAGAGTCTACTGGTGCTATTTTACCAGTTCCAGCAAAGTACAAAAAACTTATCTCTTTTTATATACCTTTAGGCTCTCCTATTTATAATGTAATTATAGGAAATACTTCCTCTAAATACATTTAGAAACACATTAGACAATGTTATAATTTCTGCTTCAACCATCAAACAAAATTTTTAAAAATTGAGAGATAGGGCGCCTGGGTGGCTCAGTTGGTTAAGCAACTGCCTTGGGCTCAGGTCATGATCCTGAACTCTGGGCATCAAGTCCCACATGGGGCTCCCAGCTCTGTAGGGAGTCTGCTTCTCACTCTGACCTTCTCCCTTCTCATGCTCCTGCTCTGTGCTCTCTCTCACACAAATAAATAAATAAAATCTTTTAAAAAATTGAGAGATAACACTTAAAAGATATCATGCTATTTCCTCTGGCCTTTATTAGGGTCTCTGATGAGAAATCCATTGTCATTCATATTGGTTTTTTCTCTACAGCCACGGTGTTCTTTTCTCTGCCTTCTTTTAAGATTTGTCTTTGCCTTTTATTTTCAGAAGTTTAGGGCGCCTGGGTGGCTCAGTTGGTTAAGCGACTGCCTTCGGCTCAGGTCATGATCCCGGAGTTCCGGGATCGAGTTCCATATCGGACTCCCGGCTCTGCGGGAAGTCTGCTTCTCCCTCTGACCTTCTCCCCTCTCATTCTCAGTCTCTCTCTCTCTAATAAATAAAAAAAAAAAAAAAGAAGTTTAATTATGATGTCTTGGTATGGATTTCAAAGGGACAGTCCTGTTTGGGGTTCACTTAACCTCTTGAAACTATAAGTTTAAGCCTTTCTCCAAATCTGGGGAGTGGTCAGCCATTACTCTTTTGAGTATCCCCTCAGCCACCTCCAGGGCTTCTCTCCTCCTCCAGGGCTCCCAGAACACAAATGTTAGATCTTTTGTTATGGTCAGATGCAACCATGAGGCTCCATTCATTCGTTCATTTATTTCCTCTGTTGTTTTTTTCCTCTGTTGTTCAGATGGGATCATTTCTTTTGTTCTAGTTTCCAGTTCACTGATTTGTCCAGTTCACTTCCATTCTACTTTTGAGCCCATTCCCAAAGCTTTTATTCTGGTTATTCTATTTTTCATTTGGTTCTCATTTATATCTCTTATTTCTTTTCTGAAACTTTCCTTTTTTTTTCCCATTTGTTGCAAACATATTCATAATTGCTCACTGGAGAATGTTTATCATGGCTGCATTAAAATCTTGGGTGGATAATTCCAATACTTCTGTCATCTCAGTATTAGCATCCATTGTTCCTTTCATTTTGTTTGTTCTTCCTGGTTCTTGGTATGATAAGTGCTTATTCAACTGAAACCTGAATACATTTTTTATTATGTTACAAGACTCTGGATCTCATTTAACCATCCAGTTTTAGCTGGCTTTCTGTGACCCTCACTGACAGGAGAAGGGAGGGAGCCATCTTCTTATCACCAGGTGAAAGCAGAGATCCAGGTTCCCCACTTGGCTTCCCCTGACACCTCAGAAGGGACTCTTGCTACTTGCTGCATGGAGGTGAGAGCTCTGGCTCCCCCCAGTCTCCACTTACACCCCAGTGAGGGTGCTATCATTATTGCTTGGCAGTAATAAAAGGCCTGGCTCCCTACTTTACCTTCTCTGCTACCACCCTGGCAGGGGTATTATGGCACCTCAAACACAGCTTCATGAGGGTGCAAATTTAGGCTCCCCACTTGGCCTTTGCAGGCTTGGATGAGGACACAGTTTTTTCTATGGCGTTTGGATAAAGCAGAGTGGTACTGACTAAAAGTTTTCTATATGGCTAGACTACCCCTTTCCAATTTGCTCCATTAGCTGAAGAGAGCAGGCTTTTCTTGAGACTTTGTCTATATCTGTTGGCAGTTGTAGGTTGGTAGCTTCTTCAGCTCCAAGTCTGCGATATATGAGTCAAAAAGAAAATCCATGTAACTCACCATCATTTCATTCCTAAAGTCCCATAGTCTGCAGCTACTCTTCCTTCTTTTCACCTTTCTTATATTTCTTTTGCATGTAGTATCCAGAGTTTTAATTGTATTCAGCAGGAGGAACAGGGAAATGTATGTCTACTCTACATTTCCAGAACCAGAAGAAAAATCTTCTTCATTTTTAAAGGATAGTTTTGTTGGACACAGAATTCTTAGTTGACGGCTTTTTTCAGCACTTTGGATATAACAGTCTAACATCTTCTGGCTTCCATTGTTTCTGATGAGAAATCAGCCATTAATCACAGTATTATTGCCCATGTGTGATAAGATGTTTTTCTCTGTCTCAATAGTGTGAGTATAAATTGTCCTGGTGTATTCTTCTTTTTGTTTATCCTATTTGAAGTTATTTGAACTTTTTATAACTCTACAGATAACTTTCATCAAATTTGGTATTTAAATCATTCCTTCAAAAATGTTTTGTCCCTTGGTGCCTGGATGACTCAATCAGTTAAGCATCTGACTCTTGATCTCAGCTCAGGTCTTAATCTCTGGGTAATGAGCCCAAGCCCCACACGGCTCCACGATGGGCTCAGAGCTACTTTAAAAAAGAAAAAAAAAGTTTTGTCTCTTTTTCTCCCTCCTCTCTATCTGGGACTCCTATTATACATGCGTTAGAACTATGCTGGAACACAGTGCTCTACTGATTGGTCTCCAGTCTTTCTCCCCCATCTCTGTTCTTTGGCTTGGAAAATTTCTCTTGCTTTGCCTTCAAGTTCACTGATTCCTTCTTCTATTTCTAATCTATTGAGTTATCTGGGGAAATCTTATTTCACTTATTATTATCTTTCACTTCTAGAAGTTTCACTTGATTCTTTTATCATTTCCATTTGCCTATTATGATTCTCTGTTGACACACATCATATTTCCTACTATTTCCTTGAATACATTTTCCTTTAATTCTTTAAATGTAATAGCTGCTTCTAAGTCTTTATTAAATCCAACATGTGGACCTACTCAGTGTCAGTTTCTGTTTAACTAATCTTTTTCCTTAGTATGGGTCACACTTTATTTCATTTGCATGTTTATTATTTTTTAGGTGAAAAGTAGACATTTAGATTATTTGCTCATGCATGTACACATGCTAGTTGCTCTACATTTGATTGAACCGTGACTGGCAGGTGTTAATAGATGCTGAAGTTAAGTTATGGGTATATTCTCTCTGCTCTTACTTATTACCATTTCCATAACAAAATCCTAAAAAAAAAATAAAATATATTCATGTATGCTAACATACACATAGACTCCCTTTATAAAGAGAGTCATTAAAGAACTATTAATGTTGCCTGACCAAGGAAAGAAGGGTTTGGGACACAAGGATGAAAGTTGTGTACCTTTTGTAATCCACATTCACAACTATTCATTTTTTTAATGAAAAAAAAAAGGAAACATTTAGTACAATAATAAGTAAAATGCTCTGGCATGTATTGGTTCCATTTCACTGACAGAGATAACACTGATTAGTAAAGCCTAAAAGCAACTTTTATTTTGCATTCACCATCTCCTCATTATAATCAATTTTTACTACTAAATAGCACAATACATTTTTCAAAGCAAGACACAGAGTTAGCCTCTGAAAAAGGCTTACCCACCTTATCACAGCCTTTCCTTTTTACAACCATCATCCTTTTAGGAAGCAAATGAGTTAGGTACCACTCCAATGGTATTCAGATGCTAGCTGACTATTAGCCTTTCAACTACTCTCAGAGTGTGGGCAGGTTTGGAAAGACCTATTCGGTTTAAAACTAACAAGCCTATTCTATTTAACACTAAAGGGAATCAGAGCTGAGCAGAAAAGTTGGGACCAGTGGGTTTACTCCTGGCTGGCAAAATCTACTTTGTTCAACATCAGAAAATGCGACCATCTAGTTCAGAAGCTCCCCATGTGAGCCCTTAGGAACTGAGAAAATAGAAATGGGATCTCTTGATCAAGTCAAGATTTTGAGAATACTTTTCAAAGACATCATAAAATTATCAATGAAAAAACTGGTCTGGATAACCCAAACAGGTATTTTTTAAGGCCCTCTCTCTTTCTGGTCTTACCAGCACTATCAACGTTATTTCCCATCACCACCCCCCAGGACAATGAGGTTCTCATATTCCCTGAAATGACACTAGATTCTTTTTGCATAATATGCCAGTCCCCACTATCCATTAAACTTCTATTTATCTTATAAGAACCACCTCAAGTATTATCTCTTAATGAGGAGCATGAGCTCTGCAGTCTGAAAACCTGCCTGGGTCTAAGTCACAGCTCTGACACTGACTGTGAGACTAGTCTAGGTCTAGTAAGGCAACGGTTCTACATCCTAGGTTCTTCCCCAGCAAAATGGAGATGATAGAGATGATAACAGTACCTCTTTCATTGGATTGATGTGGGGATTAGATAAGATAATGCGTAAAAAGTACTTAGCAAGTAATAAATGATAAATGTGCAGTTGCTGTTGTTACTCTTATATGGTATTCATGACTAACTCAGGTTTCCCAAAAGTACCCATAAAGTTAATAATCCAGGGGACATGTAATTTCTAAAATTCCAAAATCAAAGAGCTCACTTGACTCAATTTTTCAAAGGTCAAACACCCAAAGGGAGTCCAAGTTCTAATAAAATAGATGACATGTTAATAACCCTATAGAAAGAAGAAATATTTTACAATGAAATTCACATAGGTACACATTGTATGCAGAAGTCACCACAGCATTAGACTTAGCAAAACATGAACACTTTCAATGGTAAAATGGTAAAACCAACACAAAAACATTTTGGGAGCCATAGAAAGTGTGGAGTGGATCTCACCTCAAAAAGTATTTAAAATTAGCTTTTAAAAACGTGATTTGCCTCTGCACTATTTTCTCTCTCCCTCCCTGGTCCAAATGATACTGTAAACATCTGAGGAGAAAACTGAAATTCATTATTTTCGATTTGACAACAGCAGCTAGCCTGTATTTAATATCATTCCTGAGAAGAACCAGCATAACCGCAAATACTTTAAAGTGCTTTAAATACCGGTTTTGTCTGCAGATTAAATCCTGCTCCAAACCAACCAATGATAGTTTTGAAAAAGCAATGGACATCCAGTGAAGGAATCAATCAGAAAAGGTCATACATACCTGCTCCTCACTGAGTCTCCTCCATTTCACCACACTCTCCACCTGTGCTCATGCTAGACTCCTCAGGAGTAATTCTAGATTTCTAGCTCTCCCTAATCCCCACCCCCAGCTGATATGATTAGCTCTATCTCCAAACAGATCTCTAATCGATGGCAGCTATCATCTCCATGGTAACCAGCCTGGTCCCAACAACCATTTCTCATGTAAACCAATACAATGGCCTTTTAATGGGTCTTGTGGTTTCCTACCTGGTATCTAATTAGAGCGCAATAATATTCATAGAATAGATAAAAGACTATGCCATGGTGAAAGAAACTGGACCCCCCCCCCAAAAAAAGGAGTACATATTTTATTATCCCATTCACCTAAAACTCTAAAAAATACAAAAAATACAAACTAATATACAGTGACAGAAAGCAGCTAATTGCTTGGGCAGGGAAGGCAGAGAGGGGCAGGATGAAGGGATTACCAAGGCATGCAAGGAAACTTTTGGGTTATGGATATGTTCACTATCTAGACGGGATTTCATGTATGTGTGTGTATGTACTTTTTGATCTGTGTGTGTGTACAAACATATATACTGATGTATAAACTTATCAACTGGTACATTTTAGTTTTGTGAAATTTATGCCAATTAGACTACAAGTAAAGCTGTTCTTTAAAAATAAAAACAAACCAAATTATATTCTTAATATACAGTGTGGGATTTCTTCATATAATCCAGAGGAGGAAGGGAGCAAGGATTAGTGGGTGGAAATACAGATGAAACAATATTAGACATGAATTGATATTTACTAAAACGAGGTACTAAGGGTGTGGGGGAAACATGCACTATTCTCTTGACTTTTGCATATTTGAAATTTCCTATAGTAAAAACAATTTTTAAGTTAAAGGAGAGAAAATCATAAACCAGGATAAACTAAAAGAAGAAAAATACTACACCAGCAAGAGCCCAAGACTACTAGGAGTCCAAGACTTCCTTAGAAGTTTAAGCACAGGGGAATGTGGAGTTCAAAAGGACAGATTTTAGTCTCCACTCTATAAGCCTGAGAAGTGGGCACGTTCCTTTGAGAGCTAAGTCCTCCTTTTCCTGGTTGACTAAAAGCTAGACTCTCTTGCACACTCAACTTCTAGCTGAGCCTTCAAGCTGTCAGATCACATGGGCCCCCACAGATAGGGTTCCAGCAGCCCGAAGTTTAAGAAAAAAGACAAATCAGGGTGCCTGGGTGGCTCAGTTGGTTGGGCTACTGCCTTCAGCTCAGGTCATGATGCTGGAGTCCCGGGATCGAGTCCCATATCGGACTCCCGGCTCTGTGGGAAGTCTGCTTCTCCCTCTGACCTTCTCCCCTCTCATTCTCAGTCTCTCTCTCTCTAATAAATAAATAGAATCTTTAAAAAAAAAAAGACAAATCAGCCAGCCGCCCACCTGAAGGACCTCCTGCATGCTGAAGCAGCGCCCTGATAAAAAGCAAGCACCTGCGGGCCCCTGGGTGGCGCAGTTGGTTGAGCGACTGCCTTCGGCTCAGGTCATGATCCCGGAGTCCCGGGATCGAGTCCCACATCGGGCTCCCAGCTCCATGGGGAGTCCGCTTCTCACTCTGACCTGCTCTCTCACACTCTCTCTCTTTCCTAATAAATAAATAAATAAAATCTTAAAAAAAAAAAAAAAAAAAAAAGCAAGCACCTGCTGCAACAGGCAGCTCAGAAACACACAAACAGGAGCAGCATGCTTATCTTCTTTTTCCTGAAGCCTTCACTAATGGATCTTCTAAAAGGAGTCTCAATCACCTCCACAAATTTTTAAAGAAAGGAACTCCCAGCTGACATTTTCTCAGAGCATGCTAACTCACCATCTCATCTGAGCCCCATGGGAAGCTTGGGAAGCAGCAAGTGTCGTTATCCCCATTCTAAACATAAGAAATACTGAAACTCAGAGAGATGAAATACATGGAGCGCCCAAGGTCCCACAGCCAGCAAGTGACAGGGCCAGGTGTTGAGGTCCGTCCCACCTTCGTGACTGCCCAGCTTGACTGTACTCCAGGCTCAGCGGCAACTCTCCCCCAAATGCGTGAAATGTATGAAGAAAAATCAAATCCCAATAACTCACTCTTTTTACCCAATGTCAAACATGTCAAAGGATTTTAAGAGTAGGCAGATGAAACCATTACTTCAAATAAAGCTTTTTCCATTAGGTATAATTTCTTTATCCCTTAGCACAAGGACCTATGAAGATGGGACTGCAATTAGCTTTATTTAGGCACTGCATGAGGAGAGGAAAGTCACAATGTCCAAAAAAAGGCCAAAGAAAGAAAATTAGGGATCAGATTGGAAAGAGCAGCACATTAAACACAAAAACCAAACTAACAACCTCCATAGCATTATGTCTGTCAAGCCAGCAGGCCCTGGGTGGTGATTAGCCTGTTAGTGAAATGAATGAAAACAGCCATTTCTTCCATGCTACTCGTTTCACCCACGCTAGGTTAAAATGGAAGAGAATTTTCAAAACTGTATTAAATTTGCTCACATTGTGGTGATGTCTCCATTTTCCAATAAAAAATGTTACTTCATAGCCCAAGGTCTACAGTAACAATTCTTACTTCTGGGGTAATGCATACAACCAGGTATGTAAAACACTGGTTCTAGGTATAGCAGCTAATAGCAGCAACTAGGACTTAACTGAGCCCATATTATAAGCAGGTTTTGTTTTTAAGGTTTGTAATCTTTAAAATGAGCTTCTGATATAGGTTTGATTATTGGTAGGGCAGCCATATAATTTATTGTCCAAGGGAAGATACTTCGGGGGAAAAAAGAGGCAAGCAATTCACAATTGTGCCAGGCACAGGCACAGACCACAATGCTTAGACGCCTAATCATTAGCCTCATTTGATAAATGGAGACGCAAGGAGCAGAAAGGTTGAAGAGCCCATCCAAGTCACATGTCTAGAAAGCCAGGGTTCAAGCCCAAGTTCTCTGGCTCAGGCTCACACTCAACTGCTCTGCCATGTGCCCCTTGTGAGCTGACACAGTATCAGATTTTTTTTAATAAGTCATTTCACTCTTCAGTTTGAACAGCACACAAACCTCTCCATATTTCACAATTTCACTGCATGAAATGACTAAAACCCAAGGAGAACGATGAGGCTGGAGTTCATATTTTTGAAAAATAAAGACATTCATTTGCTCATAGATATGCAGCTGAAACATGTCCCTTGTTAGATATGCTTCTTCAGGATAGACTATCTGCTTATTTCACTCAGGAATAAACCCACATTTAAAGCAGCCACACCTACCACTTGGACACGCATACAGAGATTGATACCATGGATACCTTTAGTGGTTTCACTGGCTCAAACCGCCCTGGGTTTGGGGGGGTCTTAACCTTACCCCATAGAAGCAACAGTTCCATTTCATAGACCCACTGTGTAAAATCTCACCTTCCCTTGTGTATTACTGAAATGGTTTTCAAACACTTCCAAGGAAAAATCATGTCCCAGAAATAAGGTGAGAGAGGAGGAGCAAGATGGTGAAGGAGTAAGAGACTTAAAAATAATCCGGTCCCAGAGTTCAGCTAGATAGTTATCAAACCATTCTGAACACCTACAAACTCAACAGGATACTAAAGAGGAGAGCAGCAAT
>CM052799.1:40560869-40572912 GCA_028533885.1 Nasua narica
CGGGGGGATGGAGCCCTTGCTGGGACAGTGTTGTTTCAGGACCCGCAGGGATACAAAAAGACCAGGGGTATCTGAGGGTGGCAGAGCTCCCAGGAATCAGAGCGGGGAAGCCAGCTACAGAAACGGAGCTGAGAAGTGGGCTCTCAGCTCAGGCTTACCTTAGACCGTGATCTGAGGCAACAATCGGGCCACTGCTCTTGGAGCAGGGACCCCATAAGGTGGCAGATCTGGAGAAACCCCCCTCCTTCTTCCTCCAGGAGGAGCGGCACGGGAGTGTGCTGCAGGAAGCGGCTGGGTTTGGAGACTCCAAATGACCCCATGAGCCAGAGATAGAAAAGCTGGGTCACAGGCCGGGTGAGCTCAGAGTGCAGCCAGAAACAGGGAGATGGGAGTGACTGACTGCTTTTCTCTGAGGACGCACTGAGGAGTGAGGCCCTGAGCGCTCGGCTCCTACAGCCCAAAGATTGGGAGGCTGCCATATTCACTCCCCTCCTCCAAAGCTGTACGGAAAGTGTTCAGGGAACAAAAGCTACATGGAGCGAATCTGAGCAGATTCGCTCTCCGAACCAGGCAACTTAGCCTGGCCCCTGGCAAGGGTGGTGCAATTCCACCTTGGGCAAAGACGTTTGATAATCACTGAAATAGGCCCCTCCCCAAGAAGATTAACAAGAACATCCAGCCAAGACCACGTTCACCAATGAATGAGAACTGCAAAACTTCAGAGCTATGGGAATACAGCACATAGAATTCATGGCTTTCCCCCCATGATTCTTTAGTCTTTCAAAGTTAAATTTTTTTAATTTTATTTTTTCTTATTCTATTTTTTAAATTTTTCCTCTTTCCTATTTTAACATTTTTAACTATTTTATCTTATCAATACCTTTTAAAAAAATCTTTTTAAATTTTCATTGTTAGAGTGATATTCTATCCCTTCATTGTATTTGACCTTATCTTTTGTATAAATATAGGTTATCCTTTCTTTAAAATTTTGGGATACGGTTTCTTCTAACAGATCAAAATATACCCTAAGTCTAGTGCATAGCTTTGTCCTAGTCTCCAGCCTGATCACATTCTTTTAGCTTTTTTCTTTTTTCAACCAACTTCTTATATTATCAATTCCTTTTTTTAGAATATTTTTAATTTTCATCTTTACAGTCATATTCAATCCCTTCATTGTGTTTACCCTTATTTTTTTATATATATATATAAAAGTTTTTTTTCTTTAAAATTTTGGGAGAGTTTCTTCTAAGACAAAAATACATGCAAAATCAAGTGTGTAGCTCTGTTCTACTCACCAGTCTAATATATATATATATATATATATATATATTTTTTTTTTTTCCCCTTTTTCCTCCTTTCTTCTCCCCCCAGTTTCAGGTCTCTTCTGATTTGGTTAGTGTATATTTTTCTGGGGTCATTGATATCCTTTTAGTATTTTGTTCTGTCATTCATCTATTCTTATCTTACAATGACAAGGTGGAAAAATTCATGTCAAAAAAAAGAACAAGTGCCCCTGGGTGGCGCAGTTGGTTGGGCGACTGCCTTCGGCTCAGGTCATGATCCCGGAGTCCCGGGATCGAGTCCCACATCGGGCTCCCGGCTCCATGGGGAGTCCGCTTCTCACTCTGACCTGCTCTCTCTCACTCTCTCTCTTTCCTGATGAATGAATAAATAAAATCTTTAAAAAAAAAAAAAGAACAAGAGGCAATACCAATGACTAGGGACCTAATCAATAAGGACATTAGTAATATGTCATGACTACAGTTCAGAATGGTGATTATCAAGGTGCTAGCAGGGCCCCCCCCCCCCAAAAAAAAAGGAAGATACTAGAGAATCCCTTTCTGGAGATATAAAATCCCTTTCTGGAGAAATAAAAGAACCACAATCTAACCAAGCTGAAATCAAAAAAACTATTAATGAGGTGCGATCAAAAATGGAGGCTCTTACTGCTAGGATAAATGAGGCAAAAGAGAGAATTAGTGATATAGAAGACCAAATGATGGAGAATAAAGGTGCTGAGAAAAAGAGATAAACAACTACTGGACCACGAGGAGAGAACTAGAGAGATAAGTGATACCAAAAGATGAAACCATATTAGAATAATTGGGATCCCAGAAGAAGAAGAAAGAGAGTGGCAGAAGCTATATCAGAATAAGGTTATAGCAGAGAATTTCCTTAATTTGGCAAAGGGAACTAGCATCAAAATCCAAGAAGCACAGAGAAACCCTCTCAAAATCAATAGAAAGAGGTCCACATCCTGTCATCTAATAGTAAAACTTACAAGTCTCAGTGACAAACAGAAAATCCTGCAAGCAGCTAGGGACAATAGATGCGTAACATACAATGGTAGAAATATTAGATTGGCAGAAGACCTATCCACAGAGACCTGGCAGGCCAGAAAGCACTGGCATGATATATTCAGAGGCCTAAGCGAGAAAAATATGCAGCCAAGGATACTATATCCAGCTAGGCGGTCATTGAAAATAGAAGAGATAAAAAGCTTCCAGGACAAACAAAAACTAAAAGAATTTGCAAACACCAAACCAGCCCTACAGGAAATATTGAAAGGGATCCTCTAAGCAAAGAGAGAATCTAAAAGTAACAGACTAGAAAGGAACAGAGACAATATACAATAACAGTCACCTTATAGGCAAGAAAATTGCACTAAATTCATATCTTTCAATAGTTACCCTGAATGTAAATGGGCTCAATGCCCCAATCAAAAGACATAGGGTATCAGAATAGACAAAAATATAAAACCCATCGATATGCTGTCTACAAGAAAATCATTTTAGACCCAAAGACACCTCCAGATTTAAAGTGAAGGGGTGGAAAACAATTTACCATGCTAATGGCCATCAAAAGAAAGGTGGGGTGGCAATCCTTCCATCAGATAAATTAGATTTTAAGCCAAAGACCATGATAAGAGATGAGGAAGTACACTATATCATATTTAAAGGGTTTGTCCAACAAGAAGATCTAATAATTTTAAACATCTATGCCCCTAACATGGGAGCAGACAATTATATAAACCAATTAATAACAAAACCAAAGAAACACATCAACACTAATACAATAATAGTAGGGGACTCTAACACCCTTCTCACCAAAATGGACAGATCATCTAAGCAAAAGATGAACAAGGAAATAAAGGCTTTAAATAACACATGGGACCAGATGAACATCACAGCTATATTCAGAACATTCCATCCCAAAGCAACAGAATACACATTCTTCTCTAGTACACATGGAACATTCTCCAGAATAGATCATATCTTGGGTCACAAATCGGGTCTCAATTGGTACCAAAAGATTGGGATCATTCCCTGCATATTTTCAGGCCACAATGCCATGAAACTAAAACTCAATCACAAGAGGAAAGTTGGAAAGAACTCAAATACATGGAGGCTAAAGAGCATCCTACTAAAGAATGAATGGGTCAACCAGGAAATTAAAGAAGAATTTTAAAAATTCATGGAAACAAATGAAAATGAAAACACAACTATTCAAAGTCTTTGGGACGAGAGAAGAAAGTATATAGCAATAGAAGCCTTTCTCAAGAAACAAGAAAAGTGTCAAGTACACAACCTAACCCTACACCTAAAGGACCTGGAGAAAGAAGAGCAAAGAGAGCCTAAACCCAGCAAGAGAAGAGAAATAATAAAGATCAGAGCAGAAATCAATGAAATAGAAACCAAAAGAACAGTAGAACAAATCAACAAAATGAGGAGCTCATTCTCTGAAAGAATTAATAAGATTGATAAACCCCTGGCCAGACTCATCAAAAAGAAAAGACAAAGGACCCAAATTAATAAAATCATGAATGAAAGAGAAGAGATCACAACCAACACCAAAGAAGTACACACAATTATAAGAACATCTTATGAGCAACTATACACCAGCAAATTGGACAATCTGGAAGAAATGGATGCATTCCTAGAGACATATAAACTACCAAAACTGAACCAGGAAGAAATAGAAAACCTGAACATACCCGTAACCAGTAGGGAGATTGAAGCAGTCATCAAAAATCTCTCAACAAACAAGAGCCCAGGGCCAGATGGCTTCCCAGAGGAATTCTATCAAACATTTTTTTTTTCTATCAAACATTTAAAGAAGAACTAATACCTATTCTCCTGAAACTGTTCCAAAAAATAGAAATAGAAGGAAAACTTCCAAATTCATTTTATGAGGCCAGCATTACCTTGATTCCCCAAACCAGACAAGGACCCCATCAAAAAGGAGAATTACCGACCAATATCCTTGATGAACACGGATGCAAAATCCTCACCAAAATACTAGCCAATAGGATCCAACAGTACATTAAAAGGATTATTCACCACAACCAAGTGCGACTTATTCCTGGGCTGCAAGGTCGGTTCAACATCTGCAAATCCATCAATATGATATAATACGTTAATTAAAAAAAGAACAAGAACCATATGATAGTCTCAATAGATGCACAAAAAGCACTGGACAAAGTACAGCATCCTTTCTAGATCAAAACTCTTCACCGGATAGGGATAGAGAGTACATACCTCAATATCATAAAAGTCATCTATGAAAAACCCACACTGAATATCATTTCTGATGGGGGGAAACAGAGCTTTTCCCCTAAGGTCAGGAACACGGCAGGGCTGTCCACTAACACCACTGCTATTCAACATAGTATTAGAAGTCCTAACCTCAGCAATCAGACAACAAAAAGAAATAAAAGGCATCCAAATTGGCAAAGAAGTCAAACTCTCACTCTTTGCAAATGATATGATACTTATGTGGAAAACCCAAGACTCCACTCCAAGACTGCTAGAACTCATACAAGGATTCAGTAAAGTGTCAGGATAAAATAATTAATGCACAGAAAGCAGTTGCATTTCTATACACCAGCAGCAAGACAGAAGAAAGAGAAACTGAGTTGATCCCATTTAAAATTGCACCCAAAACCGTAAGATACCTAGGAATAAACCTAACCAGAGAGGCAAAGAATCTGTACTCAGAAAACTATAAAATGCTCATGAAAGAAACTGAGGAAGACACAAAGAAATGGAAAAACATTCCATATTCACGTACTGGAAGAACAAATATTGTGAAAATGTCTACGCTACCAAAAGCAATATACACATTTAATGCAATCCCTATCAAAATACCACCAATTTTTTTTCAAAGAAATGGAACAAATAATCCTAAAATTTATATGGAACCAGAAAAGACCCCGAATAGCCAGAGGAATGTTGAAAAAAGAAAACCAAAGTCGGCAGCATCACAATTCCAGACTTCAAGCTCTATTACAAAGCTGTAATCATCAAGACAGTATGGTATTGGCACAAAAACAGACATATAGATCAATGGAATAGAATAGAGAGCCCAGAAATGGACCCTCAAGTCTATGGTCAACTAATCTTTGACAAAGCAGGAAAGAATGTCCAATGGAAAAAAGACAGTCTCTTTGACAAATAATGTTGGGGAAATTGGACAGCCACATGCAGAAGAATGAAAGTAGTCCATTTCCTCACACTACACACAAAAATAGACTCAAAATGGATGAAAGCCCTCAGTGTGAGATAGGAATCCATCAAAATCCTTGAGGAGAACACAAGCAGCAACCTCTTCGACCTCAGCCACAGCAACTTCTTCCTAAAAACATTGCCAAAGGCAAGGGAGCCAAGGGCAAAAATGAACTACTGGGACTTCATCATGATCAAAGCTTTTGCACAGCAAAGGATGCATTCAACAAAACCAAAAGACAACTGAAAGAATGGGAGAAGATATTTGCAAATGATATGTCAGATAAAGGGCTAGTATCCAAAATCTATAAAGAATTTATCAAACTCAACACCCAAAGAACAAATAATTCAATCAAGAAATGGGCAGAAGATATGAACAGACATTCCTGCAAAGAAGACATCCAAATGGCCAACAGACACATGAAAAAGTGCCCAACATCACTCACCATCACTCATCATCATCATCAGGGAAATACAAATCAAAACCACAGTGAGCTGTGGTTCTGACTAGCACTTCACACTAGTCAGAATGATTAAAATTAAGAAGTCAGGAAGCGACAGATGTTGGTGAGGTTGTGGAGAAAAGGAACCCTCCTACACTGTTGGTGGGAATGCAAGCTGGTGCAGCCACTCTGGAAAACTGTATGGAGGTTCCTCAAAAAGTTGAAAATAGAGCTACCCTATGACCCAGCAATCGCACTAGTGGGTATTTACTCTAACGATACAAATGTAATTATCTGAAGGAGCACGTGCACCCGAATGTTTATAACAGTGATGTCCACGATAGCCAAACTGGAAAGAACCTAGATGTCCATCAACAGATGAATAGATAAAGAAGGTGTGGTATATATACACAATGAATACTATGCAGCCATCAAAAAAAGAAATCCTGCCATTTGCAACGATATGGATGGAGCTAGAGGGTATTATGCTAAGCAAAATAAGTCAATCAGAGAAAAACAATTATCATATGATATCTCTGATATGAAGAATTTGAAAGGCAGGGTGGGGGGCCATGAGGGGTAGGGAGGGAAAAAACGAAACAAGATGGGACTGGAGGGGAGATTAAGAGACTCTTAATCTCAGGAAACAAACTTGAGGGTTGCTGGGTGGTGGCGGGGGAGGGATAGGGTGGCTGGGTGATGGATATTGGGGAGGGTACTATGCTATGGTGAGTGCTGTGAATTGTGTACAACAGATGATTCACAGACCTGTACCCCAAAGCAAATAATATATTATATGTTAATAGAAAGAAAGAAAGAAAGAAAGAAAGAAAGAAAGAAAGAAAGAAAGAAAGAAAGAAAGTGTTAAGTAAGGAGTTTAGTAGTTTCCTTTCATTACTAAAACCATAGGCACCATAAAACTCCAATGAACCACAATGTAGAAAGTGATTGTGTGAATATACAAGACTGCTTGCAGACATGGTTTTTAAGTCAACATGACACTGGTGTGTCTCACATCATCCCTTTTCTCGAAGCCCTTGGTGACACCACTCTTTTTACACCTACAGTTCTTCCTGCATCTTCCCTCAGACAACTGCAAGATTTGCTTCAATGTTCCATTTGGTGCCTGTATCAGATGGCACTTCACCAGACAGGCTGAAAGATCATCCCCTCCCTCCACCCACCATGACCATCTCTCCTCTCACCCCGCATATCCCTTTCCTCCTAGCTGTGCTATAATAAAAAAAATAAACATTTGGTCTTTGTTTTTGGTTCCTGGAAAACGGCTCCTAAAACACTTGGAATGTCCTAAGGGATGACTGTCTTTTTTTTTAAGATAATGAGATGTTTTGGGGCGCCTGGGTGGCTCAGTTGGTTGGGCGGCTGCCTTCGGCTCGGGTCATGATCCCGGAGGCCCGGGATCGAGTCCCACATCGGGCTCCTGGCTTCACAGGGAGTCTGCTTCTCACTCTGACCTTCTCCCCTCTCATGCTCTCTCTTACTCTCTCTCTTTCCCTAATAAGTAAATAAATAAATAAATAAATAAATAAATAAAATCTTTAAAAAAGATAATGAGATGTTTCATTAGGGACCTTTGGATGTGTAGCTACCTTCAAGATGGGGCCTGGCTGCCAGAAAGACCAAGCCATTAGAGGGCTTGGGACTTTCAGGCCCACCCTTGACCTCTAGGGAGGGGACTGAGGGGGGGGGCGGGGACTGGACATTGGGTTCAATCACTGATTTCATCAATAATTGGCCAATAATTTGATCAATCATGCTTACTTGATTAAACATCTGTAAAAACCTCTAAACAACAGGGTTCACAGAGCTACCAAGTTGAACAATTGGAGGTGCTGGGAAGTTGGCATACCTGAAAAGGGCATGAAAGCTTTGTACCACTCTGCTTCCATACCTTTCCCTATGCCTCTCTTCCATTTGGCTACTCTTGATTTGTATCCTTTATAATTAACCAGTAATCATAAGTAAAGTAACTTCTTGAGCTCTTGAATTGTTCTAGTAAATTACCACACCTGAAGAGGAGATCATGAGAACCCCCAAGTCTGTAGTCTGCTGGGCAGAGTGTGCCTACTGGGGTGAGCTCATCTGGAGCAGGCATCTGAAATGAGAGCAGCCTTGTGGGACTGAGCCCTCGATCTGTAGTGTCTGACACTAACTCTGGAAATAAAAAGTGCTGGCAGGAAGTATCAGTGAGGAAACTGCAGAGATCCCCCAGGATGAGCAATGGCAGGAGGCCACAGGGAGCCAGGGAGCCACCACACTGGTGAGGAAGGCAGGAGAACCAGCGTCTAGTCCAGGTTCTGTCACTTTACTCTTGGCCTGAGTGTCCTCCCCTGTGAAATGCAGGGGCTACACTAGAAACCCTACGAAGTCCTTTCTTTACCACCATTCAGCACAAGCTGGTGGATACATCCCCAGATCCTTCCACCTTACAGTTTCTCCATCCCAAACCACTTTGCTTCCTCCAGGGATCCTTTCCACTAATTCTTGCCAAGACAAGAGGTAAGCAACACAACTGTCTTTCAGGTGCCTTATTCAAGGACCTGAACTTTTTGTAGTTGTTGTGAAATACACATAACATAAAACTTACGATTTCATCCATTTTTAAGTGTAACTTGATCCTTTAACAACATGGTTTTGAACTGCGCAAATCCACTCATAGGTGGATTTTTTTTTCAATAAATACACGGTAGTCCTATAAATGTCTTTTCTCTTACTTATTAATATTGTCTTTTCTCTAGCTTACTTTATTGTAAAAATACAGTATACAATAAATATAACATACAAAATGTGTGTTAATCGACTGATTATGTTATCGGTAAGGCTTTCAGTCAGTCAGTAGGCTGACTAGCAATAGTTACCTTATGGAGGAGCCAGAAGTTGTATGTGGATATTTGATTATGTAGGGGGTCAGTGCCCCAACCCTTCATTGTCCAAGTGTCAACTACATACAGTTCGGTGGCATGAAGTACAACCTGTTGTGCGACCATCACCACCATCCAAACCCGGCACTCTTTTAAGCTGGCAAAATGGAAACTCAACCCATTAAACACTAAGTCCCTGCTCTCCCTTGGCAACCACAAGTGCTAAATGCACAACCACCATTCTTTCTGTCTCTGTGAATCTGACTGTTCTACGTACCTCATTTAAATAGACTTGTACAATATTTATCTTTTTGTGATTGGCTCATTTCACTTAGCACAATGTCTTCAAGGATCATCCATTGGATAGCCTGTGCCAGAATTTTCTTCCTTTTTATGGCTGAATAATATTTCATCGCATGTTGTACTGTACTTACATCAACCATTCATCCCTCAGTGCACACTTGGGTGGTTCCACCTTTTGGCTATGGTAAATAATGCTGTTGTGAAAATGGGTGTACAAAATATCTCTTCAAGACCCTGCTTTCAGTTCTCTGAGGGAATATACCCCAAGTGGAACTGCTGGATCATATAGTTCTTTTTTCAATATTTTGAGGAAACCTATGCTGTTTACCACAACAAGCCTCAGCAACAGTTGGAGCTGAGTCCCAATTTCTCCACATCCTTACCACCACTTATCATTTTCTGTTTTTTAAATAGCAGCTATCCTAGTGGGTATGAGGTGGCCAGGGGCCTTAATTCTTAGAGCCACCCTATCCAACTTCCTGGCAGGAAGTAGAGAAAGAGAGGGAAGAACAGCAAAGTACTAGGAAAATGGTTAATACTCTGACCTATTAATGGTAGGTATTTTTGAGCTGTTGAGGCATGGACTACAGTAATTAGGGAAATAAATGGTAGTTTTTAACACCATTATTAAGGACCATGAAACATCTAGGATGAAAACTAGTCGATGTAAACATAGAAGAGGCAACTATTATGAGAAAGTAAGTAGCCCACTGAAACTCCGCAACAAAGAACCAACTTTCTCATCAACTGCTCTAAGGAATATGCAGATGATTCTTTGATTTCAGAGGGCTTCATATGCTAATAGAACATTCATGGTCTATCCAATGGATTAGTTCTAAAGTACACTTCATCCTAAACAATGCAGGGTATGTAGTGCTATCATCCGCAAGGAAATTAGCTTCTGGGCCAACTAACCAAACCACCAACATCACAGGGTACAGACTAAGTTTGCTGAAAGGTTTGCTCCACACTCAACCACTTTCATCTCTCATACTAATGGTATAAAACTGTCCAGCCCTACTTACAAAGTCAGATACGGCTCTAAGCATTGCTTGAAGTGAGAAAAAGAAAGTGGAGCCTTCCTAAGGATTTCATTTATCACATTCTCTTACTCTCACACCCTTCTGTGTTCTTCAGTGACAACTCATTAGCAAGTTACGAAGAGAGTATAAGCAATTAGCTTGTGCCAAATGGTATTTATAGACAAACATTATTTTCAAAGAACACTTGAAGACTTCCATGATTTTATTTTCAACATCTAGAAAGTGGACAAGTAGTAAGGCCCCAATTCCATAAGTTCTGTTGCTTCATTAGAAGTGGTGTGTACTTCCTTTAGTGGGTATGAGATAGACTGTCCATGGAAAGAAGCGTTATTTATAACTGCACACTACCAGATGGCTTATCTCCTTATCACATTCCTAAAAAGGTCCAGAACAAATGTCTTCCATAGATTTGATTTCAGAGTAAGGTATCAGTTCATGGCTTGCTAACTTACTGTATTTAAATTGTCACTACACATGAAACACAGCGGTCATAATTAGATTTATCAAGTGCTTACTACATACTAGCCACTACATTAAAATTTTTCTTTGCATTATCTTCCTAAAATCTCTCAGTAACTCCACAAGGGGTGCTACTATTTCCTTACCAATGAGGAACCTGAGTGAGAGTTTAAGTGACTTAATGTCACAGGCTGAGCTAGGAAAATAGGTCCAATTCCAAAAATGCATCATTTCAACCATTGTGCTATACTTCTTCTGTACATAGAATTTATGTACAGAATTTAGTACATACACATGTATACATAATTAGGTGAGTTTGCTTGATTCCTTAACATCTGCAAGCTCCATGAGGGCAAAGGAATTGTGTCTGTTGGAGTCCCAGAATCCAACATGTGAGTCTGGCATTGAGTGGGCTGCCAATAAATTTTCCTGAATGAATAAAAATATATACTTATATAGAAATCACACATGTGGGTATGTATATGCCTATAATATAAATGTGTCTACATATCCACATGAAATTCCCAGAATAACCTGGCAAAAAAGATGACTTAACTGTTCTATTTTTCTCTTCTCAATAACATGGTTTTATTTCCAGATCCTTAGGGAAAGAACAAATGAGTCACACGATGGCATAGGGAGTCATGAAAGGTAAGGCTATAGAAATGGGAGACGACACTATATCACTTTCACAATTAATAAACAAGTCAAATGTCAGGGACAAAAGCTGATTTGCCAAATCAGTAATTTTTAAAAATAATTTAGTGGAAATAACAGATTAGGAAGGTAAGGACAGAAAATTGATTTAAAATCTCAAGATGGAAGGAACGAGAGGCATAATTCTCTGCCTCTCCCTTGCTTTTGGAAGAAGCCACTGCATGACACAGCAATTCACATCTCCTAAATTATCTTCCATATTTATAACACTTCCTGAAATTCTTGCCTTAATGTAGGCAGTCTGTGATAAAATACTATAAGGAAGTAAGTAGCCTTTCGTGTTTTTTTTCTCAAATAACATCTGGAGTCCGATAAACACTGTACAAGTCTCAAGATCAGAAGACCTGGGATTTAATCCTGACTCTGAAAACCAAATTCAAACTCTGGGGCAAAGTCAACACCTCTCTCTATGAATTATCATAAGAAATGAGTCTAAGACCACATGCTTCCTTTTGCACAAGCAGGAATATTTTGAGGATATGAGAAATAGAGGGAGAGAGACTGAGAGAGAAAAAGCACTTTGAGGTCTTCAGGGGAGAAAAAATCCTATAGATGTAAAGAAGAAGTACTTCGACTGGACTCCTCCCAAAAGCACTGGGCGGCAGCCTGGGGTAAAGTCAGGGTGATCACACCTGGTTGCCGGGTCTGAGGCTTATCTCTTCTTTTGGAACCCAAAACACACTTCAGACTAA
>CM052799.1:40573012-40611059 GCA_028533885.1 Nasua narica
GCGAATACACGTATGTTAAATTAGCTTTTGCTGACTGCCCAGCAAGGTGGGATAGAGGCCTTGACTGAAAATGTTGGATAAGTTAGGGGCTGAGACACTGGGAAGAGAGTATTGGGAGAATCATTGTAAAACCAAAAAGAAAACTGTCCGGGGAAGCCTAAGTATGCAGAAGATGGGACGAGAAGCCCACGGAACGGAAGATAGGACGCCATGCGTGGTTGAGAGGGTCTGGTCCTGGAGGCAGCATCTAAGCTTCTAGCTGCCAATTCATACCTCAGAGCACACTGAGACAGGAGAGTAAAACCTCTGCAGCGAACCCACTATGTAGGCCTACTTCCACCTCAAATTTCACGAGTACCCCTCCTCTGGCCAGAAAAGTTGCTCAGACCCGGTCTTCCGGCTTTGGACCCCGATAAATAAGGGGCCGTCTGCAAGCCCTACTCCGCTCCTTTCATCCTGGCCCTTTCAAAGTAAGGAATAAGGGCACATAATAAGGATAGAGGGGCACATGGAAAGAATAAACAACTTTTGAGAGGAAGCCGGAAACCTGGGCTTTGGTTTTTGACTTCCCAAAGGTCAATGGGGCAAAAACCTGATATTACCATAGAAGTAAGGGACTATAATTAGGGATTTTGAAATTCAAACTCTCTATAGGCAAGAACTTGTGCCTCCTCCTAGCACAAGCACAGGCTCATTAAGCGTTTATGAAATAAATGAAAGAAAAAGAACTTACTCTGGTCCAATGAAAAACAGGAAGAAGTGCCAAAAGGGAAAGGATTTTCAAAAAGGAAATGTTCCAACTGAGAGGTACCTGGAAAATAATTCATGGCTCTAGAGTAATGACTATGTGGCAGGTGCAGTGCTAACTGCTCTAATCTCTTTTTAATCCTCAGAACAACCCAAGGCCCTTAAATGTGATTGTTACTCCCATTTTACAGATGAGGAAACAGAATCGAAGGATGTCATCCTCTTCTAACGAGGCCCCCATGCCAGCAAGTGGCAGAACTAGGATGTAGACCTAGGTCTGGATCATTTTTAAACCCGTCCTCTTAACCACGTTACTTCTGCTGCTTCATCCCTCATTGCCTACTCTCCAAGCCAGCACCAGACACCGGGGCGGAGGCCCAATTTATTGTCCCCTAGGAATCACTTGCCACATCCTTAGCAAAATGTATAGATGAAGCAATAAGCCAGACAAGGGCAAGATGACTCACCTAAGGCCCCATGACATTTTCAAGTTCAATCTCAGATGGAAACCCAGGCTACTGACCTCTGCTTTCATCACGTTAACAATGGATCTGCTATTCTGTGCAGCAGGAAGACCGTGAATGAGGACGGCAAATAATCACAGCAACAAACTCTTCACTCTTTCATTTAACACTTCTGTTATAACCCTAACCCTTTATGCTGACCTTCTGCCATCTCAATCTTAGAGCACATGGCTTTCCCTTCCCAGGAGTGCCATACACTGTGAAAAGATAGCTCATCAAAGCCCTTTTACTGAGCACACCAAGCTAAGAAAGACAATTTACAAGTCATTCTCCAAAGACCTGAGCTGGTTCGGTAAGAGAAATTCTTTAAACAGCTCTAATGCTCCCATAAGGATGGGAAAAATACACTTTAGCAAAACTAAAAAGGACAAGCACACAGGCATGCATACATGTGCACACACACACACGCACACACACACACACACCTCACTGTTTTTACTTTTACTCTGAGCTTGCAGAGGGCATGGTGCTTCAGGACTGAGGGGCAAGTGCAGGGCAGCTGTAGCTCAGGGTCCCAGTGGCTGGGCACTTCCTTTAGGAAAATAGAAGCAATGGAGAAACAAGAAACAAAACTTCTCTGCTTACCATGAATTCCTCAAAGGGCTGTGCTCTGCCTTTCTCACATTTGGATGTTGAGGACCTAGCGTGGTGACTTCACCGACTACTGTCTTTCTCTTCCAAAGGCACCTCCTCAGAGAAGCCCTCCGAGCTCCAGCCAGCAGAGGCTCCCACTTCTACCACATCAGCAACAATTCTTACCACAGTGCCTCTTGATGAATCTGGTCACAACCCAAACTCTAGGCTTCTTAACAACCAGGTCTGTCTCACACATCTTTGCATCCCTAAAACAGCCCTGGAACACGGTAAGTGCTCAGGCAATGCGGGCTGAGCCCCTGTTCATAGTGTACCAATGACAAATAGACGGCCAAATCTGTTGATTATAAGCTGGAAGGGAAAGCCCCTATCACTGTCATATAATGACAGTGCTGATAGTCACAGTGATTTCTATAGGCTGTCTCTCAATGTTGAAGCCCATAAAAAACTCAACTTGATAGAGAGAACAGATAGGCTTTGTATGGAGTTTCAAAACACAGCTATAAACATAGAGAAAATTCAAAAAAGTTTTCCTTCAAACTACTTTAAAGAAAGTTACATAAAAAACAGCTGTATGGCAACAATATCTTGGGAGATGTGGCCTACAATCAATATATATGGGGGAAAGGGGAAGCTTTTATTTGGCTACAAGCTTTCTAGGGGCCAACGGTGAAATGCTTCTCTTCCCACTGCTGACACACTGCTCATAATGAGAGTAGTAGGGTTCTTGATAATAGAGGTAGAGTACTAATAATGATTAAAACTGAAGTTGCCACATATCATATGCTTTCTATTTGCAAATATCGTGCTGGGTAATACAAACATTCTCTCCATCCCTCACAATTCTCTGAGGTAAGACTCATGATCCTCATTCAAGAAAGAAGCAAATTGAGTCCCAGAGTAGTTAAGTAACTTGCCCAGTGACATACGTTGGTAAGCCAGAGTAGAGCAACAAAATTCAAACCCAGTTCTATTGGATTCTGCAGGCTCACCTCTTCACTGCTGACACAATCTGAGATCTGATGAAATAGGACTGCCCCAGTATGATTAGCATGGATCGGGGAACATCTAGAATGCTAAGTATGGCTCTTGGTGCCTATTTAGAAAAAGGGACCTGTCCCCCGTCCCCCACTCAGGTTCTTCAGAGGAATGTAATCCAGGTTGCCTTGGATTGGAAACCAAGTTATTCAAGGTGCACCTGACAGTTGGGGACGCTTATCTAGAAAGAGAAAGATGAAGGGACACAGGCTGTGACTATCTTCAGGGATCTGGAAACCTTTCATGTACAAGACAGACAGAAAATGTGTTCTGTGTTCTCACCAAGTGCAGCATGAGATGAAGCTGCAGGAGAGAAAACTTTGGTTGGCCAGAGGAACCTGCCAACAACGAGAACATCTGAGAACACGACAAGTTGCCACCGGTGCTAGAGAGGCTGCAGGACCACAGCCGGCAGGGGTATCAGAGAAGGGATTCCTGCAGAGGTAGAGGCTGGAGGTGTGCACTTCCCAGCTTTCAGATCACAGATCCTCCAACTGAGAGAGGAGGTCATGATACATCTAAGCATCCTGCTCTATTTCTCAGGAAGAGTCAAGAGTAACATGAGGCTGTAAAGGCACTTTTATTGTAAAGTAGAAACAGTGCTTCTACAATCTTCCAAATAGCAACTAGAATTAGAATTCACTCTTTTCAAGCAAAAAGCAAGTGTTCAAATAATGTGCTTGAAAACGTAGTTACAGGATCTAAGTATCTCAGCCATATACATTCAAGCTTATTTCCCCCTCGGCAGTTTTGTTGCTGTCGTTGGATGATCAGCCTTGCTCCAGAGCCACGAAGAAAAGCGCCAGTGGATAAACATGAGCTTTTCCTCCAGAATGATTTCCATCTTCCGCTTGGGAGAAAAGGATAAAATTCTTTTCCTAAACATAGTCCCAAGATGGTGATATTGTGATCATCTTGTTTTCCTCTTGGCACATACTAAATACAGTGTAAACCGTATCAATTTATCATCAAATCTAACTCGAGTTCATTAACACTTAAATGCTTTTTCCATTTTTAATACTAGTGACTTCTCCTTCAAGCTGGTTTGCTCATGCCCTGAAACATCCTCATTAAGAGTATGTGAATGAGGTTCTCAGAGCAGGTACAAGTCCTCAGTCAGGTCCCCCTAGCACAACCGGGGTACTCGATGACTGCTGTGTTGATCAGGCTGCTGTGGGGGCTGTCGCTGGGGGTGGCAGGCTCAACTCAGAGCAACGATGTGCTATTGACTGGGTTTTTGCCAGGCTGAAACAAGGACAGTCACACGCCATTGGTGGAGAAGGACTAGGAGACAGGCTAACCAGGAGTCTAACATTTTTGCTACACAAAATTCATTCATTCATGCAGTGGCAGGAGGCCAGAGGAGGGGTTACTGGGAAAAGGAGCGATCAAGTGTGGAGGTTAGAAGATGGACAAAAGTCTCAAGGGCCATCATCCACTGGAAAAGGAGCATTTGAGCAGGACTGACAAGTTGGGAACCGGCCAGCAGGCTGTACAGGTGGATCTCAGTTCAGAGGGGAGTCATATGCCATGTGTGATGGGCAAGGGCTCAGAGCGTCATTCAAAACCAGCAGAGTACAAACTGCAGACAAGGAGGGCTTACTGCCTCCCTGGGCAATTCTACACGGTGACAAAACAGCCTTGCAAAACCGGGCACATTCACAAAACTGTCTAGAGCTATACAATCTAACTGAACAACCAATTCCACGCTGACAAAAACAAAACAAAACGCAATCTCTAGCTAATAGAATTTGGCAAGCAGTCAGGATTTATTCAAAGAAGGAACTTTGGGGAAAATTTTACTCCCGCTGGACGTGAATGAACCACGAAGCACTAGCAAGTTTCTCATTGTAAGGATGACTATGGGATATGTCAAAAAAACGTAAGGATAGGAGGAATATCAAGCACTTGTTATTTATAAATATTACTTTCTTCCCTTCTGCTTCCCAGAGCCAACATTCCTCATCAATTCGGCTTCACAGGACCATATAATAGCCCAAATAGGTGGCCAAAACATAACTTACACAAAGACAGTAAACAACAATACTTTAAAGATTTAAAATATTTATGTGCAACATCATCAAATTTAATTTCACAAATAAATTACCAATGTGTAGATTAGGAAAGTTAAGATACTCTAGGTTTGGAGAGATTCCTTCAATATTAAGTGGCAGAGCTATAATCCAAGTTACTTTAACTAATTCCAAGACCGGAGTTCTTTCTCTCAGAAAGAAAGCTGCCCAAATGAAACCATGTACCTCAGCGTTAGAGTGGGAAAGATCATGTCATCCTTTCCCATTACCAATAAGCAAGTCAGCATGGTACGTGGGTAGTGAGAGTAAGTATGCAGGGGTTGGAAGTTAGGGTGCTACAGAAGCTCTACACATTCTTTTATTGAAAGCACTAGATACTGCCACAGATTAATAGGGAATTTGGGGTGAGGTAACTGAAGAGGAAAAAAATAATGAATTTTTTTTTTAATTTGGTTAAAAAAAATGGTAGCAACAATGTTCACACTCCGGATTGTGTCTGTGTGGAAAGCTGCCATCTTTTTTTTTTTTTTTTTTTTTTTTTATTTATTTGAGAGACAGAGAAAGTGAGAGAGAGCATGAGAGGAGAGAAGGTTAGAGGAAGAAGCAGACTCCCCGTGGAGCTGGGAGCCCGATGTGGGACTCGATCCCGGAACTCAAGGATCATGACCTGAGCCGAAGACAGTTGCTCAACCAACTGAGCCACCCAGGTGCCCGGAAAGCTGCCATCTTAAGCAGCTGCAGAAGATACACTCACGTGCGCATGCACACACACACACACACACACACACACATATGTATTCTCCCCATAACCTCCTACCAGTTAAGACCAAACCAACCCGCACTTCTTATGGTCAAATACCTCAGCTTCTCTCGGGACTGTGTGTACAAAGCACACAAGATATTTCTACTACCTGCTTTTGCCATAAATGACTGCCCAATAAAATAAGCACTAATGATTAACTTTTGCTCCCTGGAAGTCACTGAATAAGGAAAAGATATTCCCTGACTAGGCTTTGCATACAGAGCCCTGACTTTTCTTAATCTCTCCAAAGAAGCTTTAAAATGATTTGCCATTATGAGTTAGTCTTGGAGCTAACATACATGCGTGAGACTGAAGAGGTCATTCCCTGAGTCAAAATGTTTACTAATCATATGGATATTTTGGTTCAAAACTCTCCACCAACTAGCCTTTGCTTTTGAAACACCCAAAATATGAATAGTGGTCAAACTCCCTCAAGTCTAGGTATCTGGAACTGGCTTTGTTATAGGACCAACTATTACGTACCACATACTTTGTCCGGCATTGGAGACACACAGGCCATTAGGGAAAGAGGGCAAGTAAGTTAAGACCTCAGTGAGAAACAGGAGTTTTAACCAAACCAGATGAGGACTACTGTAGCTGTGAGAAAGTGCAGGGCTCAAATTCCAGAGCAAAGGGAAGCCCAGAAGTGAGCTTTTCCTACCCTAACTTAGTTTCCCTTAGGGGTCTGTTGATTCACAACAGCAGCAGCTCTAAGGCTGAGAAGCTGAGCAGAACTTTCAATAGACTCATGGCCTAAGGAAACAAAAAACAGGATGTCAGGGCCCTTTAAGGAGAAAGAGCCATAGTAAAACCCCTGACTCAGGATCCTGAAGAACTATATACCCAGACTAGCCCTCACAGGGACTGACGCTCAGTTCAAAACATCTCAGTTCCTGACTGGGGTAAACTCATCTGAAATAGAACCTTCCAGGGGCGCCTGGGTGGCTCAGTGGGTTAAAGCCTCTGCCTTCAGCTCAGGTCATGATCCCAGGGTCCTGGGATGGAGTCCCGCATCGAGCTCCCTGCTCAGCAGGGAGCCTGCTTCCTCTCTCTCTGCCTGCCTCTCCGCCTACTTGTGATATCTCTCTCTCTGTCAAATGAATAAATAAAATATTTTTTAAAATAAATGAAATGAAATGAAATGGAACAGAGGCTTCCAGAGGCAAAGGTGGATCCTCTCTGGAGAAAGATCACACTGTCCAGACCCCGATAATGTCTAGTCTTTCACATACACTGTATGGTACTCATTCAAACAAAGCCAGGCATGTAAGGAAGCAAGATGTGACCCAAAACCAAGAGTGACAACAGAAGCAGGTCAATGGGGTAGCCAGATACCAGAGTTATCAGATGCAGATTTTAACATAAAATGACTAAAAACCACAGTGATCCCAACCCATTGACTAGACTAGCTTAAACTAAAAGTATTAACAATACCCAGTGTGAACTTGGAGAATAGTTTGGTTTTTTTTTTTTTAAGATTTTATTTATTTATTTTACAGAGAGAGAGATCACAGGTAGGCAGAGAGGCAGGAAGAGAGACAGGGGGAAGCAGGCTCCCCGCCGATCAGAGAGCCGGATGCGGGGCTCGATCCCAGGGCCCCGAGACCACGACCCGAGAGGAAGGCAGAGGCTTTAACCCACTGAGCCACCCACGTGCCCCTGGAGAATAGTTTCTGTTCTTTTTCTCTGGTTAAGAGAAATACAGTAAATACAGTAAACTGTTATTATATGTTAAATCTAAATGGTAGGTGTCTATTATACTATTTTCTGTACTTTCCTGAATTTTTGTAAATTTTATAATTCAGTGTTTCAAGAAGTAGAAGGTATGGCTAGAAAGTGATCAGCAAGGATTACATTATGTTAGCCTTCCGAAGTTGTGTTCAAGAGTCTGTACTTTCTTCTTTAGACACCAAGAAGCCACTGAAGGGTTTTAAACAGAGGAGTAGTCTCATTAGACCTGTTCTCTATAGAGGTCACCGTGGCTGCACAAGGCAGAGAGAGGAAAGAGAGGGCCCAGCTGGGAGGCTGGCGCCGTCCCGTGGATGGGAGATGCCAGTGGCACTGGAAATGAAGGTAGTTGTAAAGATGTGAATGATGGAGTCTGAGTTTTCTAGGAAGTTGGGATTTAGTTCTCCAAACAGATGAATTTTATCCCAGTCAAATCAGGAAGCAAACGAGGCCAGTGTGACACAGAGAAATCCAAAATGAGAACAATTTATAAAGCAAGGACAGCATCTAAGATAGAGCCTGGGACTGAGGAAAAGAAGAAAAATGTGAATTTTCCTGTAAATCCTTAGAAGAGGCACAAGCAGTTCTAAGATGGAAAGCTAATAAGCTCTCAGCTCGACAACAGATGGTCAGATAGATACATTCACAACTTGCCAGAATTCTGAAGCCTTGTGCACCCCCTTCCAAACATGCAGATGCTTTTATGTGACGGGGGGAAAAGAAAATTCTATTTCTGATTCTGACAGCAAATGCCAAGTCACATCTTGCCAGTAGAGAATGGCGTCTCCCAACCACAAAACTACTGAGAACTTCACAACCTTATTCTCATTTTGGAGAGAAGAGTTGTCTCTGACCGCTACTTCTACCAACCCCGCCAGAAAGTACCAGGAAAGTGAGGAGGGGAAATGACGGTTTCTGAAGAACACAGCTTTTTCATCTGCACCCAAGGAAGTAGGTTTATGTCTCTAATTATTCATGAGCAGCCCACGTGTTATTCTGTGAAGAAAAATCAAGCATATCAAACAAATTTATCCTCATATTCTGAAAAATGGCCTGAGGCACAGAGTCTGACAATTTCTTCAATTACTCGAGCTACTTAACCCTCCACTGAGAAGAGATTGAAGAATTAATTTTCTTTATCATGATTCTTTGTATCTTCTCCAAAGGTTAAAGATTAAAATTGAGCATATTAAGTTCCCAGTCTAGCTTGTTTGGGTATAAATGTATATTCTTGGGTCTGACTTAGGAATGTCTAACTTGTTAGAGATAGGATTTTTAAATGGTTCTTTCCCCCTAATCTGTTTACCCAACAAAAAACATTCAGACACGTTCTTTTTAAAGGAAGTACTTCCCACCTACATGCCCATGTAGTGTCTCAATTTTTGTATATTCTGCTGGCAGAGCTTGGTTTTAGGGGCAGAGTAGAATACTAGTTGTATTCAACATTCTTCCTATACCAGAGTAAGTAAAACTTAGATAAACATGATTGTCTTAATTCCCACGGCATTATGATGCATTGAACTGACATACTGCAGAGTTCGGGACATAAGCACTAAATGACTCAATTTCCTGACTCAACATTCGCCAGAAAATACCCTTTCTCATTTTCACTAAATGATGCCCCTGAATCAAAATTTCAGCCAATCAAAACTCAGGCAATTAGCTGCATGATAAATACCATCTAGCAGATCTCACTGGTTATTACTAAAAACATTAAGGAATTTTGCATAGTAATGTAGATATCTCACTCTGATCAAATATATGAGACTGAATATAATTTCTGAAGTTATAGGCAGATTCCTGCAATTAATTATCACCATCACAATCCAGCAGCATATAAAATGCTCATAGACATTTCTGCACAATGCTTCAAGCTTGAAATGAGAGACATGTACTTAATATTAATACCCCTTTGGTGGAAGTTCCAAGTTGGATTTCAGGAGCACACGAATACTCCCCAGAAACACATGAAATTTTTGCCACAGGCTGCCTAGGTGATGGATGTAACCTTCTCACAATACGTAGTCTGAGAATGATACTCACTGGGTTAAGCGTTTTTTCAACAGAATGGTGAACGGTCCACCAGTCTGAAGTCCATTCCCATGCATTCCCTACTATATTGTATAAGCCATAACCATTGGGAGGAAAGGCGTCAACCTAAAAATTAAGAAAAGGAAAAATGCTGTCAAACTACTCACCTTGTTTAGAAAACATCTTTGCTGCAGCAATGCACTAAAAGAGCTATAACTTCAAAGTAGGAATATTAATTTTCATCCCGACAGTCAAAATGCAATTTGGCCAATGTAAAAAACCAAGAAAGAGACATTTTATGGCTTTTAGTTCTCAAGGGGAATTTAGAAACCTAAAGAGAGATTGTATTACATGGTAGAAGAGCCAATAAAACTATTCCTAATAGAGACACTAATAATGAACATAAGTTGAATCTGTATTTAATGGGGAACGAGGTAAATGATATTTCAACCCTCAAAAGCATTATGGAAACATCGTATTAGACCCAGTGTAAGTCTTGTCAGCAGAGCTAAGGCATGAGGCCGCAGTGTCTTCTAGCACTGAAAGCCGCTAAACACTACTGTCCTCTCCCACCGGCCCCTTCCAACTCACTATCTTATCTTTAAGCCTCAGACTTTATCATCAAAACACTGAGGGGACTTGTTTTTCTAAAGAAAATGTGAATTCATTATCAAGCATATTTGTAAGAGAAGGTTTGCAGTCAGTCTCCGGAATCTGGAAGTATGAGGCCAACTTGTGTGGGTTGGTCGGCAAGCAATTATATCACATTTCAAAGGCAGGTCAGACAGTGTGCCACATAATATTGTTACAGACACAGAGCCAAAGTATAAAGCTTTTTTAAGAAGGAGGGAGAGGAGAGGGACAAGAAAAAAAAAGAAAGAAAACAAAACTTTGAGCAACAGTAAGTACAATTATGCTATTGTGTATATTTTTTCCCATTTTAAAACTTAAATTTTTTTCCCATTTTTCTTTTTTTTTTAAAAGATTTTTTTATTTATTTATTAGAGACAGAGACTGAGAATGAGAGGGGAGAAGGTCAGAGGGAGAAGCAGACTTCCCGCAGAGCCGGGAGTCCGATATGGGACTTGATCCTGGGACTCCAGGATCATGACCTGAGCCAAAGGCAGTCGCTTAACCAACTGAGCCACCCAGGCGCCCTTTTTCCCATTTTTCTAATGGCAATTCTCAAACATAAAGAAAAATTTCATTTAAAAAAATCAAGTTCCCTAAAAATCTTTTTTTAAAAAGATTTTTATATACTTATTTGAGAGAAAGAGAGAGAGAACACAAGCAAGGGGAGGAGCAGAGGGAGAGAGAGAAGCAGACATCCTGCTGAGCAGGGAGGCTGACGGAGGGCTGGATCCCAGGACCAGAGAGAGATCAAGACCAGAGCAGAAGGCAGACGCTTAACCCAGTGAGCCACCCAGGGGCCCCTTAAGAATCTTTTTGTAACAAACAAGATATAAAAATAAAAATATTTTTGTAAATTCACGTTTTTCCCCTACTAAATAAAGTAGGAAGAAAGAAATGAATAAACTAAAACTCACTTTTATTTGGCTTCGGAAGGTTTCAGGTCGACATATGAATATGGAAGCACATGTGGGCAATTCAGAGCACTTCAAAATTATGAGGCTACACCTTAAGAGAACTTCATCTGGGTGAGTTGGACCTCTAAACAATGTTACCACACTGCTTCATACTCAGCACTCATTATGGAAACAGCAGCTTATTCACTGCATCATTCAGTAAGTCCATGCATGGCAACTGAAGGCAGGATGGGTTCAATGACATAAGACATCGAAGAGCTTACTGAGAGAGAAAAAAGCATATACCCAAAACAAAAAATCCAATTCTGTAAGACTCTGTTGAGTAGGGAAGTGAGTGGGGGGAAAATGCCTCAGAAATTCCCAAGAGACGCAGGGTCTCTGGTTGCAGAGATTTCTGGTTGTCCCCCCTCTACAAAGGTAGAGAGGTGTCTTGTTAGAATCAGGGTCAGAGTTCCAAATTCAGAGAGACAGTAAAGGCGGAGAGGCCACGGGCATGAACTGTTCTTTCAAGAACCTGGAGATGATCAGAAAGAGCAAGGTAGAATAACAGCTGGAAGGAATAGAAAGAAAAAGAAGAAATTCATTTGTTTCAGAGAGAGAAGCAAAGGAGCCAGGGGTCCAAGAGCACTTGAGAAAACAAACATTCTGGAGGAAGGAGGAAGGAATCATTTCTCGGGCTCAGAGAACACACAAGCAGAGGGGGCTCTCCAGTCCATCTGGCTGAGATCCTTTTTATGTGCCGGTACTTGGCAGCTACTGAACAAACAACTTAGCTGGTGCCGTTAAACCATGAAGATAAGAAAATAATAATATGTACTCAAAGGTTTGGGGTTTTCTTCCCCCTTTAAATAATCTGAACTTAAAGTGAGGTAAAACCCCAAAATCACCATCTGTGAGTATGCTGTTCAAGAGAAAAAACCTTGTAACTGCTCACTGTTAAGTTAATTGCACTAATCAAAGCTTCTTTCCAGGAAACTCAAAAGAAAACAAACGTGTATGAGAAATATTTCAAACCCACTTGTTTTCAAGTGAATGAACTGATATGCATTAAAACCAAAACACACCGATAGTGGTATAACAGCAGCTTAGGGAAATAAAAATCCAGTTCTTTAGATTCAGGGTGGTCAGAATAGGGTGCTCAGTCCAGAACAGAAGTAAGGATATACATAAAATACAGGTGAGGGGGCCGTTTCACTGCAGCCCGCCCCGTCACTGAAAATAAATTCCTTCCCTCAACTGACCAGAGCTTGTGGATACAAGAGCAGCTAAGGTGGACGTGAGCTAATTCACTGGGGATTTGAGTCCCATTTTGAAGATGCGGATCTTGTTCTGTCTCATTCCAAACACAGGTGGAAGTCACCTCTCTGTGGTCTGCTGTTTCTTTCTCCCCAGGTCACGTTTCTCAAATTAGTTCTTGAAGGGCCCCTGGTAACTGTTCTAATTTTGCCTTGGAAACTTCCACGGCAGCTTCTTCAGGTAAGTTCTGTTGACTATATTCCAATATGTAGACATCTGCTACACTCCCAGTTAAATGTTCCAACCCTAGACATCTGTAAAGTGTCCTTATCTCACAGAGAATTTTGTGTTTTCTGAAAAGGGTCCCTGACTTAAGGATAAATGACTATTTTCCTTGGAGGCTCAAGTGCTTAAATAGGATAGGAAATTCTGGAGCAGTAAGCACCATAAACTATCCATAACTGTCCAGTCCAGCCTCCTCATGGCCCTTTACTAAAACTGACAGGTGCTTATATAATTTGGTCCATCAGAGGCCCACAACTTAGGATTCAAGGCTTGCTGTAGCCGCCCTCCTTCCGACAGCCTAGGTTCCAGGAAGGGACCCCAGGCAGCTGAGGCCCCCGTCGTGCCAGCCTCTCTTGTGTGCTCACTGCCGACGGCGGCCGGGTACGGGCCTGACACTCTGCGCCATCCACGCTCAGGGCTGGCGCATCACAGGGGAGTTGCTGCACACTCCTTACCAGTGTGGAACACCTCAATGGCCATGGTCCTACTGCATCTACCGGCAGCTTTCTGGGGGTCTCCTGAGCATCCCTACCAAGCACCATAACTGATACTCTGTCCATCCTGCAGGGCCATTTCTGCTGAAGAAAAGTGGCCCATGAGGCACTGACTGGGCTTCTCACCCATATAAAGTCTGAGAAAGGGTGGAGTTCCTTCAGTCCCCAAGACCCCAAATCACTCATTTTGCAGAATACAACTATGTACTTGCAAAAGTACCAGCTATTGGGAAAGAAACTCTGGAGGAACCAACTTTGAGACCAAACAATAAGTCTTTTGACTCCACTGGGTAGTGCATCATCTCCCATTGATTTGTGTTGGTTCTTTTATCACATGTTTACCACATATATATGGAGTCCCACACACAAACATATGCACCCCATACTGACTGGAACGCTACCTATTCTCATGAAATCTATTATTTACATTAATTGCCAAAAAATGAAACTAAAATGTTTTCACTACTATAGCTCAAAATATTTTCAGACTTCTGCTAGGTCAAGTGTCTCCTCATCCTTCATCTTTTTCAAAAATGTCTTGGTCTTTCTCCCTCACTACTTTATTATTTCAGTTGAAGTTTTACAGTCATTTGGCCATCTTCCAAATGATGTATCTGTGTTACATTTATAAGTAAATTTTGGAAGAATTATTTTTGTGTGAAACAAAAATATAAATATGAAAAAAAAGTGACAGCTATTTGAAAGAGTGTTGAAAGAAAATTATTCTCTGCAGCAATAAACCCAGTAAGGTGCTATTTACCCACCACAAGATTTCTTTTCTCACTGTTAAGAGAAAATGAAATGTTTTTAACATTGCTTCATTAGTGCACGAGTTTGCCAGTGGAAAAGCAATGAGAAAGGAACTCTTATACACTTCTGGAGGAAAACAAGCCACATGCACTCTGGAAAAAAGTATATATCTAAAACCTCTACCAAGAAAGTTTTCCAGTTTTTGACTCCTTAATTTCATTGCTGGGAATCCATCTTAAACAAGTCATCAGAGATACAATTTAGTATTTATGCACAAGATGCTCTTTGTTATATTATTTAGCAAAAAAAACCTCTAAGAACATCCCAACAGATATAACCTAAATCTGTAACTTATTAATAAGAGGAAATAAATTAGGGCTCATTCAAATATCAGGTTATTCATCTGTTAAAAGACAATGTATTGTGAAAAACTGTTAATAAAAGATAAAAAAGTTCCTGATATTAAGCAGGGAAAACAGGATTTTAAGTATTGCATTCGGCATGCCCCAAAAGCAACACGTAAGAAATATGTAGCTACAAAAATATACACATATATACACAAATATGTATGTATATATATATTTATACATTTCATATATACGAATATATACACACATCGATGTGTGTATATATGTATATACATATATATGTATTTATACATTTCATATATATGTGTGTATATATGTCTACATATACACCAGAAAAACATATGCTGGCATATATGGGAGTTAAGAGCATGGGCTTTGGAAACAAACTGACCCAGTTCAAATCCCAACCATGCTGCTTTCCAGCTGTGTGACTTTGGGCAAGTTAGTTAGCCTCTCTGTCCCTGGGAATGCTCACCTGGAAAATGAGAATAAAGCAAATGGTACCTATCTTATAGAGTTGAATAAACATTGAATGAGATAATTCATACACAGGGCTTAGCACCAGGCCTGGCACACTGCAAGCACTAATGACCAGCTGTTTTTAGCATAGTGAACACAGAAAGAGCAGGAGGAAAGGTACCGAAATGCTAACGGGGGTGATCTCTGGGTGGCAAAATTCCAGGTCCTTATAATTTTCTCTTTTATACTCTTCCTGTTTTCCAAAGTTTCTATTAAGTAGGATGGAATCAGAAAGAAAACTGTTTTAAAAAGAACACGTGATCCATGAGTGGATGAATGCAGGAAGAGGACAGCAGACTGGTCAGCAACTGAGCAATGCGTTCCACTCCTGTCCACGCTTTTGGGAGCTGCTGCCCGCCTTCCCAAGTCCCGTTACTCACAGGGGCAGTTCCTCGGAAGCCGTCCTCCCCGGTGTTGGTCACAGGAAACTCGCCCTGCCAAATGTTGGCATAATGCTGGCCTTTCGGCTGTAGTTTGTTGCCCCAGGGGAAAAGTCTGTCAGAAGAGACACAGGCATCAGCCTGTCAAACAGGCACAGGCTTCTGGATTAAAGTCAAGAGAAGGAATGCAGAGAGAGAGCATTGCTCACTTGTTCTGACTGAACTGTGTTTTACATTTCAAATACATAAACAAACAAAGCCTTTAACCAGGACTTTTTTTTTTTTTTTTTAAACTTCCGCACAAGTAGTTCGTCCCAAGTTCACAACAAGCTCCGTGTTTCCCGAGTACTCGAGAGGCCTGAAATAAATCACGTAGCTAAGAGAAGGACTTATCGAAGGCTGGGAAAGTAGGCATCATTCTGGACTTATATGGTAGCATAATCAGCCAGCATCACACTGCACTTTTTTATAAAGCCTCTGCTATTTTAAGGAGCCCTTCCTAGAAGATGTGACCCAAACGTGAATTTTCTGTCTCATGGCTCTAGAAGCAGAGAAATACCACTGCTTCAGGAGCTGTCTATTTTTAAAATAAGAAAATCCTAAAGGCCAGGCAGCCTGCCAAAAGGCTCTGAGGACTATGTAAGAGCAGAGGGGCTGAATGTGGGGAGCACACTTTGGGGCTGCGGGGAGCCCACTTCACCAGACACTGGGTGACCTGCGCATCAATGTCTCCTAAGTAAGTCCACGGAGATGAAGAAAGCCTAGGAAGAAAAAGCTGTTATTTTGGTTTCAAATCAACTTTCTAGCCCAAGTTAAACGCCACAGATTTAGAAAAAGGTCACAACACAGGTAGGCAAGATAAGACCCTCCGTGTACCTATTTTGCAGGCCTCCTCGACAGCTGTACTCCCACTCGGCTTCCGTGGGCAGACGCTTTCCCGCCCACGAGCAGTAGGCAACGGCATCATTCCAGGAGACGTGGAGGACCGGATGATCAGGCCTGGGACACAGCAAAGGCAGAGTCAGGAGCAGCACGAACTACAACAGGAAATAGGAACTGGCTGCAGCAAAGCGCCCATAATCCCCCTCAGTTCAATCTGGGGCACTGAGGTGGTCCTGGTCCCCAACTCAAGCCCCAACTGTGCCACATCTGTCACCTTCCACTGCAGGTCTCTAACGTCCCAGGCTCAAATGGGTTATAATCCTTCTGGGAACTAGATGCAACACATTTCTTCCCTTGTGGGCAGGCCTGGACCCCCACAGAATCTCACTTGGTATGGTGGATGTGGAGATGTACCACCCACATTGCCCTTTAAGGAAGGAGTGCTGCTCCAGCTGCTGGGAGTGCTCCCTCAGGGCTTCCCAAGGCGGCAGAGAACCACCAATGACTAACCAGCCCTTTCGGCCTGCCACAGCTCCATCTGATGGGCCCTATTTACCCCAAAGCTGCCTAAGGGATCAGCGGGGACTTCTTGGGCCTGCACTATAGTCTTGGCTTCTCCCTCTGCCCAGTCCTGCTTCCTCTCCCTCCATTGCATAGGTTGCTTGCCTTTAAACTTCATGCCTTTCTACTGCAGACTAGCCAGCTATATGTGCCTCATGCTAGCAGATTCCAAATTAGTATTTTTTCCAAGGACATAGAAAGACAAGGAGGGTTAGGGAAAAAGTTTGAGAATAAGGGGAAACTCACATTCACATAGCAGTAGATAGCTTTAATTCACTGTTGATGCTTTTTCAAGTGGACTACACACTCCTAGTCCATTCCTGAAACATCACTGAATTCCCTGTGGCAATTCCAACATGACTTTCATTTACTCTTTCAACAAATGTTTATTGAGTACCTATTATGTGTTAGTAACTGTTTTCAGCAATGATCAGAGATGTGCTTGTCTAAGAAAATGGACTCAGTCAGTGGATAAAATATATTCCCCTCTGGGTTTTCCTTCTGCCTTAGCTTTTTCTTCTATTAAATTCATGAAAGAAAATGTCACTTGGGAGCTAAGAGGTCCGGTCGACCTGAGGTACCCAAGAATCCTAGGACTGTCTGTATCACAGTCTATTTCCACCACAAAGGCTGCCGGCTACAGCTTTGCAAGATTTCTGCCCTTTAAGGGACTACAGCCCTAAAGCTGAACCTCATGTACACTCAGCTCCCCGGCAACAAGGGCAGAAACCAGAAATGTCGTCAAAAATAGAGGCTCAAAATTCCCATCTGAAAAAGTGGGTTAGGAGAACAGTTTTCTTGGGCTGTTGAGATGCTGAGTCCTGGCCCAAACTTTCTCCATCTCCAGGGCTTAAAGTGCTACTCTATTTTTGCCTGAGATAATTATTTCCTTGCCACCCTGGAGACTTGCTAACCGACTTGCAGCTCTGTGGTTTTTCAGTCAGATGGTGGCTTCAAAGTATGTCAGTCCAGGACTGGAGATCACAAGAGTCCTATACCCAAGGCTGGAGCTTCCCAGTGACCACCTGGCCAGACGCAACTACTTATCCATAAGACAGACGGTCTTCTTCCTCATAGTGACCCACTTGTGACAGAGAGCAAACAGGTTGCAAAGATTAAATATGTCAAGAGATTTGTAATACACCTGTCAAAGGGGGAAAAAAATCTTCAAAGGCAACTCTTCGAAAGGCCAAATGAGGAAGGAAGAGCCTTCTATGAGTTAGGCACAGTATTTGGGTCTTCACATATATTACTTCCTGCTATTTTATTTTCCTACCAACCAATCAGAGCTTGTCATTCTCACCGTTTTACAGTGGAAGATGGCCACTGAGCTCCTTTTCAACAGCACAGTAATCTGCTTGGCAATTACACATGCCCACTGGGGAAAGAACCACCAACCTCACCTGTGTAGAACAGTAGAGTCCGGCCCTTCTGGGTGTCTCCAATTAGCGCCTTTAACAGGTAACCACCAGGGAGCAGCTGCAACCTCAAAGCAACCCAGAAAAGCTGAGGTTAGCTATGATGACTCTACAAAAACACTGACTCAGTATGTGCAGGAAAAAAAAAAAAAGTCTCATGATCTTCAACTTCCATTTCAGTTACCAAACAAATATTTTTTATCAGAATATCAAAAATAAAGATTTATATGTAAGTAAATCTTCAATAAATGAGTATTTCGTATCATAAAGCACCACATTGACTAAATAGATACATATTTAAATGGTGTGTATCTCTAAGAATTTTTATTTTTTTAAGGATTTACTTATTTATCTTAGAGCGAAGGAAGGGCAGAGGGAGAGGGAGAGAAAAAATCTCCAGCAGATGCCCCCGTGAGTGCAGAGCCCTACACAAGGCTCGATCTGATGACCCTCATATCATGACCTGAGCTCAAATCAGGAGTTGAGACACTCAACAGGTTGAGCCACCCAGGTGCCCCTCCAAGAATTTTTAAAACATGCAGTGCTGACTAATCCTCTATAATCTCTAAGAAGTGAGAGACAGATTGTACACCTCCTACTTAAAAGATGGGGAAACAGAGTTAACCTAAGTGCTGGGCTGAAGGTCAACTGAGGTGGTCAGATATCAAGTTCAAGTACAGAGTAAAAAGCTGGAGTGTGTTTCAAAAGACCCTCGTTCAATTTCCAGCCCCACATCAGCTGTGTAGCCCAGAGCAAGTACACTGGCTCCTGAGAGTCCTCATCTGTGAAATGGGAGCAAGAGCCCTGCCTCACCTACCTCAGACTCAGAGGAGGTTGAACTCGATAGGATTGGGCAGCGCTCAGCCGAATGTTCCCAAGACCTTAACTCCTACTTTACTGTTCTAGTAACCCAAGTAACAAGGGCAATTGGCCCTCATTTAGTGACTAGTTAAGAACCTGGCTTTGGAGCCAGTCAAAACAAGATTCGAATCGCTCACGGCGTGACCCCTGGCAACCTAGTGAACCTCCCCAGGCCTCTTTACTCATGTTTAGAGGGAGATTTTAACAATAGCCACCTCATGGGTTATGACAAAGAAATATAACCTACATAAAAGTATGCCTATCACTTGCGAGCACTCGATAAAGAGAACTAGCCTCAACCACGGCTTCATGACTGGAGAAGAGCCATAAAAAATCTTCAGCATCGCTGTTGCTAATACTAACTAAAGAAGAGAAATTTGCAAATGACTCTTGTAATATATACTACAGTACACTCGAGGTTATCCCCATGGCAATGCTACTGTCGATCATTTGCATCCTGATGAGCTGGATTGAGTGGAAGAGAAGGGGGATGGTGTTCCTGCTAACAATTATAGCAATCACTGAAAACGCCACACTCTGTTTTTGTTCTTGTCTTCACATCAGTACAATCAAAACATTCATGGTATCCCAATGACATTTTGATGGGAAAAACCAAATTCTCTTTTACTTCAATGAAAAGAGGCATAATGTCCTTAAGGACACCACTGCAAGGTGTTTTATTTTTCAGAGGGCAGGAGAAGCAAAAGGCACGGCTTATTTCTATTTCATTTAGGGATTTTCTCAGTGACTAGACTGCTGGATGTTTAGGGTCCAATGACAGGTAATTCATTCCATGCCAAGGGAAAATGTGCATAGAAAGTACACGTAATCCCACTCTTGTGTTTCAGTATCTTCGGATTGCTCACCCAACCCCAAACCCACCCCAACACTGATGAGATGGGCCACCAGAAGGTTCTGTGTCTTAAAATAATAAAAGAACTAAAGACAAATATGGCAAAATGTTAACCTTTGTTAAATCCAGGTGGTAGAAAATAGAATGTCTGTTTTTCTTGTGCCCTTCTGTGTTTTGAAACATTTCATCGGTAGCGATTAAAAAAAAAAAAAACAACTGATTAATCCTTTCTACCACTGATGGGCATTTGGGTGGGTTCCAGTTTGGGGCTATGATGAATAAGGCTCACTTCTATGAACATTCTTAGGAGCTCATGACTTTTAGCAAGTACACATATGCATTTCTGTTGACTGTACACCATGGAGTGGAAATGCTGAATCACAGGGTCTGCATAGCAACAGCTGTAGTGAAGACAGCCAAACACGAGCTTTAATCGCCCATGCGTTCCAAGGTTTCCCACCCCTAGTTCAGGGGGGAACGTCCACGGAGCTGGCTGATGTAAACCAGACCCCGGTGGGGCTGCTCCAGGGGCCTCCCTTTTCCTCTCTTCCCCTCAATTCACTCTGGTTACAAATATTTGCTGAGCACTCACTATCTGCCAGCCAGGGAGTCTGATTCCTAAAAGAGATCTTTAACTCCCAGAAATCCACAGAGCATATATTTAAGATAGCATATTGATAGTGTGTAAATTATTTTATTTTACATATTTATATTACAATGGTTAATTGCACCAAGTCGGGAACAAAATATGGAGCTAGTCACTTCATTTTCCTTCAAAAATGTCTAACAAACTCCAACTGGTGGGTCTAGGGACCACTTTCCACACACTAGTGCTAGAGTTCTGTTTCCTCCCCAATTTCCTCCCCACCACCCATACACACGTTCTCTCATTTTCGTTATCTGCTTCCATTTCTCCCAGGTTTCCTCTTTTCTGAAATCTTTCACAAGATGTTAGCAAGCCATCCCAAACAGACCACCGGCTTACACAACCAGAGTTACGGAGCTAGACAATGATCAACAATCTCAGTGATGTGTGCAGTGAGACAGGACGAACAGACTGGCTCGAGATGGGGGGGAGGAGCAGGGGGAGCGCCACGGTAACGCTATCCTTGTCCAAAGGCCACAACCTAGTTTTTCTCCAAGATATTAAGACCTGAGTATGCAAAGATATATCTACAGTATTATAATATTATTTCTAATTAAAAGTTACCAAATAACCCATCCTTGGCATCTATCCATGCAAAGGATTACCATACAGTTATGAAAAGATACTCCCAAGTGGAAATAATGTATGTAATATCTTATGAAGCTAGCCTACAGAATGAATACCTATTTCATTCTGTTTTTGCAAAATACACGCACGTGAATGGATGACAGTATACTCAGAAGAAAAAAACTTGGAAGAATGTACTTGCACGTACAGGGGTCAAGACTAGGGGAGTAATATACTTTTTAAGATTGAGCGTGTATTACTATTGTTAAAGAGTTTGCAACTTCAGAACTACTGACATATTAGTCCAGATATTTCCCTGCTGCAAGGGGCTGTCTTATGCACTGTAGGATGTTTAGTAGCATCCCTGACCTCTTCTCACTAGACGCCAATAGCACCATCCCCCATCTAACCGCAGCAGCCAAAAGTGTCTCCAGACATTGCCAAAGACAGAATAACCACCGCACTACGATAATCAGGGAAAAAAGACCACCTTCCTTAAATATTAATATATAGTTCATAGAGGAACAGCGGTAAGCACATCCAAGCCTAGAACCAGACTACCTGAGCCCGAAAAACAGCACCACCTTTTACAAGCTGCATGATATTGGGCTTCTTAGTTAACCTTTCGAGGTCTGTTTCCTCATTTGTAAAATGGGACAGTAACACTTCTATCCACTCCCCTGAGCTGTTGTGAGGATTGAATAAGGAAATATACATAAAGAGCTTAGAACACTACCTGGCACAAAGTAAGAATGACACAAGTGTTAGCTATCATTATTACTGTTATTTATTTGTTATTGTATGTTGCAATATTCTCTTAGAACTTTCAAAGACCATACATTCTTTTTTTTTTCTTAATATTTTATTTACTTGACAGAGAGAAAGAGATCACAAGTAGGCAGAGAGGCAGGCAGAGAGAGAGGGGGAAGCAGGCTCCCTGCTGAGCAAAGAGCCCAAGTCTGGGGCTTGATTTCAGAACCCTGAGATCATGACCCAAGCCGAAAGCAGAGGCTTTAACCCACTGAGCCACCCAGGTGTCCCAAGACCATACATTCTAATCAGTGAAAATCTGCCCCCCAATACTTCTTCAGCATGGGCCCCAGCCAACCCTCAGTTCACCCTTTTCAGAAGAAAGATAGGCTGAGAAAAGTATTAGAACATGTGTCATTTCCCACTGTCAAGAAGAATGTATAGTTGTCATTTTCCATCATGGTCATGACGTGAGAACCATCTACATGTGAACTAAGCCATTCCCTGAAGCAAGCAGCACCTGAGAGTGGGGCAGGGGAAGTGTGTGATGGGCATAGCAGATGCAGGAGGAATCCACATTCACCAAATGCTAACCCAGACAAAGCTTTGGGACCTGTAAGAGTACCTACACCACATGCCCGTCTGTGAAGAAGACCGTAAGTCCCCACTGTAATGATCAGACACACAGGAACCATTTCCCCATCTGACACGTGATGAAGAAAAAAAAAGGTAATCAAAGTCACCCCACAAGAGGACTGATGCGATGAGAGGTAGGACATCATTCATCCTGGGAATCAGGCCTTAGGAAAGCCAGGACGTTTCCCAGCCCAGTTTATGGCACACCCCACCCAATGTCACCAGGTGCCTTCTTTTTCCAAATATCACTGTTAACGTTGTTTTTAAAAACTTGTTCTTGAACTCTTGGTTTGTGTCTTAAAAATAAAGGCTATCCTACTATGTTTGGGAACTTATGAAATAAAATAACTTTTGAGAGTTCTATATGAGCCAGGGAATCAAAGATATACTGCAAATTACGATATCTCTAGTTCCGTGGCCTTAACAGGAAGTCTTCCGGCGTGTGGCCAGCAGCAGCAACAGGAGTGGATTGGCACCTATGCTAAGCCTCATCCTACGAAGAGAACATTATTTTTTTTAATGTGGTTGCCCACCTACACATTTTCTGTTCAAGTGAGACAATTCTAGAGTTACAGCACTCCCTTATATCCAGGGGGAAAAGGACTTTAACTTGACCTATTTCTAGTCAACCATCTCCATAGCAACTGCCTTGGGTTTTAAGTTGAAACAGCTGTAGCAGACAGCCGGTGACCAATTACAATGTAAATAGGATCCATGTGAGTATTGATGTCCCCTTGAGAAATGGACTTCCCGGCACAAAGACAGCTTTTCTCACCTCTGCCTGGGGACATAACCAGACTTGTAGTAACAGTTTAAAGAAAAGAAATGGAGAAGATATCAGAGGTATCTTTATTCTTGCCAGAGGTCGTAAATTATGCTTCTTATACACACAGAGACTAGAATAAAGTCGGCACAGGAGATAGAGCACTGCGTAATTATGCATATTAAAGCATAAAGATGTCAAGTTCACAACTTTACAACTGTTCTCTTAAAAATTAAATGCATTTGGAAAAGCAAATTAAAAAGATGGACGTTTCTTGAAACGTAGTATAAACATGACAATTACCCCTATAAAAACAGCCTGGGAGAATTTTCAACTGGCACCAGTGAACAATGAGAAATTACAGATCTGTTCAAATTCATAAAGTATAAATAAAACTGGAGGAGAATCCAGCAGCCAAAGGAATCAAATGGAGTAGAAAGCACACAGTGAGTAAAAAAATCTCTTCCGTCAGCACCCAACACAAATGTGGAAAGTAAAGAACCAGGTTTGAATAAAGAGTAAAAAGAAATTCATCATTAAAATAGATAGGTAGTCAAGTCTGACAGCTTATTTTAAATTAAATCCTAAATTAGGTACCTTCACTACTTAATAGAATTCATGTGAGAGAAAAATGCATCCTTTTTCAAATTAGAGTACAAATATTTATGAAACTTAAAACACAACTGAAAATTTTCAATGACTTTTTGCTTCAGTTCTTAGTGAAATTCCTCAGGCTAGGACACACTGAATTCCCATATGGCAACAATCAGTACACTCTAAACATTCACTGCACATCCTTAACAGAGGAGTGGATACTCTCTGCGTAGTCACTCATTATACACAATGTGCAAAAAATGGCCCAAGGAATCTTTGGGCTCAAAGAACCCTTAACAGTGATTGAGTTTACTCGTTATCAATTGTATGGGGAAAGTTGATTTGGGAGTTGCTTCAGTGAAAGAAAAAAGAGAAAAGGACTTTTTAAAAAATAATTTTTTAGGCAAAGAGGTGACCATGTATATCGATATAACCTATCTTCAGGGCAATCTGACAGTACTCAACAAGAGGCTACGTCACCACATGCATACACGGTGAGGAGTCTGATTGAGTCCCTTGTTTGTACATCCATATGAAGGAATAGAACAGTCATTAAAAATTATATGTGGGAAAAATGTAATTGCTGGATAAATGTTTGCCCTTCACAGAAAGTGAAAAAAGTTACCTTGGAGTATGTGCGTACAAGTCTACTTAAAAATATGTTTTCATGTAGACACACAAACACTCACACCCCAAGAAAAGATTAGTTGGTACACATACTGAAATGTCTGCATTGTTATTTCTGGGTGTTGAGATTATGGGTGATATTTAATGTTCTTTTGTGGGTGCCATTTTTAATTTCTAAATTATCTACACTAAACACACTTTTTCAGATTTTCTAAGTTTTTTAACAGAGCTAAGAGACTTAATTTTACATTGAAAAAAATAAGAAATATTAAAAATATTTATTAATTTAATTAAAAATTACTTATATTCACTATCCCACTCAAACTTTTTTAAAAATGATCTTCCGGTTTCATCAATAAAGATACACATTTTAACATATTTTTTCCAAATTATATATTGATCATTTCCATTAATTTTACTAAATATTTTCCTATGTTTTATGCAGACTTCACAATAAACATTTTTAGTGGCCACACACAATATTTTGTCATGTTGATATATCACAATTTACCAAATAATCTCCTAACATTGAACCACTCAGGTTTTATTACACTTTGTTGGTGGTTTTGGTTTTTTGAGGTCTTTTTTGGCGATTACAGATAATAATACAGTGAACATCTTTAAACATCTTCACTTACATTCTTTATTTTTTTGCTTCTGCTAAATTTCCAGAAGTGATACCTTAGAATGTGTCCCTATAAGCTCTTGCTAAAACTCATTTTCAAAAATCCACAATGTATTTTTAAAAATCTCTAACATTAATAGATTTTGTGGCTAGTTACCCTTGGGAAAAAGGGCTGAGCATACATAAAAGTTCATGGCACTCCAGAGCAAAGTATTTATTATAATTCTTTACAAGGAGACTCCATTTAGGCCTCTTAAATTGCCAGCGGCTCACTTAGATCTTTTTCAGTGTATAAAACAGGGAAATTTCATAAAGTCTGAATGCCATTAGATTGATTCTGTACTTTTTCCTTCATGCCATACAAGCTGTGAAGCTTCTGAGAAAAAAGGGCAAAGAGAAAACAGAATATAGTAAAAGCGTCCTAAGAATGGGAAATTCTCTCTGACAGGTTATTTTGGAGGGAAATCAGAATATGAATAATCCCACCTATTTTTGGTAAAAGAAAAGAGGAGAGTCATCACCCCAGAGAGCATCACGACAAAGGGGACAAGAACTCTTGCTGCCAAGGCAGCCCAGGTGCACAGCCAGAGATGATCTACTTCCCAACTGATGTCACGACGCGCGTCTGCAGAGGGCCACACAGCATGATGGTTCAAGTGCTGCCCCTTGAAACTAGAGGCTGGCATGGAACTCGCCCATCTCAGCCTAGGGCTGCAGGAGCACAGAACAAATTCTGAAGGCTTCCCAGGGCTGACTTCTTCAGGTCGCCAGTCTGACCTGAACGTTTCACCCAGCAGCTAGACACTGTGCCAGGATGGTGACTGCTGATTCTCCGTGTGGTGGCGGCACACAGAGTAGGAAACATTTGCATATATATATATATACTTCATCATTATTATTATTATTATTTTAAACAATACTCTGTATCTTGCAAAGCTCTGTGAGAGCTGGTGAAGCAAACCCAGGCTTGGCAGGGAGTGGAAACCTGGCTCTAACACTCAAGCATGCCAGGCTTCCCCAGTATGGCTGCACGCTTAACGCAGGCCTGCTTACGATGTTGCAGAGTTTTAAAGGTGGGATGGGTCTGGGAGGCTATCTATTTAAACTTCTTCATTTGACAGATGAAAAAATGAGCCCCTGGGGTGCCTAGGTGGCTCAGTAGGTTAAGCGTCTGCCTTCAGCTCAGGTCACGATCCCAGGGTGCTGGGATGAACCAACCCCCCAGGCAGGCTTCCTGCTCAGTGGGGAGTCTGTTTCTCCCTCTCCCTCAGCCCCTCTCCCTGCTTGTTCATGCTCTCTTTCTCTCTAATAAATAAAATAAAATCTCCAAAAAAAAGAAAAAAAAAAGAGCCCTGAAAAGTGGCAGGCAAAGCCAGGAAAAGAACCTTACAACTGCAGATTTTTAGTTCATAACTCTTTTCCGCTATCCAAGCATTTACCAACAGATGTTTCCTAACAGTTTACGGCAAGATGTTGGGTAGGTAAAGGGGGAGGCGGTGGTGGAGAGGTTCCACAGCCACAGCAGTCTAAGTAGTCAGGAAGGCACTGGGCTAACCAAGTTAAACTAGTTTTTTATTTGTTTTATTGCAGAACTTTTCAAAATCTTTAAACTATAACATGTAGTTAACTTGTGAGTAAAGAGATACAGTATGCACTGAACTAAGCAGTTCACTGAGTGGTTAGTGGGTTCCAGTCCTGCCTCTTCTAATTACTAGCTATGTGACGTGGGACAAGTTACTGAGCCTTGGTTTCCTCGATCGATAAATTGAGTACACTAAAAAAACTTACATAATAGGCTTGCTGTGTAGATTTAGCATAATAAACAGTGAAGAGATACATACTCTCATGTATACGTGGGTGTCAGTACATTACTAGAAATCTATAAAAGCCAATTCACAATGACAATCAATCATTCATTCATTCATTCATTCATTCAACATCCATGAACATCTGCCCTATGCCAGTCCTGTGCTGGGCCCTGGAGGTACAGAAGAGGAGCCTACAATCGGGGGGTGAAGACAAACACATGAGTAGATGGTTTTAAGCCTGCATTAAGTACTGTGACCAGGAGGAGCTCAGCGAGCTATGGGAGCCCAAAGAGGGGCACCCAATGACAGTCAAGGGGTGCTACTCCGCAAATGCCAGAAGGTGAGAAGGAGGAAAAAGTGAAGAAGGGCAGGGACGGGGAGGGCATCCCACACAGGAGGCTGTATTATAAGTACACTCCACTTAATCAGAAAAGTTGGGCATCCATACTTTTTGTTAAATGAAACACACCAAAGATCTTCAGAACCTTAGATCTGAAGGGATTCTAAGAGGTCCCTCGGTTTCAACTGACACCCAAAGGTATCCTTTCTACAGTGTCCCTAGGATGAACAGGTGAGGCGGGACAAATACTGGACCTCACGTGACCAGGGCAGTCCCGATTTATACCTGTTATCTAGCACAATTAACAGCATCCCATTTCACTCTCAAAAATGTCCTGATCTGGACAATAAATTACATGGTCAGCCTACCAAAGGATGGTCTCCCTGTCTCAGCTTGAACAATTCAGGTGACCCACAACTTCCCTGCAGACAATCCCTCGTGTCCAGATCTCTCTCACAGAGGGTTCCCAATCAAAGGCTAAAATGAAATGTTTCCCAAACCTCCCAACTGCTGGCACTCATTAGACTACCAAGCCTCACATGCAATAAATCAGATTCCTTACAGATCACCTTTCAGATGTGTGTAGGAAAAAGTGTAATTCACTCAATGCCTAGTCTTCTCTAGGCTCAGTAATTTATTCAACCTTCTCCAGGTTCTACCATCTCAAAGGAATCACCACCTCCCCAGTTCCTCAAGCCAAAACCTAGTAGTCATACTTGAGTCCCTCCTTTCCTTTTCCCCTTATGGGCTCAGATGTAGTTCCAAATATCAGACCACTTTTAGCATCTCTACTCCTACCACCCCGCTCCATGGCCCAAACGAGTCTCAACAACTATGACAAAACTCATGAAAAAGCCAGAGCGAGCTCTTTAAAATGTTAACTAGGCCCAAAAGCTTCTCACTGCAGACAAGAAGAAACCCAAATTTCTCTGAGTTACAAAGCCCTATGGAATCCACCTGTTGCCTACTTTTCCAACCTAACCGTCACTCCCCCCACACCCCATCACAATTCCCCTTGTTCATCCCCCCTTCATTACTGGTCATGCTGGCTCCTTCCTCGTCTAGGTTTCAGCTCAAGTGTCAGAGAAGCCATCCCAGACCCCACAAATAAAAGAACCAAAAGAACCTAACCATACTACACGGCAGGCACTTTTTATCCTGTTTCATTTATTCACAAGCCATTAGCATAGTCAGTTACAAGTTCACTTGTTTAGAGTCCTATAGAGTTATAACCTCCAAGAGAGTGCGGACTTATACCTGGTTCCCTTTTGTATCCACAGCACTTAGAACACTGCCTGGCCCACAGCACACACAAGATAAATATTTGTTTAATGAATAAATTCACCTGTTCCTGAGGTTTCCATGTTTTCCAAACCCCTCCCCACTTTGGGTGACCATTATCTGGGTAAATACCAATTGTAGATATAGTCTTTCAGTGGGGTATCTTTTCCTAAAGGAAGAGAGACTCGGCTCCTGGCTTATAAGTTTTACACAATAGGAACGGTCCTGAGCTGCTCTCAGGTGCTAAAAGGTCATGCCACCCTCAACATTATCGAGCACTGAGGCAAGCCATTTCCCCTCCTGGGCCATGGTTGCCTCATCTATAAGAGGAAGGTTTTTTTTTTTTTTGCCAGATGTTTTTGAAAATCCCATCGATTCTAAATTCTCATTTTGGGATAAGTTTTTCTTAAAGCTGGGTATCTCCTGGCCATGATTCCCCTACTGAATACTCAATCTTTGTCTCACTTTACAGGTTTACAATGCAAGCATCAACATCTGGGAGGGACAGGATGTCAGAATCATTATTACTTCTTCATCCAAGTCAGCTCTCAAAAGACCTATGACTTGGCAAGAAACTGAAGGATTCCTTAAAGAGACATTTCAAATCGGAGCCTCGGGAATGAACACCAGCATGCTTCAAATTCGTGCTCATTCTGATCAGGTGCCTTACTTTGGAACAGGCTAAAAAAAAAACTGGCCCTGTTATCCTATTATATTGGGTTCTCACCTTGCAGGGTTATCAAGCTTTGCTTCCTGAGCCTACACCACACACTGGCTCCTAAATCAGACAGACAACTACTCTTTTCAAAAACAGACACAAAATACAATGGTGTGACTATGATTTCTTCTTATCTTATCCAATCAGCCAGCCCAGTACTGCCCTTCCCAAATAACTCAGTTACAGGGTGAACCCACCTCAACCCTGATTGATTAAGCCAGTGTTCTCTTGCCAAGGAAAAGCAACTTTCCAACATGAGACGACAGTTCATACCAGGTCTGACTCCTGGAGCTTTCAAAAACTAAGTGCTCCAACAGATGATACCCAAATGGCATTCTTTCTTTGGGGGGGGGGGGAGCAGATATTTACTGCTTATTAAGTGACAGTTACCATGCCCAGAATATAGTAGAGTGTATTCTCTCCCACCATCACAGAACATACTTGGGAAAGGGAAAGGCATTCGACAAATACCTACACAAGTAATTATAAGTGAGATAAATGATATAAAGAGAAAGCACAAGAAACCACAAGAACAAATAAACGGAACAACCTAAATCTGGAATGTGGGACAAAAGAGGATCATTTCGAATGGATTTCCCAGAGTGAACATAGCTAAAACCAGACCATACAAAGCAAAAAGTTGAGTAGCCAGAGCATAAGAAGGCCCTTCACCAGACACTTTGCTCTAGTTGATCCCAAAATGAGTTCTTCCACATCTGCAAGATTCCTCTTAAATGTCTGTCCCACACGCAAGCCTTCTCCCCTGATCAACCTAACAATGACAGCTCTCCAGGCATCTCCCCTAACTTCTCCCCAGCTCTCCTTACCACGGCACCTGCCAATGCCCTTCCTAATTCATTTCTCAATGTTATGTTTCATGCTACCTACAGGACACTCCAGGATGGTATAGATCTCATATACTTTTATAATTTTATCTTATTTTAAGATTTTATTTATTTATTTGACAGAGAGAGACAGCGACAGAGGGAACACAAGCAGGGGGGATGGGAGAGGGAGAAGCAGGTTTCCCACTGAGCAGGGAACCTGATGTGGGGCTTGATCCCAGAATCCTGGGATCATGACCTGAGCTGAAGACAGACACTTAATGACTGAGTCACCCAGGTGCCCCTACTGTTATAATTTTAAAACTGATGATGTGTGTTTTCATTTTTATCTCTCTAAAACAATTGATATAAAAAATTCATAAGTCAGAAAAAACATCGAATTTTTGTTACCACATTCCTTAAACTCTGAGCACCTAAAGGGCAGGAGAGAGAGCTATCTTTCATCTCTGTATTCTCAGGAGTAACACAGTATCTAGAAGACATTTTTGATTGTTTGCTAAACAGACCACATTTTACATCAGAAAGCAAACTCTCAAACAGAGGGAGGTAGACTCATTTCATCACTGGAAGAAGTCAAAGAATACACCCCAGGGCTAATGGCAGATAATCAAGGAGGCATGAATCCAAACAACTCAAACAATATGTCCCTGTACATACTCAAAAGAACTAAAAGCAGGGACTCAGACACTTGAATGCCAATGTTCTTGGCAGCATTATTCACAAAAGCCAAAACAGCAATTAGATGTTAAATAGCTGGAAATGATACAATTGTCCATTAACGGATGAATGGGTAAAGAAAATATGGTCTATAGAAACAAAAGAATATTATTATTCAGCCTTAAAAAGAAATGAAATCTGATACATGCTGTAACATAAATGAACCTTGAAGACATTTTGCCAAGTAATGTAAGCCAGACACAAAAGGACACTTCCATGAGGCACCCAGAATAAAGAAATTTATAGAGACATAAGGTACAATCAAGGTTTCAAGGGGGTGGGAAGGTTTCAAGTGAGAATGGGAAGTTATTGCTTCCTGGGTAGAGAGTTTCTGTTTGGGATGATGAACAAACTCTGGAAATGTATAGTGATGATGACTGCACAACACTGGGAATGGACTCAATACCAATGAACTGTACATCTAAAAATGGTTAAAATGTTAAATTTTATGTTTTTGTGTATTTTACCACCCCCACGGAAAAAAAAAAAAAAAGGATATGTCACTGATATTCCTCAGGCCAAGGACTGTGAGATAATCCAAGAGGATTTATTCCACAATAGCAAATCCTTTCAAAATACCATTGCAACTTGGCAGCGTGCTGTATATGGCATTATCAAATCTTACAAATAGGCAATAGTAAAGCAAAGAAAATTTAACTCAATTTTCAATTAGAGATAGTGCACTGGGAGAAGCCAGCATAATGACATTTCTAAAAGACTTTCATAAAGACATTTCTAAAAGACATAATGACATTTCTAAAAGACATTTCTAAGTACTATATTAGATGGTTCTTCGTACATTACTTAATTTGGTCTTTACAATACTCTACTAGGTAGGCATTATTACCCTTACAAGAAACTGATTAAAACAAGCAAAATGCTAGTTACAGTGAAGGAAAAAAAAAATAATAACCACAGCATTGTGCTGGAGTAAAAGGAATGAACAAACAAAACTATAAAATCAGCACTAGCAGTAGGCAAGATAAAACTTGTGGTCTATACCTACCATATTATCAGATTGACTGCCTTAAAAAAAAAAAAAGTTAACATTCTCCTGAGAATTATAACAGGACCTGAAAGTCAATACTGAAGGGAAAAGAAAATGAACCAGTACCAACTCCAAGATGACCCAGATGTTGGAATCATCAAAGACTTTAAAGCAGCTGTTATAACCATCAGCCATGAAGTAAAGGTGAATATTCTTAAAATGAATAGAAAGACAGAAAGATAGGCATTCTCAGCAGAGAAACAAGAACTATTTTTTTTTTTTAGATTTTATTTATTTATTTGGCAGAGAGAAAGATCACAAGTAAGCAGAGAGAGGGGGGGAAGCTCGATTTGGGGCTCGATCCCAGGACCCTGAGATCATGACCTGAGCCGAAGGCAGAGGCTTTAATCCACTGAGCCACCCAGGCGCCCCAAGAACTATATTTTAAAAAGAAACTTTAGAATTGCAAATATAATATCTGAAATTAAAAGCTCACTGGAGGGGCACCTGGGATCGAGTGCCGCATCGGGCTCCCAGCTCCATGGGGAGTCTGCTTCTCCCTCTGACCTTCTCCCCTCTCATGTTCTCTCTCTCAAATAAATAAATAAATTCTTAAATTAAAAAAAAAAGATTCTCTCCTTCTGCCCCTCCCCCTCTCAAAAAAAATAAAATCTTTAAAAAAAAAAAAAAAGCCAGAAATTAGTAACAACAAATGTATAAGAGAATAGTAATTCAAATTGCTGAAACCATGTGACCAGAAAAGAATGAAAGTACATTTTCTAAATGATGAAAGAAAAAAAGTGCCAACCCAGAGCCCTGAATTCAGTGAAAATAGCCTTCAGGAATGAAGGGGAAGTAAAAACATTCTCAGATGAGGAAAAACCAAGAGAATTCATGGATATAAGACTTGTTCTCAAATAAATGCTAAAGGAAGTTATTTAGGCTGAAAGGAAATGATACCTGACAGAAACAGGGAACTTCTGGAATAAAATGCAACAGAAATGATTTGGGTAAATATATTTCTTCTTTAAATTAAATATATGTGTGTGTGTGTGTGTGTGGATGTTGCAAGCAAAAATTGTAACATCATCTCAAGCCTTTTCAATGCATGTAGATGTATGACATCTGACAACTATAGCATAGGGGTAAAGGAACCTATGTGGTTATAAGGCACTTATATTTACTTGAAGTGTTAAAGTATTAACCCTTGTGACAGACCATGAGAAGTTAGGTATACATATGGTAATCCTTACAGCAACTATTAATAATTCTAAAGAAAGAGCCAAAAGCAACAAATTAAAATGAAATATGTAAATGGAATACACAACTATATGTTCAAAAGTGGCTTTAAGAGACATAGAAGAGAGACTGAGAAAGGCTGACCAACACCTAACGGGAGTCCCTGAGGGAGATAAGTGAGAACAAGGGAAAGGCAGTATTCAAAACAATAATGATTAAGAATAGTCTGGAGTTGTTTAAAAAAAAAATGCCAGTCCTCAGATCGGGATGCCCAACGACACTCAAGCCAGATAAATGAAAGAAATCAACTCCTAGAAGTATCTTAGACCAACTGTATAATAACAAAGACAGGATTTAATCTTAAAAGCAGCCAGAACCAGGGGCACCTGGTTGACTCAGTCGGTTGAGGGTCCAACTCTTGATTTTGGCTCAGGTCATGATCTCAAGGTCATGGGATCAGCCTGGCTGGGGCCAAGGAGCTCCACACTCTGCAGGGAGTCTGCTTGAAGTTCTCTCTCTCTCCCTCTGCCCTTTCCCTCTGCTCTTTCCCCCAGCCTGTGCAATCGTGTGCAGGTGCGCGCTCTCTCTCTCAAATAAATAAATACATCTTTAAAAAAAAAAAAAGGGTATCCAGAACCAGATCACCTGCAAAGGAACAGCAATAGACTATGTATGAATGGCAACAAGAGAAGCCAGAAAACAGTGAATTCATCCTTTCAGTGTGCGGAGAAAACATACTGCCAACCTGAAGTTTTTACTAAGTGAAAATATCTTTCAACAATAAAACAAAATTAAAGATATTTTCAAACAATTAATAACAAGAACATTTACTACCAAAAGATACCCTGTAGTCAGAAGATATATTCTGTCTGAGATGCAGAAAGGAAGGCACAGATAGTAGTAATGTAAGCAGTAACCAAATATGGATTATATAGAAATGGACTAAAAATAACTAAGTACCGGAGGAAGAGAACAAATTAGAATGAAATAGTAGATATCAGTAATACATAAGTTGGATAGGGATGATTAGAGCAAGGTCCTAGTATTATACAGCAGGAAAATTAAGGGACTAAAATTTAGACTTTAAATGTGAGCATTAAAATAGTTAAACTAGTAAGTGAAGAGACATACAGTATCTAAAGTCTAAGGAGACAAGTTGGAATAATGAAGAAATAGAAAAATATGCAAGAAATTGAAGAAAAAAGAAGAAAAAAAACAGGATAAAGACAAAGCAAAGAATAAAATGGCAGAAATAAAGCCAAATATATCAGTAATCACAATAAACTATATATAAACAAAAATAAACTACCTCTTGACTGACAGACAAAAACTGTTGGAATGGACTTTCCAAAAACGGTCACACACTCTTTACAAGAGATATACCTAAAAACAAAGATACAGAAAGATGGAAAATGAAAAGATGAAAAGGTATATATTACACAAAAGAAAGCTCGTGCGCCCATATAGATAACAAAAAATAGATTTGAAGATAAAACTTATTAGAGAAAAAGAGAATCCCTATATGTCAAAATTCAACAAGAAAGATACACTTCTACACTTAGGCAATTACACTTCCAAGCTTAATAGCAAAGCTTTGAAAGATACAAAGCAAAAACGGACAGAATCACTAAGAGAAATGATATTGCAAACGGACAGAATCACTAAGAGAAATGATACTGCACGTTAGAAAATATTTAGATAGAAGCAATTACAAATATATTACAAAACTTGTGGAACTAGAGGGATCATTTAGAAAGAAATCCGTAGATCGAAATGCTAAAAAAGATAGCTCAAAACTTTCAAAATGAAGTATCAAACTTGAGAAGTCCAAAAGAAAAAAAAAATAAGTAGCAAAGAAGTTAAGTGACTTTTCTCAAAACCAGCTGGTTTGTGGCAGAGCTGAGGTTTAAAACTAGGTCTCCTTTCACTCAAAGGCTGTGATCTTTTCCTTGGGTTTTTCTGAATAAAGAAGCCCCAAAAATCAGTTTGAGAAAGAAAAGTCTTGGTGGTCGTGTGAAAGAAGAAAATTCTTAAAGCTGAACTGACATCCAGGAAATGGTGGTTAAGCTACCAGAAAAGTAAAACTTCTAACATCAAAAATGAGGTTGAGCAATTTATCCACCGGGCACATGTTTTGAGTTATTTTAATTTACTTTTCCTACATACTGGAACGTGCCTTTCTGAACAGTTTCTGGCATGGCTTATACTGTTTAACTAAGTAAAGCTTTTCTAAAAATTATTTTTGGGGTATGACCTCAGAATCTTGCTGGGCCCCAAAGCATTTCTCATCACAATCCATGCACATTTAGGTAACTGAATCAGAGCCTTACTAATGGTTCTCTTTCTGGCTTAGAGTCTTTGCCCAGTTGTGATTATGTAAGAGACCGTCAGGCTGTATCATTCCCTGTCTTTTGTCTGGTCCAGCATCATTTGAATAACGCAGCACCCAGCATTGACTTGGGCAGGAGAGAGCTGTCCCAAAACTGTTTTTTACTTAAAAAAAAAAAAAAAAAAAAAAGACAAAAGATGATGAGTGGTAATTCTGATTCCTCATGGAAATTGGTTTTCAGTTAAAAAGAACTTCTCAAAATAATCTAGCCTCCTCCTTTATCAAGGACACCTATTCAAAAATGTGTTTCGTTAGTGTTAACAAATTCAGAAAGTGCCAAACCACAAACCATGAGATAATCACTGTTTCTCAGGCTCCCACCGAGAGCAACTATTTTCGCCCCACCCCATGGCCATCCCTCACGTCAAAGATTTATGAGCTTTTTTAATAACATACTTATTTAAATGAAGTATACTTTTTAAATATTAAATATTTTAAACACTACCTTTATTTCAACAATAGAAGGTTATCTTGAGTAAAATACCCCAAAACAAAAACAACAACACAGCAACCAAAACTAGCCTTAATCCTTTCGAGGATTTAATAGCTATCTACCTTTTAAGACACTTGTTTCAAATTGGGCATTCAAATAATAATCACAACAAAGAAAACTTCAACATGGACATATGCTCGGTTTTAAAACATTAAATTCACACAGTTTCAGATATTTTTGTCGGTAAACCCTAAAAGCCAGTTCTATGTCTTGCCTCAAATCTTTAAAATTTAAAAAAAAAAAAAATCTACCTAAGATGATAGCAGCAGCAGCATAGGTTTTGGATCTCCCCAAATGTATACATAAAACCAGACAGAACAACTGAATAACAACATCAAAAATCCAAGAATGATGTGCACAGCCAAAGCCATTATCTGAGGTCTTGCCACTGGGTTCAAATGGGAGTCTGATCAGGGCTGTGGATCCAGCTACCAGTTTGCAAGAAACGCAGAGGACAGGGAAACCAGGTAAGCTGCACCATGAGAGGGCAAACAACGAGACTGACCATAGGAAAGTCCACAGGTTAATCACCCTGGATTCTTCCAGAGATACATTGTTAGGGACAGAAAAATGGGGGAGGGGAATGGAACAATGGAAAGGTTAAAAGAGTTTTCGTTTTGTTTTTTTTTTTTAAGGTTTTATTTATTTATTTCACAGCAAGATAGAGACAGCCAGAGAGCACAAGCAGGGGGAATAGCAGAGGGAGAGGGAGAGCAGGCTCCCTGCTGAGCAAGGAGCCCAACGTGAGGCTTGATCCCAGGACTCTGAGATCATGATCTGAGCCGTAGGCAGAGGCTTAACTGACTAAGCCACCCAGGTGCCCCAAAAGACTCTTGAAAAAGGCACAAATTTACCCTTAAATGGATAGGATTAAACCACCGTAGCCTTGGGATGTACACATGGTGATATACTATAAAGAAATACAGGGAAGCATTTACTTTAAAAAGCAGGATAATGGCAACTTTAGGAAAAAGGCAATAAGGCTGTGGTTCATGGAGGGGGTTACTGGGGCAGGCAGAGAAATTCTAATTCCTGACTTAGGTGATGGTTACAATCATGTTCACCTTAGGATAACTCAATAAGCTAAACATTTGCTGTGTGTGGTTTTCTGTATGTGCATTGGTTTTTTTTTTTTTAAGTAGTTTTTTTTTTTTAAGGAAAATTTGTATCACTGATATAACCAGTCATAAAAAAGAAGGCTTATAACATTTAAAATAATTTACATTTATTTAAAAGTTATATGAAACATTTAAAATAATTATATGAAAATAAATAATATTACAAAATAATTGCATGGAAGTAAACAATATTACTAAATTCTAGATAGCTACTGTAGCCTGGGGAAGGTTCCAAGGCCAATTTTGTCTGTTTAACAGGAGACTAACAAGGGTTGCTGAGTGTTAATGACATGCTCCCCCTGAAATGAGACTTCTGTCTTGACTTACACAGGTCTTGAAAGAGATCTGAAAAGGGAGTAACTTGCTCACTCCGTGATTCAGGATCATCTTATGCTTTGCCTAATACTATCTTAACTCATCTCCTGTTTCACATCAAGTCTTCTCCTGGACCATCCCATGTCTTATGCTTCTGGAAACTCTGGGTTAATAAAAGGTCTGGTAGGGGCGCCTGGGTGGCTCAGTCGGTTAAGTGGTTAAGCATCTGCCTTTGGCTCAGGTCGTGATCCCAGGGTCCAAGAATTCCCTGAGATGGAGCTTCTGCTGGGGTCCCTGATCAGCAGGGAGCCTGTTTCTCCCTCTCCCTCTGCCCCTCCCCATGCTCATGCTCTCTCTCTCTCTCTCCCTCAAATGAATAAATATTAAAAAAAAAAAGAAATGATCTGATGCATGAGGGTATGTCAGACCTAAGAAGGGGTTGAAAAACAAAAACTTAGCACTCTCAAATCATCAACAGATTCATTTTATTCATTCCAGCCCTTTCTAAACACGCTTAAAAGGTTTGCTTTTCCATTATGAGCATTTAAGCAAGAAACCAACACTAGGCTCCTGTGAGAGCTGCTCGTTATCGTCCTAGTTACGGGCACACACACTTCGCTAGGTCCTCACGGGCATCCTCAGAGCCTAGCGATAATCTGCCTGTGCCTTTATGCCTAATGTGCTTGGAGCTTCTCGAGTGACAAGAGGCCCTGTATCTGCAAGAGCAAATTACAAAAGTAAGTTTACAAAGGCCCTCCGTCATCTGAACTCTGTATCTTAAAACAAGGCACCACATCCTGAGCTGCTGGCTCAACACTAGGCCAATGTGACCTCAGAGCCCTTAAAAAAAAAAAAAAAAAAAGTATATCAGATTACATAATAGACTTAGAATAAAAATTTGTAATGAGCAAAAAAAAAAAAAAAAAACCCTGAAATT
>CM052799.1:40611559-40636243 GCA_028533885.1 Nasua narica
GGCACGTACTGCATGGAGCACTGGGTGTGGTGCATGAACAATCAATCTTGTAACACTGAAAAATTAAAATAAATTTGGGAAAAAAAAATTTAAAAAAAAAAAAAAAAAAAAGAAAGTCATGGTTTCCAAACTGTCCAGATCACCGGCATCAGCAGCATCTGGGAAATGGTTAGAAATATAAATTCCCTGAGCCCACCCCAGGACTTGCTGAATTTAGGGATAGACCACACAATCATTATCTTACGTGATTTGATGCACACTATAGATTCGCCTGAACTTCTAATGGTAGCTGATTGGATCAAGGGTGACTACGTGAGTGAAGCACAGCTAAGCCACAGGCTCCCGTGGCCTCCGCTAGGCTGTGGAGTGGGACCGAGGAGCTGGACAAGCCAGGCCTCCTCTTTGTGACGGCTGAGCGGGGTAACAGTGAGAGCGTGAGTGTTGGTGGCACTGTCAATGCTGAGTGAAGCTGTGCTGTGGCGTTGAGGCCATGAAGGGTCCTGGGCTTACTGCAAACAGGAACGGAACCTGGATGAAGCAGAAGCTGTGTGGGGGCGGGGGAGGCAAGGAGAGACACTGAGCAAGGCACCCCAACTGCAGAAGAAGTAAGTGTGCGGGAAACAGCCAACGTCTCGGGGAGGTGGGCAGTGAACCAGGACGGCACCCAAGTGAAGATCAAGAACACCTGGTTCAGAATCTTTAGGTTCTGGTTCTTGTCTCGACAGTGTTTCAGTCCCTTCTGAAATGGAAAAGTTAACTTTTCTGCTGCTCCTGTTCTCTTTGTGAATCCTTACAATGTATCTCTTCTTCGAATTTTCTAAAGGAAGCCTTTTTGTGTGTGTGTGCCTTCAAAGAGGGAGAGAAGTGAGACCAAACTTATAAGAAAAGAAAACAAACAACAAGCAAAAAATGAAAAGTTCTCTGTATGTAAGTTTTCCTCATTGACTTCAGCATAAATTAGCAAAACTAAAAAGCCTAAGTTAATAAAGCTTTCCAATCAGGTGATTTCAACACACAGTGGCTCTGAGAAATGCCTAATGAAGAACCACATGGCAGCATTTTCCTGCCTCTAATTATTTGGACTTCTCATTTTTACTCTCTAAATATACATAGGAAAGTGTCGTATTAAAAATAAAAATCTTGGGCTGCCTGGGTGGCTCAGTCAGATAAGCATCTGACTCTTGATTTTGGCTCAGGTCATGATCTCAGGGTCGTGAGATTGAGCCCCGCGTCAGGCTCTGTGCTTGCAGAGAGTCTGCTGGAGATTCTCTCTCTCCCTCTGTCTTTGCCCCTCACCCCGCTCATGCGTGCTCATGCATATGCTTTCTTTCCAATAAATAAATAAATCTTAAAAACAATAAAAAATAAAAAGCTTTGGAATGCTCATTTTAGATAATAAATTGGTTAACAGTTGTAATAATCATAACTAATAATTTTTGAGCTATTGCTACGTAGCAAGCAATGTTCTAAGTAGTTCACATGTTTTGAATTATTTAATGCCAATTCCACAAGGAAAGAATTTTTATCTGTTTTGTTCTCAAGCCTAGAATCATGCTTGGTTATTAGTCAATATGCAACAAATACTTATTGAATCAATTAAAGTGGATCACCATAAAATCCAACATGGAGTTGTTATTATCTCCATGTCACAGACCCTCCTGGCTGTCAAAATGGGAAGTCGCATCCTGAAAATCTATGTGAGCATAACACTGTCAGGCAGCAAGTTTCTGAGACAAAGAACCTGACCTGCAGGACTCATCTCACAAATGTTTTGAAGCATTGTTATTTGAAGAATGTTGATGTTCCATGTTAATGACTCATTCATTTACTCAGCAAATATTTACTTACATATACAAGCTGTGTATTGTTATAGGTATGGAGGACATAGCCTTGAACATTAAAGATTCTCTACTTGCCCCCATGGGGAGAGAGGTAAAAAAAAAATTAATTTCAGGTAGTGACTAGTATATGAAGACCATAAAGGAGGTGATGTGCTACGGCATAATAGGGAAGGATTGCTTTATATGTGGAGATCAGGAAAGGCTTCAATGAAGAGGTAATACTTGTGTTAAGACCTGAATGACAAGAAGGAGCCAGTCATGAAAAGGGTAGAGCATCAGAGATGGAAGGAACAGCAGGTGCAAAGATCTCCGGGTAGATTATGCTTGTGGTGTCCCAGGAGCATGAGAAGGACACTGTGGGTGGAACATGGTGAGTGAAGGACACTTGATGGAGGATGAAATGAGAGGAGCAGCCCGACGGTCTTCTCAGCCATACTGGCAGCCAGCAGGTGTGTGCTCTGATCTCCCTCCAAGAATGGACCTGCCGAAAGGAGTACAGTCAACTGACAGCCTCTAGCAGCAGCTGATCCTGTGGGATCAGCCAGTATTTAAACTGAGGACACCTTCTTCCTGGGCCGCTCCAGCCAATGACTGGCCGCAGTGGGAAGACCAGGCCCTGGCCATGTTGGCTTTGTGCAAGACGTCTCTAATGAGCAATCTTTGCTCTTGAAGTTCCCATTGTGCTTCTTAGATCTTCTCAGCGCTGCACTGTATTGATTCCCCGGAGAAACAGAACCAACAGAAGATAGATATAAACATTGGCACAGAATAGATACAGACAGAGATAATGAGATTTTAAAAAATATTTTGTTTATTTATTTGACAGAGAGAAAGAGCACAAGCAGGGGGAGAAGCAGACTCCCCACTGAGCAGGGAGCTTGGGGCTCGATCCCAGGACCCTGGGATCATGACCAGAGCCAAAGGCAGACTGTTAACCAACTGAGCCACCCAGGAGCCCCGTGAGGTTGTTATAAGGAAGGGGATCATGTGAATACAAAGGATGAAAAGTCCTGTCAGCCGCCATCTGCCTGCTGAAGACCCAGGAAATCTAGTGGTGTTCTTCCAAAGCCTGAGAGTCAGAGAGATGGTGGCACAGATTCTAGTCCAGGTCTGAAAGTTTGAGAACCATCAAGGGTTAAGAGCAGAAGATCACTGTTCCAGCTCCAGTAGTCAGAAAACTAATTCAACCTTCCTCCACTTTTTTGTTCTATTCAGGCCCTCAAAGGATTGGATAATGTCTTCCCACACTGGAGAGGACCTTTTGTTTTAATCAGTCCACCAGTTAAAAAATCAGTTTAAATACTTCTGAAACACCCTCACAGACACCCTCGGATATCATGTGTAACCAGGTATCTGGACATTCCACGGCCCAGTCAGGCCGACATGTGAAGTTACCCATCATGAGCACTAGATTCAGAGGCTTTTCCTGCACGGTTCTTCTTGGCTCCTTCTAGGAAGGAAGGTGAAGGTGAAAGAAGGCACAGGTGTCATGCTTGTATTGCAGTCTGGAAGCTTGTGATGCCAACCCCTTCTCATTCTCTCTCCCTTTGTGGTTTTCACAGCTGTTACCACCAAGAAATCTGCGTTTCTTTCTTTTTTTTTTTTTTTAAGATTTTATTTACTTATTTGAGAGAGAGAAAGAGAGCACAAGCAAGGGGAACGTTGAGAAGCAGGCTCCCCACTGAGCAGGGGACCCCCCCCCCAAACGTGGGGCTCTATCCCAGGACTCTGGGATCATGATCTGAGCTGAAAGCAGATGTTTAACCGCCTGAGCCACCCAGGCATCCCTCTCCTACATTTCTAATGAAATCCTGGTACTTGTTTTTGAGAGGAGCCCCCTGACAGTCAGGTGATAAGGTGGGTTTTGAGATGGGGTCACCCACTGCCTGGGTGGCAGTGAGGACTCCCATCTTGAGTGGCAGGTGGGGTATGTCCCTGGCACAAGGTGGCTAACCCAAATGCTAAAAATTTTACTGGTGGTGACCTGGGGAAATGTCCACGTGGAAAGAAAGAAATGTCTACACCAGTGTGCTGAGTCAGGAATTTGAAAGGTCAACAGGTACAGTATATCCAAGGATATGGGATTGTCTGGTCATTACCAAGTTGCCTTGACACCCCCTACAAAGGATAATGAAAAACTGAGGGCAGTTAACAGACAGTTGAAAAACTGAGTGTGAGGAAAACAAAAACTGAGTGTGAGAGCCAGAGGGTCTCCCGGATAGCTTCAAAGAGGCCCTTATCCATTATTGTGCAAGACGAGACCCAGCGGAGTGACAGGCTGATGGTCTGACCATTGGAACCCAAGGCTCCAGAGATGTCTGGACACTCAGCTATGACAGGTCTCCTATGCTAAAGTGAGGGATCAGGTTGGAAAAACCTTGGACCTGAAATGTGGGGCAGGGACATCTAAGTGGGTGCCCTTGGGCAATGTGGCTCTATGGACTTCTCTGAATGCCCAGAGCCTGTGCAGGTGGCCTATGTCTTCCCATTGAGAACGAGCAGTTCCCCCATGTGGGAAGACACTGCAGAGCCTTCTTCCTTCTTCCTTCCTTACAAGGCGACAGGTTCCCCTGATGCCAGCCCCACTTCTGTAGCTGCCAGGCTAGAAACAGGATTAAATCCCAGGATAGCCAAACTGAAGAAATACTGGGCCTGATAAAGGAGGAAATCAATTTTATGTGAGAAGAGATGCAAGAATTAACTATCGTGGTGGAGACATTGGAACACCTTTTACATTGTTGACAGGAATGTAAGATGGCACGGCCACTTTGATTTTAGCCATTCTGACAGGTGTGAGGTGAACTCTAATTGTAGTTTTGATTTGCGTTTCCCTGATGAACGATGTTGAGCATCTTCTCCTGTTCTGTTGGCCATCTGGTTGCCTTCTTTGGAGAAATGTCTGTTCGTGTCTTCTGCCCAGTTAAATCAGATTATTTGTTTTTTGGGTTTTGAGTTGTATACGTTCCTTATATATTTTGGGTGCTGACCCTTTATCAGATATGGCATTTGCAAATATCTTCTCCCTTCCTGTAGGTTGTCTTTTAGTTTTGTTGATTGTTTCCTTCTCTGTGAAGAGGATTTTTATTTTGATGTAGTCCCAATAGTTTATTTTTGCTTTTGTTTCCCTTGCCTCGGGAGACATATCTAGAAAAATGTTGCCATAGCTGAGGTAGAGAAATTACTGCCTGTGCTCTGTTCTAGGATTTTTATGGTTTCAGGTCTCACATTTAGGTCCTTAGTCCATTTCGAACTTACTTTTGTGTATGGTGTAAGAAAGTGGTGCAGTTTCATTCTCCTGCATGTAGGTACAGCCACTTTGGAAAACAGTTAGGCAGTTACCTCTATAGGTTAAAACAGAATTACAATATGACCAAACCGTCCCACTCCTAGTTTATCCCCAAGAGAAATGAGAACATATGTCCACATGAAACTTGTACGTGAATATTCATCTGTTCTTCATAGCAACATTCTTCCTAATAGCCAAAACGTGACAGTTTGGGCAAGTAAGAATCCTGTTTGGATTTATTCCAGAAGCCAGAAGACTCACCGAGGACGGTATCCCATGGGAGGGCCCAGAGGACGCTTGTTCACCAAGGCCGTCAGGCATGTGCTGGGCAGAGGGTCACCGTTACCCGTCAGCGGTTCCGTCCAGTGGAAGCTCGCCTCTGCTGGCCAGGCCCGATGGGGCGGGGCGGCCACAAAGCTGGAGCTTGCAGATAGTGATGGAGATGACAGGGGCTTGAAGCAAGACAAGCCAACTTATGGCCTTTATCCCTAGCAGCCGGGGGATGGCATTCGTGTAGCCACAGCAAATCAAAGGGGCAGCCACAGAGACTTGCCTCACAGGGCGTGTGTGGGGGCAAGAGAGGTGAGACCCCAACAAAGGTGCCGATTAACATCTACAGTTCGAAGGAGGCTCAGGGTGGCCAGCCCACTGAAGAGTGACGGCAACAGCAAGCTCAATCCTGGCCTCAATCGCAGCCTCTGTGCTTGATGTGGCGCAGTTGTCAGAGGGCATTAGGAAGGCCGCGGGTATATAAAGTGCCGCTGTGGACTCGGCAGGTATATGGGGGCTTTTTTTGGTTTGTTTTTTGTCTTCCTATCCTAATCAGGAAGAAGGACTAGAAAGTCTTCACATTAAAGTGGAATGAGTATATGATCTCACTGATATGTGGAATTTAAGAAACAAAACAGAGGATCATAGGGAAAGAGAAAAATAAAACAAGATGAAACCAGAGAGGGAGACAAATCATAAAAGACTCTTAATCATAGGAAACAAAGGGGTGGAGGGATAGGGTAACTGGGTGATGGGTATTAAGGAGGGCACGTGATGTAAACACCATTAGGTGTTAGCTAAGACTGATGAATCACTGATCACTACCTCTGAAACCAGCAATACATTGCATGTTAATTAATTGAATTAAAAATTTAAAAATAGCTTTAACTTAAAAAAATAAAGTGGAATGAGTAAACTATTACTTGATAAGACAAACCAAATTCCACCCGTAGGTGCTGATAGCCTCTTTTTCCCCTGGGGTCCTTGAATTGAGAATGGTTCTTACAATTTTTTAAGGTTCGTAAAATAAGAACTACAATGAAATCAAAAAAGAATATGCAACAGAGATCACAGGTAGCTCACAAAACTTAAACTATTTGTCATTGGGCCCTACACAGAAAAAATTTTCCAATCCCTGCTTTACAGTTTTATTCTTGGCGTCTGTTAGCGTTCATGCCCTGTGTCATAATATAGTTTGAAGAGAACTGGATTAAATTCCAATGTTCTAATAGAACACTGATGATATTATGTTAACCAGACCGGATGAGCAAGAGGGGGCTAGCACACTGGAGGTGTTTGTAAGAAACACACACTCCAGAGACAGGAGATAAACCCACGAAGAGTCAGGAAATTTCCGTCTCAGTAAAGGTGGGTTCGCTGGTCACACCTGTGCCAGGACCTTTACTTCTTCAAAGCGAAAGACATATTGCTTCCTCATGCATCCCCAACTTGAAGAAGGAAATGCCAGGGCTGATGTGATTCTGGAAAGAGCATATTCTACAACTAGGACGATTGATCTAGCCCATACACCAGGTAATGTGGGAGGCCAGGTTTAAGTGGGGCTGGTGGAAGAAAGAGCTCAGCAGCAGGAAAGAGGCAGAATGGAGAGGATGGTAAGCCCAAGTGAAAGAATCACACTAGGCTTCTGGGATTTTGCAACAAAGTCATGTCATGCACAACAGAGAATGACTGTGATAGTTAATTTTCTGTCACCTTGACTGGGCCATGAGGTGCCTAGATATTTAGCCAAACATTATTCCAGGTGCTTCTGTGAGGGTGTTTTGGGATAAGATTAACCTTTAAGTTGGTAGACGGACTGAAGCAAATTGTTCTCCCTGGTGGGCCCTGCCTAATCAGTTGACGGCCTGGCTGTCATGAAAGCCCATCCTCCACTGAGTAAGAGACAGTTCATCCTCCCTGACTGCTTCTGAACTGAGACATCAGCTTTTTTCCCTTTCAGGCTTAAACTGAAATATTTGTTCTTACAGAGTCTCGAGCCTGCCAGCCTTTGAACTAAAACTGCACTGTTCTCTCTCCCAGTTCTCAGGCCTTTGGACTTAGACATAGACATATACTGTCAGTTCTCTTGGATCTCCAACTTCCCACTCACCCTGCAGATCTTGGGACTTGCCTGCCTCCATAGTCATGTGAGTCAATTCCCCATAATAAATCTTTTTCCATATATATATATATATATATATATATATATATATATCCTGTTGGTTCTGTTTCTCTTGAGAACCCTGACTCATACAATTATGCATCTTTTAAAAAGCAGCTCTTGATGTGCTCCTAAGCCCTGGTAGAGATAAAATGGTTGAATACCAAGTAATCTGGAACTGCTTCTTAACTGCTTCTGCCAGACCTACCAAGTCCTAAGGTTGGACAAGCTCAACAGCAGTCCATCATGAAATGGAAATGGTACATCCAAGATCAAGTCCAAACAAGACCTGATAACATGAGTAAGCTGCACAAAACCACCATTGCACTAGTGCCCCTCCCCCACTCATATCTAGGATCATGGAGAGGTCTCTTATGACCTACAGAGTTAGGAGAGAAAAAAAGCCGAACATGAGTTTTTGGAGGAGTGGGCTCAGGATAAGGATGCAACCTGAAGATGGATGGTGACTGCATCATAACCATACTCAGGATTGGCCTTGAAAAATGGTGACAATGGAAAATATTTGCAATAAACAAAGTCTGAGCTACGCCTTTTGTAAGGTAGTAAGAATGCGTACAGTTTTAGCAATCAAGGGGTGGTAGTAGAAGTGGGCCCACTTATTATCACTCCTAATGACCCACAAGGGACTTTATTCCAACCATCCCTAGAACTCTGGGCTCTGCAAAGTTGGAGGTCCTGGTCTCCAAGCGAGTGAATTTTTCCCTTAGACACAGGAAAGATCCCATTGACCAAAAGTCATGGCTGCCCTCAGGGTATTTTAGATTCCTTTTGTGCAGAGACCAGTAGGCAATACAGGAATCTCTAACTTGGCAGGGAAATTGACTCTGATTATCAGGAAAAGTGTGAGGGATCTTTTCAAAACTGCACAATGGCACCATCTTTCACTTAGGGTAAAATTTACCATATCCTCCATCATCTGGTCCTCGGCTACCTTTCTGATCTCCTTTCCTTTTTATCTTCCCTTTGTTCACTCTGTTGTAGCCACGTAATTTCCTTGCTGCTTAGTAAACACATACACTTTCCAGACTAGGGTTTTTTTTTTTTTATCCAGTTTCATTAGATAAAAGGGGCAAGAAGACCCTCAGAAGTACCTCAAATGGGAGCTGGAGGGTGGGAGAGATTCTAGATAAAATGCTCTTATTTATACAGAGTTGATTGGTGAATTGTATGCATACCTCTAATTTCTAGCCTAAGTACCCTCAACTAGGGATTTCTCATCAATATTTTCCACTTACTCCTTAATAATTCAACAGCTTGAAGAGAAGGTTGATACTTCCTGGAGAACCTACAAAGTTTCTGTCGTGGATAATGATCACTAATAATAGCAAAGTTTTTATTTTATTTTATTTTATTTTTTTATTTTTTATTTTTGGTAGGTATTATGCAATTCCAAGCACTGGGCTAAGCCTTTTACATTCTTCAACTCGTTTAATCTTTATAAAGTCTCTAAGAAGGAGATATTATTATCCCTATTTCACGTATAAAGAAAGAGGTTCAGAAAGGTGAAGTCATTTGCCTCTATCATACCTCTTGCAACTGGACAGCTTTAAGCACAGCTCTTTCTAAGCTTAAACCTACATTATTTTGTCAACCATTTGCTTCCCTTTAAGAGAAAGAGGTCGGATTACTGCCATTAGTTCATTTGTCCATTAATTCAATAAGTGTTCACTGAGTGTTTATTATGTATTAGGCTTCGGCCTAATTTTGCTGATTCAGTGGTGAAAATTGGCAGGATCCTTGCCTTCATGGAGATCATACCCTAATGGTTTAGTAGGATCATGAGTCTAAGGTGTTCAGTTCTCAAAAGGGCAGCCCACACAGCATGTGCCCAAACTGAACATTTGCAGAGAAACTGACAACAACTATCTTTGACCTAGACCCTGGAGTCTAAATTGTTTATAGTAAATATATAACTGTAGTTAAAACAATGACCTTTTAGCTTCACCAACTGTGAAATGGGTATGATAATAGTAGGTTGCTTGCCAAGTGGTTGCAATCTCAAACAAGAAAATGTGTGAAAACTCTTGGAAAACTGTGAAATAGTCAACAAGGAGCAAAAGACTTTGCTATATTCTTTATTTAAAAATTCCAAACATAAAGTAGAGAGAATAGTACAGCAAACACCCAGATACCCATAAACAAGTTTCAACAATTGTCAAAGCAAGGCCAATCCTATTTCATCTCCAGCTACCTCCTCCCTCCCATCACCCATTTTTTGGAAGCAAAGCCTTGACAGCATATATCCATATATATTTTTATCCATATATATTCCAACACATATATTTCAAAGGAAGGGATTCTTTTCTTTTATTTTTTTTTAAGATTTTATTTATTTATGTGAGAGAGAGAGAGAGAGAGCAAGCAAGCATGTGAACAGGAGCAGGGGGAGGGGTTGAGAGAGAGGGAGAAGAAGACTCCCTACTGAGCAGGGAACCCCTTTAACTGACTGAGCCACCCAGACACCTCTGGAAGGGATTTTTTTAAAAAAACATAACCACAGGGCACCTGGGTGGCTTGATCATTAAGTGTCTGCCTTCAGCTCTGGTCATGATCCCAGGGTCCTGGAATGGAACCCTGCGTCAGGCTCCCTGCTCAGTGGGAAGCCTACTTCTCCCTCTCCCACTCCCCCTGCTTGTGTTCCCTCTCTTGCTGTGTCTCTCTCTGTCAAATAAATAAATAAAATCTTAAAAAAAACCAACCACCAACATAACCACAAATACTATTATCAATCCTAAAAACCTTAAAATCAAATTGATATTAATTGCTTAATTTTATCAAATATCATAATTTGATTCAGTGGTCATATTTCCCTGATTTTCTCAAAAATGTCAAGACCAGTAGGTTTAAATCAATAATTAAATAAGGTGCATACATTACAGTTGGCCGAGATGTAATTTTAAAACTTTAAGTTCCTCCTTCTATCCTCTTTTTCTTTTGATTTCTTTTTTCCCTGAAGAAAGTTGGTCCTGTAGAATAGTGGTTCTTGAACTTTAGTGTGTATTAGTGTGCAATAGTATGCATTAGTGTTATCTGGAAAACTTGTTAAAAAGATAGATTGCTGGGGCACCTGGGTGGCACAGTGAGTTAAGCATCTAAGGTCATGGTTCTGGAGTCACAGGACCGAACCCCTCACTGGGCTCCTTGTTTGGCAGGGGGTCTGCTTCTCCCTCTCCTTCTGCTCCTTCCAACCCCACTCCATGCGCGCTCTCTCTCTCAAATAAATACAATCTTGAAAAAAAACACAAAGACATAGATTGCTTTATCTCTCCTCACAGATTCTGAGTGCTGTATTTCTTTTTCTTTTTTTAAGATTATTTATTTATTTGAGAAAGAGAGAGAGAGAGAATGAGCAGGGGGAGGGACAGAGGGAGAAGCAGACTTTCCACTGAGTAGAGAGACCAAGGTACAGCTCAGTCCCAGGACCCTGAGATCACACCCTGAGCCAAAGGCCGAGGCTTAACCCGCTGAGCCACCCACGCACCCCAAGTACTGCATTTCTAACATGTTCTGGGTGATGCTGATCCTGATTGGTCTGGGACTGTTTGAGAGTCACTGTTTTATCAATCCCAGTTGTACCTAGGATTTCCCTAATTGTATCCTTTGGAGAAGTCTTTCATTATTTATTTGTTTAAAGATTTCGTTTATTTATTTGACAGAAAGAGAGAGAGAGATCATAAGTAGGCAGAGAGAGGGAGGGAAGCAGGCTCCTGGATGAGCAGAGAGTCTGAGGCAGGGCTCCATCCCAGGACCCTGAGATCATGACCTGAGCTGAAAGCAGAGGCTTAACCCACTGAGCCACCCAGGCGCGCCTGGAGAAGTCTTTCAACACGTTCATCTTCCCCTTATTTCTTGTTAAGGCAAGCTTATTTAATTGTCTACAGTAAAGCATAGTGGCCAAACTCCGGTTTTAAGTTAGAGTCCCTGGGTTTAAATCTCGTTTTTGACATTTATTTGCTATGTGACCTTGGGCAAGTCATTTAATTGCTTGGTGAACCCAATATTACAGGGTCCTTGTGAGGCTTAATGAGATTTCAAAAAGTTAAGTGTTTGCTTAGCATATTGCCTAGCATTTAGCAAAGCTCAACAAATTCAACTATCATTTTTCAACCAAGAAATAAAAATGGGGCTCACAATCGTCTGAAGGTCCTTAAGTTTTGTAGGGTTTTGTGTTTCAAAGTCAGCGAAGCCAAGGAGAGGTGCCCCAAAGGAGAGGTACGTAGAAAAAATTGGAGAGACCAACTCTGAGGTTACCACAAAAATCAACCCAAGCTTGGCCCCTTTAAGGAGGGCGGAGCCACGTGACCTGGTGGGTCACATGGCTCTCGGGAAAACATGGCTGCGCCCTCAGTAGGGCCGGCTGGTGGGTGCTTCCCCCGGCTGGGTTTCCTCCTCTTGCTGTCGCTGCTCTTGCTGCCCCGCGAGGCGGCTGGGGGCGAAGAGGCCAGTACGGGCGCGGGCGCCGCTTCCCTCGCGGGCTCCTGTGGTTGTGGCACTCCCCAGCGGCGCGGGGACCATGGCAGCTCTGCGGCCGCGCACCGATACTCGCGGGAAGCGAACGCCCCCGGTCAGGTCCCGGGAGAGCGGCCGCTCGCGCCCACCAAGGTGCTCTCTCGATTCCCTGAAGGCGGGTGGGGTTCGCGGGGTTCTTGGACAGGGTTGGGATGGGCAAGGCAAGGGGTTTCCAGGAAGGCAAGTAAAGATTATAACCACACCGCAAATTGGGCACGTGCTGATCCGAGTTGACCAAGAGCACCTCTCCTCTCTTTGCCCCCCAAATCCGTGGGGTGTTGGGGCTCAACTTAATCTTGCGCATTAGGGAGTTTGGTGTGAGAACAGTTGACCCGCCCTTTCTTACCTCCAACTCCTTATTTCCTCCTCACTCCACCCTTATTTCCTCCTCACTCCACCCTGTTCCTTATGAGGTTCTCGAGCTTTTAATGTTAAGGCCAACAGATTCCTTAGTCTTGGGTTCCCGTCCTAACTGTGAAGGAATCAGGACAGCGGGTCTCTGTGTCTTTAAGATGGTTGTATTTTATCGATGGACTCTTCTAGTAGACTGCTTCTTGAGGGCAAGAAGTTGTCCTATTTATCTTGCTATCCTTAGTACTTTACCACACGGGAAGGACCAAGTCAACTGTAGTTGCTTTATTAGTGCTATTTATCCATGCCTCTCATAGTGCATGGATATGTTAACTGTTAGCATACATAAATAATAATGATTACTCCATTCTTTCCAGGTACTTTGCATATTGGTATGGTTGTGAAAAAAATTTAGCGGGACTAGAACCGAGATGTTTGACTCCTAAACTAGTGTTCCTTTTATACCGAGTGCATTCTTTCCTTATTTTTTTTTAATCTTACTTTTCTTTCCTGTGGTTTAATTCTGAACAATATTCAGGACTTAGGTGAGAGGTAATGTCCTCCAGCAGGCCTTACCTGACTTCTTTCTTTTTCTTCCCCTGAAGTATTTCCATATGCTGCCACCATAGTAGCTCTTTACCCTGACATTACAATTACCAAAGATACTTGTCTCAGGTGTCTTTAACTACAGAGTGAGGGTGGTAGGGATTAGGACTATGACTTTGTGTCTCTGGTATAGTGTCAGGGAATTGGTCGCTGGGCTTCTCCTTGTTTCTCCATTTTGTGTAATTTTGGCCTTTACAATTTTTCCTGATCCTCAGAGGATGTGCTGCATTATTAGTGTTTATCTTTTGTGTGGTGGCAGCCCTAGTTGTTGTTGTAGTGTGTATTGGCCATACATGATTTTAATTACTTCTACCTTTTGTGGTATTTGATAATCATTTCCTTCTTCCTTCAAAAGAAAAAGTCCTTTGTCTTGTTTATCTGCTTTATAACTAACAGGGTAGCTGACTTATTGCATTTACATATTGATCTGTATCAAATTTTTCCCTAGAACCTTCTGGCCAGTATAGAACATTCTGCATTTTAAATGCCCTAACATCCTTTTTTTTTTTTTTTTAAAGATTTTATTCACCTGACAGAGAGATGACAAGTAGGCAGAGAGGCAGGCAGAGAGAGAGAGAGAGGAAGCAGACTCCCCACTGAGCAGAGAGCCCAACACGGGGCTCAATCCGAGGACCCTGAGATCATGACCTGAGCCAAAGGCAGAGGCTTAACCCACTGAGCCACCCAGGCGCCCCTTGAATTCACTTTCTATAATGTTTGGAGGCATCTCATGCTATTAGTAAACTAGCAGTTGCTGAGATCACAGTTCACAAGCCTTTAAGGACTTAACTTAATGACTGAACCCAAAGTAGCCTTGTTGTGAAGACAAAAGACTTCATAAGAGGCAGTTCTTTATCTCTCTGATTTCCTTGGTTTCAAGTATTTTGGTTCTTGTGTAGGTGACTTTGGTCTAATTCTGACCCTTAGACATTTATTCTGAATTCAAGAAGTTCAATATTATGGGAGAGGTGATGGTTGTAATGATAGTGCTTTTTTTCTTAATCTTAAAAAATTTTTTTCATTGTTTTTAAGACTTAATTTTTTAGAGGATTTTTAGGTTTACAACAAAATGGAGTGGAAGGTATAGAAATTTCCCTTAATAGCCCTTGCCTGTACACAATGCACAGCCTCCACCATTATCAACATCCTCCACCAGAATGGTACATTTGTTACTGTTGATGAGTCTACATTAATGCATCATAATTACCAAAGTCCATAGTTTTCCTTAAGTTTCACTCTTGGTGTACATTTTGTGAGTTTGGACAAGTGTATAATGATTTATGTCCATCATTATAATACCATATAGTATAGTATTTTCATTCCCCTAAAAATCCTTTGTGTCCCTCTATTCATTCCTCCCTCTTGTCCCCACTGGTAATACCTGATTTGTTTTTTTTTTTTTAATATTTATTTATTTATTTTGGAGAGAGAGAGAGAGTGCATGCACACACATGATTGCTGAAGGAGGGGCAGACTCCCCGTTGAGTGTGGAACCTGAAGCATGGCTGATCTCACAACCCTGAGCTCATGACCTAAGTGGAAATCAAGAGTCAGATGCTTGACTGACTGAACCACCCAGGAGCCCGTCTGATCTTTTTATTGTGTCCATAGTTTTGGCTTTTCTGGAATGTCAGAGTTGGAATCATACACTCTATAGCCTTTTGAAATTGGCTTCTTTCCTTGGTAAAATGCATTTAAGATTCTTTCATGTCTTTTAATAGCTTAATAGCTAATTTCGTTTTAGTTCTGAATAATATCCATTGTCTGGATGTGCCACAGTTTGTTTATCTGTTCACCTACTGAAGGGCATCTTGCTTGGTTCTAAGTTTTGGCAGTTAGAAATAAAGCTGCTATAATTACCTATGTACAGATTTGCATATGGGTATTTGGATAAGTACCAAATATTTTCATAAATACCAAGGAACGCAATTGCTGTAACACATGGCAAGAGTATGCTTAGTTTTTTTAAGAAACTGCAAAACTGTCTTTAAAGTAGTTTTGCCATTTTGCATTCCTACTAGCAATGTCTGAGAGTTCCTGTTGCTCCACACCATCACCAGTGTTTGGTGTTGTCACTGTTCCAGATTTTGGCCATTCTAAGGTGTGTAGTGGTATCTCACTGTTGTTTTAGTTTGCATTTTTTGCTTGACATACAATGAGCATCTTTGCCATCTGTGTATCTTTAGTGAGGTATCTGTTAAGGTCTTTGGCCCATTTTAAAATCAGATTGTTTGGGTTTTTTACTGTTGAATTTTGAGGTTTCTTTGTTTTGGATCGCAGTCCTTTATCAGATGTCTCATCTGCAAGTTTCTCTCAGTCTGTGACTTATCTCTTTATTCTCTTGACATTATCTTTTCAAGAGCAGAAATTTTTTATTTTAATGAAGCCTCGCTTAGCAGTTTCTTTTGTGGATGGTGCCGTTAATATTGTATGTAAAAAGTCATCACCATACCCCTTGTCATCTAGGTTTTCTCCTATGTTATCTCCCCCCCCTTTTTTTTAAAGATTTTATTTATTTATTTGACAGAGAGAGATCACAAGTAGGCAGAGAGGCAGACAGAAAGAAAGGGGGAAGCAGGCTCCCTACTGAGCAGAGAGCCCGATTTGGGGCTCAATCCCAGGACCCTGAGATCGTGACCTGAGCTGAAGGTAGAGGCTTTAACCCACTGAGCCACCCAGGCACCTTCCCCTTTTTTAAATTTAATTTTATTTTTTCAGTGTTCCAAGATTAATTGTTCATGCACCACACCCAGTGCTCCATGCAATACGTGCCCTCCTCAGTACCCACCACCAGGCTCACCCAACCCCCACTCCGCTCCCCTCCAAAACCCTCAGTTTGTTTCTCAGAGTCCGCAGTCTCCCATGCTTCATCTCCCCCTCTGATTTCCCTCAGTTCACCCTTTCTTTCCTTATCCCAATGTCCTCCATGTTTTTCTTTATGCTCCACATGTAAGTGAAACCATATAATAATTGACTGTCTCTTTTGAGAGAGTCAATTTTTTGATAAATTACTTATATCACTCAGCATAATCTCTTCCAGTACCGTCCATGTTGACACAAAAGTTGGGTATTCATCCTTTCTGATGGAGGCATAATATTCCATTGTATATTCCATAATATTCCATTGTATATATGGACCTATGTTATCTTCTAAGAGTTTTACCATTTTGCATTTTACATTTTGGTTTGTGATCCACTTTGAGTTAATTTTTGGGAAGGGTGGAAGGTCTGTGTCTATTTTTATTATAATTTTTTGTATGTGGATATCCAGTTGTTTCAGCATCATTTGCTGAAGAGATGGTCTTTGCTCCACTGTATTGCCTTAGCACCCTTGTCGAAGACCAGCTGATTGTATTTATGGAGGTCTTTTTATGGGCTCTCTGTGCTGTTTCATTGATCTTTTTGTTCTTTTACCAGTGCACACTGTCTTGATGACTGTTAGGTTTACAGTAAGTCTTCAAGTTGGTAACATTAGTCCTCTAATTTTGTTTTTCCCTTTGAGTATTGTCTTGGCCATTCTAGGTCGTTTGCCTGTTCATATATGCTTAAAATCAGTTTGTCAATACCCATAAAATAACTTTCCGAGGTTTAGATTGGGGTTGTATTAAATCTAACTTTTTAATTTTCTGTTCATTTAGTTTAGTTCAACAGATGTTTATTTGGTACAGAAATACTATAGCACTGTCCTATGTCTTGGGTATAAGGAAAAGAAAAAGACATATGCCCCCCCTCAAGGCATTTACCATTTACCCTCTGGTAGGTGTATGCTCTCTCACAGTATGTGTCTCTCCCTTATTTCCTCCCTCCCACCACCCACCTTCCTCTTCCTCCCTCCCTCTCCCTCCTACCTTCCTCTCTCTCTCTATCTCTCCTCCTGTCTCCCTTCCCCTCCATGCATAATCACCTGTAAGCATCATTTTTCCATAGTGACAATACTGTAGGAGGAGTTGTACAAAGCACTTGCAGAGAGGAAAAAACGATTCATTCTTCCTGTACCAATTAGGAAGTGCTTTCAAGAAAAGGTCACATTATAACTAGGGCTTGAAGGAGACATTTTCAGAAGCTAGGGATAGAAGGGCAGATTGAAGGACATTCTAAGAAGGGGAATAGCATGGGCACAAACAAAGCATTGTACAAGTGCATTCTGGGAAATGTTAGTAATTTAAGGTTTCTGGGGGTGACATTTTTCACACTTTTTAATGTAACATTTTCCAACTGTGAGTCTTTTTTTGTATTTTAATTCATTTAATGAGCACTTGGCAAGATGAGAGACACAAAGAAATAAATAGCATTGGGCTTTACCCTCAAGAATTTATAGTTTCACTGGAAAGTTACAGCAGTAAAAATTGTATGGGAAACAATTAGGTATTTTATTATTTTTTTTCAATTTTTTCAATATTTTAAAATTTTACTCGAGTTCCTTCTGGTTAAAATATATATATGTTATATATATGTTTTTATTTATTTATTTATTTCTCAACGAGAAAATTATCCTAACAATTTATGCCCAGGTTATTTTGTACAAGGTAGCAAAATGTTTTAATCTCCCTGTATCTTTGAAAAAAGTTGCTTGAACGGCATTTAGAATCATGGGATGATTAAATTGTATGCACCGTCTCTGTATGTATGGGTAATTTCAGTCCTGATTTCCTATCTGAGAATGTTTCAGATCAGGTAATGCTTACACAAGTGTCAAGGCATGATTGAATTGAATGCTATCTCTTCCATGAAACCTTTCCTCCAAGAAGATGCGGTTTTCCTTTTCTGTAAATTCCCACAACATTTGTTGTTGTCTGAGGGCAACTTGTATATTTTCTTTGCTGTTATTTGTGTAGTTGTCTGATATTCTACATGGGAAGCATTTTTTAGACCTTTTTAAATCTCTGTATCCATCCCCCCCCCACACACACACTTGCCCAGTATCTTACACATTTTAGACATTCTGTAACAATTTCATGAATGATCTGTTACCTTTTTTGGTGTGAGAAACTGCTGTGGGAATAAAGAGTATCCAGTACTTTCTAAAGAAACCTTTGTAAAATATTCTTTTGCTATATCTCATCCTCCTAAGAATCCAGTAAAAGATATTATTCCCTACTTTACAGGTAAGGCAGCCGAGGCTTAATAGAATCATAAATCCCAGGGCTTGAAGGAACTTTAATGCTCTTGCATCTACAATTAGCATCTGTCCGTGCAGGCTTTAGAGTAGAATGGTATGGATGGATAAGCCTTGTGCAGACAGCGAAGGCAGCGGTTTGTAGACAGACCCAGAAATGATGATTCTCTTGTTCACCCCACTTTCTCCTGAGCCTTTAATGTATTATCTTAGATTTAAGAGAGAAAAGAAGGAATAGGGAGAAGAACTACACAAAAGTATTTGTATAAGCTGATTTCATTTTTGTATATAGGACAAAAACATCACAGTAGCGAGTGAAAGAAAACACAAAACTGGCTTAAGCAGAAAAAAAGTGGGAGAGGGGACATTTATAGGCTCTCATAGTGGGGAAGTTCAAGAGTAGATATGGCCCCAAACACCATGTTCCAGGGACTTCAGGCAGATCTTCCTTTTTAACTGTCTACTGGCTCTTCTTCTCTTTACGTTTGCTGCATTTTCAGGCAGGGTCTCTTTACCGAGGAAGTAGCTGGAAGAGAGAGTATTCCTTTTCTCATAGCTGCAGCCAGAGATTTAAGATTAACTTTGACTGGGTCATGGTCCTATCCCTAATAACATCTCTTTGGTCAAAAGAATGCCGCAATTGGCCATGCCCGAGTCACGGGTAGTGGAGTAGAGTCCCCCAGCTCTACTCGAGCCATATAGAGAGTTGAACACATGGTTTTCAAAGGGGTGTCAGTTGTTCCGACCAGAACAGAAAGGAAGGAGGGCTGGGTGGGCACCAGTAGTAGATGTGCACTGTACCTGCCTGGAGTGTGTAGCCCAAATATCTATCTATCTATTTTTTTTAAAGATTTATTCATTTATTTGGGTGGGGCGATCTATCTATTTTTTTAAAGATTTATTCATTTATTTGGGTGGGGCGGGATTGTGCTGTGTGGGGGAGGAGCAGTGAGAGAAGGAGAGAGAATCCCAAGCAGACTCCCTGCTAATCCCATGACCCATGAGATCACGACCTGAGGTGAACTCACAAGTTGGACACTTAACCTACTGAGCCATCCAGGCACCCCCCAGTTATGGTTCTAATGGCAATAGAGTCACCTTGACTTACGTGCTTTTGACTTGAGTGGCGATGGCACAAACTGGTGTAGCAAAGGGGGTTGTAACTTACTTTCGAGAAGGAATGAATTGTTTGACTCTGGAACTTCAGTGAAGGCTTGATTAAAGTGGTTCTTTTTATTTGGTTGAGAGGCCTGTAGAGTAAAACACCTGATGCTCTGGATTTCACTAGAACAACATTTTACATTTGCAGAACAGAAAACTTCATTTCATTCGTGTAAATTGGGAAATATGATCCACTCAGAACAATGCAGGGTATTTTTATCTATAGCCTCCAGAATGGAAACTTGGCTTATTCAGTGTTGGTTATCTCTGATGGGTAAGGAAAGAAGAAGAAGGAAAAAAAACTAGGCCTGGAGTCCACAGTGGAAGTTGTGATTGTATTAGCATTGTTGGTACTCACCTTGAGGGAGAAAAGGATGAAGAAAAACGAGGTGATTGTAAAACTTCATTAGGCACAATGGGTAGAGCTTCCTGTGTGTCTTCTCTTTATGCCGAGGGCTCAGCACCTGTTCTCAGAGTAGGACCTATTTGTCTGCTCCCAGAAAGCTTTTTTTTTTTTTTAGCTTTAAGTCCTTTATGAAACCTTGTATTAGATCATTTTCATAATCATTTTAAAACTACACTTGGAGCTTTTCTCTAAAATCTTCTATGTTTCTGCTTCTCTGCAAAGCTGCTTAAAATTCTGACTTCTAAGGACTGAGGACCCCTGTGTCTCAGACATTTGGAGGATAATTAGAATAATGTGTGAACCTAGTTTAGTCCTTGCACAGAGTCTTTTAAACAGGTTTCACTACAATGCAAACATGCTATTCATGTCTGGGACTGTTAGAATAAGAATTTTTGCAATTACAAATAACTCAAGTGACAAATTTCTCATCATATTCATAATATCACTCAGTCAATAGTGGGTTTTTTTTTTTTAAGTGTTTACCCTGAACTATATGCACCATGCTAGGTCCTGGAAATATAGAAATGAAAACTTTATTTGTGATTGTCCCAAAGAGCCTAGGATCTAGGGGAAGTGAAAACTCATCGTTAAAATACGTGTGTGTCAGTTGTTAGGATAGATAGAGGTATTTGTTAGAGGAACCCAAATGAGGGGCATATGATCTAGCCAGAGGATGGAAATGCAGGCAGTAAAGGCCTGGGAGAGGTGAATATTGACTATTTACAGACAAAGTGTAGGTGGAACGCATGGCGAGGGAGACAGAGATTAGGCTTTGATGGTTAGATATTTCATTTTACCCTGAAAGGGGACAGGGATGCCTAAGGAATTTAAGTAAGTAAGTGGTATGATCAGGTTGACACTTTATTTTACTGTTTATTTTTTGAACAATGTCTTTATATGGTTTAGAAAAAAATTATAGAAGGGTGTATGAAAAGTGAAAAATTTTTACTTACCTGATAGCCTTCCTCTCAAACACTACACAAATTTCTTATATGTCTTCCCAGAGCTCTGTTCTGCAAGTATAAGCCAATACAAAAATATGTGAATCTATATTCTTCCTCCACCCTCTTTTCACACAAATGATAGCACGCCCTGCTTACTATGGTACACCTTGCTTTGTTTGCTTTAGCTCTTTGTCTTGGCAACATGTCTCCATATGCATTTTTTAAACAATTTTTTTAAAAGATTTTATTTATTTATTTGACAGAGAGAGAGATCACAAGTAGGCAGAGAGGCAGGCAGAGAGAGAGAGGGAAGAAGGCTCCCCCCTGAGCAGAGAGCCCGATGTGGGGCTCCATCCCAGGACCCTGAGATCATGACCTGAGCCGAAGGCAGAGGCTTTAACCCACTGAGCCACCCATGCGCCCCTCCATATTAATTACAAGTGCCTTTTTTCTTATTTTCAGTCTTTTTCCTTTTTTTAAAATTTTCTTTATTTGAGAGAGAGAGAGCGAGAGAGAGCATGAGAGGGGAGAAGGTCAGAGGGAGAAGCAGACTCCCCATGGAGCTGGGAGCCTGATGTGGGACCCGATCCTGGGACTCCAGGGTCATGACCTGAGCCGAAGGCAGTCGCTTAACCAACTGAGCCACCCAGGCGCCCCAGTCTTTTTCCTTTCTTAGGGTTGTTTAATTTTCTCCTCCCACCCGTATTCACCAAAAAATACACTGGGTTTCACTGCCTTTTAAAACATTCTCTGAGGGGCTTCTGGCTGACTCTTGCTTTTGGCTCAGGTCATGATCTCAAGGTTGTGAGATCTAGCCCCACTTGGGCTCCGTGCTGGGTGTGGAGCCTGCTGAAAATTCTCTCCCTCCCTCCCCCTGCCCCTCCCCACTCATGGTCTCTCAGAAAATAAATAAAATAATTTAAAAAATAAAATATAAATAAAACATTCTCTGAGATTGTTCACTCCCTCAAATTAGCAGGTCAGTTCTTTCCTGTTTCACCGACTACTTCCACTTTCCCCTTCTCACTCCATCTCTTTGTAGTTTGGTTTCTGCCTCAGAAGTTCAGTGAAATCTGTTTTCACAAGTCACAAGTGATCTATTTTAGTTTTATAATCTCTTACTGATTAATGTGTGATGGTAAAGAAGATTTAGCATAGTACCAGACAGAGATTTTTAAAATGTAGATAAATCCAGACATGGAATTGGTTATATCATAAAAGCAGAAATTTTCCAATCACTAGTGTATCTAGTAATGTACATAGGCTCTGTCCCCTGATTTATCTGCTTCTGATGCGAGTTCTCCCTACTGTGAATTGTGGAGGCTGCATCAAATGAAGTGTACCGAGGGCAACTACCATGAATTCCTTCTTGCTAACTCAAGCATATTATGACTTACTAGAGAGATCTTGAGGGCTTATGGAATTCTGGGAGTCCTGATAGTGGTTGGCAACTGCAGTGACTGGGGATTATGAAGGACAGCGTTGTTCTAGTAAGAATAGTCTCATCAGACCCTGCCTTGTATTAATACCTTTCCATAGGTTTTGGTAACGCTATTTGCAGATCCAGTGTTTTGCCAGATATGGAGATAGCACACAGCCTGACCCCTTTTCCCTTTTTATTTTGTTTTGTTTTGTTTTGTTTTCGTCATCTTGGGGTTATTCTTGGGAACTGACTCTTTATTTTGAAAGCTGGTAAATAGGGGAAAGAGTCAAGAATTTATCTTGCCTTTCCCATGAATATACCACTGAGTAACTAAATAACTGAGTAGGGGAAGTTTCTCTATAGAAGTGGTTCAACAATAAATGAAGATATGATAGAATTGGAATATCACTTTGCAACCCTTGATGAATTGAACTTCGATGGCTGTTAACATCAGAAAAGAGAGTAACCCATACACTCTGTGCCTCTTGATGAGGAAGACAGCCCCACCTACAGAGGATCCTTACTCCCCTCAAATTAAACCTGAATCTGATAAAGCCTCCAGATTCAGCTATCAATTTTCAGGAGGTACAGAGGACAGAGGATAATGATAAATAAACTTCATTATAAGGTTGCAGTCAGCAAAGATCTTGACTCTGGAATTCTCTCTTGGACAAAATGACCCAGTTTCTTCAACAAATAAATTGCGAGGGGGAAAGAGGTAATGGGGGAACCTATAGATGTAGATTCCTAAATGCTGAATTTTACAAAAAAAGAAAAACCATAAAAACTATAATGTTTAAGGATGCATAGTTAAATAATTAAAATAATAAAGGCAAATAAAATAAGGTAACAATGCGTATAAAAGTCAGGGTAGTACAGTATGGTGACTATAGTTAATAATACTGTATTACGTACTTGGAAGTTGCTAAAAGAGATCTTAAAAGTTCTTATCACAACATTGGGGAGGGTATGTGTGGTGGTGAGTGCCGTGTATTGTGTAAGACTGATGAATCACGGACCTGTACGCCTGAAACAAATAATACAATTTATGTTAATAATAAAAAAATAATTTTTAAAAAGTTCTTATCACAAGTAAACAGTTTCACTGTTGTGAAGGTTGACTAGAGTTGTGTTGATCATTTCATAATATATACAAATATTGAATTATTATGTTGTATACCTGGAACTAATGTCATATATCAATTATATCTTAAGTTAGAAGTTGGGACAGTGGTTTTTCTGTGGTGAGGGGAAGGATTTGTGTTCAAGATGGGCATAGGAAGGGCTTTTGGAGTGACTGGCAAGGTATTTTCATGGAGGGGGGTTATAAGGATCTTTAACTTACAATTTATTAAGCAATATATTTAATGTTTTTAAAAATATTTGTTATAACTAAAAAAGATTTTAGGTTTTAGATGGTATAATAAAGTTGTTTCCATTCTCCTCCTAAAACAAGAATAATAACAAAAACAGCCATATGCCCTGAATTTTCCAAGCAGTGATCTGTAAGATGCACTAAAAACATCACTAGAATAAATTTGAAATATTGTAGTGCTTAACTTGAGTCTCCACCTGATTCCTTATAGAACTCACAAAAAGTACACCGTATTTTTTTTTAAAGATTTTATTTACTTATTTGACAGAAAGAGAGAGAAAGATCACAGGTAGGTAGAGAGGCACCAGAGGAAGAAGGGAAGCAGGCTCCCTGCTGAGCAGAAAGCCCGATGCGCCCGATGCGCGCAATGCGGGGGCTCCATCCCAGGACCCTGAGATCATGACCTGAGTGGAAGGCAGAGGCTGTGTTCTTGGGGCGCCTGGGTGGATTAACCCACTGAGCCACCCAGAACACAATATTTTTTAGAGAAGTAAAAAGCTGTACCTTTCTGGAGCTGACCAATGTTTTTAAAAAAATTATTTTTATTAAAAAAATTTTTTATTGAGATATAATTGATGACTTTTTTTTTTTTTTTTAAGATTTTATTTATTTACTTAACACAGAGAGAGGGGGAGTGGCAGGTAGGGGAGAAGCAGGCTCCCTGCTGAGCAAGGAGTCAGATGTAGGGCTCATTCCGAGACCCTGGGATCATGACCTGAGGCAAAGGGAGCAGCTTAACCAACTGAGCCACCCAGGCACCCTACCACTTTTTTTTTTAACCCCTTCCCCCCGGGCCCCCCACCCCCACCCCCCGTGGTAACCACCAATCTGTTCTTTGTATCTATGAGCTTGGTTTTTGTTTATTTAGATCCCACATAGAACAGAGATCGTGTGTTGTTTGTCTTTCTCTGACTTATTTTACTTAGCATAATGCCCTCAAGGTTGTAAATGGCAAGATTTCATTCTTTTTATGACTGAATGATATATATATATGATATATATATCATATATATATATGATGCATATGATATAAAAGGACATATATTTATACACACAGACTATAATTTTTCCCCAAATATGTTTATTTTTTTTTTCAGTGTTACAAGATTAATTGTTCATGCACCACATCCAGTGCTCCATGCAATACGTGCCCTCCTCAATGCCCACCACCAGGCTCGGGGGGGGGGGGGGGGGGGGGGGGGGGGGGGGGGGGG
>CM052799.1:40636743-40677279 GCA_028533885.1 Nasua narica
TTTTTTTAAAAAGCATGGATCTATTCACTTGTTACTATGTAGAAACATTTTCATTGAGCTTTATTACGGTGTTTTTTTATTTTTCATTTAGGCACAAAAGAGTATTCAGAAACTTAGAAATAAAGGCCTTGTTTTTCCAATGAGTGGGATTCTTTTGGAAATAATAATTTTTCTCTTTTAAATATCCTTATTTATTTTTGATGATAAGAAAGCTATATGTTTGATTTTTGTTCTGATGGATACTAATCTTTACAGAAGGGCTCATTTGCTTCAAAGGATTGCTGATTTCATCTGTTTCTCCAGGTATTTCAGATGCTGAGTGATGCACTTTCTGCTTCCTCTTCCTTCTCCTCCTAAGAGGTAACACAGTTAATAAATGTAAATAGAATGACTTGTGAGAGGGAGAGTTGAATAGAGGAATTACTCAGGAGACGTTATTTCCCTCCACTTGCTATCCTATGTGCAACTTATAAGCGTTTCAGTGACCATGGATCATCCTGACCATGTGTACCTCTGATGCAGAAATATTGCAGCGTTAACAGACAGGTGCCTGGGTGGTGGGGAAGTAATTAAGGAAGGCCAGAGGCCCTGGACAGCATCTAGGTGATTTCCTAGTCACAGCTTCTAGGTCTGCAAAATATTACTGGAAAGAAGAAATGACATGGGAAATAGAATTAACAACGAGCTGAGGACAAAAACCTATGATTAAAAACCGGACAATTTTCCTGTTTGTGACCCTTTCAACATCACGTTTGAAATTCCTTTGGAAGGAAGGTCATGATTAAGGAAAAGGCAGACAGCAAAAGCATGCTGTAGTCTACTCTCTCTTTTCCACCCTCCCCCCCATACCTAGCATAGCACCTAGTGTACCCCATAAGTAGCCATCAGATACTAGCTTAATACTGACAGTCAGGCACTCCAGCAACCAACAACGTGTTCCTGTACGGATCCCCCCACTCTGCCCTGCATCCGTCCACTCCCACCTCACTGGGCTGACCCTGCCTAATTGATCTGTTTCATGAAGGATTGATCTCATATACACCATCTGGGTTGAACTCATGAGACAGGTTATCCATGCCCTAAAACTACAATTAAAGGGAAATACGACTTCAATTCTGGGAACAAAATTAAGGGGGGAACAAAAGGGAACAGTTAACTTGCTGGAGTCTGGATACACTGATCTGGCACAAGAAGTGAAAGAGCTATGAGTTCTACCTGATGAGCAATTAGATGCAGTGTGTCTGATTTAGTCACTGGACCTATTGGTCATCAAATAGTTCTACAGGCGAAATTGAAGCCTGTAGAAATTCAAGTTTTCTACTTCCTCCTTTTTTATACTTATTTTCCTTTGTTTTTTTGGTTAACCTACAAAGACCCCCAAGAGGGATATATTGCAACAAATGGGATTACTCATAACTTGGAGTTACTACTCCTAGCTACTAGCTTGTTTTGCATTTTATCTAAAAAATTAAATGTAGATTTTAAAATAATTTATTGCCGTTAACTACTACTTTTAAAGATACAAAATAATTTTCCAGTGTAACTATGAAAGGGTCACAAAATTGGTAATAGAAATATCTATAAATGTGGCAAGGTTTTACTTTTTTTTTTAGATTTTATTTATTTATTTGATAGAGAGAGAGAGAGAGAGATCACAAGTAGGCAGAGAGGCAGGCAGAGAGAGAGGAGGAAGCAGGCTCCCCGCTGAGCAGAGAGCCTGATGCGGGGCTCGATCCCAGGACCCTGAGATCATGACCTGAGTCGAAGGCAGAGGCTTTAGGTGCCCCTATTTTTCTGAATAATGTAGATGAGTATAAATACAGAAATGTAAATCGTTTTCAGATTAAAGAGATACATATTTTTTGAGAATGAGTTTCAGACACCATGAGATTCTACTTCTAAATACTTTAGGGTACATGTCCCAAGGACAAGGACATTCTCCTATATAACCACAATACCATTATCACACCCCAAAAATTAAGAATTCCACAATTCTTTATCATCTAAAATTTAGTTCCTGAGAAAGTCTTCTATAGGTTTCTTTTTTTTTTAAGATTTATTTATTTATTTGAGAGAGAGAGAAAAAAACAAGTGGGGGGGGCAAGGAGAGGGAGAGAGAATATTAAGCCTACTTCCAGGCTGAGCACTGAGCCCAACTCAGAGGTCTATCTCACGACCCCAAGATCATGATCAGAGCTGGAAACCAAGTGTTGGACGCTTAACTGACTGTGCCGCCCAGGTGCCTCCATTTTTCATTTCTTTTAATCCAGGATCCAATCATGGGTCATATGTTTCATCTAGTTGTAATGTTTATTTTTGTCTTTTAAATCTAGATAGCCTTGGGGCACCTGGGTGGCTCAGTGGGTTAAAGCCTCTGCCTTTGGCTCAGGTCAGGTCTCAGGGTCCTGGGATGAAGCCCTGCATCAGGCTCTCTGCTTGGCAGGGAACCTGCTTCCCCCTCTCTCTCTGGCTGCCTTTCTGCCTATTTGTGATCTCTCTCCTCTCTGTGAAATGAATAAAAAATTTTAAAAAATTAAAAAAAAAATAAATCTAGATAGCTTCCTGCCTTTTTTTTTTTTTTTCCATGACATTGATTTATTTGAAGAGTTCAGGCCTATGGTATTCTGGACCTGATTGTATCCTCAGGCATCAATGGCAAAAACTTTGCTATGTGATGTTGTGTAGTTCTTAGCCAATCATATCAGAACCCAAATAATGTCAAATAATGTCTGGTTTTCCAAGTGTTGTTGATGGTAAATTTGATCACTTGATTAATGTGGGTGATTGCCATATTTCTTCATTGTAAAGTTCCATTTTCCACCTCATAATTAGTGTGTAGAGTGTAGGGTAATTTTTTAGGGCCCTATAAATATCTTTTTCCCCATTACCTTTTCCTCAGGAGGTTTGTGATCTACTGATATCTAAATAAATTATTACATTGGAAGTTGCAAAAAGGTGATTTTTCTAATTTTATATTTTCTTTCTACATGTATTAGCTGAATTCCTCTGTGGAGAAGAGCTTTCTGTTTTTCTTTTGATAAACAGATTTCCTTTCAGTTCAAACACTAGGATAAGATAATAAGGCCTTTCTCCAGATTTCTTCAAGTTCCCAGATCTTAGCTTGGCTACCAGAGCAATTTGGGATGATAGTCTCGCAGATAGAAAGCAGGAGATGTGGGAAAATGTCTGAGTTGATAATAAACTCCTGGTTCTGCGTATGTCACAGGGGGATAATGTGTAGGACAGTAACAGTCCTTTTTATTTGCTTACATGGTTGGCAGAGATTCTCAGAGACGGTGTAGCTGTCACTGCCACATGTCCCATAGTGGTAGTAACTGTAACTTTTGCATTCTTCTGTAGCTATTGCGCTGCCTCCCAGGACCTAAATCATCTACAGTTTGCCAATGTTCCCCCTGCCATGTGCAAGTTTACTGACTGGCGCCTCTTCTAAACTCCAGACACGGGACAACAAATACAGGACCTGTCTTCTTTCATGCCCTCTTTTAGATTCATAGGATGTTCAGAACGAGGGCTTGGGAAAAACGTCTTGTTTTCCTCATTCCACGCCAAGCTGGTCTCGCTGCCGCTCACGTCCAAACACCAGCTGCACTTCTCCATCTCACCTAAGGCTGCTATGTGCCTGTGGGTGACTGCTTCTCACTACTCTTGTGGTTCCACTAATGTATTAAGCCAGTAAATGCTGTGCACCTATTCTGTATCCAGAGCTGAACTAGATGCTACAAAAGGGTACACAAATACAGGACTTGATCCCTATCTTCGAAAAGTTTATCTGGTTGGAGAGACAATATCACACAAAGATGGAGCTGAATAACCGTCTAGTTGGCCAGGGGTATCTGTGAATGAGTTTGTGGGAGTTGGTACAAGAAATTCCAAGAACTGGCACTAAAATTGTGAGAATCTGTGTCGTGCTGGGGCAAACGTCCATGAGTTTTATAAAATTCTCAAAGAAACTGTGACTCCATGCCTTCACCACAAAAAGTTAACAACGACCAAGATAGACTAAATGGAGGACTGAGTCTGTAGTAGTAGTGTTTTCTCTTTACTGATCATTCTCATGTTCAATGGCACATGGAAGTAAAGCATTGGTGCCAATAGATCGAGCCCTGAGTTGGCCCCATGCTCAGTGGGGAGTCTGTTTCTCCTTCTCTCCCTTTTCCCCTGCTTGTGCTCTCTTTCTCTCTCTCATATAAATAAATCAAATCTTAAAAAAAAATAGATTGAATTCTCTGACATTCTGTCTTGCCATTTAAGAGTGATTTGGAGAAGCTATTAAGTATCCAAGGCACATTGGAGTACTTCCAGGCAAATAAAATCTTTAGCCTAGAAGAAAATTGGGTCTAGCCCTGCCCCAATAATCTGAAGTTTGGTGTGGAGCTGAGTACTATATTGTGACACACCAATATTTTCTCCAAGCCTGTCCATAACGTTCTCTCACTTTGGTATACCTTGGGTGAACTTGCAAAGCCTTCTCGTGTCCAACAACACCTGTGATCCAGTGAGGTTGGCAGGGCAAAGATTACAGCCTTCAGCCTACCAAAAAAACTGATTCTCTGCAAGGTTGGGTGACCAGCCACAGCTACATGGATGTTAAGGGTGCAGCTGAATGTCAAACTCACTTTTCCTGATTCTTGCTTTCTCCAGTGTATTTTCCTGTGTTCATCAGGATGGCATTTGAAGGTGGGCTTCTAGGAAGATTCATTCAGTTGCAGTTTTTAGCCTTACACTGCTGATGAAAACCTGTTTCTATTTGTAGGGTTTCCCTGGGGGTAGGCTAGTGTGCTAGTTTTGGACGATCTTCAGACTTCCACTCACTCTGTGATTCTATCCTGACTCTGCAAAGCTCTCCTACTTCCCTGCGTGGGCATTTCAAGGGCAAAGTCATAAATGGCAATTTTCAGGGATGGTCGTAATCTTGAATTGGATCTTAAGAATTAGATTCTTGGTTTTCTCGACCAGCACTGTCCAATAACATCTAATATACAACTTTTAATATCATAGTAGTACATTAAAAAAGTAAAAAGCAGGCAAAATTAACTTTAATTATCTATTTTTTTTAACACAACACAACCAGAATGTTAATGTTTCAGTATGTGATCAAGGTAAAAAATTCTTTTGGTCCTATGTGAAATTTGAATTTCAAACTTGAAATTTGACCTGTATTTTACACCTACTTCACATTTCTGTTAGAACTAGCCACATCTTAAGTGCCCAAATGGCTAGTGACTATCGTATTTGGCAACACAGTTCTGGAAAACTTTTCTAGGAAAAAAATTTGAGCAGTGGCCTTTATTATGACATACTTCATCATCAATCATCAATCATACAGTATTGTAGAGAGCTTCTTAGCACCATAGCAGATTTAGCAAAACTACTTTCTAGTGATCCAGTAGCTTCTGGAACCTAATGGCAGTTGCAAACTGTTGGATAGTCTGCCATATGTCTGACAAACATTATGTTACGATGTTTTTGTTTACAAATGTTTTGGGGTGGGTACATATCCACTAAAATGTGCAGAGAGCTAAGGCCTGCTGGGGAGGGGAAGAGGCAATACAACCATGAATAAAATATGACCCCTGCCTTCAGTGAAACTTGTGGTCTGGGAGGGAAGACTGGATAAAGCAGTCAAGGGCTAAGTGTCCATTGTATGGTGAGCATGAAAATCACTGAATTCTAGCTCTCAAACAAGACCAAGTTTTCCCAGAAGCCCTACATTAAAATTCCATTGTTTCTGCACATGAAATAATTACCCTTTAGTACTTACCAGTTACAATAGTAACGACTGATTTGTTGAATTTGAGAAAGTAGAGCCAAAAAACCTTTAGAAACAAAACAAACTTTTTTCGTAGGGGAAAAGAGAAAAGGGGACAGATGGGAAAGGTGTGGACCTTTTTTTTTTAATTGAAAAAAATCCTTTAAAAGATTTTATTTATTTATTTATTTATTTATTTATTTATTTGTCAGAGAGAGGGAGAGGGAGAGAGCATAAGGAGAGGGAGTGGCAGGCAGAGGGAGGAGCAAGCTCCCCATTGAGCAAGGAGCCCTGATGCAGGTATGATCCCAGCACCCTGGGAACATGACCCGAGCCAAAGGCACACATTTAACCAGGCATCCAAGTGTGGACCTTTTTGTTGTGACAAGATGGCGGTGTTTCTTTTTCTTTCTTTCTTTTTTTTTTTAAGATCTTATGTATTTATTTGACAGAGAAAGAGAGACATTGAGAAAGGGAATACAAGCAGGGAGAGTGGGAGAGGGAGAAGCAGGCTTCCTACTGAGTAGGGAGCCCAATGTGGTGCTTGATCCCAGGACCCTGGGATCATGACCTGAGCCGAAAGCAGATGCTTTATGACTGAGCCATCCAGGTGCCCCAAGATGCATTGGGGCACTTGAGGCATTAAGCATGAAGCTTTATTGCTTAGGAATAAGGGGCTACTGCTGATGGAGAGGAGGGGCAAGAGTGAATATAGTAAACACACTCTGTCTACTTCAGAGCACTGCTCATTCCTGGACTGGTATTAAACGCTTATGTGAGCAGATAAATAAAATGCATGTTTTCACTGGGGAGGCTGTGGGAGATAGTAATGTCCAGAGTTCAGGAGTCAGACAGCCCATCACTGTGAATTTGGGGATGTTACTTAAATTCTCTGTGCCTCAGTTTTCCCATTAAAAAAAAATGTTAATAGAATTTGATGAGAAAATGTAAATAAAGAGCTTAGAATAATGCCTGGCACATGCCATGTACTCAGTTATTATTATTGATTTTGGATTATAATATCAATAATCATTACTATCTGTGGTGCTTCCTTAAATTATTCCTGAAGTTTCATAAGATGGTTAACCCTATCAAGCAATCCTGATACAAAGTAGGCAAATTCTAATGACTTCCTCTCTCTAAGATGGCAAAACTGGGGCAAAGAGATGAACATGACTTGCCCAAAGGCTCAGAGGGTGCTCCTAAATTGGGGCAGGAGGCCATTTAAGGCAGTGGTGATGGATTTCCCCAAAGACAAGGACTTAGTACACTTGTAGGCTGAAATTGGAATCCGGGCTGCACGACTTAATTCACGGTGTTACCTTGGGAAATTACCTGATTTCTCTGAGCCCTTAGGCCTTCACCTATCAAATAGAGATAATATGCCCCGGGTTGTTAAAACTCAATAGCATGATGCATGAAAAGTGCATGTGGTCTGGATTCAATAAAATCACTCTCAAATTATTATGATTACTGTTGCTGTTATAGCTACTATGTGGCGCAGCAGGCAGTGCCTGTCTGGGTGCTGTGATGTGTCTTGGCTCACCACTATGCCCCAGCGCCTGGCACAGTGCCTGGCACCCAGTAGACGCTCTGGAAACGTTTGTGGAATGAATGTCTATCATCTGAGGGAGGGAGAGCAGCCTACCGACTTTGCTTCCTAGGTTAGCCCTTGCCCCTCTTCCAAAAACCAAACAGCTTGTAACCCAAGAGGCCAGGCACTTTTTAGCAGTGAGCAGCAACCCATTTCGTCCCTGACGCCGCCTTCCCGGCTGCTGGAGGGCGCCCCGCGTGGACGCGCATCGTTGTGTGAGCGGCTCTCTCCGAAGCCCTAATTTTTCTGGCTTGCGGTTTATTTACTTAAGCATTTACAGCTCCGGGTAGCAGAGGGGCTGCTTGAGGACGGGTCAGGACCTAGGTCGCAGTTTTTTTTTTTTTTTTTTGTGCCTCCCAATCTCCGCGCTGGCAAGTCACAACACGGCTTCTTTATTTGTGCAACGGAGAGGTTTGTGTTTCTCTACCTCCTGCGGGGCGAGGAAGGACAGAAGCAGCTTGGGGTCTCTCAAGTCACTTGCCTGCGTCCCCGCCTGCGTGGACCGTCGCTCCGAGTTAGTTTTCTGTGCAAACCCAAGCAGGGCAGACCAGATTAAATAAAGACAACCTCGCGCATTTAATCCTTGACCGCAAACACTGGCGTTTTTGTGCCCTGGATTTCTGAAATTCTTGGCTCAGGGACTCAAGGAGCGGGGGGAGGGAGGAGAGTGGGTAACAGCTTGTAAAAACTTCCCAAAGCAGAAATCCGTGCTGCTCCCTGCCCCCTCTCCCAGAGATACCTGGATTCGAGGGAAGGGGGGCAGCCAGAGGAGGAGCGTCCCCAAGGGTTGGGGGCGCCCCCCAGGGGTGGCTTTGGGTCACCGGCTGAAAGACCTACCAGCTCGTTGCAAGGAGCCGGATTCGAAGCCCGGACGCCCCGCAGGACGCCCCTCCCCGTCCCCGCGCGCTTCTATTTAGAGCCCAGCCCGGAGCCCAGGGGATTCTGGGACTCGTAGTCCTTCTCCGCAGCCCCAGGCGTCGCCGCGACCTCTTACTCGGACTACATTGCCCAGGGAGCTTCCCGGCCTATATAAGGCGCCAGGAGCCGCTTCAAAGTGCAGTAACCATGTGGATGTGCTGCTGAAGCGTTTCCTCAAGCTCGCTGGGGTGGGAGGAGAGGAGGAGGTGGTGGTGGAGGAGGAGGAGGCAGAGGGTGGAGAGAGAGAAAGCGCACGCAGAGAAGAGGTGTGGGTGTTCCGTTTCCATCCTAACGGAACGAGCTCCCTCTTCGCGGACATGGGATTACCCAGCGGCTGCTAACCCCTCTCCTCGCCCTGCTCCCCCAAACCGGCGTGGCTCCCGGGCACCAAGGTAGCGGCTGGGGCCGGGCAGAGGGCGCGGGGAGTTGGTACTGTCTTCCCCGGGCGCCGAAGTTTTGCCCCGCTCTCTGGGAGTTCTTGGTGGATTTGCATGCACTTGCATACGTTTGGGGGCTCTTGTAACTGAGGGCATTTTGGGGTATTCATTTGAGGCTAAAAAAAAAATTACCTATTCCAGTGACTGGCCTTGAGGGCTACCCATTCTGGACTGGAATGGCATTCCCCCAAGTTGGAAACTGTTGCAGCAGCTGCAGGAAATGGTTTTTTTGGGGGGGGGGTTGGGGGGGGTGTCATATGTGAGTCCGCTCAAGGAAACAATCTTTAAAAGTAGCCCTCCCTCGAGCTGCCTGGTTGAGAGAAAAATGCATGTGGGGGGGGTGCAGTGGGGAGGGTTTTGAAAAACGGAAGAAAACCCGGGGAGCGGTGAGGGATGAAGTGTGGACGAAAGCTCACGCCCAATGAGGATGCGGGCTTCGGATACTTGGCCTAGGTTCCTGGAAACAAGTGCTTTGGGATCTGCCAAACACTTCCCTTAGTTCCAGCTCCCCCGGCACGTTCCAAGTTTTTGCGTGCCTAGTCTCACTTGTCAGTTACATACTAGAAATAAGTAAGCAAAGTTACCTGTAGTCTTTGTCCAGCTGATCCCTTCAGCTTTCCGGTCTTGTTCGGGGACGGGGACAGGGACGGAGGGAGGGGGTCTCTCCAGGAAGGAGGCTAAAGAAGGTGAAAGTTTGCAATTTGAAGCATTTCTGTTAGGGGCCTGTCTTCGTAGTCTTATCCTCAGTGTTGTTTTTTTTTTTTTTTCTTTCTAAATACTTAGGAGCTGATTACGGAGGAGGAGCAGGATTCGCACAGCTGGCGGGTTTTGGCAGCAGAGTGCCTGACCTCGGTCAGGTGAGTGTGAAGCCCGAGAGCTGTAGTCAATAATGAGTTTCTGTTTTAAGTGTATTTTATGTCCGCTCTAAAAAGCCATAGAGATTAGGAGTAGAAAAGAAAAGCAAACTCCAGAGTTTGGTGTCCAAAATTTGTCACTGCCTTCTGTGAGAGCTTTAGGGAGCATTTGAGATCCAGGGGGCAGTCCTGCCTACCACTTTTGGTCAAGGCTCAGACTTAAAGCAGCCTGAAGGTTTATGGGGGGAGGGGGGGGGAAGGGGAGCCATTAAATGGAGCAATAAAAGAAATGCCCATTGGTGTCTGGCAGCGTGCTGATGATTTCAATTCTGAAGGATGCAGTACATTTCATCTGCCAAGATATGGAAGCAAAAATTAACTGCCTCTGTCTTTGAAAAATAGTCACTTTTTTTTTTTTTGCTGTAATGTGTGTTTAATCAGGGTAGGTTGGATTGCAAGAAATGAAAGTGGTTGGTGGCAATTTGAAAGAATTAGTGCTTTAAAAAGGGAAGTTAGTTCTTGAAGCACGAGAGAGTAGCATCCAGTCCTTGATTTGAAGCTGCCTGAATGTCAAGGAATCTGATGAGTCCCTCTTGTTAGGTGCTTATTGTGCGGTATGAGTTGAGGGTAGCATTTACCTGTAAAGACAAGCAGCTCCTGTCCACCTGCCCCACATGGTCAAACTGCACTTGAAGAAAGGGAGGTTTTAACAGCTGCCTATACATCCCCATTGCTGCGGATTTGGCCATCACAAGTTTTTTTCTTCCGAAATGACCAGAAACAGGGTGGACAACAGGGTAACGGGAGGTCTGGGTCTCAGTAACTTCTTTAATGTTCTAAATATTTTGCTGTTCCCTGGGCTACAATCTTTGGGCTTTTTAAATTAGAAAATAAAGGACAGACACTTCATTATAGTAGTATAGTGCTTTTGTTTCCTGTTGATAAGATCCTTAGGAGTGCTGGTGCAGTGGGAAGCCTTTGCATAGTTCATTCTTGGAGTTCAGTTGACTTTCATGGCTACTTAGGCACTCAAAAGGCCAAGGAAAGGGTTAAGTTCCCCTCTTTTGAGTAAGCTACATACCAGGAGAAACTGATCCATAGACTCTTCTCCAACTTGTTGCTAAAAATAATACTGATACATGAAGTGCTCATAAGCCGGGTCCAGAGCCATATAGCATGGAAACTCAGTAAGTCAGGTACAGGTGAAGAAGCTGAGGTATGGAGAGTAGGAACACTTGCCCGATAGCTGACACACAGCGGAAGCAAGCAAGGTATAACTCCAGGTTGTGGGACTGTACTGTGTTCCACAAATGCGTTTAAGCTAGGGGGTAGAGGTGAAGGGAGAAGCTAGAAAAAATGGTAAACTTACTTCTGTTAATGAAATAACTCCTGCTTATGGCCCACCAGTGATGAATGAATAATAATATTTACCTTGATTTAAGAAGGAACTGATGTAGCCATGGATGTAGGGATAAGAGTGTGGGTATTTGAGAAGGTATTAGAGGTTATACTGACTTTGTTTTAGAAAGCTGTATGCTGAAAGCCTGAATGAGGAAAGTAAACGAAACCAAACCACACCACAAGGAACATTGTCTAAGTTCAGCATTGGGTTCATCTCATAACTGAAATCCATCTTGATCATCTACATCAAGGCATCTGAGCAGGTTAAAAGAATCAGGTATTTCTCAGTCTGAATAATTTGATGGTTTAAATTGCAGTGAGTCTAAACTGTGAAGTATCGGTATCTTTTCATATCCTCTTCAGTTTGGCTTGTGGCCAGTTGTGCAGAACACTTTTTCATTTCTTTTTTTTCTTGTGTGTGCATACATCCATGCGTGTGTGTGTGTGTGTGTGTGTGTGTGTGTTGAAAGTACAATCTGTTCTTTAAATATTTCAAATCAGAACAGAATATACTATCAAGATTTCCTTCTTACCAGGCAGGGAAAGTTCTTCATGCTCTAAATGAGTGACTCCTGGCCCCCACTTTGAGACCCATGAAATTGTTGGGGGTTGACAATGATATTATTCATATTTAATCAAAGTAGTTGCCTTTTGGAGGGAATTGGCATCCTTTCTTTAGGAATGAGAGATGGAATGGTTGCTTAGAAGAAAGAAAAGATGAACCCAACAAGATGAATCTCTTGCCTTTGTCCTCAAAATATTTTCAAGAAGGGAAGACCAGGGTATTAGAGGTAGAAATGAAACTTCTAATCCAATGGTATACAATTAGCTGACTTCTAGAAAAAAAAAGTTGCATGGCTTTTTAGCTTATTTATAATGATGTCATGGAAACTGATGTCTTGAGAAGCAGCTGTTAAATAACAAACCAAAATGAAACAACAAACATCGAATATGAACAACAGAAAACAACAACAAAAAATAAAAATAGGCCTGAAGTTAGGTTTCTAGGTCAAGCTGTCCTTGGATACATCTAATTAAGCAGTTCACACAAAGCCAATGTCCCATCTTGTTTACTGTTGGCATTTGCAGGCTCTTTATTAACTGGAAATGCATGTAATTTTTTAGTTTACCTTTGCTGTTTTAAGCAAAACAGCAGTGCTCTTTAGATGAAATCAGTTAAGACTTGAAGTCAGTGACATGACAGTGACATGAATGACATAATTTTTATGATTCTGACCAATTTTCATAGTGTCTTTGGTTCTGAGTTTATTGCTAATGAGCATGAGCTGAAAACACCACTAAAACCATCACCTGTGGAGCTATTCCTCCTGTTGAACTATGGCTAGGGTCTTCCCTCAGCTGAACACAGTTTAAGGCATTTGGTGTGATGAATCTCTTTGTGAATGCCTAACACCTGCTAAAGTTGTTGCTATCCAAATGTTTATTCCTTCATTCAACAATTTCTTGAGCACCTACTATGTGCTGGGATATGTTCTAAGTGCTAGGCATACAACAATGAAAGTCCTGTTCCCAACAGGTTAAATCCTAGTTGGGGGGAAGCAGGAATTATAAATAAGCAAATATTATTGTATATCAGGTAGCAAGTGCTACAGAGAGAAAGAAAGCCAAGGAAAGGGGAACAGGAAATAACAGATGTTGGTGAGGATCGGGAGAAAGTGGAACTCTTGTGCCCTGTTGCTGGGAATGTAAAATGGTGCAGTCACTGCAGAAGACAGTATGGCGGTTCCCCAAAAAACTAAAGAGAATTACCAAATGATCCAGCAATTTTACTCTGGATATATATGCAAAAGAATTGAAAGCAGGGACACAACTGATATTTGTATGGTAATCTTCATAGCAACATTGTTTACAGTAACCAAAGGTGGGAACAACCCAAGTGTCTACTGAGAGATGAATGGATAAACAAAAAGTGGCATGTCCATACAATGGAATATTACTCAGCCTTACAAAGGAATGAAATTGTTATACACGTTACGAGATGGGTGAAGGTTGAAAACATGCTAAGTGAAATAAGCCATACATAAAGAGGACAAGTAGAATGGTGCTTGCCAGGGGCTGGAGCCATGTGGAGTTTGTTTAATGGGTACAGAGTTTTATCTGGGGAAGATGAAATCTGGAAGGGATGGTAGTGTTGGTTGCTCAGCTCTGTGAATGAATTAATGCCAATGAATTTTATACTTAGAAATGATTAAAATGGCAAATTTTATCTTGTGTTCATGTATTTTACCATAATAAAGGAATGACAACAACAAAAGAGCCTAAAGGGGATAAAAGTATTCAGGAAGGGATCTCGAATGAGGGGAATCAGGGAAGGGCTCTTTAACAGGGTGCATCTGAGCAGAGAGCTGAAGGAAGTGAGAGGTTAGCTGTGTAGGTATCTGCCTAGAAGAACATTCCAGAGGGCTAGAGCAGAAACTGCTAAGGCCCTCAGATGGGAGCAGGTACAACAGGTTAAGGAAAGGCCAGGAGGCCAGATTGGCTGCAGCTGGAGGAGAGTGCTAGGTGTTCAGGTGGGAGAGGGAGTCAGGGTCAGGTTCTAAAGGAGCCTTGTTTTGCAGGTAAGCTATAATTTATTTCACTGAGGATTTCTTAACTTTCTCAGAACTCTTAGTGTGGTTCTCCGCATCCCCGAGCTACATTGTCCTTTCTGAAGAGTCTGGTGAGGCTGGCAAGATCGCCTACCAAATTGGAACTTGATGGGGGGACAAACCTAGATTTCTAGACTATCTCGTTGATCACATGGCTTACCTCAGATTGTAATCCACTTTAGTAGGAAGGCAATATTCTTTTTGGCTTGTATAATGAATTTTAGGAACCTAATGATATTCCTGGTGGTTTTTCTTCAACACAAACTTTGTGTACTTTGCTACCACCCCTGTCTGTCAGGTCTCATTTTATGGAATTACACAAGGAGAACTTATGCTCTGCTGTCTAGCATCATCCTTGGGGGATAAGTGTTCCATATAAGTGGAAGTTCCACATAAGTGATTCTCTCTGATAAGTGAAGAGGACCCCTTCGTGTGTGTAAATTTATAACGTACATACATGTTGTTACTTAATTGCATAAGATAAGCATATTCAATTAAAGTAAAACAGTAAGAAAGATAAACAATAAAACCAAACCAGTCACCCCCAATCCCACCATCCAAGGTGAGGATTCCAGACTCCTCCCATGTATACATATATAAAAATTATGTGTATATTTAAATTCCATAAAAAAGGGCTCGTACAGTAATTCAAGTTTGGTACCTTGCTGTTTGCACTCAATCCTGAACCTCTGTTCTTGTTAATAAATAGACATATGTGTCTTCATTTTTCTCAAGGTGTCTGTACCTTTGATGGGATTGCATTTGAGTCGTGACATGAATGGAATCACTAGGATAAAAAAAATGTATCATTCAGATTTCATCACCATCATAGAATCCAAGTTCTCTCATTCAGTTTATACTGGTTTTTTTGGTTTGTTTTTTTAATTTATTTTTTGACAGAGAGAGAGAGATCACAAGTAGGCAGAGAGGCAGGCAGAGAGAGAGAGGGAAGCAGGCTCCCCGCCGAGCAGAGAGCCCGAGATGCGGGGCTTGATCCCAGGACCCTGAGATCATGACCTGAGCTGAAGGCAGAGGCTTTAACCCACTGAGCCACCCAGGCGCCCCCAGTTTATACTGTTTTTTAAAGAAAACTGAATGGAAGGTTAAGCACTTTTCAAAAGTTAGCTATCTTGTTATGGGGATAAAACCTAGTAATCATTCATTTGAATGCAGAATTTCTTATTTCTTCTTCAGGGTAACCTAATTCTCTGAGGTAGGTAGGGCCAGGTATGTTTTTCTGTTTGTTTGCCCTTAAAAGGAAAACTTCACTGTAGAAAATTTGAAATATGTGTAATAGGGAGATCTTAGTATAACAAACCCCTGTTTACTCATCATCACCCACCCTGCATGGTTATCAATCCGTGACTAATCTGTGTTCACCTGTATTCTGATACACTCTCTCCCTCCTCTTGGGTGAGTTGGAAACAAATACCAGGCTTACCAGTTCATCTGTCTTTTAGTATATATCTTTAGTATTGGGATTAAAAAAAATCATGATTTTCTTATCCATTTCAAGGAAAAACAAATTTTTTAATTAAGACTATGTTCTCACTTTCTTCCAACATGTGTAAGTGCATATATATACACACGCATGCATGCAATATAATATATATACATGTAGATATATACAATAATAATATCTATGCACATTTAACAGTTTGTTTGAATTAGGATCCAAATAAGATCAATATAATACAAATAGTTGATGTGTCTTTTATTTATATGCATATTTCCTCTACACCTCTTTTTTCCCCATGCATTTTATGGTTATTACTGAAGAAACTGGGTGATCTATTTTCCTATAGTTGAGATTTTGTTCACTGCATCTCTATGGTATAGTTGAACATGTTCCTCTGTTCCCTGTATATGTCATATCTGGTTGTTAAATGTAGATGCTTGATCAGAAACAGGTTTTTTTTGTGGGGGGCGTGCTTCTATTTTTTTGAATTTTATTCAGGGGAGTGTGTGGTGTGTGTGGGTATGTCTTCTCGTGATATTAGCAACCATTGATGCTCATTTCCCTAACCCATTAGTTCATTTGGACTTGTAAAACTCCTGTTTTTCTTTATTCATTCATTAGCTGAACTATTTAATAAAAAGAAAGTTCCTTCCACTAACTTTTTTGTTCCCTGGGGTATGTAGTTCATGGAAGAAAGACAGGACCTGTACTTAAATTTCTTTCTGTTTTTTACCAGTTTTCAAAAATAACCAGTTGATTCCCTACCGTGATACATGGCAGTGGTTCTGAACGAGGTGACACTGGGCAATATCTGGGGACGTTTTTGGTGGTCACAACTAGGGAGAGGGTGCTCTTGGCATCCAACAGGTAGAGGCTGGTGATGCTGATAAATGGCCTACGATACATTGCCTAGCCCTGCCACAACACAGAACTATCCATTTTTCAGTAAGAGCCTTGCTACCGGTGAGAAACCCTTGTATTAAGATGACCAATTGGTATGTTTTTTTGTTAGTATTTTTATGAACTAGTGGATTTAAACATATTTTATGTTTCTCTTTTTGTAGCTATCCTTCTTGATGATCAAAGTGCCCATTTTTGCTCAGCAAGAGAGAGGCTATTCAAATTGGTTCAAAAAGCACAACCCTAATAGTCTTTGATAGCTTTCTTGATTTTGATGCTAGTGTTCCAGGCTCATCATCTTTCTTGTCCCAGACCTGGAATTAGCCCTTTCTCCAAGTAGCCATAGTTCTTTCGAATGGGAAATGGTGTTTAGAGACCTCTCCTCAGGGTCAGATAGGTATTCATATTCTCCTCCTACAGGTCAGAAAACAAATTGAAATGCAGAAAACTTAAAACCTGAATGCTTTCAGTGAAAGTATTTCCAAAATGTAATTTTGGAAATTCGCCTTTTAAAAAAAGCATTCTGAATCTACACAAAACTTTTCACTTCGGTATCAGGGATAGCCTTAGTATACGGGTATTGTAATACAGTTAGTCCTCCCCAGAGGAGCAGGAATGGTATTCTTGTTCTGCACCCATGTTTTTCATACTGTATGGCACCCCATTATGAGGTCCTGAAATCAGTTTAGTGGGCCTCCATCAGCAGCTTTTTAATGGAGCAATAGTGGAATAGAAAACGTCAAAGCGTTATTGTATGGATACTTGGAAGGAATTGTGTACATTGCAACAAATTCTCCCACCCCTCCCTTCTCTGTCTCTCTCACACACACAGTGAACACTGGGTTGTAAGTGTAGTGTATTTCTTACTGTGGGTTGCAGTCCAGAGTTTGAGAAACATTGTTAAACGTCTTTATTCCTCCGTGTGTGAGCTTGTTAGAAATGTGGACTTGGAGGCCCCACCCCAGACCCACTGAATTGGAACCTGCCTCTTAGCACAATCCCCATGGGATCCATGTACACTCGAAAGTGTGAGAACCTCTCTGCTGAACCCCCTGTGCTTTTTTAGTACTTGTTTTATTTTTATGGTTATTTTTTCCTGGCTGGCTCTCACCTGTCAAAACTGACCTTTGTACTTGCCCCTAGCAGTCTTTCCATTTTCAGTGAACTGGAAAGATAGGCGAAATCACCCGCTGAAGGCGAGCATGTAGGCCTGGCAGGACTCTTTGACATTTGGGGACTTTCATTTGGGGACTCTTTTATTGGCAGTTTCAGGTAGAGGTAGAAACCAAACGATACATGTACAACCTACTTAAGATTGAGAAGTCACAGATATGAACAGGGCTGTGATTTAACATGATGTTGTCAGACACTTTGAGCAAGTTCGGTTTTATCATGTTTTATGACCCATCCAATTAACAGAACTTGTGGGCTGCTTGATAGAATATTGCCTGTCAAAAAAGATGGACATAAGAGGGGCATCTGGGTGGCTCAGTCGGTTGAGCATCTGCCTTCGGCTCAGGTCACGATCCCAGGATCCTGGGATCCAGTCCCGCATTGGCCTCCCTGTTCAGCGGGGAGTCTGCTTCTCCCTCTCCCTCTCCCTGCCACTCTGCCTACTGGTGCGTGCTCTCTGTCTCTCTGTCAGATAAATAAATGAAATCTTTAAAAAAAAAAAAATGGACATAAGAAAAAACACCACTAACCTCCAAGCTCCTTGTTGTTTGCTTGCATTTCAAGAGGAGCTTTGTCTGGGAAGTGATTTAGGTTTTGGTGTAACAGTTTCAAAATGTTACTCTGTGCATATTTCTGAAGAGAAAAAGCTGATACAACACTTAGACTTAGGGATGTTCACTTCTGTGCCTGTGACTGTGTCTACTTCTTTGTCTTTGGCCACGTGCTTTCTGCCCTGCTGTCCCCATCCCGTCTGTATCCACCTTGCCAGATCCTTGTGTTTCCAACCTAAATCCTTCGTTCCTCTTCTGGAAAGCCTTTCCTGATCATTTGAAAATCTTTGTGATTTGAAACTCCCCAGCACTTGATATCTCTTTTCCTCACGGGCCTTTGGTTTCTAACCTACAAATGCACCTGACAAGTAGTTACGTGTCCACCACCCATTTGCCGAATGAAATTACATATCTCCATGTTTTGTTTCCCTTTGAAGGATGTAGGCTACTTGTCAGAAGAATCTAATTTTTTGTACACCTCTCCTGATTATTTCTTGAATTGGCGTTTTGCTTTGAGAAGGCCCTTTTGCTGTGGGGAGGGGCGTTAGGGTTGGTGGACACGTGTGTCAAGCAGCTCCTTTAGAGAGCTTGGGAGAAGTTGCTCTGAATGGTTCTCGGTTCTTCGGAGGGCAGGAGGCATGGGAAATCGTTGAGTGTTAATAAAAGGGAGCGGAGGTAGTAGTCAGGCAGTGAAAGGAAGCTGCTCTCGGGCTGTAATGGTATTATTGCCCGGCCGAACCACAGATGGGGACTCCAGGAGTCTGAGTGTTGACTGCCTCTTGGGTGCAGGCAAAACATGGCACAGCTGTGCTTCTGTTTCCTCCTCTGTAGAATAGGTATAAAAATACCTGCTTTGGGTCATTGTCGCCAAGTTGTAGAAGGATACCGGCTTGCAAAAGTCTTAGAGTTAAAACAAAACAGCCTCTTTCCTAGAGGAGTGGTTCTCGAGCAGCGGGGTGATTTTGCCCCGCAGGGACTTTTCACTCTCTGGGACATCTTTGTTACAGCCAAGAGAGAGTGGGTGCCTCTGGCATCCAGTCAGTAGAGGTCAGGGATGCTGCTAGACATCCTGCGATACACAGGATGTGTCCTCCACAACAAGGAATTATCTGCCCCCAAAGGTCAGTAGCCCTGAGGTTGAAAAACCCTGTCCCAGAGTGATTTTCCCAGACTGGTTGAGACTTTTCTCTCTCTCCGAGGATGTTGACCTAATTTGATTTGCTGTTTTTGTTTGTTTGTTTTTTGGCTTTTTTTTTTTTTTTTTTTTTTTTTTGTGGTTCAGGTTGTGAACAGAGGGGCGTCTCTTCAGGCTGGGGCTGACTTTAACTTTTAACTAAAATAAATACCACCCTCCCTCCCCCTCAAGCCCCAAGTACTGGCTTTGGTTTCTGGAGCCCTGTGGTCTATTAGCTTTGGCCAGTACATGGCTGTGTGGCCTACAAGAAGTCCTTCAGGGTTTTTGTTGTCGTTATTTGCTCTTTCCACCTATAAATGAGGAATTTTAGCTAGATGGTCTCTACCCACCAAATATAAAATTTTCTGTCTGGCAACTTTGAGCTTTTGATTGGCTTCTCTTATGTTGGCCTTGGAGGATAGGAAACACGAGAGCCCACGTCAGAATTGACATCTTTTCTCTAAAATAACCATGTAGATAATGTACCTGTTTGGGGAACAGGTTATTTAGTGGGCATGTTTGTGAAAAGGCAAGTAGGTTTATCTTTATGTGTGCCTGTGTATCTGTTGTGTCTAATGAGCAATATTTACACTAGAGAATTGCTCCGACCCAAAGGTTTTACAACTGCTGTTTCTGAGATGGTCGTAGAGGGCCCTGCTTAAAGTTGAAACTTCTGAGTTGGTGACTTCCTTTGGGACTGTCTGAAAACGAAAGCAGAATGCAATTTTCTATCCTCCGAGAGAAGTGCTTTTTACACAAGAATACATTATCCTTTGATGGGGACACTCGGCATTCCTGAGGACCCTCTGATCAACCACTAATTAATTGAACAAGAAGGCAAGGAGGGGGGGCGGCACGTGAACGTGTATGGGGGTGGGGAGGAAGCTGCCGGCTGAGTGGCCAACGCAAAAATACTGTGTTGCTCATCCTTGTTTCACAATAAAGATGATATCGTCAAGAGTCTTTGCTCAAAGGAAGTTCCAGAATTAACCGTGAGAGCACCTAGTAACAGAAGCAGAGACGGTTGTAAAGAGAACCTCTTTCCTTGTCTTGGAAGAGTCAACCGTAAATGTGGTAGGTTTTCTCTTCCCTGTATTGACAGCCGTATTACCATATATGTACCTGGGTGACAGCATCTTAGGGAGGCTTGTGTAGAAGGAGTGTCCTTGGCCTCCAGCCAGGAGATCGATCAAATGCCGGCAACTCTTCCTTTTTCTGGGCACACTCTTGTTTTCCCTCCGAAAGGCCTTGTGGTTTGGCTGGCTTTGCCCTCTGGGAGCTGCTTGCCCTGAAAACAAAGTGTGGCTTTTTTGGGCTTGGTGGCAGCTGTGGCCCCCAGGTTTCATCCATGTTTCTAGGGGACCAGCTGCCAAAGGCCTCCTGAATCTCCAGGTCCTTTTAAGTCTTCCTGCATGAGCCCTCTCTTTGCTGCCTGGTTTAAAGGAAGCCTTGATTTTATTCTTTTTCAACAATCATTTTTAAAGCAAGCAGCAGTAAAACCAGCACTACTAAGTCTTTGGCAAAAGCCCTCTGTTTTTTAGGAGGTGGAGGTGATGTGGATATGCCGAGAACAGAGAAGACTGATGGATTTCCACTGGCTACATTTTTTAGCAGAAGAATGACTTTCCAAGTGCAGTGTGCTTTGAGGCCACGTGGTTAAACTCACTGACTGAAGGGTAGTCCCACAGGGGCCTATGACGGTGGGATTCAGTCATTCATTCTTCACCTGGCTGTACTTTGGTAGCCTGGGTCTTACTGGGTATGGTGGGGGGAACATTCTGGTGGAGTTGGCACTGATAAATTCAGATAAATGCATCTCACAGTGGGTCCCTTGTCTATATCCACTCATCATGTGGACTTGTTGGTTGATAGGGTTAATCCTCAACTAATTGTAAACCCTCAAAAGTTTAGTAAGAGTAGTTTAAGAGTCGAAAATACAGCAAATGGGCTGATAAGAATAATCACAGCAAACAGAAGTGTTGGCAGTGTTTTCCTTCCTATGTGCTAAGTAAGCCCATTATTTTCTGTACACATTAAATCCTCAACACAACTGTATGAGGCAAGCTCTCATGATCCCCATTCTGCAGATGAGGAAACTGAGTTCTAGAATGAGTAACGCAGTCAAGGTTGTAAACTTCCTGTCACACTTAGAATAAAAGGCAGACTTTTTACCCTGGTTTGGGAAGTCCCACTGGCCCTGGTTTCTCTCTTCTCTGACCTTACCCCGCACTTTCTTCATTTCCCATTAATGCTCCAGACGTTGTGGCTGGCTTTCCGTTTCTTGAACTTGCCAAGTTCTTTTCTACCGTACAGCCTTTGTCCTAACTGTTGGCTCTGCCTAAAATGCTCTTCTGCCCGATTTTTTTGCGTGACTGCCTCTGTCTTGACTTTCAGGTCTTAGCTTAAATATCTCAACTTGCACTCTCTGACCAGACAAAAGTAAGTTGTCACAGGGTCATATCATCCAGTTTCAATTCTCTGCCTAGTACTTAACTGCCTGATTTGTTTTGCCTGTCAACAGACTCTCTCTCCTTCACGAGAGTATAGGCATCATGAGAACAGGGACCTTGACTGTCTTCTTTTTACTTATGTCCTGCACACCTGGTCTAGGGATAGCACACAGTAGGTATTCAATGAAGATGTTGAATAAAAAGGGGGTTTCAAATCAAGGGGTCCTCTCTAAAGTCCTGCATATTGTATGTTTTGTATTTTAATCCTGTTCTGTCCAGTTTTTCATATTAATGCAGTATGAATGCCAAACCAAAACTTAAAATTTATAGTAGCATTTTTCAAACTTTTGGGTCTCAGGAACTCTTGACATGCTTAGAAATTACTGAGGACCCCAAAGAACTTGAGTTGATGTGGGTTATAACAATTCGTATTTATCTCATTAGGATTTAACACCGAGAGAATGAACACTGAGACAACAACAAAAATAAGGCAATCACACACTAATGCAGTACCATTTTGGGGGAGGAGGGGGGCAGAGGGAGAGGGAAAATCTTAAGCTGTCTCCACACTCAGTGCAGAGCCCGACATGGGGCTTGACCTCGAGACCCGGAGATTGTGACCTGAGCTGAAACCAAGAGATAACCTACTGAGCCACGCAAATGCCCCAGGAACACTTTTTAAAATGAACAATAGCTGTGTTTTCCAAAATAAAAACAAAAATTAGAGAGTGGCATTTTTACACTATGGCAAGTTGTTGGCGATCAGCTGAGTGGAAGATAGCTGGAGACGCCTATCAAATACCTGTTTCTGCCTTCAGTCTCTAGAGGCAGTACTTGTCTTGCAGCCTCTGGAAAACTCCACTGTCCTGTTGAGAGATGGAGTGAGAACATAAAGAGTGCATTAGTGTTAATATGAAAATAGTTAGGACTTTGAAGATCTCCGAAAGGGTGTTGGGAGCCCCCAGTGGTTTCTGGGGTGTCATTGAGAGCCACCAGCTTATGGGATAGCTAGGTAATTTAAGGATGGTGAGCGTTGGAGAAGTTGAAGGCTGAGGTAGCAGGATGTAATTGATCATCCCTAAGTCTGGATTTTGTTTAGAAATATATACCCGGGAATATATGGGAATGCATTTAAGCTGTTTCTGGGGGAAAAAAAGAAAAAGAAAAATTGCTTCCCAGCAAAAGGACCTCCTGAATTGCAAAGGGCACTGAAAACTTGGAAGCTAGTGATATTTGTCTTACGTTCATCTTTTTCAGATGGGCAAGATTATACCAAGCATTCTAGAAGTTCTGCAGTGGGATGGGTCATTAAAAAATAATAAACCTGGGTTCTTCTCCGTGTCTGAGAATAGTAGTTTCAAATATAACTCCCTTGATAGCTGTTACTCTACAACCCTTACTTAGTTCTCCTTGTAGCTTTTGGACTCAGATGGAGTTATGGCCTCTAATAGAAATTAGATTGTTTCAGTGCTTTATTGGTCTCCAGTTCTGTCACATTTGGTGTTAAAGACATCAAAGTGGAAGCTGTTAAAAATAGATGAGATATTCCCTGCTAGCCAACTGTTTAAGAAAGGCAAATGATTATAATGCAGGCCTCTGGGGAGTATTTTCAATGTCTTGGGTGATGTATATAAGATTGCGAAAGCTAAGATAATTGGGTGGTCAAACACTAGAGAGGTTGGAGCTCAGGGAATGAATGGTGCACTGGAAGGGGGGCAGGTGTGTGGGGGGGGGCGGCCCTTAGCTCCTGACACCAGTGCTTAGAAGGACCTAATTTAAGGGCAATGTCAGTGGGGCTCCCCACCCTCCTGAATTACAGCCCCAAGGGCCAGGTGGCTTCATCTTAAATGAAGGAGACTTGCTTCTGTGTGTCAGTAAAATCTTCAGTCAGAATATTTGGGTCCCTGGCTTTGGGGTCCATTACCTGGTGTAAATCTGCTGATTTTCTCCCTTCCCTGTCTAGGATTACGTGATAACTTAGGTAACTTCTTGGTTAATGAAAGTGTTCTAATTTCGTCTTGTTTCAGGAGCTGCTAACTTTTAAATTCTGAATTGTGTGTAGGCGAGAATTGAGATTTTTTTTTTTTTTAGAAAAACGAATATAATGCAATTAGTTCAGTGCCTGCAGGAGAAATAGATGGAAAGAATTACAATAAGTGAGTTTTCTGCCACAGTCAAAGCTTTTAGCAAAAAGAAGAAAAAATTCAAAACCTATCCCGATGCTTGAAATGAATATCCTTCTTTTTCAGTGGGGCTGTGATTTAGCCCTTCTTAACACCAAAGTCGAAGTGGTTCTAAATATTGAATTATTTCTTTGAAGAGGTTTCCACCTCATCCCCTCCCTTCCTTCCACAGGGGCCTAGTTTGATGTTAGAAGTGGGAGTGGAGCTAAAGTCTGGTGGTCTTGGTGAGTTTGGGGGCCAAAAAGCAACAATACCTTGGATGACCTGTCCAAGTACTACCCACCTCGTAGGCTTCCAGAGCACTGAAACCTTTCTGGGACTTGGGTTTAGTTGGATGTGTTTCCAACAGTGTTGACTAAGAAACACACGTCAAGTAGAAGAAGGACAAGTTATGGGCAGAAGTGAGTGAAGGCTTTGGAGGAAGAAAAGCAAACTTTTTCAATTTCAGTCTCATTCAGAAATACAAAAATGAGTGTTTAGTAAGGGACATGTCTTGGGCTGAGCACTTTGTGTGGATTATTTGTTTTACCCCTTGCAAGGATCCTGAGAGATAGGAAAACTTCCCTCGTCCCTTTTTCTTTTAATCGGATGATGGAGCTGAAATTTAGAAAAGTCATGTCAATTGCTTAAGCACATGAAGCTGAAATTTAGACTTAGGGATTCTGAGTCTATTTCTAGCCTTTTTGGACTCGGGGCTGGTCAGTGGGGTAGGGGTACTTTCTGCCAGGGACAGAAGTCAGATAATTGTTTTCTGACTCCCAGATTTCTCATAGCAATCTCTTGAAGGGGTCTAACAGAGCTCTACTCTCTATTCTTACTCCAGCAGTATAAACTTGATTTTCATTAGTTTTAGGAAAACAATCACCTGAAAATACTTTACGTTCTTTTAGGTAAGGAGAAAAGTCATCATGGCCAGTGTTGAAGACGGATAGAGGGTACAGAGAGATGAGGAGGAGGAGGTAGGCAAGGCCCAGATCTTGAAGACTCCCAAAGAGATTTTGGAATGTTTTAAGCAGAGGAACGACATGGTCTGATTTATGTGTCTAAAAGATCATGCTGGAGGGACAAAAAAAGATCATACTGGCTGCGCGTGTAGAATAGATTGAGGGGCAAAGAAGGATTCAGAGGGAGACTTTACGCAACCTGGTCGGGAAATGATCCTGGCTGAGATGTGGGTCGGGGCAGAAGGGTTCAAAAGGATTGGAGGATTCAAGAGATGGACTAAAACTTAAAATCAGTGAGATTTGATGCTCAGACTTCATTATTTGCTAAATATTTACCAGCACCTACCACCATGTGCTAGGCATTGGTGATCATAGACAAAACAGATCCCCAGACCAACCAATCTTGGCTTTAACTAGGACAGGGGGTGAGATAGGGAAGAACTGTGGCAGGGGTAAGGAGAGGAAAGACAGGCAGTGCCGCAGGCTTTGAGCTGGTCAATGACATGGGTAGAGAGAAAGAAAAACAGATTGGGCAGACAGGTAAGTTTTTTCTGGTACATTGAGATGCTGTTGGTATCCAGGAGCTGAAGCCCAGAAGTTGCTGGCTATGAGGTACAGATTTAGGGATCATGCTGAAGTCACAGGAATCAGCAGAGGGGACAAGATGACTGGAGAGGGTGTAGAAAAGGCGAAGAGCAATACAGATTCTGAGAAAAGAAGTTTTGAGGACCAGTACCTCTGGTTTCTGTTCTCCAGGGACCTCTCTGACTTCGTGTGTTTTTATTCTCACCTTTCTTTTGAGTGGAATCAAGTGTCCCTTCTTGTTCTGCATCGCTCAGGGAGCGGTTTCAGCGGGCAGCGTGAGGCTCGGCAAAGCCACTGCACCTCACAGAGGCAGGGACCCTCCTTCCTCTGCCCTGGGCAAGCCGCTCCGGGAGAATCCCGTTTTAAGAGGTGCCTCAGTGTGTCTGAGCAGTGGTGGGAGGTGGGAGGGATCCAGTAATAGCCTTGTGCATGCTTCCTTCCCGCAGGTGCTTAACTGAGTAGCTCCTACAGATGATCTTACCGGACCTCCTGACAGCCTGCTGGGGGAGCTACTCTTACTATCGTGGGGAGAGCGAGGTTTAGGAAGGTTACAGAACTGGCCTGCAGTCCTACAGTGACGAGGCGGCCCAGCTGGAGTCCCCGCTCCTGCCGGCCCTTGGGTATGGAATGCTCTTGAGGCCAGGCCATGTCAGGAACCAGGGAGGACGATGATGCTCTGCCAACAGAAGCAAAGTCCTTAGCAGGTCTGAGAGCATTCACATGGTGAGGGCTTCTGAGCATCATGGGACAGATTAGTAGCAAAAGTTCTGGGAGGGGGTTTCTGTGTGGAGTGGGGTGGTGGGGGTGTTGGGGGGAATGGGGGAGGGATGTTTTCTAACGGGGCTCTCTGAACCTGAAACCATTGCTTGAGCCTTTGAGCCCTGGAGCACTGCTGGATGTTTAAGCGGAAGCGAGGCCATCCATAGGAGACACGATGGGGGATTCCATTATTGGGACAAGGGATGGAATTACATACTATATAGGTTGCCTCCAATCTTTATGATATGATTCTGTATATTTGGAAAGCCCAGAATGCCCTGTGGTTGGAAATTGAGCATAATTCCATACAGTTCAGGTTTTTCTTAATAGGTGAATTAGGGAGAATAATTATTTTCCCTAAGGTAAAATATGTTGTCACAGATCATCCAGGAGTTCATTTGTTAGGACACCCACCTAACTTTTTTTTTTTTTAAAGATTTTGTTTATTTTAAAGAGAGTGAGCAGGAGGGGGGATGGGGAGGGGCAGAGGGAGAAGCAGACTCCCTGATGAACTCCGAGCCTGATGCAGGGCCCAGTCCCAAGACCCTGAGATCATGACCTGAGCCAAAGTCAGACACTCAACCAACTGAGGCACACAGACACTACCCCCACCCCCAACCTGACTTTAAACAGAGGATACTTTCTTTTGCTGAGTTTAAATTTTGAAGCCGTATTATCTTCCTGAATTCCACTTCATCCCGTTAAAAAATAATAAATAGCATTAAGGAGTGAACGTCTCCCAGTCTCTGAGTGAAGCACTTTACATGCACTTTTTCATCTGTTCCTTACAATAATCCCTGAAGTTGCATGTTATGCTCATTTTCCAGATGAAACAAAAGCAGAGAGGTTTAAGTGGGCCGGATGGCAGTGTTGGGCTAATCATCATAGCTGGCACCCAGAGAGAAGGTTGGAGCTCTGCAGCTGATCCCCTGAGCCTTCTTCTCATAGATATTGTGGGACCAACGCAGAGTTTGTTAGCAAAGAGCCCTGGGTGTCGATTTAGTGTTTGACGTCTCAGGGTCAGGCAGACAGCAGGTTGGCCCTGGCTGTTTGTGCACTAGGGGGTCCTCAGCCATTGTGTGGACAACACGGGAACACCGGGTCCAGCTGTGAGAAGTTGGCGAGCGCAAAGGGTCCAGGATCAGATAAAGAGACAGGTTCTCCCACCCTGTTCTGAACAACAGGAAGTCTTCCAAAAGATTGCTCCCAAGCCCATCACACACTGGCTAATTTTCCACTCCCTCCAGGCTCTAGAGGCCTATTCTGTTCACTTTCCAGGCCTTTGTTTTTCTGATGGCTGGTGATGGCCCCAGGACCTTCCCTCTCTCTCTCCCTTGTCCTCCTCCTCCTCTTCTACTTAACCATTGGTAGGTGAGGGGAGCCCTCCAGAGCTTCCAACCAGACTAGGAGGGCTTCTGCCCAGTCCCTTTTGAGGAGACTTATGGCGTGAGACCCTTGGGAAAGAACTGCACTCCCCTGCTTCCCATTTTTGGTTGTTTCTTTAAAACTGGGGCCTCTGGCAGATTGCCCATTTGAAGATCATTCACTTTGGAGGATGTCCTGATTGTTTTCTGGGAAAAATGTAAAATATGGCTAAAGTTTATTATTTAGTTGTCTACTTAATAAACATGGTCAGGAAGAAGGTTAATTTCTTTTTTTTCTAACTTAACCAAGTGTTATGTGGCCATGTGAGAAAAATTAGGAAACACGAAAGTAGAAGAAGGAGGAAATAGAATTGTGCATAACACAGAAAATCAGGTCTTGGTAATCTTATCACCCAGAAAATAAGGATGGTTGACATCTTAGTCCATGTTCCCAGGGTTGTTGTTGACGAGAAGCTCTGCTTAAGAGTCAGGTAGACCTGAAGGCTCTCTCCTCCAAACATCTTGGATATCTTCACCTCTGTGTCCCTTGGTTTCCGCAACAATGAAATGAGAATAATAGTAGTACCCATGAGGGTTTCAGTAAGAGAACATTTGTAAAGGTCTTAGCACAATGGGGGGCATGATGATGCTTGATAAATGTTAGTCGTCATTATTAAAAATGGTAGCCCTGAAGGGCTGTGCTGGAGAAACACTGGGTCTAGGCATCTGTGTCAGCGACCGCCTGCAGGCACTATTGAGTGCATCACTCCACAACACTGAGCTGTGTCTGCTGCTTTCCATGAAGGGCCAGGAATCTTTCAGTCAGGTAACCAGGTGGTGAGGAAAGTTGAGGAAAGTTAAGACAAGCGGGGTCACACTGCTGTTTCCTGGCCTGGTCTCCACTAGGGCCAAATGGTCCAAAGGACAGAGTTAGTAACGCTAGACGAGGTCCTCCCGACTCGTACCCGAGCTCCTGTATTCATCACTCACCTGTGTCCTTCTGGGAGGCCTGAGTGTGAAGACACCAATGTGGTGTGACTCAAAATTCAGATGGAACTTGTTTTCTGAAAATCTGTCCCAGAACTATGTTGACCTCCTGACCCTTTATGATAGGTCTTGTAAGTGTAAGCCCGTAAGGGAAATATGAGTGCCCTTAGTGTTTTTCATTTGTGCCGCTTTTTTGGATGTTGTTTAAAATATTGATTTGTCTTTGGGCATGGGGAAGAAATGACAGAATGATAGACTCGATTCTGGAGAGTGGAACTTGGCTGGCAAATTGTCCTTCTGCCCATGATTTGTGTGTCTTTCCACATGGTCTACAGATGCTGTTTTGTTTGAGAATGTGTTCTCCTGGGCTGTCTTTCTCTAGGTATAAGTTCAGGTTCAGCGAAATGGTCTTTCTCTGGCCAGGTCTGGGTGGTTTGGAGGGATTGTTTTTTCCTTGTAGATTCTCACAAGCAATGAGCTGAAGTTCATTTTCAGTTCATTTTCAGTTCCTTTGCAGTGCCTGGCACTCCTGCTAAGTAGGAGAAATGCTTCCGTAGCTTTCCTGATGATCACTGCTGCACAATTTTAACGGAAAGCAAACTTGGTGCCCAGAAAGCAATTTCGGGAAGGAATACTTTTCCACGCCATTACAACTCTTGTGGCTTTGCAGGTGAATGATTTCTAGCCAGGGAACTTGAGCAGAGATATTGGAAAAGATGTTTAAGGGACTCTGGGTTTGGAGGAGAGATCCTGGGAAGACCTGGGTTATCCTGTGCGTCTACACCAGATGCCTGATGAAGCCATGAGGAGTTAGCTGGGGTCCACACCAGCACACTGTCTTCCCACATAACTGAGCTTGGTGTTTGTTTTTTATTTTTATGTGTGTATGTCTGTCTGTCTTTGAAAGGGGGGAGAGGCCAAGGAGGGGAGAGAGAATCTTGAGCAGGCTCAGGCCCAACACGGAGCCTGATGCAGGCAGGGCCTAGTCTTCATGACCCTGAGATCATGACCTGAGCCGAAATTAAGTTGGAGGTTTAACTGACTGAGCCACTCAAGGACCCCTAAGCTTGTTTTTTTTTTTTTTCCCTAAGCTTGTTTTTAAATGTCAAATTAGGTTTTTAGCTATTTAAAAATCAGTTTTTTTAACTATTTAAATGGGCTCCCACTCCTCAATGTTTATGGCCCTATTCCTGTGAGTCACGTCAGTATTTTTGTTGATACTTGTGTGTGTGTGTGTGTGTGTGTGTGTGTGGGTAATGATTTCTGGGCTGTGGAGAGATTTCCTGGAATTTACGAGCCCTTTCTAGGACTGCCCCTAACTAGCCACGGATATTCCTAAGGGGGGGTTCTTACCCGGCCTAAGCCGCCTTATTCTTCCGTGCACAGACATGGATTTGGACCAGATGCTAAGATCCTTTCTCCCCCTGCAAGTGTTTGGGCGAAGGAGAAGAAGGAAAGAAATTGAAACAGCATTTGGATGAAGTGGGTACAGTTGTTGAATTTTTAAAAGGCCACTAGAGCTTTGTGGTATTTGTTACTAGGTTTCCTTTTATTAATTTTGTTGCTTTGGTACCAGCAGAGGCACTGCCAGACCCAAGTTTTATACCAGGTGTTTCCTTCTGCCTTCACATTGCCTGAGGCAGATTGAGTATGTTAATGTTTTATAAGTCAGACTTTCCAACTCCTTAATCACTGCAAAGTTGTTGGCTGACTTCCCTGCAGTCTTTAGATTCACTATTCATTATCGAGGGTCCTCAGTTTGCAGAATCAGATTTGGGTGTGGTTGTGTTAGAAACCAGCATTATTGTGGTTGGAATATCCTGAAATAAATGATATATGGAAAAAAATGTTGTTGCATATGTCCTTGCTTGGCTCGTTTAAGTGCCTGCCTGTCACACACTCATTTAAATTTGACTTTTAAGTAGGGCGCTTTGGAAAATTGAGCTAAGCCAACTCTCAGTGACTTTTTCCCCCCCTCTGAGCATTTCTTTCCCTCTAATAATGTTGCATATTTTACTTTGTCTAGGCTTTGCGAGAAAGACATGTCTGACAAGATGTCTAGTTTCCTACATATTGGAGACATTTGTTCTCTGTACGCGGAAGGATCGACAAATGGATTTATTAGCACCTTGGGGTAAGAGCACCTGATTTCTTGTGTGGCAGGATTTCTTTAAGCTTAAAAATGGATTTTTCTTAGATAAAAATGTTACCATTTGACGTGGCTTTACTAGGGGCAGTTGGAATCATGATTCCAAATCTCATGTTAGCCAAGTTTACCTCTGACATGAAAGTACTGTTTTCTTGGAAGTCCTGGAAGAGTAAAATCCCATTAATTAGGACTCTTATAATTCAAAATTTATTATGATTTCCTATTCCTTATATAAGGGGGGGAAGTGCAAAGTCTGTGGGATAAAATTTTAGGATTATTTTTTTACAGACCCCAAAGAAGTGCTTTTTAACTTTCATAAAAGCTCTTATTTTCCTGTGCTGACTCGTTTGTCATTTAAGCAAAGACCAGAACTTCTCAGTTGCTTATCTCTCTTCTTTGAAGCGAAACCTTGCCTATTTTAAATTGCAGCGTGCATTTGAAAGTCACATATTGCACAAAGTTCTGTAAATCAGATTTTTGTTCTTTTGTGCGGTCTTCAATTTTTCCCCAACTTTTAAGAGAGTAAGTACATTCCACAATGTCTTTATTTGATTATCTTCTCCCTTCTCCTCCCATTGTCCAGAAGAGGAAAGGAGAAGTGAAAGAGCCCCGAACACAGAAAAAAGCAGAATGGAGAATCAAGATGGTTAACTCTGGAAGGCGTACGAATGGTCTAGATTGTCTTCGTGGAGACAGGAGTTAGGCCCGGGGGTGGACTTGTTGAATTTGGCAGGAGCTGATCTCAAATGGGGGAGAGGAAAGCCAACAGCTTCCCTAAGAACCTCATTCTTAGAGCAGCCAGAGCCTTTCTTTTAATCAAAGCTATTATTTAAAGCATGCTTGGGCTCTGGTATCTGTGGAGAATGAGTACTCTTGGGCTCTCATTGAGGCCACTCCAGCCGCAAGGAGCAAATCATTTCAGATGTAGACGTGTAGCTCAGTTGGACCTCCTCAAATAAAAATTTTGTTTTCAAAAGTCATCCGATAAAAAGGAGTCATCCATAACTCTGTGATTCCCTAATCAAGTGACTGTTTCTCAGTCCTTATCTTTTTTTTTTTTTAAAACCTCTCTACACTAAAGACCTACCCTTCATAATTTATCTTCTGTGGGTTTTGGCCAAGAGGCCGTTTGCCGCTCGTGCCTCCCTGATTGTCCCTTTTTTCTTCTTGGCTGATTCCTTCCTTTTTCTTTCGCTCATGTTGGAATGCTCCATCCTCTTCTTGTTCTTCAGCAGGTGAGGCATTGGTAATGAATAGCAGGGGTCACCACTTCTGTGAGTCCTGTGCACGTTTACAACACTGTGCTAAGGACTGTCCATACATAATGCCTTCAATTCCCAAACACATCTGCATAGTGAGCACAATTATTTTTGCGCCTTCTGGAGGCAAAGCCTCTGAGCTTCAGAGAGGTGAGGTCACCTGCCCCAGGGTGCACAGCTATGAGCACTCCAGGCTCCAGGACCAGTGCTCCTAACAGCTGCCCTTGGCAGGCTCGACTTTCCAGTCCCCACCTCTCCTGACCATGCGTCTCTGGCAGAATTGGCTCACCCCCCTCCTCACTGCCCACAGCTCTTATCTGGCTGCCTTGTGAAACCTCAACCCCACCTTATGCCTCATCTTTTCTCTGGGGTCCCAATTTCTTGTCATAGTGCCATTGCCCCTGCAGTGACCCAGGCTCACTTCTAGTCTGTAGCTGAGCCTACTTGTGGCAGCCCGTGAAATCTTCGTGCCGCCTTTCCCTTTGTCCTCTTCTTCGGGAGCATCCATTCTTAGAATCCCTATCAGGTACAAATTCTTTGCTTTATAAGAGTTTTCTTCAAGTATTATCAATAAGTTATTATTATTTTTTAATAAACAAATTATTGATAAGGTCCCCACCCCCACTTTTTCTTTAATGTGTAGATAGATGGTCCATTTTGAATTTCGGGCTCTAATACCTCAGAGGAATATTCCCTTGGTTCAAAATGGACTTGGAAACTAAAGTTTAGCCTTTTTTCCTTTTAATGACTTTGACATTTATGGAACACCAGCTGTGAATGACAGGGAGTGACTCCTCAGTTTTTGCGGAACTTGACATCTAGCGCCCCAGCCATGTTCCATTTATATAGATGGCGGTTACCTCCCCAGTGGCTTTATTGACTCCTTGAGCTTTAGGGCATAAGTCGGACCTTGGAGAGCCCGTGTACATGAACATGCGGTATCAGAAGCGTGCTTCTGAATCACCTGAGGAACATGTTAAAAATAAAAGTTCTCAGGCCCCATCCTGGAAAACAGCTTTGAGAGGCCCAAGGATGATGGGGACCTGGTATCAGTATATTTTATAAACAGGAAGTCTGAGGAACGTCACCCTACTTGAGACTCCTTGAGTCTCTTTAGTTTTACCGATAAAGGAACCGAGACCAGGAGGATGAAATGATGTAGTCATCGTCAATGCTCGTAGGTGGCAAAATGCCATCTACAATTCATTTGTCTTCTGGCCTAGGCTGGGGCCTTTGCTCCCTACATTTTCTCCATTCGTCCTTGAGAACTTGATGAGTACTTAACCCAGCCCTATGTTGGATTCCAAGGCACTCCCCCACTTCACATACTATGTTAGCTCTTGTGGGATTACTATATTTGCATTCACAGGGGCTTCAAGTGGGAGTTTTCTGTATGCACATTCCGTTCTTGATTTTTGCATAAAAACTCAAGCCATTGACCACACTCTTCTTCTTGATGGAGAGAGGCCTTGTGGCTTTGACCCGAAGTCAGCAAGGTGCTGGTGGGCTACTCTGGCCACTTTGATTCACACCAAATAGATAACTGAGCACCTAGCCTGGACAGGAAAATGTACCAGCTGTGGGCATCTTTTGGGCCACAAAGCAGGCAGCTCTCTGCCTGTAGGAAGCTCTTAGCCTCCTGCACCATTTGTGCTTCCTCCAATGTGGTGAGGAAGACAGGAGGGGAGGCAGGGAATGCCGACTCACTGGGAGGGCCTTCATGGAGGAGCTGGGGGCTCTGAGTCAGTCTGGAAAGACAGGCCAGACTTTAGGAGGTGAAATGGAATTTTGAAGGAAGGGGCGGTAAGAGTAAAGACAAACTATTTGATAGTGTCTTGCCCTTGGAATAAGGAGCAGCACAGACTAACGGAAGAAACCCCAGAAAATTGAAGTATATTAACTGACAGCAAGTTCTGTGGTCACTTGGCAAATGACCAATACCAGTTTTAGGAACTTGGATAAGTCATTTAAACTTCTCAACCTCAATTTCCACATCTGTTCAAAAAATACATTATTTTAAATCTGCTCTAAAAGAATTGTACATGTTAATTTGGTCAGTCTGGACTTCTAAATACTGGGTCTGTATATAAGTTGGGGCTGGTTATTTATAACTTTTTGCACTTAGCCCACCTCCATTTCAGTTTCCGGTAGTTCCATATGACTCTCTCTGCCAGCAGCTTCTCAGATGGCCTCAGGCACTGTTAGTTCCTGGCTGTATTTTGTTCTTCTCTCCCTTATAGGCCCTAGGTTATATTCTCTTTTTTAGTTTGCTTTTGTGTCTCTTGCACTAGCCTTGAGCTCCCTCGGGGCAGGGTCTGGTTCATATTCGTCCTCATCTCAGGGCCCAGCCCTATGCCTGGCACCAGATGGACCCCTCAGCTGCCATAAGCTGAATGCATTCACCCCTTGCTACGCCTCTTGACTTCAGCATTTTTGCATGTTTTTTGCTCAAATCCATCATGGATGTGGTTAAGGGAGAAGAGCCACAGAAAACCGGAGGTTAATGTGTGCATTGCAGAAACAGAACCTGGGATTTTGAATTAGGTTTAGCCCCCTGCTTGGGAAACCTCTAGTGTAAACAGCCCCCTGGCAGGAGAACATGGCCATCTAAGGTTTATATAGGAACAGCCCTGGATATTCAGTTTTTGCATGGTGCTCAAGTTTTGTTTTCTTAGACTTGGCTTGATAGAGTATTTTTCCTTGTCTTCACAGCCTGGTTGATGATCGTTGTGTTGTACAGCCAGAAGCCGGGGACCTTAATAATCCACCCAAGAAATTCAGAGGTAAGTTGATGTCCTTCTTGGAGTGGGTACCTCCCTCCATTGGAAATTCATCAAGTGTGTTGCTGTATGTGTCTATGTGTGTGTGCATGCACATGCACACGTGTGTGTTTAATAAGCAATTGTAGGTTTATTTACTTACATTTTTTAAAGTATGATTTCAAGTCCAAGCTTTGTGACCTTTTGAAAATGTATAAATAAATTCAGCGTCAAGATTGGAATGGCTTTTATTAGAGCCTTCATTTGTATATTGCATACATGTTGATCAGTGCAAATTCAGTCTGAACCTTACATTTGTGCAACTCTGTCCCTAAACAAATAGGATTTATGGATCTTGTTACAAGGAACGTGTTACTGCAGCCAATCTCACTGTGCCTTTCGGGGCTCTGGTATTCTTAGATGCTTCAACCTGGAAGGAGAAGATGTTGATTATTGCACTTAGTTTTTGTTAAAAGACCTAGGCACAATAGCCTTCCTACTAGTAGCTTCCCACTACTGGCTTTCTTTTAGGCCTCTTATATTTGGTATCTTCCTCTGAAGGTAGCTTAATTTATGCTAGAAGGTGCTTAAAATATAGTTGTGATGCTAAGAGGATAAACATTTTGTTTTTTCTCTTTGCTTTTGTGGTTCATAGTTCTGAACTCCAGCTGCATAGTAGAATTATCTGAGTGAGATTTAAAATTAAACATATACTCAGGGCCCCACTCCAGATCAATCAAATAAATCTCTTGAGGTTGGGACCTGGGCACTGGCATTTTTTTTTAAGCTTCCCACATGATTTTTTTTTTTTTAATATTGAGTTGGGGTTGAGAACCCATTGAGTTAGGATTGAACTCATGGCCTCAGTGCCAAAGAGCTCAAACCTTGCCATTTTTAGGTTACATCATTTGAGTGATAAGTTCTTATTTTTTAGTTGATGTAGAAACTTCCTTTTTTGAATAAAAGCTAAAGGAATTAGAATAAAATAGAAGGCAGACGTTCAGATGGAGAGAAGCCATTTAGAAGATGTTTGGTGTAGCCACTGCTACATTTAGCCATTTAGAAGATGTTTGGCTGTGTCCAGTTGGCATGAGACTATCAAGAGAAAGTTTTCACCTGGGAGGTGGTCAGGGGGACTGTTGAAAAAGAAAATTGTTGCCATAAGCCCTGTGTGACAGGATCCTGGGCAGCTGTGGCCCCTGAGGCCTTTTCTTTCCAATCCTTCCTCCATGGCTTTTTCCAAAATAGAATCCTGAATGCAGCAGAAATGAAAGATTTGATCTAATAACTTTAATGCAGGCAGTTACTTACAGAATTCTCTCTGCTGAATAATGAAGTATGCCTCAGTTTATCTTCTAACAGGGCCAAGATCAGTAGACTCTGTGCCAAGCACTGCGCTAAGGGTTCTGCGCACATTTCTAGCTCATGGGTTCATCTGTCCACCCTGGGAGGAGATTGAAGTCCTCAAAGGCTGCGCTTAAGTGTCTTGCCTGAGGTCACACAGCTGGTGATGGATGGAGTAAGAGCTGGAGGTCTCAACTTTGGCTATAATCACCTGGGGGACTTGAAAAAATACTGATATTGAAATTCCACCCTCAAGGATGGTCATTGAATTTAGCATTGATGTTTTTCTTTCTTCTTCTCCCCCTCCTTTTCCCCCCTCGCCCCCCTTTTTTTAAAGCTTCCTAGGTGATTCTCCTGGATAGCCAAGGTCAAGCGCCACTGCTAGTAGAGCCTAGGCTATCAACTCCTGGCTTTATTACTTAGGGGTGAGCTGGGTGGAGTGTGGCTTTTGCAGCTGGAACCAAGTGGAAGGCTCTCGTTGCTTGGGTCCAGTGTGAGCTCTTACCCCATTCTGTGCACAGGCCCGCTAGTTGAGAAAGGAACCATAGAGAGGTATTCATGCCCTGTACAAAGTGAACTAGTGGCTATTTGAATACGGGTTTAGAATGTTCGAATAAATGGGACCATAGCCAGGGAAAGTCAGAAGACATACATATTTTCCTGGTACTAGGGTCAAAGTGCCTGCTGCTTCGATAGATATCTGATGGCTGATTGAAGGGACTGTTTTGAGATAAAAGTGACAGTCTGATAGAGGCAGATTGGAAAGAACCAAACTTTGTTTATGGCCTGGCCTGTTTCTACAGGTGGTCACATGACTGTGTCCTGATCTATGTTGACTACTTGTCCTCATAAATAAAGGTTTCTAGGTTGTGAGGTGCTTTGCATTTGGGGGAAAATCTGGTTCCAAACAAACTCTGCTGCAGGCTTTGCAAATGTAGGGCAGGACTGCCTGGATTCCTTGTGGCGCACCCGAGGCCCTCGGCAGGCAGGTGAGGGGCCCAGGCAGGGGGCCGCAAAGATCTCTCCCTTGGAATCCGGGCAGTGAAGATTTAAACACTTTCCAAAGCAGCCCTTCAGTTCTAGTGTGGCATTCCTTGAAAAAAAAAATTTTTTTTTTCATGTGAAGAAACCAATTTCTCTTTTGGAAGGGATTATTGACTTTCCAAATACAAGTGATTTTGAAGCTGAAGTAATTTTGATGTTTAGAAATTGTGCATAGGGCAGTTGGACAATTTGGAGGCGTTTCTAGTCCATTTCCTTGCCGTGCCATTACACCCTGGAGTTTAACAAACACATATGGAAAAGTGAGATGCTGGCAAGCAGCCGGCTAGGATGATGGAGTCTTTATCTGAGCAATCAGCAGAGCTACATTTAGTCATTTAGATTTGTTGTTGCTTCCATTGTTTCCTTGCCAACTTATTTCCTATATTGAGAACCATCATAACCTGTTCTTAAGTAAATGGAAACCAAGGGCCTATTTATGTAGTGTTCCCCGTGGCTTCTAACTTGGGGTTTTTCACTTTGTGAGCTTCTCTTGAGACCTGCCACTCTCATGGGTAATAGTGTAGGCCCTAGGACCGGGGTTTCTGGGTTCAAATCCATGTTCTTAGCTGTGTGACCCTGGAGAAATTGCTTGACCTTTGTGAAGCTTGGTTTTCTCATCCGTAAAATGGGAGATGATGTTAGTCGTTACTTCATAAGGTTACTGGCAAAATGAAATGTGTGTTTCAAATTCAGTACTGAGGGAGCCTGGCCTTTGGTTCAGGGCTCAGTAAGCCTTAGACCTGTCTTTTCATTCCCAGTTCTTAGCACAGAGGCTTGTACTCCTAAATGGTGGCAGAAGAGAATCCTGTGCATGAATCCTTCAGTGATAAGAGAATATTGGTTCTCATTTTTGTGTCTAAATGCTTTTGTGGGTAGGAGTGTGCATAGGGACCCAAAGGCCTAGATTTGAGTCCCGGCATTCCCATCTACAAGCTAAGTGGCTTTGATAGATTAATTTTTCTGAGCTTGTTTCCTCACCCATAAAATGGAGGGAAAGAATTCCTTCCTTGTAAAGGTAATAGGATTGAAAATAATATGGCTAAAGAGCCAAACAGAGTATGTAGTTGGTACGCAAGACCTGGTCAATGACTGGTAGCTATTATTCTTCCCAGTAGATGCAAAAGAGTTAGAATCTTGAACATACTTGCTTTTTTCTGATGGGTGAAAGTACATTGCCAAGTGAATTGGGTTTTTTTGGTGATTCCCTTGAATGTATCTTCTGCCCTGGACTTCATCTATAGAAAGGAAAGATTGAGTGCACATCTGGTTCGCTTAAGCCAAGTCTTCTTCATTGTCCACATGAATTTTGGACAGTGGCCCCTGTGCTCAAGGTGATGAGAAGAGCAGTGATGTAGTCTAACTCAGTCACTTAGTCCTTTAGCTAATGCGGTACCATTTGGAAGCACCAGGGTCTTCCCTGGCAGGTAAGACACACTCTCTCTTCTCCCTGATTTGTGCTGGCTTTGCTCATCATCTTGAAAGAAGGAAGACAGCCATCAGATTGAAACCGGCAATAGAAACTTTGTGGTTAGGGAATTCTTTCTCTAGATGATGTTTTCCTCTTCCACCCCTACCCGTCCCTTCCCCCTACTAAATATAACGGCATCTTCTATAAAGAAAAGAAGGAAATTAACTAGTCTTGTTTTGATCCCAGAACTTTACTGTTTTAAATGTGACTTCCAGGAGTGTTGGAGGAGAAACAAGGCCTGGTACTTTTGGGATATAAGATAGGCATTAGTGTTAAACATGCCACTTATGGTGTAATCTGCTTTTTCAGACTGGGGAACGGTCAAGTTCTTACCCTCAAAACTTCATTTTCTCCATTCAGTTCAAGAGGTCAATCTTGGCCCTAGTTTTTTGTTTGTTTGTTTGTTTTAGACAGATGCTACCATATCAGTGTGATTGAAGAGTGAGAAGTTTTTCACCTTGCAGGAACCCCTTAGTTTCAAGAAAAGTTGCTTGCAAGGAAACTCAGCTTAATACAGGGAGAAGTTTAGGCAGGGAAAGGCGAGGACAAAGGAAGCATTCTGAGATCATTCCATTTTATATGAATTGGGACAGAGGTCAGAGATCCAGCTGAGAGTGTAGATGTTCTAGGTAAGTATTTTCCTTGTCCTGTGTTTCTTTCTTCCCCCAATCAAGTTGCTTTCAAGCAATATAACCTGTTCAGCTAATGTGTCGTGTGGGGACATTGAAGCCCTACTGTGTCCCAGCTTGGCCTTGCTGGTGAGGGACAAGATGAGTTACACAGTCCCCTTGCTTTCAGGTGTCTTAGGGTTTTATGGAGAAACAGACCCACATTATAAATAATAGGAGCCAGCACAAATAGAACATCTACTTTGTGCTGAGCACTTCCCATGGATTATCTCTTTTAATCCATGTAACCTACCCAGGAGGTGTTGTAGCTACGGATGTTCCCATGATGCAGATGAGGAAATGGGGGCTCTCAGAAATCGAGTGACTTGCCCATAGTCCGTTGAATGTCACTTAGAATGATTATCATTCATTCCACAAATATTATCAGACGCCTCCTGTGTGCCAGCTGTTTATAGTCCCAGGAGGAAAGACACATTCTCAGGGAGGTCAATGCCAATGCACAGTTGACATCTTTGAGGAACTTGTTTAGAGTAAGTTGTTCACACTGCGACTGTTTATACGCAAGCAGAGGCAAAGCACATGAAATATCTTTTTACAAAGTGTAAAAATTGCCCCTCCGGTCTGTAGTTTGCTGGGGCAAAGTGATACTTCCCATGTGCATTCTCTCGTTTAGCTCTGCAGCATCTCCTCAGCCCAGGGTGCCTGATGCCTTTTGGCTGATACAGGTTGAGCATCTGGCCCAGTGTCTTATGACATGTGAGTGTTAGAGCGAGGCCAGAACCCTCTTCCAAAGGCCTGGCGCAGTGCTCTTACTCTTCTGTGCCCTCTGGGCCCTTTTCTGCACAAAGCGCAAGGGTTTCTTCAAGCTGTGTCCCCTGTCACCTCCAGCCTCTCAATGAAAATGGGCCAAGTTACTACTTTTCTTCTGCTGTCTGCTAAAGCTCTTAACTTGGACTTAGGACCATTTAAATGCGGAAGAAAGCCAAATGGGAAGGTGAAAGCCCCGGATCCTTTCAACTTAATGCGTTTTTAACTACCACCTGGATAGTCTGGGAGCTATGCAGCATGGTACCTATCACTTGAGTCCTCTTCCTGGTGGGCATGAAGGTCTGGGCCAGTATAACCCCGTCTCTGGGTGTCTCCAAGTTGACTGACGATTGCTGATTGCTTAGCAAGTGTCTCCCTTAGAACAGTGCCAGCCTAGAGTCACAGTCTCAGGACGATCCTGGGAAGAAGCAGCGTTTGTTGCTTGGCTACGACAAATCTGGACCTATAGTCCTTTGTGCCCTTGTCACTTTTACTGTGATTTTCCTCAGTCCCAGAGTGCTTGCGCTATGTCAGCCCTCCTGTCCGGGGGCTTGTGGACTTAGTTAGGATGTCTTGGTTGAGAAAAAGAGGTTTCACCTCTCAGGCGTCTCTTGTACTCTCCCAACAGCTTTGAAAAGGGCCTCAAATAAGAGTGGCATTTTTCATGGTTGAGGGGGATAAGAAGTATTTGAGTACCTATGGCCTACGTACCTGATCATTGGCTTTCTTGTGTTTAGGTTGAGGAAGGCAGTGGTTCTTAGCCCACACGGGAAAACTGCTAAGGCTGGAGTAGAGAGCACCATCTGACCTGAGAGCCAATGTCCAGCTCAGTGTCTTTTACCAACTGCTGTGATACCTTGGGGGAGTCATTCCATCTCTCCAGGCCTCAGTTTCCCTATCTGTTAAGTGGAATGTAGGCGAAGTAACTTCCTAGATCTCTTCCAGTTTGAAGCTTTGTGATCGGT
>CM052799.1:40677779-40889858 GCA_028533885.1 Nasua narica
TCTTTGTGTGCACATAAGCCATTCGTCCTTTTCAAAGACTCTGAAGCCAGACTGCTTGGGTTTGACTCTCGGCTCTGCATTTTACTGGTCATGTCCCCCTGGGCCCATTACCTAGCCTCGCAGTACCTCTCTTTCTTTGGCTTGAAAATGGGGATATGAGTGTATGTGCCTCACAGCGTTTTTGTGACGATCAGAGGAGCTTATCTGTGTTAAGTACTTAAGGGAGCGCCTGGCCCCTGTTACATGCTGTAAAACTGTTTGCTGTTACGGCTGGTTTATGACTTCACTCTTACCCAACTCCAGTTAACTGTGAAGTCCGAAACCAGGCCTGTCTCCCCGAAGGCTCTGTACAGGTCCTGGATTATAGTAGGCTCTTAGGTATTTGTAGAATGAATGAAAAGAGCCCTCTAAGGCATTGCTTCTGAAATGAATGTGCATAGAACCCACCTGGGGATCTTGTTAAAAACAGATTGCCATTCTGTAGGTCTGGGGTGAGGCCTGAGATTCGGGCGTTTCCGACAAGCTGTCATACTCTTGTAAGGTTCTAAGGACCAGCTGTCAATCTTCCCTTACTTTAGGGCTGTCATATGGAAGACGGATGTCCTGTGCCTAGAACAATAAAGAATTAGGGCCAGCAGATAAAAGTGACCAGAGGCAGAGTTTCAGATTTAAGGAACTTGATTCTAAGTGCTAAGCTATTCCTCAGGGAAGAGGCCTGCTTCAGATAATTGAGTTTCCTCTCATTCAGAGGAGACTAATCATTTGTCAGGGATTTTGAAGAGGGAATTTCAGCTTGGAGACAGAGGTTAGGTAGATGATCCCATTTGACCGTAAGTGTCTGTTTTCCCACCAAAGGACCCAGCTGTTTCTTCTGTTTTGGCTTCCTGCGGAAGCCTTGTGGTTGGGGGCATTGGGTCAGCAAACAGCTGGGGAGAAAACAGACGCTCCAAATGAGAGCCTCGCGGGGATCCAAATGTGTTGAGTCTAATCAATGGAAAACACTGCAAAGTAGTGGAAAGATGGAATTATCGACTATTTGAAAAGATGAACGAATATAAAAAACAAAAACCTGAGTCAAATGCTGAATCTAGTTGTAATGAGTATGTTAGGTGTAGTGGGGAGGCCGTGGGGCATAATGGTTAGGAGGGTTGGCTCTGGAATCAGATGTGGAGTCAGGTCCCTACCCCACTCCTTAATTGGCTGTGTGACCATGGGCAAATTAATCTCTCTAAACCTTGTTTCTCTAGTTGGTAACTAGGGTTAATGATAGTATGGGACTGATTGGATTGTTTTTGAATGAGGTGGTACACGGTTAGCAACATGCTGAGCACAAGCTAAGCACTAAGTAAGTAGTAACTGAGAAGCTGTCATGAGTAAATCTGCAGTTAGCACCTCTCAGGACATCTCTTAGGAAGATCAAGCACAGCCCTTGCCATCTTGTATAACACTGATGTCTGTTGTAATATCTCAGTATGTGGATTATACAGGGGTATCCATCACACTTCATAACCTTTCTCAACGTCTTAGCAAATTTTGTGGAGTGTGTCTCATAATCAAGAGGGAGCTCTAGAGCTTGTGGCTTTCTGAAGAGACGCCATCAGGCGTTTTTTTCCTATGTGCACAAGCCTTGATCAGAGCCTCTGTTACTGACGGGGCATTTGCTCCAGATGGTAATCCTGCCTTACGTATAAAATTACAAGCCTCGCTGGGACAGGAAGTTGTGTTTATCTCAACCCAAGCAGCAGGCCTTCAAGCCACTCTTGATAGACAGGAGGAAGATATTGCCAATCCACTGTTTTCCTGAACGCCCCCCACCCCCACCCCCTGTGTGTTTGTTGTAAGTTTGGAGAGAGGGCTTCTTGCCAGTCTGCAGAAGGCCATTCTCCCTGGCTTTGAGGACAGTTGAATTCCAAGGAGAAGGGATGCCCACTGGCTGCTGCTTTGGTCATACCAGCCAACACAGAGGCACCTCTCTCCAAGGCGAGAGGCCAGCATGGCTCCTGTCGAAGGCAGAAATTGTGCTTGTGTCCATGGGCACTGGTTTGGGGAGATAAGTGCAGAGCGGCTGCAGGTATGGGGACAAGAATTTGTCCCTTCCAAGAGTCCATTGTTTTTCCTTTACAAAGCAATAGCTGGAGGTCCGTGTAGGAAAAACTCCAATTTGAGCAGTTGTAATAATTGAGAAAATAAATTGGGCAATTAGTCTTCTTTTTGAAATTTTAAAAGTTCCTTTTTTTCATCTGGTATTTTTCCGGGTACATTTGAGTTCCAATTTGGGTGCTTCTGAAATGTCTTGATGTTTTGTGCTGCTAAAATTATATGTGTCTAAAAATGTTATCAGCGATGACACTTCTATATAAGCTCACTTGGACTTATGCTAGCAAATTTCTTTGACTGAGGTCCTCCCCTCCCCCCCCCAGCCATTCCCAGGAACGTAGCATTTGAGGTAGAAGCAAGAAATAGAATAATCCACCCTAGGTCTAACCATCTAGTGGAGGCCTATCTCTTGAGAACTTTGGTTCAGTTTTGTCGGCGAAGAATACTGGGGTTTTGTTGCCATAGTTTCAGTGAAAAATTTGACCTTAGCTACAATAACATACAGTTAGAAAGAGCTAGCTAATCGGTTTTCTAAAATTAGTGTTCTCTAGTACATAAACCAGTAGGAACAGAGTATTTAATTAAATATTATACAAGGATATAAAAGCCCTAGGGAATGAAGTCCCTTGATCTGGGCAGAGGGAGGGAGGAAACTCCTACTAAATGTCCTTACTGCTCTGTTGTAAGCTAGAAGAACTTTTCCTTCCTTTCTTCTTCTTCTTCTTCTTCTTCTTCTTCTTCTTCTTCTCTTCTTCTTCTCTTCTTCTTCATGTTAGCTTTGACTTTATTTTCAGATCTGTCAGGGACGAATATATAAAGCTTATTGAGAGAGCAGAACAGTCAACATTATTTCCAGTCGTCCCGTACAAGGTACAGACTAACAAAGCAAGATGAGAAAATGATGTTGGCCAGGACCCTGACAGGGATCCTTGTTGGTGATCTCATAGCAGGCTTGGTGAGAAGGAGAGGCATTTGAAAAGTTTTTTCCTGTCTGAAATCTGGGTCTTTTTGAACACATAGGTTCTAGATTCTTGTTCCTTTGAATGCTTACTGTGTGAGTAAGGAAACAACGCCTCCTTGTTGGCCCCTTATCCTGAGTTCTAAGTACAGCTATGTTCTCCTTCCTTTGACCCCATAGTCCATTTAGCCCCAAGCAATGATCTGCATGTAGATTATATAAAATTTGGTTTCTCTCATCACCTACCTATTAAGAACCTCTGCAGCGGCTCATCTTTTTTGATGACGGCTGAAAATGTTACCAATATTGTGGCATCCCAGAAGGTTGTGGTACCATGTCTTGAATGAAGTAGGTTTCAGGACATATATTGATACCTCTGGTTTACCTTCTTGTCTATAATTTATCGTCACCTGCTGTGGATGCTGCAGAGGTGCAGTTGAGTTACTCTGTTTGCCAGGCGTCTTATTGATGGAGAACATTGCTCAGGTCTTCTGGAACCTTGTTACATCTCCTTGTCAGTTGCATCTTGGTAATTGTTCTTTCTCAGTTTCATATGTCTGATTTCGGTTTTTTTCTTCTACCTTAAGGGAATTAATTATTTAATAGAATTTGAAGTGTGGGGCATCATGCAAGGGAATATAAACTTTCTTCACCATTTTACATGTTTCTGTATTGGCATCTTAACTATTGCAATGGAAAATATGTCCTTGGCAAGACTCATAGAAACATAGTCCCAAAGGTCATTGGATTGTGCAAGCTTCTTGACTATTTATAAGGTCATCTACCTGAGCGAATAGAAATGGTCCCTGCTCTGAAGGAATTTGGAATCTTATGAGGAAAGATGAGTGAGAACTAGTTTGAGGATTATTCTTGGAGAATTTTGAATCCCACACAAATTTTTATTCCCCTGATGTTCATTGTTTTCATCTAGTCCATCAGTTCACTGTGCCCAAATGATTTGAACTCATCTTAATGAAGGCTTAAGAAAAAACACAGTTAGAGAGCTTGCTGGAAAAAACGACAGCATGCATTTTAAAGTACTTACGGTTGACCTGGCCTCCACTCCCCGTTTGTCCTCAGGCCCTTGCATTAATTGGGTAATTAAGTTGATGATACTTAAGCAAATGTCATTAAAGAGGTTGGATGTGGCAGGCTGGTTGGTGGCAGGGTGAACTAGTCAGGACTCTTTCTTCTGAGCTTCAACAAAAAGCGGACTTTTATTGTCTCAAACAGTCTTGGCTGGACAACTGAATTGCATGAAGGGCGGGGGTGCAGCAAGGGCCCAGGGATAGACCCGGTTCAGGCACTGAGTACCTTCAGCAACCTATGTGCGTCTCTTACAGTTTCCTCTCTCTGCATTTGTGCTTTGTGTTCTTGTGCTGTTCTCATCTAGTTCAGGGTTCTACTAACACTCATACAACGACTCGTGGAGTGTTCTCTATTTTTCTGTTCTCTGGGAGTTTCTATAGCATCGGAACTACCTGTTCCTATAATGTTTGGTGAGTAAAGCAGTCTTAGCCCTGTGTTTTCTTTAGGGCAAGATTAACTACTGATTTAGTTTCTTTAAAGAGTTATTTCTTCTTGGCTCAGTTTTGTAAGATGTGTGTTTCTAGAAATTTACCCAGGGTCATCTAAGTTTTCTAATCTGAATATCCTCCTATTATGTTGTTAATTCTTCAGTGATCTGGTTTGGTCCCTGTGGTGGGCTTAGGGATGCCCTCTCAACCCCATGATGTCCACTTTGTAATCCCTAGAACCTGTGAATATATTACTTTATTCGGTAAAAGGGACTTAACAAATGTGGTTAAGTTAAAGATCTTGAGATGGGAAGATTTGCCTGGATTTCCAGGTGTGCCTGATGTAATGACAGGGGTCCTTGTAGGAGGGAAGCAGGAGAATTAGAGTTCGTCATGGGACCTACAGGAAGGGCATCAGCAGTTTGGAGTGATGTGGCCCTGCAAGGCAGAGTGCAGGGAGTTGGAAAAGGCAGCGAAGTGGATTCTCCCCTGAAGCCTCCAGAAGGAATGCAGCCCCACTGACCCTTTGCTTTTAGATGTCACGACGTTAAGATAACAGATTTGTGTTGGTTTGAGCCACTAAATTTTTGGTAATTTGTTACAGCATCATCAGCAGGATTACTGTGCTAATATTTCCCATCTTGTTCATTTGTTTGTTCTTTTCTCTGAATAAGTATTGACACATGTTTTTCAGTCTTAAGAGTTTTCAAATAGACAAATTTTAGATTTACTGATTTGCTCGTAGGTTGGTTTTGAAGTTCCTTAATTTCTGCCCATGATTAACTTTCTTCTATCTTTCTATCTTTGTTGGCTCTTCCTTTAGTACTCTCTCTCTCTTTTTTTTAAAGATTTTATTATTTATTTGACAGAGAGAGAGGGATCACAAGTAGACAGAGAGTCAGGCAGAGAGAGGAGGGGGAAGCAGGCTCCTGGCTGAGCAGAGAGCCCGACGTGGGTCTCGATCCCAGGTCCCTGAGATCATGACCTGAGCTGAAGGCAGAGGCTCAACCTACTGAGCCACCCACGCACCCCTCTCTCTCTCTTTTTAAAAAAGATTTTATTTATTTATTTGAGAGAGAGCATGTGTGTGTGCACATAAGTGGGGGAAGGGGCAGAAGGAGAGGGACAAGCAGACTCCTTGCTGAACAGGGTGCTGGATGCAGAGCTTGATCCCATGATCCTGGAATCATGCCTTGAGCCAAAGGCAACTGCTTAACACTGAGCCACACAGGCACCCCTGCTTTACTACTCTCTCTCTCTCTCTCTTTTTTTGCTTTACTACTCTCTTAAGTTGGATAATCAACTTGGAGTTTTGAGCCTTTCTCAAACCATAAGCATCTTGATCGTAAGCATCTAAAGCTTTAAGTTGCTTTTAAACATTGCATCTGATATATTTTGATATTCTACTTTGATATTTATATTCTTCTTTGTTCTAAGTATTGTTTTAAAAGATTTTATTTATTTATTTGAGAAAGAGAGAGACTGAGAGAGTGAACATGAGGGAGAGAGTCAAGCAGGCTTCCTGCTGAGCAGGGAGTCCAATGTGGAACTTGATCCAAAAACCCTGGGATCATGACCTGGGCTGAAGGCAGATGCTTAACCAACTGAGCCACTCAGGTGCCCGGAAACATTTTCTTATATTTGCTATCGTTTCTTGTATGTATTTATTTATGTAATAACTCATTTAAATGAGTTATTTAGAAGTGATTTTTAAAAAAGATTTATTATTTATTTATTAGGAAAGAGAGAGAGTGAGAGAGAGCATGAGAAGGGAGAAGGTCAGAGTGAGAAGCGGACTCCCCATAGAGCTGGGAGCCCGATGTGGGACTTGATCCCGGGACTCCGGGATCATGACCTGAGCCGAAGGCAGTTGCTCAACCAACTGAGCCACCCAGGCGCCCTAGAAGTGATTTTTAAAAAAGATTTTATTTATTTATTTGACAGAGAGAGAGAGATCACAAAATGGCAGAGAGTCAGGCAGAGAGAGAGGGGGAAGCAGGCTCCCTGCTGAACAGAGAGCCTGATGTGGGGCTTGATCCCAGGACCCTGAGATCATGACCAGAGCTGAAGGCAGAGGCTTTAATCCACTGAGCCACCCAGGCACCCCTGCCTCAGGAATTTCCTATATAACTTAGAACATCTGTTAGTGGTAAATTCTCTTACTTTGTTTGAAAATACTCATTTTGTTTGTCTGAAAATGCTACTTTATTCTCAAGGAATAGTTTTGCTTGGTATAGAATTTAGGTGGATAGGTACTTTCTCTCAACTCCTCTATTTTTTTGGAGTTCCATTTTTTTTTTTTTAAGATTTTATTTATTTACCCCACAGAGAGAGACCGCAAGTAGGCAGAGAGGCAAGCAGAGAGCGAGAGAGAGAGAGGAGGAAGCAGGCTCCCCGCTGAGCAGAGAGCCCGATGCGGGGCTCGATCCCAGAACCCCGAGACCACGACCCGAGCCGAAGGCAGAGGCCCCATCCCACTGAGCCACCCAGGCGCCCCTTGGAGTTCCATTTTGTTGTGAAAAGTAATAGAGACTTGACTATCTCTCTGATTGACTTTAGGATCTTCTCTTGGCCTTTGATTTTCTCCAGTTTTATTGGTATGAGTTCAGGTGGTGGTTTGTTTTCATGTATCCTGCATGGTATTTGTTAGTTCCTAGACTTGAGGTTGCTTTTTTTTGTTAATGGTGGGAAATTCTGGCCCTTTACCAGTTGGAATACTCCCTTTCCCAGTTGGTTACCTGAGGAGCTGTGGGTATAGGCGGTGTTCCTTAATGTCTTCTTCTTTTCCATTTTTGCTCTTTATGCTGCACTCTGGATGATTTCTTCTGATGTATCATTTTTTTTTTTAAGATCTTATTTATTTATTTGACAGAGATCACAAGTAGGCAGAGAGGCAGGCAGAGAGAGATGAGGAAGCAGGCTCCCTGCTGTGCAGAGAGCCCGATGCGGGGCTATATCTCAGGACCCTGAGCTGATGACCCAAGCTGAAGGCAGAGGCTTTAACCCCCTGAGCCACCCAGGTGCCCCTGATGTATCATTATTTATTGATTCTGTTCTAATCTCTTTATTCTTTGAGAGCTTAATTTCAGTTATATTTTTCATTTTTAAAAGTTCTCTTTGTGTCTTCTAAAAATATTTGGTCATTCTCATTCTTCCATATTTTCAAGCCTCTATTTTGTTTCATGTTACATAAAAACTGTAGTTTAAAAATATCCTATCTAAAAATGCCAGTAGGTAAAATCTCTGCAGATGTTACTCTATTTTCTGTAGTGGTTCATTCTAAAAATGATGTCTTGTTTCCCATGTGTTTTGTAATTTTTCTATAGTGACTCATTCTAAAAATGGTATCTTATTTCCCTATGTGTTTTGTAATTTTGACTATTAGCTTGTGTTTCTTGGAATATCATCTGTGGGAATTCTTGGAGGCCTGTGTTAAAGCTGTGTTCCTTCAGAGAAAATTATTTGGTTTTTCCAATTGAAGTGCCCCAACTCAGGAACTTTAAATCAAGTTCTCTGTCTGAAATTTCCTGGAATTTTATTTGTTTTCTGCTTAAAACTTCAAGATCTCCCACATAGCATGACTCTGGGGGACAACCAGTATGGAGGCCCACTTGTGGTCATAAGTTATTGGAGTGGTTGGTTTTTTTTTTGTTTGTTTTGGTTTTGGTTTTTTCTGTAGCTAGTACCACAGTCAAGATAGACAGGTTACCTTACCCTCCCATTTTTCAGGGTGAGCTGGTTTTTCATTGACTAAGGTATAACTCCATTTTTTTTAAAATTTTTATTTATTTATTTGACACAGAGAGAAAGATCACAAGTAGGCTGAGAGGAAGGCTGAAAGAGAGGGAAAGCAGGCTCCTGGCTGAGCAGAGAGCCAGATTCAGGGCTTGATCCGAGGATTCTGAGATCATGACCTGAGCTGAAGGCAGTGGCTTTAACTCACTGAGCCACCCAGGTGCCCCTAAGGTATAACTCCTGAGGGATTCAAACTTTATGCAAGGGTGTCTTAGAAGAATTTTGACCTTGAGTAGGCTCTAAGTTTTATCTTCTATACCCAGCACAGGTATCAAAATGGGAGTTTAATGTCTTCAGGTTTTCCAAATAAGCACATAAGGGTAAATACTGGCTTTAGGACTGACTTACCTCCTAGGGGTCTTATTTTCACTTCATTATTGGCCTCCGGATTCCCTACTAGTGAGCTATTCAGTACATGGTTTAAAAATGTGTTTTAGGGGGCGCCTGGGTGGCTCAGTGGTTAAAGCCTCTGCCTTCAGCTCAGGTCGTGATCTCAGGGTCCTGGGATCGAGCCCCACATCAGGCTCTCTGCTCAGCAGGGAGCCTGCTTCCCCCTTTCTCTCTGCCTGCCTCTCTGCCTACTTGTGATCTCTCTCTCTCTCTCTCTGTCAAATAAATAAAACTAAATAAAATCTTTTTAAAAATGTGTTTTAGTATTTCATCTAACCTTTTTCATGTTTTAATTTCGTTCAACTAGAAGGATATCTAGTCTGTCATACTGTTAAGAAATGGAAGTACATAATACCTGCTACTTTTTGTCTCACTGCAAACTCATTTTCTTAGTGATGGAAAACATGGCTGCCAATAACTCCTAAAATTTATAATTTTATAGCTTTATTAATTGGAGAGCGATTGATCTCTGTTTTTTTAATATTCAAAAATTTCAAGAAGAGGACTGGTTGAGCTTGGGTCAGATTTTTTCCTCTGGGTCAGTCTAGGGTCAGGGAGTTAGGGTTATATGTGTTAACTGGGAAGCTTCTAAGAAACCAGCTGTGCTAGAATCAGTTCCTAAAAGAACAAGTATTGGACATACAATCCAGGTGTGTACTGTGGTGGTAATCGGGAAGAAAGGATTAACATTCGAGTCTGTTAGAAATGATTTTTCGCTGAGAATAAGGGAAAAATCCATCTAAGAGTGGCTTAAAACATAAGGACGTTTATTGTTAGAAGTCCAGAGACAGGTAGTATCAAATATAGTGAAGGACTCCAGTGTGTCCAGTCTTTTTTGCTCCTCATCCTCAGAGTGGATGTCTGTGGGCTTATCTTTTCATGGTCTTGCCACTTCATGGTTACAGAATGGCTCTTGTGGCCCCAGACATCCTGTTTGTATTCATGGCAAGAATAAAGAGGGTGGGGCAACACTGTGAGCTCTCCTCCCATTTCTGTCCCTTTTATTAGGCAGCAGAAGCTTATCTTCATGTTCCCTAGCAACCTACTTTTATTTCATTGGTCAACATTGGGTTCCACACATACTTCTAGCTGTAAGGAATTTGGGGAAGTGATGCTCTTTCTTTACAACTTCTTTATTAAGAAGCAGCCAAGGAGAGGAATATTGGAAATGGTTTGGGCAGGCACAGGATTTCTATATTGTGGTATATTGATGGCACATACAGTGCTCCTCATGATTTTCTTTCCATGTCATTTTTAGTGTTTGTTGATTGAAGAATGGTTTTTATCACCAGTAAATAATGTAATAGACCCATCCCTAAGATGAAGCAGATATTTTTCTCAGTTGTAGTCAGCCCTGAAACAGCATCTCAAATGAATGAAAGCAACTGTATGTGTTCACCAGATGCCAGTATCCACCATTAATAGTGTGACTGTTGACGAAGCAGATAATTTAATGAGTAATAACCACTTGATTTGTTTTATTGGCCTTCATATGAGAAGTATGCCCCAAGTTAGTAATTTCTGCTTTTGCTTTGTAATTCTTTAGTTTGACTAGATAAGTGGGGCTAGGTGAAGAAAAGCATCTCATACACATGACTGGGTTTCCGTTGACCAAGTCTGGGGGCTATCCATCTCAGTCATTTTGAAACGACATTTCCAGTTCACACAGGGAAATGGAGAGTCTTAGATTTTATCTTTATCTGTCATCTCTCTTATGTGATAGCAATGTTGAAGGGGCATTTTGTGAGCTTGCCCTTAGGTTTGTTTTGATTGGAACAGCTTCTTAAGAAACAAAAGCTCACTTGAAGCATCCAAAACAGTTTGGTTAATAACTTTTATTCTCAAGAAGATTAAGCTTGTGAGAAAAACCTAAAATAAATTTGATGATCTATTTTAAATTCACTATTTTTTCTCTTTTCATCTTAAGAAGGAAGTATTTTTCCTAGAAAGTGATAGGGAAACCTTTCCATTCTTATTTTTAGTGTTTGTGTATGGAGGCTGTGTATGTTATAGTAAAGAATTAGGCTCTGAAGCATTGTCATTGGGTTCAAATCCTGACTAGTGTGTGATCTTGGGCGAAGTATTTCTTTCTGTCTTGATTTGATCATGACTAAAATGGTACCAACAACTTCCGAGGGTTTAGGAGACTAGAGGATAGAAGATGTGTTCTTAGAGCAATGCCAAGTACAACGTAGGCATGTAGCTAATTCTCAACACCCTTACCATGATGATGGTAATGATGGGAATTGTTTTCCTTTTTTAATTTTAATTTTTAATTGAATTTTATTTTTACTTTTTTGAGTTTTTGCCTGTGAGTTGGAAAAGAATTATCCTTTTCTTTAGGAGGATAGAGTAGAAGAGAAGAAAGTGTCTCTTCAAGCACTATAAGAAGACATTAGGATTGCTGGTGCATTAGAGTGTGTAGATGCTCAAACCTTTCATTTATTGTTATTTCCTTTGGTCTTCATCTTACCTTTGTGAAGCTAATGGTTATAACCATTTTCTCACCAAGGGAAGATGACCGTATAAGTTACGAAACTTGCACATTCTTGCAATTCTAGCAAATGGAAGAGCAAGGCTTGAAGCTAAGTGGTAGCTCGTGAACCTTTCCTCCTCTCCAGAATTCTTGCTTCAGACCTCATGTATTGGCTTAAGCTCTCTCTAATGGTGTTCCGTCCACTCAGCAGATATGTGCTCTGTCGTCAGCCACAGAATCTGAGAGCTCTGTTAAACTTTTTATTGTTTCTTCTTAGACTTCATCTACTTAAAAGGGTTGTGTGGCAGACTTAAGAGTGGGCAAATAATCGAAAGGCAGAAGAGGTGGGTAATATCTAAGACTTAAATAAAGCAAACATTAGGAGAGTTCTAGCTTTTTTCTCCCTTCTGGATTATGGTGTGCTGTATTCTGTAGTAAATCTTGGCAGATCCTCCCCAGGTGAAGAATTGTGGACATGGATGGTAGGACAAGAGGATGAGAGTACTTAGAGCATCCAGAAAGCAACCAAGGGTTTAAGAGCTGAAGGACCTGAGTCCCAGCTGTTGCTTTGTCCCTGACTTAGCAGTGTGACCTCCAAACGCTGGTCACATATTTGGGCCTTTGCTTCTTCCTCTGGGATGTGAGTATGTTGGATTGGATAATGCAACACAGCAAAACTTCTATTGAGTGTACCTTTCAAAGCCTGAGGTAGGCACAACTTGTATTACAATTATATTTATAATCTCTGAAACCACACAGGTCCTGTCTGGGTCTGATTAATTTTAGTCTCTGTTTTATGAAAGATTAGGCTTAATATTTTGTTCTTATATCTAACTTACAAGAACCCCTAAGAATCTCTTGAATTTATCACCCACACTTACATGAATAGACACCATGTAAGCATTTATTAAAATCATATGGCTAAGAATTCATAATAGTGTCTGAACTTAGCCATAATGAAAAGCTTTAAAATAAGCAATGAAAAGACTGGTCTTCTGCCATCCCTTGTTACTGCCTCCAGGCTCCCTACTTCCATTTGCCCTCAGATGACATGGATTTGTCTCTCCAAACTGTACTCCCTTTCACTGTGTCTTCAGAGTACTTTGGCATGTTGGCAGACAGGGTGGTGTGGTGGTGATACCAAAGACTGTAACACTACTTGTGTTCAAATATTAGCTTTGCGATTTACGATGTACTAATGTCTTTGACGCTTAGTTACTTAAGCTGTAAAATAATATCTCTATCAAAAAAGATGGTCTGTTATGCGTCTCCTAGGCACATGGTAGCTGTTAATTCCCAACCTTCTTCCTGTCCAGTTACCTTTGGGGTATAAATCACTTACCAAATCCAAGGGCTTGAGGCTTAGGTGCAACAGAATCTTCTTCCTCTACCCCAAAGACACAGTAGTAGTGTAGTAGGTGGCGTATGAAACAGGATGCCTGCCCCTTTCTTTGCAAGAACACCTTAGATACCATTTAGACCATTTTATCTTGCCCTTAAGAGGAGGTTATTAGAAAATGTCATTTAAAAACCTCCTCTAAATGGAGTCTGTCCCTTCTCCTCAGATTTGTTTTTAGTGGTGGATAAAGTTAATACCACCTTATTCTGACTTAAGTGGAAAGACATTCTCAATACTGTATTGCAGTTGAATTAAGACCAATGGCGTTGAATTCAGCTAATTAAAATTGAGAACTAGGTTTCAGTTAGCATTCTTCTTCAGTTTTTCAGATTTGTTTGTGCCGCCCTCAAACACCAAGTCTTGAGTTGATTACACATTTGGATTTCCTTTTCCACGACATTTTCTAGCCACCTTATCCAAGAACTCATAAAGTAAAAAGGGGGTACGCATGTGTGAGAAAGTGGGATATTCTCAACTATCTAGCAAAATTGTCCTTTATTTCACATTTCTCTGATGGCATTTAAGTTTAATTTAGTTCATCCAGTTTAGCAGCTGTTTAATTTACCTCATGCAGAAAACAAATTTCAGCACCTTTCCTGAAGCCCGCATGCCTCGTTATGAAGTGTACAGGTAGCGATGAATGAACTCTTTGTCCTGTTGGCTGGAGTTGTTCCAGTGGCCCTTTCTACTGGTTACTTCAGTTATTTCAAGGTGACATGAAGGACCTTTTGTCATGCAAAGGAAGAGCAGGGAATGTCTCACTCAAGTCCTGAGTTGTACTTGGAGCATATTTTTGGGACTAATGGCCAAGTGATCTTTAAAAGAATTTAGAACCCCACATTCTCTGTCGGAGGAACAAATTTCAAGTAAGTGTTTGGATTTTACACTTGGAGCACAACAGTTCTAATTCTCACCTAATCTGTAAACCCTATTAAGAAAATCTGGGTTGTTACTTCTCAGCAAAAAATGACTTCTTGGAACAGAAGACCGATGTGTGTTCTCATGTTCTTTCTATTTATTAATTTTTTTAATTAACATATAGTGTATCATTTGCCCCAGGGTACATGTCTGTGAATCGTCCGGCAGTTCTCATGTTCTTAAGGAATCACGTTTCAGGAGAGCACAGCACCTTCCAAATTCTAATTTACTCTATAATAAATAGTTTAATAGTTTAAGTAAATATGAAGCTTTGCTTTTTCATAGTTGGCAAAGGAACTGACAGAGCTATTTAATAATCTTCCTTCCCATTTTATCGCACAAATATTTAAAATGGAAGTCGTCGGTAACTTAAAAGTCTCAGCCGGGCTGTTTAAAGCAGAGAGGTTTGAAATTATTGGTTTTTTTTGGGCAAAAAATTAAAATGGATTTTCAAGCTTCTAAAATCCTGACAGTTTGACCATGAATAAAATATTAAATTGTTTGTTTATGTCTCCTAAACATCTCTCTTGAAGTTTGAGGGTTTTTTAGTGTTTTGTTTGTTCAAACAACCAACATTTTGGTATCTGCCAACAGGTCATTTCCTCCCATGTGTGTTTGAGACCTGTTTGATCTGAAAACTGCAGGTGCTCTTCTCCAGTGTGGGCAGAGGGGAACTCTTCTGTGGCATAAACCAGGAATTGAAGTCATTGATCCCCGATCTTGTGTTGTAATCAGTAGCCTTTGACTTTTTTCCCCGCATAACTCTAACCTGGATTGCTGAGAAGTAGAAGAGTGTCAGTGTCGGCTGCTGCTCTCTTTCTCTTGGCCACGTCCCTGCATTTTCTCCTGTGGGGTCGGTTCTGGTCTAGTAAATGTTCCACACCGTGTGGGCCCTCAGCGGAAGGCAATAGGAAAAAAAGGGGACATGGATATTTCTACCAACTGAAAGGTGGAGGGTAGTGATATAGCCCTACCCCCAAGAAAACAAAACAGGATTTTCTTCTTGAGACAACTCTTCAATGCCCCTGGTTTCTTTGGAGGTCTATTTTTTGCAGATGAAATCAGTGTCTGCTGCATTTCCTGTGCTTTCCATCTCTTTTTGAAAGTTATAACATTCACCTGTCTTTGAATCTGCTAACAACTAGGCATATGCTAGAAAGAAAGCCATTCTTGGTGCTGTTGGCTTCTCGCTATGAATAATTGCCCATAGCCCTCTGAGCAGGGCCAGATTGGAGGTTTCTAGTACCTGTGCTATTGTAGTCCCTGCTCCAAAAGGCCCCAGAAAGCTCCGTCCGGACGGTGGGAGCACTGCAGGTACAGATGTTCCAAACACACAGGACAGCAAAAGGGCAGAGACTTGGCTGCTGCTAGAGGGCACAGGACCCATCGAACCCACTGATAAGCCGGCATCTACCTGACAGGGGTGTGGCGGTGATTTTATTGGCTGTTTCCTAGAAACCATTTAGCGCCTGCTATGTAATAAACGATCACAAACTTTGGTTTTCCTTGTGCCTGGCACAAGGTTAAAAGAAAAAAAAAAAATCCCTGAGTGCATAATTAGACCAATTGTCATTAAGTGAGGTTTCATTGGTGTTTCTAGTGACATGCATTGCTGACCTGGCCTTGAAGAAATAGATAGGAAACCCTGATTTCTTGAAGATGATTCCACTAGGAACCCAAGTGGCTGGAGGAAAGAAGGACTGAGGATAGAATAGTGCTGTCTGGCTTTGTGTTTCCACCTTCCACGGAGCAGGCAGTTGAAGTATTCATGTGTCTGTATGTAAGGGGGTGGTGGCTGGAAAGACAAGGTACCAGCTGTGGCTTGTCACAGTGGAGGTTTGGAGGCCAAAGATGGAGATACAGGGATGTACTCTTCTCCCATAGGTGTTTTGTTAGTTCCATTCTAGTCTTAGTCTGCAGGTAGAAGAGAGAGAGTGTGCACTTGCAAGCACCCAACTGGGGTCTAGAAGGGACCCATAATGAGAATGGGGAGAGTGCGTTAGAATCACCCCAACATCACTGGATTTATGGGATGAACTCTGACTTGCCTCTTGCTGTTGGTGCTGAGATTGAGAGATGTGAAACCTTGGAATGATTCAGAAAAGTTTCTATAGCAAAACACTGTCTTCTGATAGCTTTGGCATACAGAGCTTTTATGAGGATATTTCGGATTTCTCAGCATTGCCAAGAAATGCCTGTGCTTTATTTCATGTCTTAATTATAAAGGGTTGAGTAGATATTTCAGGATCGATGTTGGTCCTTGCCTATAAGACAAGGTCATAACGGAGCTATCTCCTGGCCTTGGCAAGGGACTTAGCACTTATTCAGTAAATATTTCCCAAATTCTTGCAATATGTGCTAGTTGTAGTGAGATAGAGACAAAGATAATATCCCGTGGGCAATGCTCTTAACAGTTTCTAAAAGCTTATTCTCTTATACCAATGAGGAAGTTGAGAACGAGAGAGGTCAGTTCAAGGTTTTATATTGCTGGCAAGTCAAAGAGCTATACAGACCTTAACTTGTTCATTTTCTTTGCTCTCTAAGACACAGTTTCTACTCTCAACCAACTCTACTTTTAAGATTTTTATTTATTTACGAGAGAGAGAGAGAGCGAGAGAGCGCGCACGCGTATGAGAAGGGAGAAGATCAGAGGGAGAAGCAGACTCCCCGTGGAGCTGGGAGCCCCATGTGGGATCCCAGGACTCCAGGACCATGACCTGAGCCGAAGGCAGTCGCCTAACCAACTGAGCCACCCAGCGCCCCAACTCTACTTTTAATAGGAAAGATAATTCAGTTGACTCCAATGTACATAGTTACTAAGTACATTCTGGAGTTACTATGTTGAAACAGACTTGCCTTCCATCTGGGTGTGAAAATAGCAAAGATAATCGTATTTGGAGGAATTTGAAGCCACTGATTGACTAAATAAGACATTTGGGTTTTGTTCATACTCTACTATTAAAGATTTATTACTCTCTTGGTATGTTGAATACATTATATACATGACTTCATTTAGCAGTGGAATGATTCTCATGAAGTATATAGTGATGGAATCCTTTTCGTACAGATATGGAACTGATGCCCTCAGGGCTTAAGTAACTTGACCCGGAGTCACAGAGTCCTTGTCCTTGTCTTCAGGCTACTATAATAATAACAGACTGGGTTACAAAAGAAACCTATGTTTTACAGTTCTGGAGGCTAGGAAATCCAAGATCAGGGTGACAGCAAACTTGGTATGTGGTGCTCACTTTCTGGTTCATAAACAGTGCCTTCTGGAGGTGTCCTCACATGGGGGAAGGGGCTAGCTCCCTCAAATAGCTGTTATAAGGGCACTAATCCCACTTCTTAGGGCTCCACCCTCATGACCTAATCACCTCCTAAAGGCCCCATGTCCTAATGCTATCACACTGGGGATTAAGTTTCAACATAAAACTTTAGGGGGTGGGGTCATAAACATTCAGACCATAGCAGTCAGTGAGACGCAGAGTTGGTGATACATATTCTCTCTCACTGAAACCTGTGCACCTAGAATTTTCTGTGGGAGTGGGAGCAATAGATCATTCTTTCTATCGTCAGAAATGAGCACAAGTGCTTATTAGCACGTCATAAGTTCTTATAGGGTTTAAGAGAATGAATTTTTGTCCAGCCACAAATGTCATCATTGTTTTTCTTTAGGAAGATTAGTTTGGTCATAGTTAACTTTTTTTGGTGGTATGGATATATTGAATTAATGCTTGGAATTTTTAAGTTGGTTTTATTTTACTTATTTTTTTTTAAGCAATCTCTATATCCAATATGGGGCTCAAACTCAGGACCCTGAGATCAAGAGTTTCATATTCTTCTTACCAAGTCAGCCAAGTGCCCCTATTGAATTAATATTTTGATGCTTGGTGTGTGCTAGGGAGTGTCATAGGTTCTGGGGATGTATGTGATGAGCTGAATGGTGGGTTGGGCTGGACACAGGGAGGTTGTAGGGAGGCAGGAGGCCAGGCAGGAAGGCATGAGGGTGAGGTCAGCAGTGAGAGGATGGGTGGAAGATAGGCGGTAAAGGAGATTGAGGACTGAGGTTCTGGTTCACTCAGCAGTGACCAAGAGTCATTGTGGGTGTCGGACAGAAAGCGTTCATTGGGCAGATGATAGGAACATGACCCTGATTTTGACACAGCCATTTCTTGTCTTCCTACTTGTGGGTAGACAAATTGGGTTACATATGTCTGTGATTGATGGTATAAATATATTTCTGATGACAATCCAGAGAAAAAGCAAAAATGGCAATAAAGGAACTGTTGCTCATATATTAATTGATAAAGCAACTCTTTTCTGTAAGAACACATGGCACCTTCTGTAAGAACACATGGGGGCTGGGAGTGAAGAAAGATTTTGTTACTGAGAGCGTGATCTGGGGAGGGAACTGTACCCACATGGAATATTTTCCATCTGACACTGGCTGTGCTTTTGAAACAATGCACCCTGTTCCACAGAGTTTCTAATAAATACTGAGCAGCATGGAGTGTTGGAGAATGTAGCGTTTATTTATAGAAAGCACCAGAGTCCCGTAATCGCAGTCAGGGTATTTGGGGGATTGGAATTGATTGGAGGGATTACTGAGTGCAGCCATCTCTAACTTCTCCATCTTTTCAGATGAGGTGTTGGCTTGGGTGTTGGCTGAGTTTGGTGACTTAGCCATGGTTGGATAGCTAGGTATTAGAGAGATAGGACCAGAAACTAGATCTTCACAGGTAACTGATTGGTTTTAGCACTTGGGTGTGTATCTTTTCAGAATGTTTTCTATTTATTTGAAGGCATATGGAAGTATATAAAAATACATAGTGTTACAAGTTTTCTTAAACCTGTAATTCTTCTTCTACAACTTGCTTTTTCTAACTGGCAGTATTTCTTTAACTTTTTTTTTTTTTTTTTAAACTCGAGTGCCTAGGTCTTGTCTTTTCTTTCTTTCTTTCTTTCTTTCTTTCTTTCTTTCTTTCTTTCTTTCTTTCTTTCTTTCCTTCCTTCCTTCCTTCCTTCCTTCCTTCCTTCCTTCCTTCCTTCCTTCCTTCCTTCCTTCCTTCTTCTTTCTCTCTCTCTCTTTCTTTTTTCTTAAAGATTTTATTTATTTGACAGAAAGAAAGAGATCACAAGTAGGCAGAGAGGCAGGCAGAGAGAGAGAGAGTGGGAAGCAGGCTTCCTGCTGAGCAGAAAGCCCGGTGCAGGGCTTGATCCTAGGACCTTGATCCCAGGACTCCAAGATCATGACCTGAGCCGAAGGCAGAGGCTTTAACCCCCTGAGCCACCCAGGCGCCCCGTAGTTCTTTTCTGCTGTTGAGGATTATTCCACAGTGTGGACGTGCCAGTGTAAGTTGCCTTTCTCCAAATGATAAGCACAAGTTGTGTTTTTATTATCACAAACAATACTACAATTTATTTACTAAGAATTTATATAGTTCTTACTTTGTGCCAGATGCTGAGCACATAGTAAGTAATGTAATGCTTATAACTGCCTAATGAGGCTTATCTGCCTTACAAATGAAGAAACTGAGAAAAGTTAAATACTTTAATGCCCTGTGGTTTGAAGCCAGGATTTGCACACAGTCCAGCTGCAGAACCTGTGTTGTTAACCAGTGCACTGAACTGCTTTTTAGCAATGAGTATCCCCTTTTTAGCTTTGTCTTCACATATGCAGAAATTTCTGCATGATGGGTAGCACAGAAACAGAATTATGGAAGAACCTTTTTTTTATGGCATAATGGCCAAGCATTCAGATGCAAGATGACCTCTGAGTGTTGATAATAGTATCAGTGACTAGCCTTTATTTCACGCTGTGTTAAATGCTTCATATGCTTTCCCACAGTTGGTTCTCACTTGGCCAGGTAGAATCTCTTACTTTAAGGAAATTACAATGTGGTAAGGTTATTATGGCCCCAGATCATTCATTCATTTATTTAGTTTTTTGGCTTTGTTGAGATGTATTGACCTATAGCATTGTGTTAAGTTTAAGACGTACATTGTATTACAGAATAATTATCACCATAAGTATTAACAGCTGCCATCACGTATGATTACTCTGTGTGTCTGCGCGTGTATGTGTGTGATAATATTTAAGATTCACTCTCTTAGCAACTTTCCAGTATATAGTATTTTTAGCTAGACTGATCATGCTGTGCAGTACATCCCCAGAACTAATTCCTCTTGTAACTGGAAGTTTGTACTCTTTGGACCAACTTCTCCTTTTCTTCCTTTCCCTGTCCTCTGGTAACCACCATTCTCATCTGTTTCTAGAAGTTTGGCTTATTTAGATTCCACATAAAAGGGATATCATACGGTATTTGTCTTTGTCTGACCTAACATAATGCCTTCAAGGTCCATCCAGATTGTTGCAAATGGCTTGCTGTCTTTCTTTCTCAAGAATGAATAATACTCCTTTGTATATTTATGCCTGTTCATCTATTGATGAGCACTTAGATTGTTTCCGTATCTTGGCTATTGTGAATAATGTTGTAGTGAACATGGGAAATATCTTTTAAAGATACTGATTTTGTTTCCTTGGGATATATACTCAGAAGTGGGACTGCTGGGTCATATAGTAGTTTTATTTTTAGTTTTTGGAGGAATCCCCATACTGTTTTCCCTAGTAGCTGCACGAGTTTGCATTTCCACCAATAGAACTTACCTTTTTCGTGAATGGCAGTCGTTGACTTGAACCCAGATTTCTTCAATTCCACAGCCCGAACTCTTAATACTGTTTAATTTCTTTTCGACTATGTACAATTGGGTCTCCATTTGATGAAATATTTTGGGTAAAACTCTGAACTTCTAAATAGTCACCTGTGGCTTTCTGACTTAAAAATTATATTTTTTAACATTTGGAAGTAAACTTACACAGTGATTTGTTTTGAGGTTTTCTTCCAGATTCTTTGTATGGATTCTGAATTTTTCCCCCTTTATCAAAGTTAAGGTATAGGAAGGGACATCTGGGTGGCTCAGTCATTAAGCGTCTTCCTTTGGCTCAGGTCATGACTTCAGGGTCCTGGAATTGAGCCCCACATTGGGCTCCCTGCTCTCCCGGGAACCTGCTTCTCCTTCTCCCTCTGATTGGGCTCTCTTTATCAAATAAATAAAATCTTTAAAAGAAAAAAAGTTAAGGTGTGAGGATATAACTTTGAAGCCCAGGTAAGGGTGTGTGGGGGGGGTTTCTGCCTATTCTAAATGTAAACATGATTCAGTGGCTTCATGTGGATGCATACTTCCCTTCTATAATCAATTATTTCAGCATTCATTGCAAATTCGCTGATGTTCATAAATTCATGACATGACTCGACTGAGTTTTAAAGTAAGCTTTATGACAACCACGAAAAGTGCTCCCCACCCCCCCTTCCTATAAGAACATCGTCTGTGTACTGAATACGTTTATAAAAGTGTTTGGACAGTAGGCAAACTAGTCCACCTCACGATTCACTTTAAAAACGGGGACGATATACGTTAGAATAGATAATATGAGAATTTCTTCTGTCGACTGACAGATTATGAGTAAAACCTAGGAGGAAAAAAATCTTAATTGGAAATAAAGTCATCCAATAGAATGCCTGATAGGATGAAAAATTCGAGGAAAGGTGAGGATATTCTAAAGGCAAATAGTGCAAGGAAAAAAAAAAACCAAACTCCTGGAAAGACTCAAACTGAACTAAAAAGGAAATGTACTCATATTGTATGATTTCATAAGCTTTGGACAATAACATGGTCATAATAATTTAAACACGGACTCTCCCAATAAAAAGACGTCTTCTTGGATAACCACAATACCATTATCACACCTCCTAAAACTAACAACACCTAATTTACCATGTTGATTTTTCTGATGATCTGAAAAAAAAAAAAAGTTAATATGTTCAAATTAGGGTTCAAAACAGGCCCCCTCTTGTATATGAGCGTCATGTGTCTTGAATCTCTTATAAGTCCCTTTAATCTAGAATAGTTCCCTTTTCCTTTTATCATGCCATTTGACTTACTGAGCAATATTTGATGTTAAAAATAAGAGCTTGTAGTAATTTGCTTAAAAACTTTAAAGGGTTAAAAAACGTATGGGTGGCTGTTTTTTAAAAGTCTCATGTTCTCCTCAAGCATAATGTAATAATAATTCATTTTTATTTATTTATTTTTAAGATTTTTATTTATTATTTACACGTGAGAGATTGGGCATAAGCAAGGAGAGCTGCAGAGGGAGAAGGAGAAGCTCGATCCCAGGACCTTGAAATCATGACCTGAGCCGAAGGCAGACGTTTAGCCAATGAGCCACCCAGGCATCCAAATAATTCCTATTTAATGCCTCAGTTTAATGCCTAATGCATCAGCATTTATTTATCAACTGTTTTGGGCAGGATTCTTTGCATATGAAGGTGTTTGAAAATGATTGTTCTCTTCAAGAATTTTTAAACATTTTTATTTTTTCTTTGTTGGAAAAGGAGAAGAGGGTGTGTGAGGGAGAGAGGGAGAGGAAGAGAGAAAATCTTAAGCAGTCTCCATGCCCAGTGTGAACCCAATGCAGGGCTTGATGTCACAACCCTGAGATCATGACCTGAGCTGAAGTCAGAAGTTGGACATTGACCCAACTGAGCTATCCAGGTGCCCTGTCCTCAAAGATTTTCGAACATCCCTGCTGAGGCATTTTTGCCATGTGGAATTATAATAATTTTTTTAAGGTATTAGCTAATGGATTCTTTATTAGGTACCCACCACTAAGTGCTTTAAATGTATTTTATTTAATCTGTGCCCTACTCTATGAGAGAATCCTCAGTGTATCCGCAGGGAACCTGAGACCCAAGGAGATTAAGTAGCTTTATGTAGGATCATTGAGCTAGTAAGGGACTCAGCCTGTATGTGAGCAAGGTCTTTTTTTTTTTAATATGTTTTTTTAAAACATTTGTTTATTTGTTTGTCAAAGAGAGAGAGTGAGCGAGAGCGAGCCCAAGCAGGGTGAGCGGCAGGCAGAGGCTGAAGCAGGCTTCCTACTGAGCAGTGAGCCCAACATGGAACTTGATCCCAGGACCGTGGGATCATGACCCAAGCCAAAGGAAGATGCACAACCAACTTAGCCACTCAGGCATCCCGAGCGAGGTCTTTTTTTGATGCTGGACCCTGAGTCTTCATTTCTCAACCATGTAGAGCTTCCTAGTTTTGACATGTTAGCCATCCTTCCTAATAGGCTGTGTTGTATTCTGGTTCATACTATGAACTGTGGAGTCACATTCCCTCGTTTTAATCCTGGCTCTGATACTTGATGGCCCTGTGGCATTGGGTGAGTTACTTAATCATTATGTGTCTCTGTTTCTGCTTCTTTAAAATGTGGATAGTAATCCTATCTCATAGGTCATTATGAGAATTAAATAACTTCCTATTTTTAAAGACCTTGGAACAGCACCTGACACATACATAAAAAATTAAATAAGTGCCAACTGGAGACATCATGCTTGGTCTATATGTGGATGGATGGGTGATGGACAGATGGACGAATAAAAAGTGGAAGAAGCAAGTTGTAGATTGTTTTTCTTATATTTCATTACTGAAGAGAATCCCTTAATGTAATAAGATTCTCTGATCCTGTAATACTTTGTTCCTCGATTTCTTGATGTTTTGTGTTCATGTCGACTTTCTGACCATTCCATTTCAATTTGTTTTTCTTCAAATCCTATGAATAATCAGAAAGTGTGAAAGGTGACTATCAGGTTAAGCTTTTGGTGGAAGGAGAGAGCACTGGCTTTGGGCTTTCCTCTCAAGGAGAAAGAAAAAATGTTAGTCACATTATAGTATTGATACATCTCAAAAGATTCTGAAAGAACAGATTAACTTGAATGTGTGGTTAGCGTATACAGTAATTGACCCTCTGCCATTTAATCTGTCCTCAAGGTCTCAGGGAGGGAAGTATAGGTGACCATGATTATGGGAATATGAGCAGTTAATAATGGCAGAACTTTTTTGTTGTTGTTGTTGGCAGGTCTCAGTACTTTATTCTTTTTTTTTTAATTAACATATAATGTATTATTTGCCCCACGGGTACAGGTCTGTGAATCATCAGGCTTACACATTTCACAGCACTCCCCAATGTCCATAACCCAGCCACCCTATCTCTTCGCTTCCAACCCCCAGCAACCCTCAGTTTGTTTCGTGAGATTTAGAGTATCTTATGGTTTGTCTCCCTCCCTGGTCCCATCTTGTTTCGTTTTTTCCCTCCCTGTCCCCCACAACCCCTGACCCTGCCTCTCAAATTCCTCATATCAGAGAGATCATATGATAATTGTCTTTCTCTGATTGACTTATTTCGCTTAGCGTGATACCCTCTAGTTCCATCCATGTCGTTGCAAATGGCAAGATTTCATGTGGTTTTTTTGATAGCTGCATAGTATTCCAACAATGGCAGAACTTCTTACTTGGTTTGATCAAATTATTTTTTTTTAATCTTTTGAACTTTGCTAACATATAAGTGGTTATGATGCAGGAGGCTAGAGCAACTTGGAGATGGTGCTTTCAGATGCTTTCAAGAGAAGACTTTGTAGGCTGATGAGATTTTATTTTTCTTAAAATATTTATTTGAGAGACAGAATGAGCAGGGGAGGGGAGAGGGGGAAGCAGACTCCCCACTGAGCAGGGACCTCAAAGTGGAACTCAGTCTCAGGACCCCAGGATCATGACCTGAGCCCAAGGCAGATGCTTAACTGACTGAACCACTCAGGCACTCCCTGATGTGACTTTAGATCCTGGATGGGTTTTGCTGGAGATGTACAGAGAATGAGGTGGAGAATCTCTTGTATTGAATTCCTCCTGATACGTTTGTAGCAGCTGACGTGGTTGATTGTGATTTGCTGATTACTGTTGTGTGATTGGTGTTAGATAGTTGGGGATGTAGTTGCAGATTAAAGAACATGATGTGTTTGGCCTGGTAAATTTTTCCTGTAATTGGTGGTAATGTGAGTGAAGTTCTCTTAACAAGTGCAGCAGCTGCACTCATGGAGAAGGATGAGGTGGAATTTTCCATTGTCTACCTTTGTTCTCTGAATAACATATGGCCAATTCTGGTGGCTATAATGATAATGTGACTGAGTGGTTGATGATGGTTCCAGAAATCCTATTTAGTTAGTTTGTCTTTTTTAACCTTTTGAATTTGCTAATACATAATTGTTTAGAATTTGTGTAGTAATAACCAAAACTCATTAAAAAATGTTTCTAGGTTTAAACTTACTGATGTTTTTTGGTACATTGTCATAAACTGACCTAAAAGGGGGAGAAAATGAGCAAACGGGAAAGAATGTATATTAGTTAATTTTGTATCTGATTTTTGAATCTGGATTGGATTTTGGGACATGATATTTGCCTAGGGATGTCTTCACTCCCCTCCTTGCCAAGCCCCCCCCCCCCCACCACCCCCCAGCATTGGCATGTTATATTCATGGTTTATCTTGAGTAAAGGATAAACAGGGTTTCTTGTTTTTTTAAATGTGGGATAAAAGAACATGAGTAATAGACCTGCTGATAACGGTCTTAAAATATAAACAGATAACTTTTCCTATAAAGGTCACATTTAGGATTCAGAGCTCATGACTCTTAGGGTGGCAGTTTTTCTTAAGGGAATTTTTTTAGACAAGTTCAATCAAGTCCTAGGTCCAGTCCTAGGAGGAGTCCAGTCCTCCTAGGTCCCTGACATTTTGCTTTGTTTTGAATGCTTATTAACTTTCCAAACATGTAAAAGATTGGAATTTAGATAGCTCTTACCAAAATATCTTCATATTTTAAAAAATTCTTAACTTTTATCTTTTATAAGGAAAATTGTTAGATTTCAATGTTAAGGTGCAACAAGTATCTTTGCATTTTAGGTTGTAATAACCTTTAGTTTTATTAAAAAGCTTGTCTTGTTAGGGGCACCTTGGTGGCTCAGTTGGTTACCCATCTGACTCTTGGTTTTGGCTCAGGCAGTGATCTTAGGATCCTGAGATCAAGCCCCACCTTGGGCTCCATGCTCAGGAGGGAGTCTGCTTGTCCCTTTGCCCCTCCCCAGTCTCTCGCTCGCTCTCAAATAAATAAAATCTTAAAAAAAAAAAGCTTGTAAACAACCACAGATTTCTTTTTTTGACTGATAATGTATGAAGAAAATAATGAGTGGGTGAAGCCGTTGGCCTGGTTGTTAAAGCTGAAAGGATATCTGACATGTTTATATTACACTGAGCAAATTGTTGATAGCAAGGATTATTTAAATATGTATTAAAAATATCGTAGATTTTAGATTTGCCAACTCTGTATGTTGAGACTTTCCAGAATCTTGTAATTGGATCAGCTCATGGTTCTCCCTTTGAATAAACTGCAGGACTTTGCACCTAGCTGAAAATAATTCACCTTTGAAGGTAGTACTCATTTATTCATTCACAAAAAATTACATGCCTGCGGTGCACTGTGTATCATGCTAAGCATTGAAGTGACCATACTGACTGAGACAAATGAAGAGTCTTCCCTCAGAGAAATGACATTGTAGTAGGGTAAGACAGACACCAGGCAAGTAAACAGTAGTAAACAAGGTGCATCAGAGAGGGATAAATGCTGCGAAGAGTATAAAATTAGATGATGATATGCAGTGTGGTTGGGGTGCAGTGGCGTGGCCAGCACTAAATGAGGTTGAGGGAATCTTGTAGAGAAGGTAACCTATGGGTTGATACTTAAAAGTCTCTAAGGAGCCAGCCCTATGAGCCTGTGGGGGGTGGGGTGCTAGGCACCTGGGAAGACAAGGGTAAAAGCTGTGATGCAGGTGCATGGAGTGTTGGAGGAAGAGGAGGCGTGCAGGGTGCTGAGGTGCCCATCATTGCGTCCTAACCCATCCTCACTATATAGAGTGGTCAAGACCATGTAAGGGGTAATTTGGCCTCTCTACATGGATACCGAGAAGTATTATGTAAATCAGGTTTTGAGTAGCCACGTAAAATTGAGATGACAAAAGTTGATCTCCTGACTGGTGGGTAGGTGTCCCAAGTCCTACTGGTTGTATGGATTTCCAATGCCCCCTTTCCTATGGTGCTTACGCTTTGGCAAGGAGAGGAGACTACTGGATTCATTAATTTAGGATGTTTGGGGTATCTGTGAATCAATAGACCAATAGACTTGTGTCTGGGATTTGGTAGGTTTGTGGTTGTTTTTAAACAAAACCAACTTTATTTAAAGGTTGTGTTAGTTTGTTATGGCTCTCATAACAAAGCACCACAAATTGGGTGCCTTCAGCAACAGAAATTTGTTGTCTCACCTAAATTAAGGTGTTGGGAGCCTTCTGACAACTGCAAGCAAGTAACCTATCCCCAGTGTCTCTCTCCTGGCTTTTGGTGATGTGCCGGCCGTCCTCGGCCTTCCTTGGCTTCTGCTGCACCACCCTGAGCTTGGCCTTCATCCTCACATGGCATTCTATTCACGTGTGTGTGTCCATCCAGATACCCTTTTTATAAGGCACTGGTCTTATTGGATTAGGGCTCATCCTATTCCAGTGCGACCTCATCTTAACTAATTACATCTGCAATGACCCTCTTTTCAAATAAGGTCATATTCAGAGGTATTGGGGATGAGAACCTCAACATTTGAATTTGGCTCGGGGACACAGTTCAGTCCATAACAGAGGTGTATATAATTTGTCCAAATCATTGTCTCTCACAAATGGAAAAATGGACATTGCCTGAAAATTTCCCAAAGCTCTTAACCCATTTTTCAGCTTACGTACCTAGAAGCCATGCCCTCCTTTCCATTTTATAACAACTGGTGTTTATGGAGCACTTCCCGGGCACTAGGCTTCTCTGTGCTAAGATCTCGACAGGTGTGACCCTGTGGAATCCTCACAAGCACCTTCTGGGGACAGTTCTGGAATCAGCCTCCCTTGCAGTGGAGGGAACTGAGGCTTTCTTCTGTAAGGTACCTTTGGCCTCGTGATCACATCCGCTCTAGTTTCAACACTGTTCTTCGTGTGGATTAAATTGGTGGACTTGGTGGCGTCCTAGAAGCCTACTGTAACCACACTCCAAGCCCCTCCAGATAAAAGATGTTTGTGGGCGCCTGGGTGGCTCAGTTGGTTGAGCAACTGCCTTCGGCTCCGGTCATGATCCCGGAGTCCCGGAATCGAGTCCCATATCGGACTCCTGGCTCTGCGGGAAGTCTGCTTCTCCCTCTGACCTTCTTCCCTCTCAGTCTCTCGCTCTCTAATAAATAAATAAAAATCTTAAAAAAAAAAAGACGTTTGTTATTGTGGGGGCAGTTTCTTAGCTTCTGAACTATACTCCCTGGCATTCAGTGCCTCCCTTGGTCTTTATGTTCATAAGATCTTATGTCATTGTGCGATAGTACTGTGATGATTAATTAGTTAATATCTCTGAAGCACTTTGAAGATGAAAAGCTCATGGACACAAAGTAAAATTAAATTTTGTCTCGTGGTGCCAAGGAATAAACAGTTTTTTCTTTCCCGTTTGGGATCAAAAGCTCCCCCTTATCATGCAGGAGAGCGCGCGCATGTCCTTGCAGAGAGCAGGCTGTATTGATTATCTCCCCAAGGGGAAGGTCTAAATGGTGACCATTTAGTTCTCTTTTACCCTAGATTGGATTCTGCAAACTAGTGAACAGTTAACTCCCCGCAAAATAGAAATGTGATTGATACGGAGATGCGTTTGAAATCTTAACTTCTAGGGAATTAAATTGAGTGCAGCCCCGGAAATTCAGAGATGAATGTCACTGCACTTTGAAAAGTGATTCTCATGTTGGGCTGAGTATATAAACACCAGCAGGAATATTGATGTTTCAGGACTTTAGGTTGCAATTGTTTGCTTGTCTTTTTCATTTGTTACCTTTTGGGCCTGAGGTTTGTGCCCAGACATACAGATGTCTCACTCTTAATGAGCCTGAGTGGCATTGTGTTGACTCAGTCTTGTCCATCACTCTTCCTGGTAGCCGAATCCCTAAACGGTTTGCTGTAATGTAGCCTCAAATGAACTACATAAAAGTGTATCGGAGATGGGGGAGAAGATAAACTTGTAGGACAAATAAATGTAAAAAATCATGACTTGTAAGAATGTGTGAGCCACATTGGGAACCAACTTGGAGACTGAATCTCAGATTTCTGAAACACTGTATTCTTGCCTTCTCCTCCTGGGTAGATATTGAGCCACATTGGGAACCAACTAGGAGACTGAATCTCAGATTTCTGAAACACTGTATTCTTGCCTTCTCCTCCTGGGTAGATATTTTAACACCATGCTTTCAACTCATGAGTTTAACAATTGCTTTTCAAAAGAACAATATATATCAGCAATATTTTCTTATGCAGGAGTTTTCCCAGAATATCTTGACCTTTACCTCGTCTCACCTGTTAGCAAGCCGCTGTTGAATTTAGCTCTTTGAACCTCAGCTGTGAATGAATAGGCACAGGAAGCCATAGGTGACTCAGTTCAGCCAAGACTGAGGCTAGGTGAGCTGAGTTCAGAGCCAGGTGAGAGTTGGGGGTGGAGGGAAGTAACCAGCAGTGTTTGACCCGAGAGACAGACAGACTCATGTACACACGCACACACACACACACTCCCACACTGCAAACATGGAGGTATTTCCCAGGTTCTTCCTGAAGGCAGCACCGATGCCTCCCGCTTGCCTTCCCTGTGTTCTTCCACCTGTCTAACCTGTATGACTTGGGACAGTAACCAACCTGTCCTGGGTCTTGGCTCCTGCTAGATAGTCTCCTGGCACCAAGAGCAGTCCAGACCGGTTTTCTTTGTCTTCATTTCTCCTCAGGAGAGTTCCTTTCCTTGCCTGCGCTTCCAGCATTCCTCATTGAGGCACTCCTCCCTTTAGCTGTCTTTCTCCTAGATGTGTATCTTGAGTGGTACCACAGTGTGGGTTAAGACTTCCTGAGTGTGAATTCTGGCTCTGCCACTTAGATCCTCCATGACCTTGGGAAAGTTACTTAGTCTCCCTTTGCCTCAGTTTCCTCATCAGTGAAATGGGGACATTAGTAATACCCACTGGGTCACAATGTTTTCAGAATTAAATGGGTTAATAGATATTAAGCTCTTAGGATGTGTTCAATTGGTGTTAATTGAAGTAAATTTTCCTCTTTATCCCTTTCAGTTCTTACATAGGTCACATTGGACAATCGCATTATTGTTTAGTTCTTCCTCTTTCTTATTGTTACAGCACTAGTGAGAAGGAGAAAATCCCAATTGCTGACAGATCAATTCTTTGTTGAAGGCTTGTGATGCTTCAAGTCAGAGGTAAACCAGTAAAGCATAAGAAGATAGTTTTTTTCATTCGACTTAAAGTGTAGTGGAACAGGGGACTTGCCAGCAGGGGATTATGATACAGTATAGAAGGTCCTAGACCCCAAGTACAAACCAAAATGAGAGATAGGACAAAGGAAGACAATAGTCAACCATATAGACTAGGCTTGGGGACAGGGGTTAGTCATGGAGGGCTTCACAGAGGAGGTGACACTTGAGCTGGTTTTTAAAGGATAAAGAGGCATTTTCTAGGCAGAGAGAAGAAGAATTCCAAGGAGAAATAAACTCACATGTGAAAGAATGGAGATACAAACAGCATTGGTAATGGGGTACCTGGATGGCTCAGTCGGTTCAGTGTCTGGCTCTTGAGTTTGGCTCAGGTTGTGATCTCATAGTTGTGAGATCAAGCCCCACGTTGGGAGTAAGTCCCCTGTCAGGATTGAGCCTGCTTGAGATTCTCTCTTTCCCTCTCACTCCCACCCCCACACTCACTCTCTCTCTCCATAAAATAAATGAATCTTTAATTTACCCCCCAAAACAGGGTCTGCACCTGAGTGGCTCAGTTGGTTGAGCATCTGGACTTCAGCTCAGGTCATGATCTTCTGGGATCAAGACCTATGTCAGGCTTCACACTCAGTGGGAAGTCTGTTTATCCCTCTGCCCCTGTACCCCGCTTGTGCTCTCTCTCTCTCAAATAAATAGAATCTTTAAAAAACCAAACAAACAGCATTAGGAAGATTGTGCAAGAGGTTCACCATGGCCAGAGGAGGGTCTTGCTGTAGGGAAGGTGAAGCTGGATGAACAAAGACTAGGGTCATGGGGAGTCTTGTGGGCAGTGAAGCACCTGGGACTTGACCTTCAGGCAGAAGTGCCATTGAAGGGCTCTAGCAAAGGAGTGAGTCTGGTACGCTTGAACTTTAAGAGGACAGCTCTGCTAGCACTGTGGATAAGATGAGTGGTGTGGAGAGGGAGTTCTTCAGAAAGCCACAGACGATGTGTTCTACAGTAAGGGTGAGAGATGGCAAGGAGCCTGGGCTGTGAGGGTGGTCAGGAGAGAAACCTAAAGTACTTTGACGGCCCTTAGTATCTGGTGGGATATGGGTGCTGATGTAGAGGGAGGCTCTGGGAACATTGCCCAAGTTTCTGCTGTGGGAGCTTGCAGGAATGGCAGCCCAGTTAACCATGGTGAGGAGCATGGGAGGAGAAGGTGCTGAGGACACTGTAGGGTATGTTCAGTATCTGATAGGCAGTTAGAAGAAAAAGGATCCAGGAGTGAGATGTGAAAGTTAGATTCATATTAAGAAGACAGTAGCAGGGGGACGCCTGGGTGGCTCAGTTGGTTGAGCAACTGCCTTTGGCTCGGGTCATGATCCCGGGGTCTTGGGATCGAGTCCCGCATCGGGCTCCTTGCTCTGCAGGGAGCCTGCTCCTCTCTCTGCCTCTGCCTGCCTCTCTGCCTGCTTGTGTTCTCTCTCTGTTAAATGAATAAATAAAAAAAATCTTAAAAAAAAAAAAGAAGACAGTAGCAGGTAGATAGCAGGTGACAACTGTGGGAATGGAAGCGGTGACTTAAAGAAGAGACAGGCAAAAGAGTAAGAGCTAGTGATTCAAGGAACGCCAGCATTTAGGGAACAAATAAAGAGAAGGGAACAAATAAAACACAGGGTCAGAGGCAGTTGGGGTGGGGGAATAGCAGAACATGTAGGAAAGGACACCAAGTGGGGCGAGAGGTTCAGTGATGGAATGTTCAACAGCTCCAGGATTCCCAGTGAATCAATTAGGTTGAGGCAAGAGAGCCACCCATTGGATTTAGCAGATGTGCGGTCGCTGGGGAGTCTATGCCCAAGGGTTTCCGGGGGAGCCTGAATGCAGGAACTGAGGAGAGGAGGACGTTGAAAAACAAACAAAAAAAGTATTCTTACTAGGAAGTTGGGCCATGAAGGTAATGGTTATTACTATAGAGTTTTATAGTAAAACTTCCTGGAGCTGGTGATGTTTTAGAGAAATACAGAAGACAAAAAACAGGATGTGAACTGAGACATAGTAAAAATAAGTCATCTCCTGCTAAGATCCTCACTGTCCTTCAGGAGACTTGCATGCTTTCACCCGTTTCTATTTTAATTTCCCTTCCCTTCGTCCTTTCCTTCCTTCCTTCCTTTCCCTTTCTCTTTCCCTTCCCTTCCCCTTTCCTTTCCCTTCCTCTTTTCCTTCCCTTCCCTTCGTCTTTTACCTTCCCCTTTCCTTCCCCTTCCCTCCCCGTTCCCTCTCATTCCATAGAACTTTGCTGAACACCTATTATGTGTCAGGCACTAGGGAATTAGCAAGCTTGGTGAAGACAATATCCATGCCCTGGAGATGATCTCACTTTTTGGGGGCAGCTAGTGATGTGAAGAACTAATGACAATGTCAAATGTGGCCAGGGGTATGGAGAATGTGTGTGCTCAGCAGGGACCATGTCCTGAGTGAGTTGTGGGGATGGCTTCAAGTTGATGTAGGTCTTGCAACATGGATAGATACTGAGCAGGCAGGGAAAAAGACATTTCAGCAAAGAGAGCAGAGCCTGCAAAATCATGGAGGAAAGCCCAGAGCTTGAGATAAGGATGCGCGGAGTTGTGTGGCTGATGTGGAGAGCAGGGGTGATTCCAGGTGAAGCTGGAAATGTTCCTGAGGGCAAGTATACAGGACAAGTTTCTACGCTGTCTTCAGGGCATGTGATAGAAGCCAGAGATTCCATGTAAGTTTTTAAGTCAGAAAGTGGCTTAAAAAGTATTAAATTTGGATTTCTTTTAACAACAGAAGTCAATTCTGGGGATTGTGTGGAAGATGTTTGCTTCCATCCATTCTTTCATATAAAACTTAAAATTTGATTTTTGAAAAATTTACTTTCTAGCATTCTAACAGTATATATATTTTATGCATATAAAATCCATTTCTAGGGACGCCTGGGTGGCTCAGTTGGTTGGGCAGCTGCCTTTGGCTCAGGTCATGATCCTGGCGTCTTGGGATCGAGTCCGGCATCGGGCTCCTTGCTCTGCAGGGAGCCTGCTCCTCTGCCTGCCTCTCTGCCTGCTTGTGTTCTCTCTCTGTTAAATAAATAAATAAAATCTTTAAAAAAAAATCCATTTCTAACAGCATGATAATAAAACATATAGAATACTTTTACACAATTTTTAAAAAAGATTTTATTTATTTGACAGAGCGATCACAAGTAGGCAGAGAGGCAGGCAAAGAGAGAGGGGGAAGCAGGCTCCCTGCTGAGCAGAGAGCCCCATGTGGGGCTCCGATGCGGGGCTCCATCCAAGGACCCTGAGATCATGACCTGGCCAAAGGCAGAGGCGTTAACCCACCCATCCACCCAGGCGCCCCACTTTTACAAATTTTTAAGCAAATGATATTTTAGATTTCTATAAATGAAGTCATTGTGACCACTCTTTTGATGAAAAAATGAATATTGATTGTCAAAGAACAAAACTTAGTGTGTGAGAACCACAAGTTTGGATTTTAAGCTCAGATCTCTGGTGCCTTAAAAAATGCTTTACTTTCTTTTTGTGTATTATGAGAGATCCGAGAGCCCATGATCCAAAAACTGGGAACCAGTGATTTCAAGTTTTACCAGCATAGGTAACGCAGCTGTTTTATAGATGTCTTTAAAAGGGTGAATGAATATTTTGATATTTAAGGAATAGGTTTTTGAGCTTGTCGTGGGAGTTGCATAGTTTTGGAAACCATTTTTTAACCTTAAACTTTGTTCACATTGAACTCTAGAATAACTGTGGTTTCTCAAGACCAGCTGTTGAATGCATTCATGCATATTTAATTAAGTTTTTTTGAATTGCTATTAAAGATCTGAAGGCAATTATATTCAGGTTCAAGGAAAGGACTTCCTGTGGGAATTTAATATTTTTAAACTGTTGGCTTACCAAGGACTGGTATTTACTGATATTCTTGACTTCAGGAGTCCCAAGTATAACAGCTGAGGGCTGTATTGCTATTCATTTCCTCTCTTCTCCCAACTCTACAATTGAGCTACCCTTCAATTTGGAGCATTGCATATTTTCACACTCCAGCTTTGAGACTTACTATTTCAATGTACAACACAAGTACTGTTGCTGAGAGAAAATGACAACATTTGAAGCTTGGTCAGAGGCAAGTATGAAGTTGTTAGTTAGGCTGACTTTAACAATTCTTAAACTCCTCAGCCTCATGGTATTATCAAATTAAAAATACAGACTATTGACAGAGAAAGGCAAATATATGATTTCATTTATATGTAGCATCTAAGAAATAAAACATAATAACAAACAAAAAGTAGAAACAGACACATAAATATAGAGAACAAACTGATGGTTGCCAGAGGGAAGAGGGCAGGGGTTGGGCAAAATGGGAGGAGGGCAGTGGGAGGGTACAGGTTTCCATTTACGGAATGAATAAGTTATGGGGATGAAAGGCACAGCGTAGGGAATACAGGCAATGGTAGTGTAATAGCCTTGTATGGTGCCAGATGGTAGCTACACTTGCGGTGAGCATAGCTTAATGTATAGTCTTGGAGAATCACTGTCTTGTACACTTGAAACTAAATGTAACACCTTGGGCCACCTATACTTCATTTAAAAAAACAAACAAAGAAAACCCACAACAGCTCTAAAAGGACCCTTACAGGGAACAAATAAAATATCCTTAGTAAAAAAAAAAAAATATATCCTTAGTAAAAGACTGTGGCCATCTGAGCAGGTAACCTTAACTTAGTACATCTGCCAAAAATGCAATATGGATTCAGCTATTCTTTTGTGGTTTGTTCTTTTTTTTTTTTTTTTTAAGATTTTATTTATTTGAGAGAGAGAGAGAGAGCATGGCGGGGGGTGGGGGAGCGGTGGGGAAGGTGAGAAGCAGACTCCTTCTGATCAGGGAGCCCAATGCAGGACTTGATCACAGGACTCCAGGATCGTGACCTGAGCTGAAGGCAGTCACTTAACCAACTGAGCCACCCAGGCGCCCCCACTTTTGTGGTTTGTTCTTGATTGACGGCATGAGTTTTAAAATGACACTAAGGTTTTGGGTTTTGTTTATCTGTATGTTCTGTATGTCTATGTATGCATGTTATAGGTATGTCGTATTTTCTACTTCCAGGTGGTATTGCCAAAATTAATTTATAAAAGAACTCTACTTAATTGGCTTTAAAAAAAAAAAGCCCTTAAGGCTCAGTTGGTTAAGATACGCCTTCAGCTCAGATCATGATCCCAGGATCCTGGGATGGAGTCCCGCATCAGCCTCCCTGCTCAGCAGAGAGCCTGCTTCTCCCTCTCCTCCCTGCTCATGCTCTCTTTTGCTATTTCTGTTGGTCTCTGTCTCTCTCTCTCAAATAAATAAAATCTAAAAAAAAACAAAAGAAAATAATACTTACATAAATTAAGTATTCCAAAAATTCTCAGAAATGTAACAGAAACTAACCCAAAGGTTTTTCAAGTTCACATGATCTGAGATAATCTTTGATAAACAAACACTGGTTTTTGGTTTGCTGGTTTAATAAAAACAGGCATTAAATATAGCACAGATAAATACCTTTGTCTACCTGTGTTTACTAATCATAAGAGCTCATGCTTTCTCTATATTACCAAATTTGCCAGTGAGAGAAATAAGATGATGCCTACCCGTTTAATGTCTCATCCTAGTATAATTGTTAAAAGCAAGTAATTTAAATGTAAAAGAGATCAGTTAATGCTAAGTTACACTAGATATTGGGTGTTCATGGAAAACCTAGATTATTTCCAAATAAGATAATATATTGAGACATTGATTGCTGAACATAAAAAAGTATGGACTTGAAATATTAATTTCGTTTCATTGAGAACTTTTGCACTCTAATAAAATACCCAGCTCTATTCTCACAATTTTTTATAATCTATGACTAGCATTTACGAGTGCTATGCTAACTTGAGTTTATGTAAAATCATTCTCTAAGTAATGCTTTTGGACTGCATAACCACTCATTGAAGATGAATGAGGTTTTTATGTTGAAAGTAAAAGACTGGTTCTTAAAACAAAGAGACTGCTTCTTGACTTTTTTTTCCCCACCTGTATAGCAAATCATGAATAGAAGAATCTGAATGCCTGATAGCCAAACAAGCAAAGAAAACAATATGAAAGACTGCTTTTTTTTTTTTTTTAGATTTTATTTAGTTATTTGACCAAGAGAGATCACAATTGGGCAGAGAGGCAGGCAGAGAGAAGGGGGAAGCAGCTCCCCGCTGAGCAGAGAGCCCAATGCGGGGCTCTATCCCAGGACCCTGAGATCACGACCTGAGCCGAAGGCAGAGGCTTAACCCACTGAGCCAAAGCGCCCCTGCTTCTTTATTTTACAATAAACTTTAAAATTATGGTTAATCCTTCAGTAGTTGGAAGTAAGTTAGCTAGGTCCTGTATCATTTAGATATTTTTGAAGCTCCCTTTTTCATTCTGTCAATTACTTTTTGTTTATATTGGACCATTTGGGGGGGGGCCAGATTTGTCCTCACTTATCAGTGCCGATAATTGGATGGAAAATAAAGTGATGAAATCCAATCCTTGTTTTATATATGTATCAGTTACCTGTGTTACTTGGCAATTGAAAACGCATCAGGGGCACACAACAATAAGTGTTTATTGCTAACGTGTCTGGGGTCACTGAGGTTCTGCTGATCATGGGTGAGTATACCCATGTGTCTGCGGGTTGGCTCGCGGTCGAACGGGGTGAGGTGACTGGGATGGCTCTGTTCCACTTGTCCCCCGTTTTCCAGCAATCAAGGGAGTGGCTCCAGAGAGCCAGCCTCAGTGCCCGAGCTCATGGTGCTTGCATCGTGTCTGCTGACCAAAGTGTGTTGCTCTGGGCTGAGCCCACAGTCAAAGGCAGAGAAGACCACCCCACCCAGGGTAGACTGGCACCGCGAAGGGCACCACAAAAGGCATGGGTACAGGGAGAAGTGAAGAACTGGGACCAAATGTTGCAATCCACCACATAGGACTTAGAATTTTATTGCAAACATTTGATTTCAGTTCTTATGTACGGCGTATATTTTCTCCTCTCTTTGGGATTTCATCAATATTGTTTGGTGGTAAAGAATAGAAACTCCCACAGGTTGGCTGGAGGGTTACTGTGAACCCAACAGGCAAGTTCTCGGACAGGTGAAGGAAGACAGTCAAGAATAGGCAGGTCTCACGGGGACTGCTAGATGTTAGCCTTGGAGGCTGTTCTCTCTTGTCTGAGGGAGACCATGTGGCTTCTCAATCCTGCTCCCACTTCTGCTTTTTTGCCCAGGACCTATCTGGCCTCGTCATGCCCAACTCTGCGCAGCCTTTCAGTTCAGGCCCCCAATGTATCTTCCTGTCTGAATTCTGTCAGTCTCAAATTCATGTCCCCAGACGCTAGCTCATGGACTGCTTATTCTCAGGTCTACTCTGAGTCTCGCAGGGCTGGGTTCTCAGACTTGCTCTCTTTCTTTATGTCTTCACTTACCAATCTGGTCCAGTGCTACGACTTTAAATGCCGTCAAGACGCTGATGACTCTCAAGTTTCTGTCTCCAGCTGAGATATGTCCCTTGAACTCCAGACTCACATAGACTCCATCTTATTCCACATCTCCACTTAGTGTATCTCCTAGGAATCTCAAGCTTTTACCCCATATGGACCACTTCATTTCCCCTTTATAAACCCTCACTTCCCAGTCTTTTTTCAGTTAGTGGCAGTTCTAATTTACTATTTGTTTAAGCTTTCGAATCTTTTAAAGTGTTTGTTTATATTTATTTAAAAATTATGTACAGGGACACCTGAGTGGCTCAGTTGGTTAAGTGTCTGCCTCAGGCTCAGGTCATAAACTCAGCGTCCTGGGATCGAGTCCTGCATTGGGCTCCCTGCTCAGCAGAGAGCCTGCTTCTCCCTCTGCCTCTGCCTGCCACTCTCCCTGCTTGTACTCTCTGACAAATAAATAAAATCTTTAAAAAAATTATATGCATATACTACAGTTCTGATATAGTACCTACATTATAAAAGAAAGCAGATTTGCAAACTTAATGAGATGAAATTGATCATAGAAGTCTAGATGCTACATATTTTCATCTATGAATATCTTCAACACAGTAAGTACTTAAATGTGAGTTTGATTTTTTTTTATTGTGGTAAAAACACTTAACCTAAAATTTATCATTTTAACCTTCTTTAAGTGTAGAGGTCAGTAATGTTAGGTATATTCACATTGTTGCAAAACAGATCTTCCAGAAGTCTTCATTTTGCAAGTCGGAAACTGTGTACCCATAATCAACAGCTCCTCTCCCGTCAGCCTCTGGTAGCCAGCATTCTGCTGTTTCTATGCCATTTGACCAATTTAGATATTTCATTTAAGTGGAATGATACAGTATTTGTCTTGTTGTGACTGGTTTATTTCCCTTAACATAGTATCCTCAAAGTTGATTCATGTTGTTGCATGTGGCAGGAATTCCTTATTTTTAGGGCTAAATAATTGTTTGGATCACATGGTGGTTCCCTTATTAACTTTTTGAGGAACTCCATACTATTTTCCATAGCTGTTGCACAATTTTCTAACCCTATCACTAGTACATAGGGATTCTGATTTCTTCATATGCAAGATTTAGAGTCTGTAACTTCTCTCTCTCAATTTAGGTTAGATTGCTAATGGAATCCATCAGCAAATGCTCTTGATTTATGTTTAAAACATATCCCCCATCTGACTGCTTCTCATCTTGTTCATCACTGTTACCCTTCCCCTAATCATCATTGGCTCTTGTCCTGACCACAACACTTGCCCCCCGCAGTCTGTTCCCCACAGAGCAGCCAGAACTATAACTTATAAACATAAGCCAGACCTTATCACTCTGCTCAGACCCTTCTAATGGCTCCTATCACACTGACAGAAAATCCAAAGTCCCTCCCTTGATTATAATGTCGTAAAAATTCTCATCCCTTTACTTACTTGGCTTCAGATACAGTGACCTCCAGCTATGCCTTAAATAGGCTAAGATTGTTCCTACCTCAGGGCCTTTGTACTTGATATACCCTCAACTGGGTGGGTTTATTCATAGACTTTTTTTTTAATGGTTTTATATATTTATTTGAGAAAGAGAACGCTTGGTGGGGTGGAGGTGAGGAACCAGAGGGGTAGGGAGAGGGGAGGGGGAAAGAATCTCAAGCAAACTCCATTCCCAGTGCCGAATCTAGGTGGGCTGGATCTCAACGTCCTTGAGTTCATGACCTAAGATCATGCATGACCTCAGCCAAAACCAAGAGTCGGCCTCTTAACCCACTAAGCCACCCAGGCACCCCTTTAGACTTCTTGATTCACTTCTTCCCTTAATTCTGGTGTCTGCTCATTTGTGACCTATTCAGAAAGGCCTCCCTAAACTACCTTGTCCAAAAAATCACTCACTGTCAATATTTCCCTGAGTACTTACCATTCTTAGGCTCATACTATGTTTACTTGTGACTTTATTACTGGCTTTTTTTTTTTTCTCCAAAAGAGTGTAAGCACAGTGAGTTATATCTCAGCATCTGAAAGACTGCCTTGAAACACTTGGAAGATGCTCTATTAATATTTGTTGAATGAATGAATGAATACTTTGTGCTCTTGTATCTAAATAGTTTTGGCCATAGTGACAGAGATGCCTTGTCCACACATGGTGTCCTGGATAGGGGTGACTTCCAAAGAAAATGCCTGTGGTGTATCTACTGGCTCCAGCTGGTTTCCCAGCGCTTATTCACTTGTGGGCTGTTCTGAGATCTGAGTGGGAAAATAGAGATGCCTCATCCAACCTTTTATTGAAAAAAAAAATAATTCAAAGATTGATGGGGGTTATTTGCCTCTGTCCTCTTGGCCCCAGATCACCCTTCCTTCATGAGTCTTGGCTGCTCTTTATTACCTGCAATCACATTTCCAATTGTTATGTGAGAGCAATGCCTCATTTGCACAATGAATGTTGGAAATGGATTTTAAAGCAAAAAGCAAAGCCAGAAATTCCTCCTGCAGGGGAGATGATAGCTTGACAAGTCTGCAAATTATATAATGGGATCTCCTTTTACCTGTCTTATAAAAGATACCAAAATATCAAAAACAACGGGCTTTTCTTGGGATGTTCTTGGCACTCTCCTACCCGCTGTCCTATACTTAAGGGGCTTTGGAATTAGAATTAGGTGAAATAGCTTTGTTTTCCCCCCAGCTGGGTTTGTGATGAAGTTATTCTGATGGAAACATTCAGTTAATTCTAAAGGATGGGCACACATTTGCTGTGCAGAACTCTGCTACCTTAAATGGTCTTCCATGCTGTGGAAGAGAGCTTCTGATGCATCAGTCAGAGTGATAATGTCATAGGATTGGAACATTGTCTTTGTCTGCTCCCGCCTCCTCATGGCCTAGAGAAGTCTATTTCAGTTTTACTGGTCTGTTAGAAACAAGGATATATAAAAAGTCTTGTAGACTCCTGGGGTCTATCAATTTCAAGAGCTTCAAAGATGATTGCAACATAATTTTTAGATGCTCCATTTGGGTGCTGTTGACCCCAGTGTGTTCATTTCTGAAAATTCAGGTTCTCTACTTAGGGTTTGGATACTTTTCTGTATATATGTAACACTTCAGTAAAAAAGCTTTCTGAAGGAAACAAACCAACTATGATTCCTACTTGCAGGAAAATCTCCTCCTGGTGGAGATATTCAAGTAGATCACATTACTCAGATTAGTGCTGGGATTAAAGAAAACATATTATGGAAGCACAAATAAAAGGGATTGAACTCATGTTTTAAGGGAAGGATGGAGAAAAAAATCAAAGAGAAAACTCAAATGGAATTTATCACCTTTTCCTGGCTTCCTCTATACACCATCAGGATTTATATAGAGGAAACCAGAATAAGTAGGTTAGATTCTAGTTCTGTGATGAGCATGCTTGGAAGATAAAATATCCTTGCTTAAAAAACAAAAAATTCATTAAAAGTATCATTGCCCTCAGGGAGCTTGTTTTCCCAGACCTTCCTCTCTTTTGGCATCGATATCTAGATGGGTGAATGAATAGAGTTGAAAACATGTCCATTGATGTGTTTTTTTTTAATCGGGAAATACTTAATACTATTGATGACTGTCAATGACCCTTTATTGGAGTTGACTGGTGTTGTGTGAGGGGTGGTTGGGTAGTAATTCCTTAAAAAAAAAAATTGACCGCTATTTTTCAAAAAAGTTGCTGTGAAAGGGTCTGATGTGATATACAAAGTTGTTCTATTTCTTTTTACCATAATTGGACAGAATTGTAATAGGCAGTGATTATAAGGATTGCAAAATAACATAAGGCTAATTTCTCTAAAGTAAATGTGTTGAGCTCCTACAAGGAACTGATAACAAAAAGTTGGACAGGGAATGGTTGGGCACTTTTAGTCATTTGACCCAAACTGGTTTCTGAACAGCAAATTCCAGATTTGCAGGCACCTAAGAAATACCTCGGGAACAAGTTCAAAATGTAGATTCATAAGTCTTGTTCCCAGATTCCATGGGCCTGGGGGAAGCCTAGCATTATGCAGGTGTGGGTGGTTCACATGCTGTGCTGTGAGAAGTGATGGTTGGAAATGATGTAGGGAGAGAGAGGAGGATTGGTGGAAGGCAATGCTTGGAAGTAAAAAACGATGATGTTCAGTAAGGAGGCAGGCTTATTCCCAAGATAGAAACAAAAAATATGTCTAGAAGGAACAAATGTGGCAGGCAGTCTCTAGTTTTGGAGGGACCGATGTTGGGACAGATAATAGCAATTGAACCCGTTATCTGTAGAATGCTATGGTCTGTACTTAATGTTTTTATTGGAAGGTGGCTTTAGAATGAGGTTAATATTTAAATGAAAATGTCATTCTAGATGAATTTGTGTCTTTACACATTACAGCTGGAACTAATCTCAGGCAGGAGCCTCTTGATCTAACCTGTCATTTAAGATCAAAGTCTCAGAGTTCCAGAGTCAGGGAAATAACTTATAAGGGGTTGCAGAGCTTTGGCTAAAAGTCAGAGATCTCCAATAAGTAATCATTCCACTTGTTTGGTTGTTCATCACTTATCATCACCTATTAAGCCTTTACGGTATGCTCAGTCCTGGGCTAGGCTCTGAGACTCTACTGGGGGAAAAAATTCATAGAATCCTTGTCCTTAAGGAGTTTACAGTCTAATGAAGATGTCAGCTGTAGAACAAGTGCAGGAACTTCTACGGTGAGTTCTTATACCCAGGAGGTCAGTTAAATATAGCAGGGTCATTTTACTAGGAAAGAAACTGCATTACCTACACCCCTACTGATTACATATTTTTCCTTTTTAAAATTAATTTAAAATTTTATTTTAATTTCCATTAGTTAACATGCAGCATTCTATTAGTTTCATGTATACGGTACAGTGATGCAACACTTCCTTCCATACATTGCTCTGTGCTCATCAAGATCCCTGCCCTCCTTAATCCCCCCACCTATTTAATTTCCCCACCCCTCCCCTCTACTAGTTCTCTATAATTAAGAGTTTCTGTTTCTTCTCTCTCTCTCTCTCTCATTTCCTCCTTTGTCTTATTTGTTTTGTTTCTTAAATTCCACATAGGAGTGAAATCATAAGGTATTAGTCTTTCTCTGACTTATTTTGCTTAGCGCTATATAGCTCCATCCAGGTTGTTGCAGATGGCAGGATCTCGTTCTTTTTAATACTGAATAATATTCCACTCTAGATATAGACCACATCTTTTTTATCTATTCATCAATCGATGGACACTTGGGCTGCTTCTGTATCTTGGCTATTGTAAATAATGCTGCTATAAACATAAGGGTGCATATATCCCTTTGAATTGATATTCTTGTATTTGTTGGGTAAATATCCAGTAGTGTAACTGCTGGGTCATAAAGTAGTTCTAATTTTAACTTATTGAGGAGACTCCATACTGTTTTCCACAGTGGCTGCACCAATCTACATTCCCACCAACAGCGCATGAATGTTCATTTTTCTCCAGATTCTTGCCAACACCTGTTGTTTCTTGTGTTGTTGATTTTAGCTCTTCTGATGGTGTGAGGTGATACCTCACTGTAGTTTTTATTTGTATTTCCTTAATGCCATCTAATGTTGAGCATCTTTTTATGTGTTTGTTGGCCATATGTATGTCCTCTTTGGAGAAAAGTTTGTCCATGTCATCTGTCCATTTTTAAAAAAAATTTTTTATTAACATATAATGTATTATTTACCCCAGGGTACAGGTCTGTGAATCATCAGGCTTTGCACATTTCACAGCCTTTGCCATAGCACATACCCTCCCCAATGTCCATATCCCTACCCCCCTCCCCACCTCCCAGCAACCCTTAGTTTGTTTTGTGAGTTTAGGAGTCTCTTATGGTTTGTCTCCTTCCCCATCCCATCTTGTTTCATTTCTCTTCCCCACCCCCGCCCCATAACCCCCTGCCCTGCCTCTCAAATTCTTCATATCAGAGTGATCATGTGATAATTGTCTTTCTCTGACTGACTTATTTCGCTTAGCATAATACCCTCTAGTTCCATCCACATGGTTGCAAATGGCAAGATTTCGTTTTTCTTGATGGCTGCATAGTATTCCATTGAATATATATACCACATCTTCTTTATCCATTCATCTGTTGATGGATCTGTCCATTTTTAACTTATTTGTTTTTTAGGTGTTGAGTTGTGTAAATTCTTTATATATTTTGGATACTAACACTTTATCGGATATGTCATTTGCAAATAGCTTCACCCATTCCGTTGGCTGCCTTTTAGTTGATGGTTGCCTTTGCGGTGCAGAAGTTTTTTATTTTAATGAAGTCCCAATAGTTTATTTTTGCTCTTGTTTCCCTTGCCTCAGGAGACATATCTATAGAAAAAATTTGCTATAGCTGATGTTAGAGAAATTACTGCCTGTGTTCTTTTCTAGGATTTTTATGGTTTCAGGTCTCACATTTAGATTTTTATTCCGTCTTGAATTTTTGTGTATGGTGTAAGAAAGTGATCCAGTTTCATTCCTTTGCATGTTGCTGTCCAGTTTTCTCAACATCATTTGTTGAAGAGACTGTCTTTCCCATTGTATATTCTTTCCTGCTTTGTCAAAGAGTAATTGACCACATAATGGTGGGTTTATTTCTGGATCTTCTGTTCTCTTGATCTATATGTCTTTTTTTGTTTGTGTTCCAGTACCATACTGCTTTGATAACTATAGCTTTGTAATATAATTTGAAGTCCTTAATTATGATGCCTCTAGTCTTGCTTTTGTTTTTCAAGCTTGCTTTAGCTATTCAGGGTCCTTTGTGGTTCCATACAAATTTTAGGATTGTTTGTTCTAGTTCTGTGAAACATGCTGCTGATATTTTGATAGGGATTGCATTTAATGTGTAGATTGCTTTGGGTAGTAGAGACATTTTAACAGTATTTGTTCTTCCAACATATGAGCATAGAATGTCTTTCCATTGTGTCATCTTCAGTTTCTTTCATTAGTGTTTTATAGTTTTCAGAGTATAGGTCTTTGACCTCTTTGGTTAGGTTTATTCCTAGGTATCTTATTATTTTTGGTGCACTGATTAGATAGTTATCAAACTGGCGATCTGGATACATGATTAGCCATGCAGCTTTCTACATAGCTATATTTATGGAGCCGCAGGTTGTGGATGGTCCTTATTTCTTTCATTTAATGCATGTGTCTGTGATTTATTTGGACGGTGTACAGCTGTTCTCAGATTTTCCCATGCAAGGGTGTCACCCAGAGTATTGTTAAAAATGCAGATTCTGTATGTTAGAGGAAGGACTCAGGTCCAGCATTTCCAGCTAACTACAATGGATCCTGATGCTTCTGATAGGTGGACCACACTGAATAACAGTAGTCTAGAAACCTGGGGATATTAGTAGGTCTTCTGAGTCACTAATGATGATCTCCATGATAATTGGTTAGGTCAATTGATTTTTTTGTTAAGTTTTTAATAACAGTTACAGTATAATTCGAAAAACACCTTCGCTATTGAAATTTGTCTAGAAAGACAACTTCCGTGATTGCAATTCTTTTCTCTAACTCCTTTTGACCTAATAGAAAAAACTATAACTTCATTTTGGATGAAAGAAGATGTCTTGAATTCATCAGCTCTCACATTAGAGCAGGAAAGGCTGTAATTGCAAGTGTGACCAGTGTTATAAAGGAAATGAGAGGGATACTGGGGGTGTCTGTAACAGGGTATGGACAGAGGTCGTGTTGGTTTCTTATTCTCTGCCCCCCATCTTATCTTAGTACATAAGATAATATCTTACGCACAGAAAATCTTGGAGGATAATAACATCATTACTGGAAGCTCATCCAGCAACCAATTGATAGTGAAACTGCATATTTCATATGTGTCTTGAAATAATAGCCCTTTTACTTCCAGGTCATAGTTTGTTTATAGCAAACAGACGAAAAATTGTTACTCGTAGATTGCTGTAATGCTTAACCTTACTGGGCTTTTTAAAGGTTGTAAGTGAATACGTTGAGCTTTTGTGTAGGCATGTTTTTTGTTTTGTTTTAAATTGTTTGAGGTTAAAAACTTGATTATCTAGGATTCTATAGAAAACAGATTTTCTCTGCCACTTTTTTTTAAAGAGTGATTTTTAAAGAGAAAAATTCAGTTTGGCCTTCTTGATGAATTTCCTTCTATTGTGTATTGGCCTCCATGTTCAAATTAGAAATTTCCATGGCTGGCAACAAGGGCATTAATCCAGTTTTTCCAGATTGTAGAACTTACGTGTTTGTAGGGTGAAAATTGACCTTAATACTCGCCCAGCCCAGTAATCATGTGTTGTATGATGGACTTCCTCCGAGTTTGTGTTTCTGTTCTTTACATGCCCCTCCCCTAAGTGCCCTCATGTTAAGTAATCCTCCAGTTGACATTTGTGCAGGAGACTTGACCTCTGAGGGCTCTGCTGATTGCCATAATGGAGTATTTAGTTTCCAAGGAATAACAAAAAACATTATAAATGACCAGACCTCAAAAGGGTTTTTTTTCCTTTAATTGTGTGTTTTTTTAACTCCCTTTACGTTTTGTCTATGTGAGCACAGTTCTAGAAATAGGCCAGACGAAGTGTCAACAGTGACCTTTGTAGTGCCATCTAGAAGGTAGGACTCAAGGGATCAAACCATCTTTTGTTTTTTATCTTGTAATTTTGAGCATTCTCAAATTCTGACTAGAACAAAAATTTGATCTGTGTCATACTTCCAATTTCAACCTACCCAAATGTTTCATTTGGTTTTACCTGCCCAGTTGTATGAGTTAGTCTATGGCTGTCATGACTTGAATATTAAGAAATTTCATTTTAGCAGTTGACTTCGTGTGGTGGGCTTGGGATCACAATGCCTGGATTTAATTTCCATCCCCATAGTTTCTCAGCCATGTGATGTTGGTAAGATTACATAACCTCTTCCAACCTCGGTTTCTTGTTCTAAAAGGTAGTTGCTTTGATGATGAAATGAGATGATACTGTAAAGTAGTTACATAGTACACAGAACATTGGAAGCATTTATTACTATTTTTAAAAGATTTTTATTTTTAAGTAATCTCCACACCCAACATGGGGCTCGATCCTACAATCCTGAGATCAAGAGTTGTAGGTTCTACTGACTGAGCCAGCCAGGTGCCCTTGGAAGCATTTAATAATAATAATAATACAATTGAGGGGCGCCTGGGTAGCTCAGTGGGTTAAAGCCTCTGCCTTCGGGTGACGTCATGATCTCAGGGTCCTGGGATCGAGCCCCGTATGGTATTGGGCTCTCTGCTCAGCAGGGAGCCTGCTTCCTCCTCTCTCTCTGCCTGCCTCTCTGCCTACTTGTGATCTCTCTCTCTGTCAAATAAATAAAATCTTAAAAAAATACTAATACAATCAAGAATTTATTGAGCTCTATAATTATTAGTTATCATGAAATGATAATCATACCTCATTAATACTAATATGTAAATAAATTTTTACATATTTTATATATGTATGGTTTGGAATAATAAATTAGAGGAAACATTAGGTAGATCATGTAACTTGAGCAAGTGCTGTCTTCATGGAAATTTATTTATTCTTTTCAGGATAAATAGTTGTGAGATGGTTGGTTGCTGGCTTGGCTGTGTTTAGAGGAAATATTGGTTAGTCACACTCTGTGTCCATCTTTGGTGGTTTCCTTTAAAAACAAAGTCTATTACTGATTTGGTTCTTCTTTTAAGATTTATTAGAGAGGAGGGGTGCATGTGCACCAGCAGGGGGGAGGGGCAGAGGCAGAGGGAGAAGCAGACTCCCTGCTGAGCAGGGAGCCCAATGCAACACTGAATCCCGGGACTTTGGGATCATGACCTGACCTGAAGGCAGACGCTTAACTGACTGAGCCACCCAGGTGCCCTTGATTTGGTTCTTTTCTATAGCAAAGACTATATTAATATAGACAATGGCGCTGAGCTAGAATTTTTGTTTTTAATGATAGAGAATTGAAAAGTGGCATTCTTCACGAAACAAACTAAGGGTTGCTGGGAGGTGGGGGGGTAGGGATATGGACATGGGGAGGGTATGTGCTATGGCAAATGCTGTGAAATGTGTAAGCCTGATGATTCACAGACATGTACCCTGCGGCAAGTAATACATTATATGTTAATAAAAAATTAAAAATAAAAAAATAAAAATAAAAAAAGTGGCGTTCTCAGATGACATAGTGGATTTCTTCTTTGGGGGGTTGCTGAATGAAAAGAAGTCAAATGTAGACTTTATGGGTAATTGTTTTCTTTCATTGCTTTTTCTTTAAAGCACATCCCACTCTTGGCAGATTATAGGTATGTTTCATCTAGATTGGATAAGTAGGTATAACTGCATTTTGAATGTTAAATAAAGCCTGTGTAAACCATGTGATTTGTTGCAAGGCATCCCCTGATGGAGAATCTTAACTTACAAAGTATTCAGGAGTAAGATTCACAATAGTGAAATAAGGAATTGGTTGCCTGATGGTTTTTCACAGAAAGTGGTTTTTCAAACTTACTCAGGCATAAGCTATTCCTTATGACCTATGTCATCCTTTCAAATAAGAGACAGAACTAGAGAACCCCACAGATTCCCCATATTTGGCTTTATGGAAACTACCACATCAAATAATCAAATCGGCGTAGGTCTCTAATCTCCTGAGATCTCCAGCAGGCAGGAAGAACAAGTGTTACAGGGAGGTTATAGATGAGCAGAGTGGAGAGCTTTTAGCTGTGTTCCACAGCTCACTGATAAAGCACGTGAAGGATGTGGCTTTAGCTCTGCTGTCCCACATGCTTGCTAACGCTCCCCCACAACTGTCCTTATCCCCAGCCTCTCGAAGCAGCAGAGTTTGCATGGCTGAGCTGATCGCACCAGACTCTGGGCAAGCCACAGGGGCCGAACTGAGCATGCCCAGCCTTCTCCAGGCCCCCCAATCATGGAATGGGACTTCTTCCCACTGGGAGGTGGGATTGGGGAGGAGTGGAGAGAGGCTAGGTGTGTCACACTTGGGTAGATTCCCCTACCAAGGGAAACATCATGGAAGAAGAATGAAGGTTCCTAACTTGTCCCTGTAAATATTTATTGTTTCTATAAATACCAAGTAGTATGTTAAGTGCCAAAGCCTTTCATTAAACTCTCTGCCTCTGGACTTCATAGCCCTTAGCTTAGGATTTAACTGTATGGACCCTAGGATATAAACCTGTTTGAAGTACCAGTAAAATTTCAAAGTGATTCTCTTAAGAAGCAACCCCATACTGCCCTGATAGCCCCATCATCTTGGATAGTGTTTTTGCTGAGGCAGGATTAGGGTAGAGGAAGAATGTCAAGTGGTAGTCTCTCCTGTGCTCCTCAGAGGTCCATGAGATTCTTGTCCAGAAGAGTTGCTTGTGTGGATGAAACCCACCTACTTGGATTCTGTGGGCTCATGTCCTGAGTACACCTCCTTGTTGGAGGCCTCAGAGCTCCCAGGAAAGAGTTCTTTGTTGTTCCCAGACCACTGTTGTATATGTCAGTTACTCTTACATAATTTTAGGTTCCTTGCGATATTCTATAAAAACCTCTTTTAGGAAAATTTAGCGTGGTAGTTGTAGTCTATATTGGGAACCATCCCTCTTTGGTATTAAATGAGTTCAGGACAACAAGTAACGCCTACCCCATTACAAGTTTCATATGAAGTAAACATCTATTTTTGCTTGGTGCAGACTCCAAGTACTGTATAATGTACTAAAAATAACCAAATGCTCAGAAACCATTTGTGATACAAAAAAATGACTGTAGGGGGAACTGTGTTGTTTTCTACCCTGCTATGACTAGGTAGTATAGGCCAGAAATCGTCCCCTAGAACTAGTTTTGGTAGGTCATTCCAAGGCTTTTCTGGTGTTACTAAAGGCCCTGCAGCTTTCCGTGTGGACTTGAAATGTCATCTTGCCCACACAAACTGTTAAAGAAACTTAAAATAATTTAGACAGGCTTTATTTCTTTATTTTGATTGCCTAAAAGAAATGGTCTATTTGGGTTGTGAAGACTTTGTGAGGTTTTTTTGTTTTTTGGGCTTTTTTTTTTTTTTTTTAGGACTTAAAAAAGAAAGAAACAGACCACAGGTTAGAGTAACCAAAAGGCAGAGATATTAGGCCTTTTAAAATCTTCACCATGTTTCCTAATGTTGACGTTGCTTAAGCTCTGCTAGCATGAGACTTGAATATTCCTGTGCTCACATGCTGGCCTGGGTCCTCTTACCAAGTAGTATATCTTCCAGTGTTGTCAAACTGGCATCAGCAATGAAGCTCTGAGCTCCTAGGTTGGATGCCTCTGATTTTCATCCAGTAGGCAGAGCCCCTCTCTCCCCAGCAAATAAGCTTTAGGATCCAGAAATGTTACAGTGTGCCAAAGGAACAGCTGGTTATTTTAATGCCCAAATAATGCTGTGTTCCTGCTGCATCCATAGGAAAATGCTCTTCTTGTCTGAGTATGTCCAGAATGAGCCCCGCTGACCCCCTTCCCCGTGTGCCTTGAAGAATGCGTAGTCACCAGCTCCTTGCCCCGCCGGCCAGCAGGTCGCGCTTAGAAATGCACACGGTCATGTGAGCCTCTGGATACCATTTCAATTTGTGTTCTCGTATCCAGACTTCAAGGGAAAAAGAAAAGATCCAAGGGGGGAAGTGACTGGCCATGTTGCATTAAAAGGAAGTAGAGAGAGGACGCACATTTTGAATTTAAAGGGCTAGCAATTGACTGGATGGATGCATTTTCTCTGAGCCTTTTAACCCTTTGAATGCATCCCTTCGTGTCTGTGAAAGTGTTTTACCCTGTGTTTGATATCTCTGTGAGATGATTAGCCTTCAGGAACCTCGGTGTCTCAAGGAAAGTGAAAGCAGTACTAGACTTCCTGGAAAAATTTATGGAATGTGTCATCCTTCTCACAGTGATGTGTGTGCCTAAGAGAAGCTGTCTCCTCTTCTATAAGATGCCCATACTTTGTGGGCTGGTGACATATCTGAGAACTTGCTGAAGATAGTGGTGAAGTCTACATCCGAACCCTACAGAGAATGGTTTTCCCTCTCTTTCCATTTTAGCAATCTTTCTTTCTAATATTTATTTAAATTCGTCTCCAGCATGTAAAAGACTCATGGCATAAGGGCTGGGGGAGAAAAGATTTTTTTAAAAATTAAGGCATTTTTTCTGTAAGAGAGATTTGCTAAAACAGGAAATTGGACTTGAAGCTGCTTTGGAAGCAAATATGTATATACTTAAATAGATGTTTAAACACAAGTAGTCTCATAAATAATTTCATTTTAAAAAATGAAAATTCATTGGGTAATCTCGTCTATAATAATGTCTGACTGTGTTCTATCAGAACTTTATGCCATAAAACGGTACATCTTTGACATTGAACGAAAAACGGTTGGGGTTTGAATCATAGCACTGACTCGTTTCAGTTTGAGTTACATGTTTCACAAGAGTGTTCGGCAGCTCAGCGGGTTTGAGACTTCCTGAAAGTTTCAGTAGTTGGAATCAGTACATTACAGGCCTCTCCTTGGCAAAGTAGTCTTTCTTTTGTAGTTTCTTTGGATTTTCTCTTTACATTTGCAATCCTTGCTAGTAGAATCGGGATACTCACATTTCTGTCATCCAGCTGGCTAGTTTTAGGAAAGATAGAGCTGGAGCCTGTTCTTCCTTGGCTTTTAGCTTTCACTTGCCTTATTTGGTAAAGCTGTGGGCTTCGTTGTTCTTGGAAAGGGCTGTTTCGCCAGTTTCAAGGACTCTTTCCCACTTTCATCGAGTTCTGAGCTGGAAACCAGAGCTTGCTCGCAGCTCTGCGGTGTCTGTTTTGAACAGCGGCAATTGCAGGGTTGGAGTATCCTGAAGAATTCTCAATGTATACAGGGCTGATGGTGATATATCCCTCACTAATGAGATGTTTACGTGTAATGTATATAGTGCAGTATAAACTTCCCCTTGAAAGTAGGATTCATGAAAGAGGCTGGCTCTTTTGCTTTGTCCAGGGCCTGGAAGGGGCATGTCCTTCTTGCTTTTCCCTGTATCTTGCTACCTAAATGGCCTTTTCCCGTAATTATTACTTCTGGTTTTGCTTTCTCGCTGTCTCTTTTGGGGCTTTTTCCTATCCCATTTAAGGAATAGATAATTTTGTTCACCAGAAAGCTCCACAATCCCAGGTTTTAAAAGAGCTCAGGGTTTATTATTCTTAAGTGCCTCTTTTGATGTTATTTATAGGAAAAGTTGCTCTTAAGGTGTCTGTTCTCTATGTAGTCATGGTCTTAGCACCCCCTTCCATGGGTCTCAGCTCCCCACACCTTCCCTTAACCAAGCGAAACCTAGAATTCTGACAACACATCCTTCTCTTGTCTCTAAGTAGCATTACTTTAAGAAATAATTGGCATATGTTTTAGATAGATGAGAAGGTGTGGCTGAGTTCTTGGAGCTTATATGTGTTGTGTTTTACCCTAAAAAGGAAGTTCGTAGGCCCCTGGTCCTCAGAAAGATAGTTAGGTTCTTTCTGATAAAAGATGGGGACGGAGACGAGGGGGAGGAGAGGAAGCGAGGTTGATGTAAGCTAATCCTCCACTCATTGCCACAAGGACATTTTTTTTGCTGCTCGGTGGTTTTTTTTTTAGGTGAAAGGAAGTTGGATTTATTAAGCTTTTGGAGGGAGGGGGCTGAGAGAGATGCTTTTACCTCCCAGAATGCGGAGGCTGCCCCTCAGCAGGAGGAGCGGCAAAGCTCCCAAACTCACTTTCATTTTCAAGGACCTGGTGGCAGAGCGTTTTTTTCATCTTTGCCGCACTTCTCTCTTTGCTCCGCCTGTCACGGAAAGACTTCCTGTTCTTCGTCCTTCCCCTGCATTTCGTTTTTCCTGTGTATGCGGAGTTAAGGGATGCTGGATGCTGGCATCATAGGGCATCCTAAAAGGCTAATGAAGAGGCACACGTGTGACATCTAGAAATTTACTGGGATGGAAGGCCTGCGGGAGAAGAACAGCCTCTGAGTGTTAAATACCAGAACTAAACCGACCTTGACACTGTCAGAATGTGTTACCTGCCTATTCAGGCCAGTTAGGGGGACACTGCTGTAGGCTACCCTCCTCAGTTACTAATTCTGTGCCATTCCCTGACCAGGCAGCTGTTTTTTTGTTTTTTTTTTTTGTTTGTTTTTTGTTTTTGTTTGTTTCCCAAAAGATTTTATTTATTTATTTATTTATTTATTTATTTATTTATTTATTTATTTATTTATTTGACAGAGGGAGAGAGAGAGAGACAGACAGACAGTGAAGGAGGGAACACAAGCATGGGGAGAGGGAGAAGCAGGCTGCCTGCTGAGCAGGGAGCCCAATTCGGGGCTCAATCCCAGGACCTTAACATCACGACCTGAGCTGAAGGCAGATGCTTAACGACTGAGCCACACAGGGGCCCCAGGGCATCTGTTTTGGGCACCTGAATGCTCTGTTCATTCCTGTCAGGTTTAGGTATCATTACCATTATTTATTTATTTATTTATTTATTTATTTATTTATTTATTTTAAAGATTTTATTTATTTATTTGACAGAGAGAAATCACAGGTAGGCAGAGAGGCAGGCAGAGAGAGAGGAGGAAGCAGGCTCCCTGCTGAGCAGAGAGCCCGATGCGGGGCTCGATTCCAGGACGCTGAGATCACGACCTGAGCCGAAGGCAGAGGCCTTAACCCACTGAGCCACCCAGGCGCCCCACTATTATTTATTTTTTTAAAAAGATTTTATTTATTTATTTGACAGAGAGCACAAACAAGGGGCACAGCAGAAGGAAAGGGAGAAGCTGAGCAGGGAGCCCAACGTGGGGCTCAGTCCCAGGACTCTGGGATCATGACCTGAGCTGAAGGCAGACACTTAACCGCCTGAGCCACCCATGCCCCTCTGGTTTGGGTATTATTATTTTCCTCTTTAGGAAATCACAAGAGTTAAGTGCGTAGACCCAACCAATTATCTGTCTGTCTGGGGTGGACAAGAACATTTTGATTTAACAACCTGTGGTCCTTCTGCACTAGAGTTTAATGTCTCTTGGCCGAAGTTAGTTCCTTGATCCTGTTTGTTAGTCCTTCTTATCTGTCCTGAGGCATATAATTCTTTGTCACACTCAATCGAACGCTTACCATGTGCTTGATCGGTACCAAAAACTTTTGCCCACAGTTTGCCATCTCTTCTGCATAGCAACACTGGGAGGCTGGTACCCGTTCTATCTTTGTGCAACTATTGAGGAAACTGAGGCTTAGGGAATTCACACGCCCACAGCAACACAACTAGAAATGTACTTCCTTGCCACATGCTTTGCTATACTGTCTCCTAACACTGTTTAAGTCACTGTCTGGCTGCCTGGAGCCGCGAGCATTTTTGGGGTTGAACTAGGATCTGGACACCATGGTGCAAGGACTCCCGCCTAGATTAAATGCACATAAGTTATTTGCTGTGATGGCTGTTTCTTCAATAAGGTCACCTCTTTGCCTTCATGTCCCTTGTTCCCTTCATGTGATTTTTCTCTGAGTCAGGTTCCTTTACCTTTCTGGTAGCGCTCAGACCTATAGGTCCTTTAAGGCATTGATTCGTGAGCTTGACTCTGCCTTAGAATCACTTGAGAGAATAAAAAAACAAATTCTTGGGCTCCATCCCTGCAGTTGAGAGAGGGCTTGGGTATACGTTTCTGTTTTTTACATATCCCTGGAGATTTTCATGACCAGCTAGCCTGACTCTAAGGCATGTTTTTCTCAAACTTGACTATGCAGTGAAAGGGTGCAGTGATCTTGTTCACATGGAGATTCTGCATCAGTCTGCTGATTGTTGTCTACCTGCCCGAGACCCTGCTTTCTGAGAAGCACCCAGTGATGCTGAAGCTAGTGACTCACAGCCTGTTTCAGGTAGCTACCTCTTAGACTGCGCATCTTGACCATACGTCCCTTACTTTTCAAATCAGGGTAATGAGTAGTGTCTCACCGTGGCTGGAATTTGTGGCTTCCGACAACCTACAGGAGGTACTTGACTCCGGGGTAAAGTGCGAAAAAGGAGCAAGGTGGCGATTGTCTCTGTCGGAAAAGGACTTGTTAAGAAGGCAAGCGTTTCTAATAACCAGCTTCATATCTAATCTTTGTCACTGAAGGCTGCAAATCAAGCTGCCTAGAGCCTTCTTGAAGACAGTCTCTAGCTGCAGAGGTTTTTAGTGCTTCTCATCTGACTCTGCTAAATAGCCTGCTGGAATCCAAAATAGAAGCTGTGTAGGGAGATTCTCTCCTAGCATATTTCAGCTGCCAAGCATGCTCTCTGAAGCTCCGATAGATTTTTTTTTTTTCCTTCTTGGTATAGAATCAGTCATACGCAGTCTCAAAGCCCTCAAAGACATTTTGTTCAGTCTGATATTTGATCCTGGAGTATGTCCCCTGGAGCATCCCCGCCTGGTCATACCTAGACCTGACCGTCCGTCAGAATCATTTAAGAGCTTCAACACTTTTCTTTTTCGTTATGGAAGAAATACAGTCTGTTCGTGAAACACTCAAGTGTTGGTGCAAAGGCTTGCCTCTTTTGGTTCTATTCCTAACCCTGGTTGACCACTACTATCAGATTGCTTTGTAACCTCCCAGATGTTTTTTCTCTGCATTTCTACTTTTTGAGTTTATTTATCGAGAGTGTATTTTAATAGTACAGTGGGTTTTTAAACCTAGCATTCAGAGCTGTGATGACATCCTTTTTTCCACTTGGCTTGGAGATACCCTGCTCAGCTGCTTCTGCAGAACCTGCCTGGCTGCTCCTTCAGAGTCTCCCTGACAGTCTCTTCCTCTTTCTCACTTCCTCTCAGTGCCAGGTCTTAGTCTGGTCCAGGGCTTGGCTCCTGGCCCTCATCTCTTCTCGGTGTTCACTCCTCATGCTCTTATCCAGTCCTTTGAGATGCTAATAAATATGTTTCTCCAGCCCAGGTCTGTCTCCCAAGAGCTAACCAGTCACACTTCCGACTTTGTAAGTGACCCTTCCAGTTGAATGGACCTCAGAGGCATCTTAAACTTGGAATCTGTTTCAAACTGGCCGGTTCTCTTTGCCCCAAATCTCGTCCATGACTGCTTTTCCCCATCTCAGTGTATGGTGATTCTTGTTGCTCAAGTAAAATCCTAAATCCTGATTCCTCTCCATTCTTCACATACCACATCATAGCCAGCTGAGTCCTTGCTCCGCTTTCAGGTATGTTCCACGTCTGCCTACTTCCCAGCTGCTGGTCTACAGCCTCTGTCATCTGCTTCTTAGCACTGGACCTCATTGCAGGAAATACCTCATAGTGCGGCCCATTGGGCATGTTCATATGTGCATAGGTACGTTCGTGTGTGTGTGTTACATTTATATGCGTATGTGACCGAAACAGAAGGTTCACAAAAAACACTACTTACCTTTACTGTTAGAGTGTGCCCTGAGCCTGTACTTTCTTTTACTACGTTGAAAAAAAAAAAATTAGTGGAGACCTACTAAAGTGATTTCATTGACCTACTTTCATTCATGAGCTGCAGTTTAAAAAACACTGGTCTGGAGACGCCTGGGTGGCTCAGTTGGTTAAGACTCCACCTTTGGCTTGCGTCATGATCCCAGGCGGCTTGCATTGGGCTCTTTGCTCAGGAGGGAGCCTGCTTCTCCTTCTGCCTGCTGCTCCCCCTGCTTGTGTGCTTGTTCTCTCTCTCTTTCTCTGACAAGTAAAAAAATAAATAATCTTAAAAAAACACACACACACACACACACACCCCAGCTGGTCTGGATCCTTATTATTTAAGGTGATCTGTGGAGCCAAGAGCCTTGCCATTAACTGGGGGCTTTTTAGAAATGCTGCTCTGCTGGCCCATTGAACCATACTCTGCACTGAAGGAGATGCCAGGGGATTGGCCAGCACTTGAGGCTTGAGTGGCATTGTCTGGAATGACTACTGTGGTTGGCCACTGGCTCTTTTTTCCAGCCGCGTCCCCTGGAGTCTTCCTCACTGTGCCTGGAGCTTGGAGTGGTTCTTCTAAGACCATTCAGGCTAAGCGGTTCCTTTACTTATAGAGCTTCCCACTTAGACTAAAATCCTGCAGGACACTGTATCAAGCCAGGTTCTCAGCCTCGGCTGGCAGCACATTAAGATCACCTGGAGGAATTGAAAAACAAAAACGGTACCTGGAGTGCATCAGAGAATCGGATTGGAGTATCTGCCTAGGCACCTGGCATTGCGAACGGCTGCGTCAGACGTGCCATCTGACCCCGACCTACCACGCAGAACTGACCTGTGGGTGGCATTCCTGGCTTGCTCAGCTCTAACCTCGTTGGTGGCTTTCCTGTTCCTTGCACAGTGGTGAACTAACATCTGCCCCAGAGCCTTTGTCCCGCCTGGAATTTTCTTCTGTGTTATTGCAGGGCTCATGCCCTTCCTTCCTTCGCGTGTTGGCATAGATGTCAGCATTTCACAAAGACCTCCCCTGACGGTCCCGTCTTATTATTTTTAGCTGCTTCATCCCTTTTCGTCCCTCCACCTTGCATTATTCTTCATAGCAGTTGTTACTCCCAGCACTTAATTTAGCATTGTTGCCTTACTTATTTACTCTTTATCGCCCCCTCTGAAGTTGAAGCTACGCGAGGACAGAGACCATATCTGTCTTGCTCAGTATTGTACGCCTTGTATCTAGAATAGTCCTTGGCCCACAGGAGATGCTGAATGAGCATTTATGAATGAATTAGAGTCAGTATAGTAAGTACATGACTGTATCATGGGTTTTTTTTGGCTTTTTACCACTGAGTCTGCCCATGCTGTTTCAAGACCATGAAGCAGGAAGAACACTTCATCCCTAGTAAACTCTAACTCCAGTCTGCTCCCTATATTTTGATTCAGTACAATGTTCCTTATCTGAATGGCAGGATAACTTATTTTCTTAAAGGGATCTGAGTATCTTCAGATCACCACATCTTTACCTTGAGCTGGTTTTGCTTTTTTTGGTAGGGTTTGGGAGACTTTTTCATTTAACCTGGGCATTTTTTTTTCCTTCCTGAAGAGAAGCTTATAACTGAATAACAGAAACCTATAGCATTTAGGACTGATGTCAGAGTGTTAAATGTCAGGGGTTATTTTGTCTTGGATTTGGAGTTGATGTACTTAAATGATAGCTTGCTTTATCTTAGTCGAGTTCTTTTTAAGTCCTCATTTGGAACAGTGTCAGTTTAACAAAACTGACATAACTGCATTACATAATCAGACTTTGAAAGGATGCAAATTGAGAAGTCATTGCAGTTAGGTTTTAGAACTTCTTTTATTTTATGTGCTTTGAGGGTTGGTCTTCCTGCTTTTGATCCGAGAGCCTTGATCCCACCTTCAGTAGGTTAATTCAGAGCTAGGGTTCTAAAGAATTCTTCAAAAAAAACCCACAAAACACAGTGAGAGTCACATCCATGTTTAATGACAAGATGTGAGTAAGGGCAGGGGACAGCATCAGTCTTCAGAACTGTGCCTAGTACCTATCTGCCGTCCCAAGGAATGCCAGGAAGGTGCTGGAGCAACCGTGGTTAAGATGCAAGAGTCGGTCTCTGCACCCAGTAGTGACTGGCCTGTTTCGGGTTATGTGTCTGTTCACTGTTGGTCTCTTAGGCATCTTGTCTTTTAGTTTTAATACTTCAGTGATATGCCTTGCACATTAAGCACTGTTCGCATCAAATTTTGCCCATTACTTATATATAATCTTTCATCTACTGTGAGACTCAATCTGGCTGTTTAATCAAAGCAATTCTGGTTGTTTTCCCTTGATGGCCTTTATATTAATCATGCTTCTTCAGGGTGCAGACTAAAATCCCAGCTGATAAAGGAATTTGTTGGCTCGTAGAGCTGGCTGGTGCAAAGGGGCTGGAATGATGGCATCGTGTCTTGATAGGCTGTCCTCTGCCATTTTCTCCTTGTTTCATCTCTATTTCTCTATGGTAGGGCCTCATTCTCAGGCAGGCTTCTCTTGGTGATGTCCACACTGTGTCGTACAGCTCTGGATTTGCATGCTTTTCAGCCATGCCAGGGAAAAGGAAGGTGTCCCTTCCTAGTTTCTCCAGCTGATTAAATCCCATTGACTCTGGGACCATGGGCTCTTAGCACTGTGGCCAGGAGACACAATCCCCTTTTCAAACAAGGCTGGGTCACGGTCCCACTTTTGGAGCAGGAAGGTAGAGTGAGCCCCACCAAATACAGGGACTCTGGGAGGGGGCTGATTCCATGGGGGAAATCTGAGTGGGGTTTGGTCTTAGCTAGGGCATGCTAAGAACAAACAGTCAGCTTCTCTGGTGTAATCATTGGAAAGTGACCTATGTTCTGATAACTCAGGACATGCTCTGTGCTAAGATGAAAACTTGCTCGGTCGGGAGACTTGCTTTGTCACCTGGTGCCATGTCTAACAATATCTCTTGTTGATGCTTTACTCATAGCTTCCACATTTAGTATTAACTTGCATATTTTATGAACTTAGACACATCATTTCCCTTCTCTGTGTAACCATTACAATGATTTCATAAGTGGGAGGCCTATGTAAGGCTACTTTCAGCTCTAAAACCTTGTGATGTCCTTTAAGCCATTCTCCTTTTTCAGAGTAAGAATGTGCGACTCCAAGTGACCAGGGCCAGTGGCAGTGTCTCGGTTGCATTTTATATTTTATCTAAGAGCTGAGATTAGAAAGAAGTGAAGATAACAGCCAGGGGGCTGGTGATGGATTTTTTTTCCCCCCTTACAGCCTTGAAGTTGATTCAGCAGTAAAAACTGAATAATTGTGTACAACGTTCTGATGCTAGTTCCTTTGGAGAATAGAGAATAAGATGTTTCCCTGCAGTCATGTAGAATACCGTAGAAGAGAAAGGCTAGTTTATTCTATTATATTTCTCCTACAAGGCATAGAAAATAAGTACTACACAGACTCATGTCCTATACCAGGAAAGCCCAGAGTAGAAACTGAAGACGTGTTGTTAAAGATATGCAGGATGAGGGGGGAGCTGAAGCTGGAAATGTGGATTGAAGCCCCTTGAACTTGGGTGCTGGCCTACGGAGCTCAGTCCTTTATTTTGGCACCTCTAAAGATGTCTGCATAGGGAAGGATATGGCAACAAGTGTTTAAGAAAGCCAACTCTAGTGGAGAGGTGGAAGACAGCAGCCAAAGAGGCTATGGGAGAGTCCCTATGGGAGATGATGGAACCAAAAACCAAGACAGAGGCAGCACGAAAGGTGAGGTGGCCATAATTGTAAGGTAGATTCCCTCGAACCTGCTCACTGGCTTTGGGAGATAAGTAGGAGAGAAATAAGTTGAGATAGTTTAAGCATTCTTTCCTAATTTACCAGGAGGTTAGTGGTACCATTAATCAAGACAGCTGGTTAGAAGAAAGGATGGGTGTTTTTTTTTTTAAGATTTTATTTATTTTATTTGACAGAGAAAGAGAGAGAGAGAGAGAGATCACAAGTAAGCAGAGAGGCAGGCACAGAGAGAGAGGGTAAGCAGGCTCCCCTATGAGCAGAGAGCCCGATGCGGGGCTCGATCCCAGGACCCTGAGATCATGACCCGAGCCGAAGGCAGAGGCTTTAACCCACTGAGCCACCCAGGCGCCCCAAAAGGTTGGGTTTAAAGTAGGAACAGGAAGGGAGAATGAGTTGACACTGGTTCATGTCATGTTGCCGCGGCCATGGGGTAGGTGTCAGCTGCCCATATTTTGAGAGAAGCCAGATGAGGTATGAACAAATGTGGAGACACATATCAGGCACTTCACTTCTGGTCTGCAGTTTAGGAGAGCCGTTAGAGCTGGAGATGCAAGGGTGAATGTCTTCAGCCAAGAAGTTGTGTCACTCAGGACTGGGTCTGGCCATTACAGAACAGAAATACAAATCACAGGGACTTAAACCAGAAGGACATTGTGGTGGGTGCTGTCATTGGTCTGCCTGATCCCGTGGCACCCCCGTGTGTTCCTCCTGGGTTTTGTGAGCATTCGCCTCCTACAGCCCGAGCTCTCACCTCACCATCAGAAGACTGCCTTTGGGCTTTGGAAGAGACTTTGCTTTAAAACATGGAGAGCGAGGGGCACCTGGGTGGCTCAATCAGTTAAGTGTCTGCCTTCAGCTCAGGTCGTGATCCCACATGATTGAGTCCCACATCAGGCTTCTTGCTCAGCGGAGAGCCTGCTACTCTCTCTGCCTCCCGCTCCCCGTGCTTGTGCTCACTGTTATGCTTTCTCTCTCGGACAAATAAAGTCTAAAACAAAACAAAAACAAAAACATGGAGAACCCAAAGTGCCTGTGAGTCTCTCCCATTCTCCACCCTAACCTGGAACTGGCTGATAGAGAAGAACCCAGCACCCCACTGTCACGTTAGGGAAATAGTAGGCACTGTTTATATTCCAGAGTTCTTTGTAAGGTGGTCTCCTGTAATTCTGCCTAAAAGTCCACCTGATGGGCTTCTCTCTTCTCTCTAATGCTTTCTTCACTTCCCTCTAGGTCTATTCTGGGAGCATTTTCGTAATAAATCATTGATACATGAATTCTTATTTCATTTTCCCCTTCTGGGGGACTCAGCCCAAGATAGGTCTTTATTTCAGATAAAAAGAAGTCCAGATAAAGGTATCCTGGGTCTGATGTGGCAGCTGCATGGTCACTGAGAACTTGTCTCTTTCTGCTCTCCTATACCTAGTGTGCGCCTATGCTTAGGTGGTCTCTTTATCAGATGTTGGCTATTTTAGCTCCAGCCATCCTGCTCATGTTCCTGGGGATGAGGAAAGGGCTCAAGGATGCACCCGCCCACTGACTGAGCCTCCTTTAAAAGCCTTGGCCCAAAGCCCTTCACCATGGCCATCTTACTGGGAGGCTGGGAAGAATATTGTGTGTGTGTGTGTGTGTGTGTGTGTGTTTAAATCTGGACCCATTGCCACCACCAACGATAAAGCCTTCTGTAAGGAAGAAGGGGAATGGACCTTGAGTGAGCAGCAAACAGTGTCGGCCATAGAAGTTCAAACAGAACTAAGCACGTAGGTGGCGGTGCTCATGGAAACCTGTGTGAGGTGGAGAGAGTAGAGCAGAGTGTTAAGGAAATGGTCTCCTCTGGACTTAAATCTGGTTTTAAAACCCCTCCCCTGCTCTAATGTTTACCTGGTATAGGTAACTCGGCCCAATGGCTCAGCCTCTGTTTCCTCATCTGAAAAATGAGGAAGGTAATAATAACGGGACCTACTCAAAAAGTAGTTATGTGAATTATTAGGGGAGACACTGTATATGAAACTCAGTGTAATACCTCGTATGCATTACAGTCCATTTGGGCCATTACAGATGAGGAACAGGGGCGCTGGCTCACAGATGTTTTCAAGAGCAGAGAAAGAGCAGGTAGTGAGGAGGCCTCAAGAGTAACAGTGAGGCAGAGAGTGGGAGCTTGGAAATGGCCGGGGAGGGAGACGGAGCGTGTCAGGTGGCACCAAGATTAAGAAGAACGCCATCTGGAAAGGCAGCTCACTTTTCAGCATTTATTTAGGTCATTGATGACCTTTGAGAGAATTTTGGTAGTGTGGCTGGGCAGAATGTTTTCATGAAATCAGAAACGCCATGTATGACCGTCGTTTCATAGGTGGAGGACTATGGTATATGTTTGTTTTCTCTTTGGAGTTTGCCTGAACACGCCCCACCCTGCCCCCACTGTGCCTCCCCACTCCCCCAACCCTGACCTAATCCACGAAGGTGAAACCAGACATCAAATCCAGATCCCCTGCTTATGAAGGCCTTGCTGTGAATGCCAGCAGCATTTGCAAAAGAGTAATAAGCCCAAATTATACATAAATGTTGTTCTGAAAGGTCCCCCAAATTTCAGAAAGCTCGCTAAGCTTCTTTTGGGGTGTGTTTTTCAGGTAAGCCTCTCATAGTAAAAGTATCAGCCAAGAATTGAGAAAAAGTGCCCTAGGATGTTGGAAGGGGTCTGTGTTTATGGTTGAAAACTAAGTCCATAAACAGATGAACTCTTTCCATGAATTTTCTTTCCTGCTTTTAAAGTATTACTTTTTAATAATGGTCGTGCCTGTGCCGCATTCATTCATTCGTTCATTTATTGTGTTATGTTAGTCACCATAAAATACATCATTAGCTTTTGATGCAGTGTTCCAGGATTCACTGTTTATGTACAATACCCAGTGCTCCATGGAATACATGCCCTCCTTAATACCCATCACCAGGCTTACCTATCCCCTGCCCCTCCTCCCCTCCAAAACGCTCGGTTTGTTTCTCGGAGTCTACAGTCTCTCATGGTTCATCTCCCCCTCTGATTTCCCCCATTTCACTTTTCTTTCCCTTCTCCTAATGTCCTCCATGTTATTCCTTATGCTCCACAAGTAAGTGAAACCATACAATTGACTTCTCTGCTTGACTTCTTTCCCTCAGCATTATCTTCTCCAGTCCCATCCATGTTGATGCAAAAGTTGGGTATTCATCCTTTCTCATGGCTGAGTAATATTCCATTGTGTATGTGGACCACATCTTCTTTATCTCTTCGTCTGTGGAAGGGCATCTCGGCTCTTTCCCCAGTTTGGCTATTGTAGACATTGCTGCTGTGAACATGGGGGTGCATATGGCCTTTCTTTTCACTACATCTGTGTCTTTGGGATAAATACCCAGTAGCGCAACTGCCCTGCAATAAATTCCAAGTCTTGAACTTGGTAACTGAGTGAAATAATAGGCTGTTATTTGTGTAAAGTGGTGTCTGTGCTCTGCTGATCCCCTATTTACAGGTGGCAGATGTGGAACGTGGGGTTTATTTATGATCTGGAGGGTTTAGTAAGTGGTCACAGATGGGTTTTCAGTTCTCCGAACCGGGTTGTTATTGCAATAAAGGTGTGAAGTGTCACCTTTCCAGTTTGGGGTTAGGTGGATCAAATGACTGCCATTTTGCTAGAATCCTTTTCATTCTCATGCATGGAAATCTCTCTCCTCCCTAAAAGGGTAGTTGTCCTTAGACAATTTCTTAGGATCGGAAGTCCTCGTTAGCTACTCAAGTCTTTTCGTAATCCCCTTCATGTGTATACCCATAAGTGTTTAAATCCAGCAACTACTCTATGACACAGGAAGAGGCACAAGTCACCCTATGGGGGAATAGGAATATGGTCGTAATTCATGTGAAAACAAGTTGACTTTATCTTGTTCCTCTGGATCAGTAAAAGTGTGTCATCCCTTCGAGGCTGATACTCTCAGTGTATTGGTAGGTCAGCAGTGGTTCGGGGCTTACTCATTGTCAGCAAACATGGGTTAGGATCATAGAGTGATGAGTAAATTAGCTCAGAGAGAACTGGGCAAATAAGAAAACAAGTGTATGTGCTGTCTAAAGGGGTCCTCTCACTGGCCTCCAGCTCTTTGCTGCCATGCAGAAATAAGAGCCAGTGTTGCCAGTTCCTGTTTTTGTTTGTCTAATAATGAAAAGCTGGAGAGGTGGATTTTAATGTGAAATTGCCTCATTTTCCATAGTGGCAATTAATATCAGTCTGTTCAAAACACTGAGCAGGCCGGATAGAACATTGTCTGTGAGCTGAATTTGGCCCTAAGCCCACCAGCTGGCAACTCCGGCTTGAGATAATAATGTTTTTAAGTGAAGCTCCTAGTCATTCAATCAGTGTGTCCACACGCACAGAAGAAGGTTTTGTGGGGCTGGGGGTCTGTGTAGGTGACGATGGTGTCCCTTAGCCCCCTTGGAGCTGCTGTCGAAGACAGTGCAGTAGACAAATGAGACAGCAATCCAGGGCCGTGCATGAGCAGTTTAGTAAGAGAGGAAGTGTGAAAGCAATGGGGGTTTCCAGATTGGAGAGATGCCTTGTGGCGGGCGTGCCTGAGGAAGGGTGCATTGAGATGCGCTGTGAAGGTGATGGGACACAAGGGGCACAGTGAAGCTGGGGAAGCACGTGTATTTACGTAACAGTCAATGACCTGCTTGGGCTTGAAGTAAAGTACCAGTTCTCTTTGGGCCAGAGTTTCTGATCTGGTGTGATGTGTGATCCCGTTCAGCTGCTGTTCATCACAGGCCACCCCTCCTAGGTTGGTAGGCCATTCCTGGCTGTGCGCTTGGCATGGAAAGTACACGGAGTCATAGTGGTCTTCTATCTCGTGTTAATCCCCGCACTTGGATTTGCAAACACCCACAGAGACTCGTGCCTTGAGAGGCCAGTGGTGTTAGAAGACTCTAAGAGTCAGAGCACTAGGTTGCAAAACCATCCTGGAGCTCGCCTGCGGTGTGGTTCTGTGATGTCCCCTTGAATCTACCTATTGGGGAAGGGGGTGTGCATGGCATGAGGCTTATGCACCTAACTAAGGTCTACATGACCTTGTACAGCTCTGGATAGCAAGTCATGCTGAGCTGATATCCTTCTCCCAGTTAAGGTTTGTTCCTGGACTTCTCACTGCTCCTGGTTGCAAGGAAGCAAGTCTTGCCTTCGGTGACCTGCCATTTCTCGTTCTCTGGACAGTCCAGACCAGTTTCTCTGGTAGTCAGATCTCTAACTGGGACATGATTCTTGACAGCAACAAGAAGGTCTTCTCCCTCCTTCCCTGGGGATGTGTTAAAAACCCTAGTTTGACCAAAGAATTAAAAAATAAAAGCAGAAAACTTAGCTTTGTTCAAATGAACTTTTCCAAAAGTATGCTGAAAGTTAGTCTGTCAGTTAGGAGTGTCCCAGTTGAGGTGTGATGTCATGTGAGTCTCTTCCCTGAGCCTCCCTTTCCTCCGAGAACATTGTGAAGTCCACTGTGTGTCCTGGTTCCTCTCTCTGGCTGAGATGCAGTTGGCTCATGTCTCCTCGTGTGGCTTTCAAAACAGAAGAGCATATTCTAGGTGTGTTCTCATTAGTGTCCTGGATATTGCTAATTTATTTTTCCTGGCCGTTATATTTTGGTGCCACATAACACGGACACAGTCTATTCCCATCACTCAGGCTCCTTCCCAAGACAACTTTCCCTGTGTCTCTCTTGGGAAATGAGAGTTTGCTCTGTGTTCGAGTGCAGTAAGGTTTGTTTTGTCCTCTTCCTCTGGCTTGTTGAAGCCCATTTGGTGTTCTCCAGTGTTCTTATGGGCCCTGCAAGCTACAAGCCATCTGCACCTTCAGCACAAAAAACTCTTTTTGGAGAGATCTATTGAAGCGAGGCATGCTCTCCTTGGAGACTCGTATCGGTAATATTTACTGTAGGTTTTCCATGTGCAGAACATTTCCTGTTTGCTACAACCCTCGGATGTGGATCTTGTATTGTTAGTTCTATGTTGCTGGTGAGCATATGGGATCTTAGAGAGGTTGGGTTTGTTACCTAAGGTTACCGGAGCCAGAAGTTAGCTGGTCCCAAACCCAGAGCCTGTGTTCTGAACTTTGTCTGTTGTTGCAAATCAGCAACCCACAGGCAGGCTGCTGCTCATACTTGGTTTTTTGTTTAACCCGCATGGTGTTTTAAAAATTGAGTTACTTGGTTCACCCTGAAAAATGTCAGGTTTTACATGAAAAGACAAATTTTTGGCTTTTCGGGAAAATTCAGATCTAGCCACATTGGATTAGCATTCCCAGATGGCAACATTTGTTAGAAATTGAGTAGCAGCTTTCCCCTTTTCCCGGGGGAAGTACTCTACAGTTTGCTCACATTCCTTCATTTCCCGTGGCCTTACCTTAAAATTCTGGAGCAGCTACTGCCGGCAGTTGGATTTGTGATGCTGTGCTTGATACGTAAAAACTGGAAATCAGAGAACTAGTAAATTCTAAAAGTGAGAATTCCGTAATGGAATTAATAGGCTGAAATTAATCTGGACCCACCTAGGCAGTGGCAGCGGTTTTTCACTTGGATTCCTTGGGGGTCTCAGCTTTACTTCCCTGGCATTAGCATGAGTCAGCTCTGCTCTGTGCTGAATCGGTCTTGGACGAGACTGTGTCAGGTTGGCATGTCAGTGGATCGAGTCGTAAGGTGGTGGATGTAGTTCTGTGGGGTTTTTAAATAGCTTATTGAGGTATCGTTGACATACAGTGTATTCCACATTTTTAAAATGTACAGTTTGATAAGTTTTGACATGTGTGTCTTCCTGTGAAACCATCACCACGGTTATGATAATGAAGATAGTCACTAACCCCAAAGGTCTTACCCTGCCCCTTCATAATCCCTGTTCCCACTTTCCTACAACTACCTTCCCAACCCCACCCCCAGCCCCTAGGAACCTTGATCTGCTTTATCACTACAGTTTACATCTCCTAGAATTTCATATTTAAATGGAATCATAGAGCACATACTCTGTTGTTTGACCTCTTTCATGAAGCATACTCAAGTTTCGTTCCTGTTGTTGGGTCAATAGTCTGTCAATAGTCTGGTCTTTTTTTTTTTTTTTTTTTTTTTACTACTGAGCATGGTCCATTGCATACCTCAATTTGTTTATCCACGCAGGGCAGATTTTGGAACATTATGGTCCTGGTTTCTGCCCACTCATCATGCTCCCTGAAATTCTTCCCATGGGTTAGAATTGAAATTGGAGATTTCAAGATCTTAAATGATTTTGTGACCCTAAGGAAATGCTAGCCAGGGTCTTGTTGTAGATGGCTTTACTGGGAAGTGTGCACATGGGCTGTTGGAAGGGCCCTAGCTTAGAGCTCAGAAAGAATGCCATCTTTGCACGTCTTCCTGGTGTGTGTGTGTGTGTGTGTGTGTGTGTGTGTGTGTGTGTGTGTTTGTTTTGTGAAGAGTCTAAAAAGCTTTAATTTTTAGCTTCTAAATTGAGAACGCTTTCCTGGCATTTGTCAAATATATGTGAATGTTTATGTGTCTTCTATGTAAAACGATAGTCTGTGGGCTGTTTAGAAATTATAACGTGGAGATTATGGTGTGAAGAGTGGTATTCTGGAAATTTAAAGTTAATCATGGTAGATACATTCCTTGGAAAAAGGTCAAGATTGTGTCATACAAGCTAATTTCTTTGGCTTTCCCTCTAAGACTTACTCGCTCCCCAAAGGTAGGTTCCACAGAACATCCATAGCCTTCATAACACAGGAATGGTGAAATAAAAATATGAACTCTACTGAATTTCTTGGTTGGATAGTACAGCTCATGAAACCACATCATAATTTTGTGGTTTTCACAGAAATCCATTCACTGTTATAAGTTGCATTTATTCCTGGAAGAGAACTTGGTTGGAGCAAACTTGGCCAAATATGGTGTTACATCCATAGCTTAAAAAAATCATTGATAGTAAAGAAAATTCACCAGGGAATAGCATCTCACACTGTCTTTTATATCAATAAGACCCCATTTGGAAGACCTTCTTTCCTCCTACTATATTTGAAAAGCTGAATTTTCAAGACCCGAGCTTCTCATTCTTACATATTAGAATGTGTTATAGATGGTATTTTTTTTTGTTCCTTTATGCCATATTTAACTTTTAGAGAAATTATGCTAATTTTACATTTCAGCGGTCTTTAATTATATTTGTAGGCTTTCTTGTGAAATCCTAGAACAATTTTTTTGAAATAAGGTTTTTTTTTTTCCTTCTGTTGATAAGAGTTGAGTGTGGAAAGGGTTGGTGGCCATTAATTACCTGTTAGAAGTGAAATGGAAGGAAACCCATAATTTATACTTAATTGATTTGCAATGCGTATCCAAGACAAGTAGGTGGGGAAAATAGTAATTTCAACAGGTGATGCTGGGGCAAGTGGATTTTCACATGTTGGACCCCCTACTTCACATCATAAACAAAAGCGAATGTGATGGATAAGAGATCTAAATAGAAGAACTAAAACCACATGTATCCTAGAAGAAAACATAGTTATAATTCTTCATGACCTTGGATCAGGCCTTAGTTTCTTGATATGATACCAAAAGTGTATGCAATAAAAGAAAAAAAAAAACTGGACTCAACGAAACATGAAAACTTGTGTTTCAAAGGATAGTACAAGAAAGTGAAGAGACAGCTCATAGAAAGGGAGAAAATACTTGCAAATCATTTTTTCTATTAAGGAAATAATATCTAAGGTCTATAAAGAACCCTTATAACTTAAAATTAAAAAATAAATATTCTAATTTAAAAATGGGCAGAGACTTTCGATAGACCTTTCTCCAAAGGAAGTGTATAGTTGCCCAATAAGCACATAAAAAGATGTTCTGTTTCATCAGTCATTAGGGAAATACAAAGGGTAACCACTAGGATGACTAGAGTCAAAAGTGGGCAGTAGTAAGTGTTGGTAAGGATTGGAGAATTTGGAACTCTTATTCTGCTGGGATCATGAAATTGTGTAACCACTTTGTAAAAACGGTTTGGCAGTTTCTCAGAAGGTTGATCATAGTTATGACATGACCAGCAATTCCACTTTTAGTATATACACAAGAGAATTGAAAGCATATCTGAGTAGAAACTTGTACACAAATGTTCATAGCAGCGTTATTCATAATACTAACGAATGGAAACAACTCAAATGTCCGTCAGCTGATAAATGGAGAAATGAAATGTAGTCTCTCCATACAATGGGATATTAGTCAACCATAGAAAGGAATGCCATAACATGGATGAACCTTACAAACACTATGCTAAATGAAAGAAGGCAATCACAACAGACCATGTATTCTGTGATTCCCTTTATGTGAAATGTCCACAATCCGTAAAAGCAGAAAGTAGGGTAGGAGTTGCTAGTTCCTGAGGGGAAAAGAGGGAGTGACTGCTAATGGGTCTGGGGTTTCTTTTTGGGGTAATGCAAGTGTTCTGGAATTAGATAGTGGCAATAGTTAAACCAACTCTGAATTTTCAAAAAAACCTACTGAATTGTGTAGGTTAAAAATGCGAATTTTGTTGGATATGAATGAAATCTCAAATAAGAAATGAGTACATATAGAAAAATACTGCTAACGAAACGTGAAAGTGAAACACATATAAAATACCAGCTTTTGACTAAAACAACAAGTGAAAAAGGGGGTAAAAGGGAAGGAAATAAGGCAAGACCTCTTTTTTAGATGACAGTTTCTGATTGTATATGTGGATATATTCTAGGTGGGGGGAGCATTATAATTCATTCAGCAAGGGTTATTGAAGGCTTATGTGCTGGCTAGGCCATTTATAAAGGCATTATGTGTAAAGAGTTACAACTGGATTATTTGGAAAGCTGAGTATGGGTCTTCTCTGTTTGGGAAGAGATGGGGATGTCTGATTTCAACGAGGGAAGAGCTAGAGGATGGAAGGGGCTGTCTGTGTATGTTAATAATAAGTGAAAAAGAATTTCTGCAACATCGGTGTCAGTGTGCCCAAGCAAAGGATTCATGACTTTTCCATTGAGTGTAGATAGGCCACGTGTGAGAGAGTCAGTGTGGAGATCGTCTTAGCTGGAAAGGAGGCCTCTGCAGAGAAGAACCTGGGGGCACAGTGCTAGATCTTCCGTGACCACGGAGGACTTGTGGCTGCCAGAATAGATCAGTTTCGCCCTGTACAGGGAGTGCAGAGGAGGGATCTCTAGCAGTGGCAGGCTGATCTCCAGGATGCTTGTTAAAGTGCCACCCAGCACAGAGGAACACCATGTCCTTACAGATGCGATGACCTGAGAAGGTTATGGTATCCTTTATGTAGTATTCCAGCTCGAATGGAACTGGCCCCAAATGAGAACTGCTCAGTTTAAAAAAAAAAGGGGGGGGGGATTGTGTTGTTAAATGTCACGGTCATAATAGATGAGGATCAACTGTAGTAACGTTACAAGTAAATGTAGTCCCTGGTCCTCACTGCATCTTGAACTGGAGTGGGGAAAGTGCTAGGAAGGCCGTTCAACAACAGCCTTTGATCCAACATCAAAGGACAAAGTAGAGATGTGGAGTACAGGTTAGATAGAAATACAAGATCAATGTTAAATGTACTGAAACTGATAATGTGCTGAGGTCATGTTAGAGGATATCCTTATTCTTAGGAAATGGACAATGGAAGAAGTGACAAGGGCATAATGTAATGCAACTTACTCTCAGATGGCTCAGGAAATTATTTCATATGTCATTCATGTATATTATCCCTATAAAATATTCTATATTCTCTGTGTGTATATAGAGAGAATAGGAATATTCTCTCTAGCAAGTGGGGAAAATGTTAACAAGCGGTGACTTTGGGTAGAGAATAGTTTATGTATTACTACTCTTTCAACTTTTCTGTAAGTTTGCAATTATTTGTAAATGAAAATCTAAAAAATTGCCCAATGAATGGAAAAGTCTGCTTTAAGCATCTCTCATCTAAGGCTGGTGTCTGAAGCCAGCTTAATACCTCCAGCCAAGTAACAACTTTGCTGCCCTTCTTCCCACTTGAGATGGGATCCAAAGTAAAGTAGGCAAGATAGGAGTAGGATGGGGAGGAGGATGGAGGCATAAGACGGGACTTGGGGAGAGTGGAAACTTAGCTCCAAATAATATTGGGAACTTTGATCATTAAATGGGTCTAGATACTTATAATTTCTGAATTGGCAATATTTGCAATCTAGGATACTAGAATAGTCAGTGTCTTGCTGTTATTAGAGTCTTACCCTATGTTGTTGTTTTTTTTTTTTCAATCCAGGAAGAGAAAAGAATCTTTTCCTCTGAATACATTTTAAAATGGTGTTAGATGTTTTGGAATTAAATCATGAGTCCACATACCGATTACATAGACAAGTCATAAGGCAGTCCCAGAGTGAAGGTACTGTTAGGGATCCTGGGGGCGGGAATGATGATCCCACATGGTAGGGAGGGGTAGGGTGGAGGGCATGCAAGTCTCCCCTGGAGAGCTGAACTTTGAGGTGAACCTAAACCTAAACCTAAAAGTGATGGTTTTGCTGGTTGAGATGGTGGCATGGGAAGATGATTTCTGGCAGGGGGAATGACTTGGTAGAGATATGGAAGAGTGACATACGACACATGTTTGTGAGATTCCTAAGTAGTTTGGAATGGCCGGAGTGGGCCATTGGTGGAGGAGAGCTGTGCAGAAGTGAAGCTGGAGACCGGCCGTATGAAATGCCCCACATTCCTAGACGCCTGAACCTTTGAAGCATCTGACTGTTTTCATTGCTAAGCTCTTTGATGTATGTACCTACAGGACTTGGGGATCCAAGTTGCTGGTCATCTCTTGAGTTTGTTAGAACCCTGCTAGGCAGAGTGGTCCCCAGATCAGCACTTCCCATCACCTGGGAGTTTGTTAGAAATGCAAGATTCCAGGTCCCTCCTCAGAGCTGCTGAGTTAGTGCTTGCATTTTAACAAGATCCTTAGATGATTTGTCTGCATATTAAAGTTTGAGAAGTGCTGTTTTTAGAGGTCATTTATTCTACAGGCCACTATTTCTTAGAGCGTGATTGGGGGCCATTCACATTAGAAGCACCTGGAGAACTTGGTAAAAATGAGGATTCCTAGGCCCCACTCTCCATCCACACATCAGCATGTTAGTAAAATCCCCTGGTGATGATGTTCTACCTGTTTGAGCACACCGCTGCCACGTGAAGTCCTAAAGGAGCTCTGAAGTGCAAGTCACCTGCGGAGTGTGGGTGGGAAACCCTGCTCAGGTCCCACCTTCAGACCAGTGAATTCAGTCTGTTAGGGAGGTGCCAGAGCCCTGCATTATTCTGAAAGCCCCGCACGTTACACCGAGGACTAGCCAGACCGGAGAATCACAACCCTGAAGGGTTTTAGGCAGGGCCATCATTTACAGAGAGAGAATTCCAGCTGTCAAGTAGAATTTCAAATATAGCAAACAAAACAGGTGCTTTTGAGACATAATTCATAAGGGTCTAGAATGCTTTTTGCCTCTCTCTGCTGTCTTGATCAGTCCATCTTGTCACTTTTGGTAACTTGAGGGCACTGATTCTCCAGGATAGGAAGGGTGATTTAATCCTGTAGTTCTCAGTGAGGGGTAATTTTGCCCCACCCAGAGGACATTTGGCAACATCTGGAGACATTTTTGATCATAAGAAATGGGGGGATGGGTCACTACTGACAACGGAAGAGTGCAAGCCAGAGGTGCTGCTAAACATCCTACAGTGCACGGGAAGCCCCCCACAACAAATAATTACAGTGACAGCCACGATGTCAATAACAGTGTTGAGAAACCCTGGTATAATCACTTTGTTTGTGGGGGAGGTTATCATTTTGGAAGTGCTTCTTGGAGAATCTCTATTATAATAAGGCACTATTTTGGGTGGCAATGTGTATCTTTCAGGTAAGTGTTTTGGGGAGAGAAAAAGTTTAGTAATCCTCATTCATGGCAAATATTTTGACTTCAAAAGGCCACTTGATGGTAGCCTGTGTTTGCAAAGATAAAAATAAAGTGTAGTATAAAGGAGGCACAGGTCATGAAATTTAGGAAGTGACTTCTCTCTTCATTTAGGGTAAGAATATGACCTCTTTGACTCTTGACTTGTTTGTGTAATTTCTTTTTGCTGGATTAGAGTCAGTGAAAGGGCCACTTGGGAAGAACTCTCTGCATTGATGGTGTGAGTAATACATAAAAAGTCAAAAACACGTGGAGGGGAGGCCCTGCTCACAAATGGTGGGGACTGATTGGGAAATCCTCACATGGGGGGGAAGTACTGAGGGGCTCTGAGTTGGGCTTCTGGGTCTTCAGTGGAGACCAATAAAGAAAAGACCAGAGCGAGACAAATGAGGTCATGTTCTCTGGCTTGTCGGTGTTTGCTTGTCCTCTTATCTCTGGAGAGATGGGTGTAAACGAGCAATGACAGGTTTGTGATTTCTTGAACACCAGGTGGAGAACAAGTGAAGAAGACACAGTGTTGAGGTTTCTACGTGGGGGAGCGTAAGGGGCAGCAGGTTGGCCGTATAAGCCTTTCTCCTTGTGAACTGTGGGCCATATCAGGAGGTCTGACCCACTTCACAGAGTAAATTAATCCTGAGGCTAATATGCTGCACATAATGCAACAGATTTCTCATTCTTTCTCTGTTGTCTGTCCCTCTTCCTGCCCCGCCCACGAGCTTCAGCAGTAGATCCTGCAAAGGACTGTCGAGGGCCTTCTCTCGATGACTCTCCCATCTCTCCTCGCATTGCATTAGGTGACCCTCTGGTCCATACACTCTAGAGTTAGCGGTTGGCTCCCCTCTCTCCCTGAGGACATTCAGGACCAGATTTTACTGACTATCTCTAATACACAGGCGCTTAAGAAATGTTTGTTGAATGAAGGAGAAATCCAATTACGTTGAGACAGCGTATGTTTCCTGTGTGTAATGGGAGTTTCTAATAGGAAAAGTATTTTTCCAGGAGGATCTCAGGATGACCATTCCAATAGCTTATGTAACTCCTTTCAGACTAGATGTTCCAGACCTTCTGAATGCCCTTTTGTAGAAGATTTGACATATTCTCAGAAGTTCACAAGTGCTGTAGTTGTTTAAATAGCCAGGGCTGTTTAACTCTGAGAGGTGCCAAGGATGTAGAGTTCTATTAGAGCAAAGCTTTCCAAAGTCCATGGAATTACGTGGTATTCACAGATTTTTTTTTTAAGATTTATTTTCTTATTTATTAGAAAGAGAGAGTGCGTGCACAAGCAGGGGGAGCAGCAGGGGGAGAGGGAGAAGCAGACTACTTGATGAGCAAGGAGCCTGATGTGGCGCTCGATCCCAGGACCTTGGAATCATGACCTGAGCCAAAGGCAGATGCCTAACCAACAGAGCCACCCAGGCGCCCCATTCACAGATCTAACTTAGAGCTGGGCATCCTGTCATTTTTGGGTGCACTTCAGTCTATTGTATTTCCTTTTTTTTAAAAGATTTATTTATTATATAATAGAGCACGAGATAAATAATAGCACAAGAGCACATTGCAGAGGGGGAGGGGCAGAAGGTGAGAATGTCAAGCAGACTCCATGCTCAGCGTGGACCCCCACACAGGAGCTTGAGCTCACGACCCTGAGATCACGACCTGAGCCAAAACCAGGAATCAAATCCTCCACCAACTGAGCCACTCAGGTGCCTCTAGTCTCCTCTCTTTATTTGACCAGTCCATCCATCTATTACTTCCTTTATAGAATATATTGGTTTTCAGGTAGATTGGCAAATTGGACCAGGGTATGTATGTATGTACACACACACACACACACACACACTGGGTTTCCTTCTTTCCCTCCTTCCTTCCTTTTAACTTAAAAACAACCTTGTTTTGAACCTGGTGAATACTTGTATTTTTTTTTTGTATGGTTTTTATAAAAATTTTATTTTATTTTTTTTTAAAGATTTTACTTATTTATTTGACAGAGAGGAGAGAAATCACAGGTAGGCAGAGAGGCAGGCAGAGAGAGGGGGAAGGAGGCTCCCTCCTGAGCAGAGAGCCTGATGTGGGGCTTGATCCCAGGACCCTGAGATCATGACCCGAGCCGAAAGCAGAGGCTTTAACCCCCTGAGCCACCCAGGCGCCCCAAGTTTTTATGAAAATTTCATACTTGAAATTTCACAGATGATTTTATTACATGAAGTTTTAAGCCTATAGGAGCCGAGAGAATAATGGTATAATGAACCTCGGTGTATCCAACCCCCACCTTTAACAGTTACCAACTCTTGGCCAATCTTGTTTCATCTATATCCCTTATTCCCCTTTCCCTGATTATTTTGAAGCAAACAGACATCCTAGCATTTTGTTGCAGATTGCATTTTTAAACTGCTGCCTATTAATGGTATCATATTTGGATAGTACAGGGAGTCAGCGGGGAAAAGCCTGCCTCGGTCACAGTCCCTGTGGGTATTAGGCTTTGGGCCAGGGAATGCTCATTGCCCAGGGTGTCCTGCGAGTAACGCAAATAACCGAGGCCTTTTGGGGAGTCAGTGATGTAATCTCTGTCGCGCCTTTCCTCCTCTCCATTATGAACCAGCAAATGCCCAGCCCCAAACCCTGACAAAACAAAGCATGTTTTCCCAGCAGTGGAAATCAGACACTATTGTTAACCTTTGACATAAAAGGAAAATGTGTTTAATCCTCGTTTTTACGAGAACAGCTATTTCATTTTTATCTTTTATTGAGGTATTACACACACACACACATACCTTAAATGCATATCTCATTGAAGTTTTACACACGCACACATGCACACATGCAGTCTCTCTCTCTCTCTCTCTCTCTCTCTCTCTCTCTTATGACCCCCACCCACATTGAGGTAGAGACCACTTTCAGCATCTCAGGAGGTGCCCCTTCTCAGGAAATAGCACCCCCCCAACACAGATAACCCGTATTCAGACTCTATATCTACAGTTTTGCCTATTCTTGAATTCATATAATAGGTTCATTAAGTATAAATGGATTTTTTTTTTTTTTTGCTTTTGACTTCTTTCACTCAGAATAATTTGTAAAATCCATCCATGTTGTTGTGTGTAACAATAGCTGGTTATCCATTGCAGTGTATCCTCCGAGCATTGCAGGGTAGAATGAATATGCAGTTTGTTTATTCTGTCACAAGGGCGAATATTTATTGAGTGTTTATGTCAGGTTCTGTACTGTTGTAAATGAAGTAGTTAATTTAATCTTCTGAGTTGGTTTGTAGTGTGCTGCTGCGGTTATTGCCCTTTTATAGGCAAGAGACAAAAACCTGCAGAGATGAGATAATTTTCTCCCAGATCATGCAGCGAACATGATAGGGCTGAGGTTTAAACCCAGTCCGTGAGATTGCAGAGCAGTGTACACAGACATCCGCGTCAGGATTTTCTGTGACTTACCTGACCTGGGACATACGCTTCCACATACTCCATCAGGTCTCAAGGCTCTGTGGTCCCTTAGGGATGACTTCTTTGCTGTAGGAGGGGAACGGTAGTAACCTGGGCAACACTGCTCAGCTAGTGAGGGGTGGGGGGCCAGGGCGGGAACACCCCGCTTTCCACAGTTGCTATCTCTGACTTCTTGGCATTCTCTTTGGTGATGGTAAAAGCCTTTGTTTATTTCCATTGCCAGCAGAGCGCAGTGATTTTTCACACTGCAGTTCAGCTGGGACTCTTGGTGGTAAACAACAGAAACTAAGATAAGCCAAGGAAGCAAACTGCAGGAAGAATTTTGGGTAGCTCACCAAATCAGTAGGGAGGCAACCAGGCTCAGGCACTAAGGGAGCTGTAGGGGCACAGCAAGGTCCTCGCTTAGGAACCCTGTTGGCGGGGAGGGTGCTGCCTCTGCCGCAGTGACCCATCACCCCTCTCTCGTACACTATACATATTGCCCTGGACATCTGACCTTGCTGTCACAGTGATCTTTCACTGGCTCTGGGTCTCTGCCTCTGTCCGGGTGCAGAGGGCAGGACGTGTGACGTTCTGACGGTTGGCAGATGCCTGTGCTGAGGCGGCAGCTGGAAGGAACTTGTGTGCACTTTGGTCTAGTAGAGTAGCAAGAGGCCTTGCTTTTTTAACTAATTTTTAAATTTCTCTCTCTGGGTTAAAACTAATCTGTTTTCAATAATGCGTGCAAGTAAGTAAACAAAAATTTACTTGGTTGAGCTAAAGTAGATCAAAACGGAATTTCTACCTGCGTTTCCATTTTATTGATGTGTTTGCGAATGATGGCACTACGACCAGGACGGATGATAAAAGGAGAGGATAACAGCCAGTTACCCTTTTTTATGGATTGGAATAATGAAGTTCTGTCTCTTGGCAGATTTGATGATGACGGCGCATACCACCGTTGTCTACATTCACTCTCTTGTGCATTAGATCTCTAGGGCTTCTCTGCTATCTGTAAGTTTGAACTCTCAGACAGTATCTGCCCTGAGTTTTCTACTCTGAAAAAGCACCTGGTTGCCTAACTGGGAAAAAATTACCTCGTTTTCCTTGGTCTCTTAATAACAATGTGTATATATTTTTTTACAGACGGGTAGTGGAAGGTTTATTCGGTAGTCCCAATTGGAAAATGTCACTTAACTTCAAAGGGCTCCTGTCATGACTTGAGACGTGTGATTAGCAAGCAACAGGCACAACAATGTGTCATCCCGGTTTCCTCTTGTAGGGAGCTGGAGTTAGTTCCCTGTTCAGGGAGGGCTTCTGTTGGAGTTGAGAGTAGGTTTTACTTTTGTGAACTGCTGTTTGGGAGTATTCTTCCACCTTGAGTATCCATTTATTCCTTGGCCCAATATTTTACTGAATGCAGTGGGGACAGAATGATGAATATGGCAGGTTCGTCCTACTCTTGTGAAACTTTCAGTGTAGTAAAGTTGAATTGGGAGAATACTTAAAATATGGACTGTTTCCTAGTCCCCTTTCAATACTTCTTTTTATTTATTTATTTTTTTAAGATTTTATTTATTTATTAGAGAGAAAGAGACTGAGAATGAGAAGGGAGAAGGTCAGAGGGAGAAGCAGACTTCCTGCAGAGCCGGGAGCCCGATATGGGACTCGATCCCGGGACCCCGGGATCATGACCTGAGCCGAAGGCAGTCGCCCAACCAACTGAGCCACCCAGGCGCCCTCAATACTTCTTTTTAAATCTTAACTTCCTTAGTGGGGAATTAATACTCTGTCTTTCCTTCATTAATCATGCTGTCTGTTCTTTGGAAATTTTTATTCATCTGCTTCTCTTTTTCAAAAGAAGGCAATATATGAATGATCAACACTTAAATTTTCTCATACTTGTAGCTTAAATAACTCTCCCCGTGATTCCTCTCCACACTTATATGTGATGGGTGAATAAAGAATTTTTTTTTTAAATAACAGATTGTTGATTATTTGCATTGTTTGGTCATTGAAATAGGTTTGAAGAGCTCAGACTCTATGAGAGAAGGGACTGTTTTTGCCTCCTTAACTGCTACACCAGCTGGTGGCTGGTGGTAAAAGAGGGTGAAATGGATCCTTGGCATTCTGAGGGACAGACAGCCGTAGAGTTGGGCTAGATACCCAGCAAACACCTTCTTCCTGGGCCCTCAGCTGAAGTACATATTTTAGCCCCTTGTGGCACGGTGGGGATCATGTGATGGGCGATCACCGATGACTGGTGGTGCAGGTTTTGTGTTACTCCCAAGGCAGTACAGGTAAGAGCAGGTGTGCCTTCTCCTGGCTCTCTTCCCTGGAACCTTGTCCTGCAAGTGGAAGTGGGAGACCTGAGGGCCTGTGAGACGTGTCTTTGGGGTGTCTGCCCAGCAGCAGAATTCCTGGGTTACCTGTTATAGGCTGTGTGTATCTACATAACTTGACTCATCCCTAGTAAGCACGCTAGGCTCTGTGCCCATCACCAGTTCAGAAGGGTTCTGTATCCTCGCCGATCCGTGGCATTATCCAGCTTGCTGTCTTTTGTCCCTCATGTGCAGACTGCTCACTCAGTACGCACTGAGATGCCTTTGAGTACAAAAAGGTTGTTTAAAAAACATTTTCACTGATAGGTGCACATTCTTTAAAAAGTGAAATATTGGGGCTTAGGAGTGAACGTCATAGATATGGGGGTTTTCTTTTGTGGGTGATGACAGAGTTTTGGAACTAGGTAGAGGTGGTGGCCGTCCAACATTGTAATGTACTAAATGCTACTGCGCCGTTCACTTTAAAATGGTTATTTTTATGTTATGTGAATTTTGCCTCAAAGAAGTTCAAATATTGATAAAATGCAGAATAAAAATAACAGTCCTGTGTCTGACGCCTCCTGCCTCCCACTTTCCAGAGGCAACAATTTAGAATATTTTAACATTTTCTACTGGCATTTACCCCCGTATTTCTAGATGATGTGTATCTCTTGATGTCTGTAGATGAACCTATTATAAATATCTTCTGCTGACTTCCTGTTATTATAGATGAGACTGGCGTTCCTACACTCTCTGCTCCTCTTCCATTCTCCCATTAGAGTCGTACCACTTCTTTTTGGCTAGACAGATAATATTCAGTCTTAGATTTTTACGACTGTGTAAATACCATTCACTGTTGAGCTACCAACATACTGGATTTTAGCGTGCGGCTTTCCGGTGGAGTTAGCAATAATCTCATTTTTCTTTGTTTACGTAACTTTCATTGCATGTACTGAGTCTTCTCTGCCTCTGAAAGCTTCAGTATGTTTCCATGTGGCAGGAGGATGGAATCTTCGGTCATTCTTGGTCCTCAGCACCATGCTCAGCCCCTGGAGCCCCTTGTCCTTGCTCCGGGTTGGGCAGTGGTGTGCCCTGCACGGTGTCGTCCTCGGTTGCCGAGCTTTTCGAGGGTTCCCCTGGGCAAATTGGCTTCCTTGTCCCTGGTGCCCCCTGCAGACACTCAGGCTTCACTTCTCTCTATTTGTCAAGTTCCACCCCTTCATCCTCTTCCCATCTTCATTTCTTGCGACTTGGGAAGATTGAACTGAGTTTCATAGAGGATGGACTTGGGTTTTTCTCTTTTCTTTTGAGGGAGAAGGATAGGGGGAGGAGTGGTCTTTATTCGGCCCTCCCTAGTTACAGGGGGGTGGCTACATTGTATTTGTAATGCTGACTAACTTGACAGTTCTCCTCCTCAGCATCCCCTTCCTTCTTCTATGCCCCCCCCCCCCCCGCCACCCCGCGCCCTCACTCCTTAAATAACTACTTCATTTCCAACCTGCTAGTTGATGGATGGCTTACCCAGCATTTCAGCTTGGATGTTTCATAGGCATCTCAAATGAAGCATAGTTAAAATTACTGATTTCTACTTTTCTCCCCAAATCCACCCCTCCCTAGCCTTCCCTTTCTTAGTAGGCACCAACACCAAAAAAGAAGTCTCCCTTACAAGGTTCTTTGTTTAAGGCCCTTTTGTAGCTTCTCACTGCTTTTAGAATAAGAATTCCATGCCTCACCAGGGTCTACACCACCCTGTGTGATGCAGCCTCTGCTTGCTTCTCTGGCCACATCTAGCTGTTAACTCTTCCTGTTGCCCAGTACCTTCTGCCATTGTTTCTGTTTTGTTTTTTTTTTTAACCTTTTCAAAATTTCTTTCACTTACGGGCCTTTGCACTTGCTAGTCCTTCAAGGTGGCTCCCTCACACCCTTCACCTGTCTGTCAGATGCCACTGTCCTGGGGTGCCCATCCTGACGATCCTGTGTAAATGCCATGTCTCCACAGTGGCCACACTGTGACAGTAGGGAATTCTTTCCTCCACAGTACTTTTGATGCCATTTAACTTGTGTCTTGAGTTTTTGCTGTCATTAGGAAACGTGTGAGCTGGGTTCAGCGTTGTATTTTCAGCACCCTGTACTGCACCCAGCACACAGTAGGCATGTTAGTAAATGGTAACTGAGTCAGTGAAGAGATTCCTGGGGATTTAGAACTGGAGAGGTATGTCTTTTTTTTTTTTTTTTTTTTTAAGATTTTATTTATTCAACAGAGAGAGAGAGAGAGCTCACAAGTAGGCAGAGAGGCAGGCAGAGAGGGGGAAGCAGGCTCCCCACTGAGCAGAGAGCCCGGTGCAGGGCTCGATCCCAGGACCCTGAGACCATGACCTGAGCCGAAGGCAGAGGCTTTAACCCACTGAGCCACCCAGGCGCCCCTGGAGAGGTATGTCTTGAGAGGACATACCTGTCATCACTTGGGGAGCTGTAGAGATTACTGCACAATGTAGTCACTAATTCAGCAACTATGGCTGCCCTCCTTCTGGACTCCTAGGCCCTGGCTTACGAGGGCATGCCAAACAGACTCAAATGTCTGCACTCAGGGGCCTTTCATTCTAGAGTTCAAAATTCTAGGAATGTGGGTGGAAGATGATGTGGAGGGAGTGGGGTTTTGACTCTTCTTCTGGCAGCCTTTTTTATCTGATTTAGTCCCTAAGTCTCCCCTCCCCCCAGAGGGCTTCTTTGCTTTCTCCCCCAGGGACCCTGTGGCAGAGGGCTCTATGAACACCTGTGGCTCCTCTTGACTTCTCCTTCTTTCTGTTTTGTTTTTGCTTTTGTTTCTCAGTGCGGGGCTTGAACTCATGACCCTGAGATCAAGACCCGAGCCACGATCAAGAGCCTGACACTTAACCCAGTGAGCCACTCATGTGCCCCCTTGACTTCCTCTTCTCTTAACTGTGCACCACAAGTGCTCATTTCATAGTTAATGCATCTTCAGGCAGTTGACTCTTCTCCTTCCAGCCAAGTTCTGGGATGCCATTTAAACCATAGAAGAAAAAAAAAAATAAACCATAGAAGATCCCCCATGGCCTGTTGTGTTTGGGTTCCAGCCCACTCAGCTCTTCAGCACGTAACCCAACCCTCTATTCAGCTAACGTCTTCTGCGTTAGCCCAGTATGGCATCTGCGAAAGCTTAGGAATATTCAAAAGCTTAGGAGTAATTTTTTGGAAGCTTAGTTTAGTTTATCCTTCAAAGACCTAAAATAACACTTGTCACATAAGGTATTCTTTGTGGCATTTCTTTGGGGTGAGATCAAACCACTGTGTGTGTGCGTGTACATGCATATATATACACACACACATGCACACACGTACTCCCTTCTCTCAAATATGTATTCTCTATATTCTTCTACTGGATTTCCAGTATTTGTGTATTTCTATACTTAGCACAGTATTAGAATCCAGTGGAACTTTAATTTTGCCCTGCTGTGCCATCCAAATAGCAAAGGGCAATGTGGAGCCGCTGACTTGCAGAATTTTGGAAGGTTAGTTTAACATCCCATTTGAATTGCTTAATTTAATTTTCTCTTTGAATCGGTTGCTAAGCAACTGGGAAGACAGGACAAAATCAGCAAGGCTAATTTGGTTCTGTTACTAGTTTGTTAGCATCTCTTATATTTACATAGCTGGTTGGTTGTAAATAAGCTTCACCCAATGCAGTTGCTTTGTTTTGTCCAAGGAAAGTAGTTGGTGTGGAAGTTATGGCAAGGCTCTGATTGGATGATGGTACTTAAATTGACACTCTCATTCTAGATGCAGGTGAAGTGACCTGAAGTTTTGAGCCTCTCTTGTGGCCCATTTATTTAAGTGGGGCATTGGACTTGGCTGTACCATGAACACTTGTCGAATGGTATTTTCCATTGCATGTTAATCCCTTGGCATTATGATTCCAGCCTTATTGTTCCTAGAACGGACTTAAATTCTTTTGTTTGCAATTCATACCATTTAGCTATTATCATATGAAGTGTGTTGGAGGAAAAAATAGAGACCATTTTACTAGCATTATTGATGCAGTTTTAAATTGTTTACCTTATTTGGCCTATAAAGTAACTTCTGTGTCAAATATTAATACTGATGGCATTCATGTTTTGAATGCCCTTTTTTTTTTTAAGTCATGTGATTATCAAGGAGGTCCCCCTTGTCCAGCCCACCTCTGCCCACTGCCAAAGCTAGGACCGTCAGAGCTGACCAACAGTCTCACAGTTGTGTGTTCTTGTTCATGGGGTAAATGGTGAGGGGTGTCCACATAGGTGAACCCGGGAGGGGTATTGTCTCAATGATGTCATTAAGTTGCCACTAATATAGTAAATGACAGTGACCTGTGGCTTTCATAAGAGGTGGGGATAACAGCTCTATCTTCTAATAGGTTACCTGCAGTGTCCTTTGTTTTCTAGAGATCTAAAGATGGCCTCTTTCATATGCCCTAATGATGACCTTGAGTAGGTGGATTATGTTCTTGTTAAGGGTGGATATCAGTGCTTTTATATTTACTTTATAACTGTTTGTGATTAGGTAGAAATACTTAGTGAAGAAGAGGGTTACAAAAAGGGGGAAAGTACTTTTTAGTTTTACAATTAAATGATCTTTTATTTATTTATTTTTTTTCCCTGAACACTGTCAAGTGATTGTGCAGTACTTTATAAAAATTCACTTGATCCCGGGCACCTGGGTGGCTCAGTTGGTTAAGCGACTGCCTTCGGCTCAGGTCATGATCCCGGAGTCCTGGGATCGAGTCCCATATCGGACTCCCGGCTCTGTGGGAAGTCTGCTTCTCCCTCTGACCTTCACCCCTCTCATTCTCAATCTCTCTCTCTCTAATAAATAAATAAAAAATCTTTAAAAAATTCACTTGATCCCAACTAGAAGAAACAGTGATTGGAATTAGAGCAAAGCCATTGTGTCTATGTACTTAATAGCAAATGAATTTCTGTTGCTTTGAGAGTTATTTGGTGTAGACTCTAATTAGGTATTTTCTTATTTGAGGTCCTTTAAGAGAATCTGTTTCAGTGAACAGATGAGAGTAAGTGTGTGGTTATTAGATTGGATATCCTTAGAAGTTCGTTCTGAAATATTTCAGGGTGTACTTTTTCCAAACCTAGGTTTTCATTCCATAGTTACTCATTTTACTCTATCAATACTTAACCTCTTGAAAACCTAATTATGTTAAAATGTAAACTTCTCAGGGAATAGTGTCAATTTTTGTGTTAGTTTTTTAGAGCAATTATTTCTAAACTTTTTTGGTAGCATGTCCCTATCAAAAATATTTGACGAGTATACCCCTCAACTATCTATATATATATTTGAAGGTTCTGTATATGTGTTACTATACTAATATATTGTATACATTATAAAAACAAGAAGGAAAGTAAACATTGATGAAAAGATTAAGATTAAACAGTGTAGTATCGGGTCTATCATGATTATCCTATTATGATTATCCTACCGTAAGACCCCGAGGTGCTATAGGGTTAGGGTCATCATTAGAGACAATGGTTTAAATGGTTTTAATTAGGTTTATTGTCTAGGTGATTTCAGATTTTCTTTTTTTTGATCATCATCATTTTCCCTGTCTAGTGGCTCATAAGAGGAATGCAACAAGGGTTGATTGTGCCTCTTTCTTACTTGCTCGGTTTGCATTACCATTATCTTTGCTGGTTGGACTTCTTTGCAGAAATACTTTGAAGCCACTTGTCTGTTGTGTGAGGGGCAGGTCTACCTACTCTCTTAGACAGTATATGAAGTTGTATGAGCCCAGGCACACCCACATGGAAGTACATCGTGATGTACCAACACTGAAGGGCAAGGGCTTGTGCGGTTTCACTTCTAAGCCCCAGATATTTTGTTTCTGCCCCCGAGAATCATTTGTATATGGTGCTCAAGAGACCACTGCCCTAAGAGGTCCCTGCAAAAAAACTTCTCTAGTGTTTATTTCTAAGTAGGTTCCATACCTAGTGTGGAGCCCAATATGGATTATGAACTCATGACCCTGAGTGAGATCAAGACCTGAGCTGAAATCAGGAGTTGGATGCTTAACCCATTGAACCACCCAGGCGCCCCTTCTGTAGTTTTTTTTTTTTTTTTTTTAATGTAGTTGGATTGAAGAGAGTTGTATTTACATACGAAAATGCTTGCGTTGTTGCGTATGACCAGGGTGTTTGTCCTTCTGTCTGTCCATCATGAAGGAAAGGAGATAACTATGAGCCCCAGACTCTGAGTCCTAGCTCCGGCACTAACTGGCTGTGAGACAATGGCTAATGAGTTGACTTACTTTCTGAAAGCCTCAGTTTCCTCACCTGGCATTTCATGTTGTGGTGGTGTAGATTAAAGTTCAGAGGAGAGGTTCCTAAAAAGGCCTTGAAACTTTATACTTAAGAGAATTTTTTTTCCTAGGTTGAATGCATATACTTCCTCAAAAACATTTCTATTTGTTTCCCTTGTAGATTGCCTCTTTAAGCTATGTCCCATGAACCGCTACTCTGCCCAGAAGCAGTTCTGGAAAGCTGCCAAGCCAGGGGCCAACAGCACAACAGATGCCGTATTGCTCAACAAATTGCACGTATGTATTGCGAGGGACCTGTCTGTGATGAGGATCTTAAGAACGGCCACTTGGGTTGTGTCTGAGTGAAGTGGGTTAGCTTTGCAACCCTCCAGCTCTGGGCACAGGCTTTTTTGATAAAGGGGTAAAAGGGAGCTGACCCTAAAGAGAGATGGGTCATAGTCATCCTGGGATCCCTTGAAAGTTACTGTTTTCTTAGGCATTCCCTTTCTGGGGTGACTCAAGCTAGAGTACTGGTTGTGAGCACCAGCTCTGGAAGCAAACTCATTCAGCGCTGACCTTGGGAAAGTTAATCAGCTCTTTGGTGCCTTCGTTACCTGCTTATAAAATGGGAATAGGAATAATATCCACATTAAGAAATTGTTGTGAGAATTACATGAAATGAAACATGAAAGGCACACGAACGGTGCTTGCAACATATAGTAAGTGCTTAATTTTATCACTGTATCTATCCTATTAGTTGGCATGTAAGCTTATTCTACTGCTGATGTGCTCTGTGACCATGAGCAAGTTTTTGAGCCTCTCTAAGTGTATTTCTCTTTCTCTAAAACGGTGACATCGTTATCTAGCGTCTAGTATGTAGATGACCTAATTCTTCTGTGAGGCTAATTTTTGTGGAACTACTTTGAGATGTTTAGAAGAAGGACATGGACATATATCCAATGAAGTTGTATTAAAATTGCAACCTATCCCTCTTTATTTTTCTCAATGTCATTTACTATAATCTTTCTAACGTATTTTGTTTATCAGCTGGCTACGCCCACTCATGTAAACTATTTGTGGGCACAGATTTGTGTCAGGTTTAAACAGTGCTGTCTCTCATGCATACAACACGTAGTAGGCACTCAGATACTTGCTACAGGAAAGAAAAACAAAGGTCTCTGAGACTTAGTGATAATAGTTAAAGACATAGAGTATCCGTGAGCACCATGGAGCTTACCCAATCATCCATCACCCTGGCTCCCCTTGACTGATACATGGCAAAGTCACAATCAGCTGCATTTGGTAAAAGAAGGCCCACGTGGAGGGCCTTCTTGATCTCGTGCATGCCATGTTGGATGGGGGGTTAGGTGCTCTAGGTCTGATGAAAAGACCTGGTTCCTAACCTCAGTGAGCTTGTGCAGGGTGAGAACCCACCGGCAGTCACTGCTATTACACTTAAAATGAAATCCAGACCATGTCCTTGCTGTACCCTACTTTCTCCTCTGAGCCTTCTGAACTGCACCCACTCTGCTCCAGTAGCTTTTTTTCACTGCATTTTTTTTTGAGCATCATAGTTTCAACAATTTTGCTACCTTTGTGCTTTCAGTTTGCCAATTTAGAACATTCTTCTCCTGACTCTTCCTAAGTGAAGACCTTCATCTCCTTCATATCTCGGTTGAAGTGTTATCTCAGCGGGTCTCTCCTCATCTCCTTAGCTCAGCGATCCCTGCTGGCTTTCCTCCACTGCAACACTGTCTCTATTTTTCTCAGCGCTGATGATAATCTGCAATTATATTTAGTACTTCCTTTAATTATCCTCTTTCATTCATTAGAATGACATCCCCACAAGATGAGAAGGAATGGCTGGCTTGTTCACCACTGTGTCCCCAGTGCCTCTGATAGTACCTGGAACATAGTATATGCTCAAGAAATATTTGTTGAGGGCGCCTGGGTGGCTCAGTGGGTTAAAGCCTCTGCCTTTGGCTCAGGTCATGATCTCAGGGTCCTGGGATCGAGGCCCACACTGGGCTCTCTGCTTGGCAGGGAGCCTGCTTCCCCCTCTCTCTCTGCCTGCCTCTCTGCCTGCTTGTGGTCTCTTTCTCTCTGTCAAATAAATAAATAAAATAAAATAAAAAATAAATATTTATTGAGTGAAGGAGCACTCTGCTAGGTAATCAGGATAAAACTGTGACAGCATCTGAACCCTCTGTGAGCTCAAGAGTTAATAGGGAATAAAGAGGTGGTGACAAGACAGTGTGGCAAGTACTATTACTGGTGAACCTAAAAGCACCTGGGAGGTGTAGGAACACCTAGAAGAAGCACCCAAATCCATCTCTGTGAATACGTATGGGTGATATGGTAGTTAGGGAGGACTGCCTGGAGGAAGAAGTGCCAAGCCTTAGTCTGAGGCATCTGTGGGAGTCAGAGGATTAGAGAAGAGAACAGAAACAAATAGGTTGCTTTGAATGCTTCAGGAATTGCATCATTATTTTCATGATTTTAGGGCAGACATTCTCAACCTCAGTAGACGCCCTCTTAATAGAAAATACTGTGTAGCTCTCTGAACAGGAAATAACATTCATAAATAATACAACCTCTGAAGATACCAGATTTTTTTAAATGAATTATAAAGGAGAAATAAGAGGAAAGTAATAAATATTATTGTGTGTTTTAGTTAATGCTTGGGCAGGATTACTCAAGGGGACTTAAGGAAGTAAATGCTCACTCCTATTTGTATGAACTCTGAACAAGGCAGCCAAAGACTATGACTCAGGTAGGTGTGTAGTACTGCCGCTAAAAAGCATGTTTTTGGTAAGTAATTTTCCTAAAATGGTCAACAGATCTTGGTAGTGTTACAAAGTACAGAATGCAAAGTACATTCCTCCCTTTATTAAACAGCGCTTGCATTTGGGGTAAATGTATTAATGGTAATTAAACCATATCAAACTATGCTTTGTGTTGATATGTAAAGTGGAGTTAGGAGCTAGACCCAGAAATTGGAGACAGCCTTTTAACCCATGTAAATGTCAACCAGACATACAACTATACAGGATGAATGGTGCTTTATCCTTGTACAGGATTGTACCATGCATTTCGGGGCATCTAGCATCCCTGGCTTCTGTGCACTGAATATCAGTAGCGACCCCCGCCTCCCCCAACCATTGTGATGACCCGAGGTCCTCCTGATGTTTGTGCTGGGACTATGGCAGTCTAGTTGAATGGGTTGGGCAAGGTTGTTTAATTTTGCACATCCCTCTCAGTAGCTATTGAATGCTTGTGCCTGTGAGGTTACCTTGGAAGAAGTACATCTTTCGTAGTTCGGACTTTCCTTTTTCTGATATGAAAATCATTCTGTTCTATCAGATCTTTTTAGTACCTCTCAAAAACCTTCCTTTTCCTATGCTTTTTACAGCAGGGGTTGGAAATTCAGATTCCTCTTGACCCTGCAGGAAGCCAGCTGGAATAAAAGGGACTTGGTGGGCCTGGTTGCTAAGTGGAGTGTGCACGTGTGTGGGTCCGGAGGGGGCAGTTCCGTCCCCTTGCTGTTGGTGCGTGGGAACATGGGCCCAGAGCTGCTGCCACATCTTCTACTTTTTGAAGAGAAACTAAAAATTCATGCTTTATTTCCAGTGCCTCAATTAAAAAAAAATAAACAACAAAACGTTGGCACCTAATTCAATTAAAGTTTAAAGCATCCATTCAGTACCATAATGTCTCAAGCTGGATAGGGTTCTTTAGCAAGCCGTTTGCAACCTGTGATGTACTGTCATTTTTCCTTTTTTTTTTTTTTAAAAGGTTTATTTATTTATTTACTTGACAGAGAGGAGAGAGATCACAAGTAGGCAGAGAGGCAGGTGGCGGCGGCGGAGGAGGAGGGAGGGAGCAGGCTCCCTGCTGAGCAGAGAGCCCGATGTGGGGCTCTATCCCAGGACCCTGAGATCATGACCTGAGCTGAAGGCAGAGGCTTTAACCCACTGAGCCACCCAGGCGCCCCTGCCATTGTTCCTTTCAATGGAAATTTCTTTCAGGGCTCTTTCCCATGAATGAACTGTGAAAAAAAAACTGCACAGTTAAAAAAAAATGCAATCTTGAAGGTGATCAAAAACTCTGTATTCAAAAAGCTCTTTCATGCTGTTGGTTCTTTAAAACATTTTTTAAAAAGGAAACTAGTACTTTCCCCTGATTTAGGGTTGCTGATGTGACTGGGATGTTGACTTCGTGCATTTCCTACTTTACTGCTTATTTGGACCTTTTTTCCCCTCTAGTGTCTGAAAGTCGTGTACGTGTTTTAGTGCGGTCATTAAAATGTTGTATTTTGGGCAGCTGCTTGCTTTTTGGGGTTGATGGCTAGTCTCCAGGGGGTTTTCATTTTTATTTTTGTCAACTACTGTGCAGCACCCCAATCAAAGGTCAGATTATTTTAAATTAATGCCATTTAAGGAATTAGTTGTCTAGACCACTTGACTTCCTTTTCACTAGGATAAGCAACATATCAACAGCGTTCTGAGGGAGAACGACATCTAGTGGCTGGTTACTATGTGTTCATTCTGTCTGCAGGACTCACTGGATTCTAACTCCCCGGGTCGTGATTTCTCAAGAGTCTTTTGGCAAAATGAGCTTCTCCCACCCACAACTCACTTGTGTTCACAGGCCTTGACTACTGTTTGCTGAGGGCATTTTGACCTGCATTGTTTTAGTTCTGAGAAACGGTCAATTACATTAAGTCATAGTCTTGACAAACTAGGAAAAGCCAGAGGAGTGACGAGTCTCTTGTCTCCCGAAGCCTGGGTCTTATATTGCTTATTTTCAGAAGCCTTAATTCCATATCATATTACACATTGTAGATCTTATTGACCTTAAATAGCCTTTCCCCACTGTTCCAATGACCTTCCTATAGTAACTGAATAATGGCTTCTGTGTTTTTCTGAAATAAACTAACAGGTGGTTATGATAAGATTGACCTTCGTGTTGCTTAGGGAGCATGGTGATAGCCATGGTGAACCATAGTGAGAGAGACCGTAGCATTAAGTGTGATTTCTTCCTTAGAAATTCAAGATGGTCCTCAACCCAGTGTGTAAGGGAAAAGAGCAACAGGTGTTTAAATTATTAGGTTTTAAATTTTGAAAGCATAACACATTTAAGATTAATTAAAAAAAATCCAGGTTGTCTGTTACAGAGGTATGATGAGGTTTTTGAAGAAATAATACACATGAGTATTATAGAAAAAGAATTGCAAAATACAGGAGTAAGAAAAGGAAAAAAAAATACAATCCCTAAATCTTACTCCTCAAATATAATCTCGGTTTATATTTGGTATCTCCTCCCCAGTATATTCCTGTATTTCTGCATTTTGAAGTACCAATGGGAACATACTGCTGCCTTCTCTTTCTTTAACTCACTTTTTTTCCCCTTAATATAAGAGTAAGAATCTTTTATTTTCCTGGTTAGTGGCCACATGGCCACTTCCTCTGTTGTATGCCAGCACTGTAATTTTACATAGTCAGTCCTTATGGGGTGGGCGGTAGTCACGATCCTGGCAGTTTCTACAGTACGGAAGCTAGCTGTTATGGACTTGTTTGTGTGCAAGATTATCTTTTTAGGAGAAATTTCTGGAAATAGAATTGCCAAATCGAAGTGGCGCCCATTGAAAATCTTTGAGAGACATGGCCAGATAATCCAATCCAATCAGAAAGCTTGGTCAGTTCACCGTCTTACAGCATGGACCATTCCTTAGAATGTACTTGAGGGGTTTAACAGACCAAGTCGCGTTCTGTTCAAGGGCAAAACAACCTCAGTCAGTGGGCCCAGGTGTAGTTAGTACCCGACTCCTTTTTTATTGTTCTGCGCCTCACCTATTGAATGGAAAAATCATGAAGAATGGTTTTGTCTCAGACTGGAATTTGGCTTTGTGGAGGAACTTATCTAAGGACCCATGGGGCGGACTCAAATGAACACATTCGGTATTTATGTATTTAGTAAAAAGTAAAATGAATTGGAGAGTTTTCTCCTTAAGGAAAGTATACTTATGCTTATAGGAATAGTGAATTCTTCAAATGGTCCATAAGGTTGATGCATTGAATGTTCATTCAGTAGATACATATCCTTGGTTATCATTAAACCTTTCAACAGTATTTCAGATGGGACCGTCAGCATTTTAAGAGAGGTTCTTAGGGGGAACCCTCCTCCACTGTTGGTGGGAAAGCAAGTTAGTGCAGCCACTTTGGAAAACAGTATGGAGATTCCTCAGGAAATTAAATATACAGCTACCCTATGACCCTGCAATTGTACTACTGTTTACCCCAAAAAAGCAGACGCAGTACAAAGAAGGGCCACATGGACCCCAATGTTCATAGCCGCAATGGTCACAATAGCCAAACTGTGGAAAGAACCAAAATGCCCTTCAACAGATGAGTGGATAAGGAAGATGTGGTACATCTATACAATGGAATATTATGCCTCCATCAGAAAGGATGAATATCCAACTTTGTATCAACATGGACGGGACTAGAAGAGATTATGTGGAGTGAAATAAGCCAAGCAGAGAGAGTCAATTATCTTATGGTCTCACTTACGTGTGGAGTATAAAGAAAATCATGGAGGGCATCGTGAGAAGGAAGGGAAGGGGGAATGGGGGGAAATCGGAGGGGGTGATGAACCAGGAGAGACTGTGGACTCTGAGCAACAAACTGAGGGTTTTGGAGGGGGGGGGTGGGCGAGCCTGGTGGTGGGCATTGAGAAGGGCACGTATTGCATGGAGCACTGGGTGTGGTGCATGAACAATCAATCTTGTAACACTGAAAAATTAAACATATTTGGGGAGAGAAAAAAAAAGAGAGGTTCGTAGGTATTTGTCCTCTAATATTTTCTAATTTTACCTTTTATATCTTTTTAGACAAACACTCTTTAATCTGTAGAGCTGGTGGTATTTAATTTTTAAGTTGGACTATATGCCTTCTTGATGACTGACTTGATGTTTCTTTTTAGACATGCCAGCAAGCACTGAGTTGCCACTTTTGTACTTCATCTAAGCGTAGGTAGGAACTTAATATTTTAGATGAGTGCTTCTTAAACTGAGGCCACTGGAAATTCGAAGTAAAAGGAATGTCCATGAGAATTTTCTTAAACTGTAACCTTTATGTCATTGAAGTCCAAGAAACACTGCTTTGTGAATTACTAAAGATGAGTCCTTCCAGTAGGAGGTTTTGAATAGAGGAGAAACTATATTTATTGGAAAACATCGTATCTTATTTTATTGAATGTATGATTTTTCTCACTTGGACATTTTTTTTCTTTCTTGAAGTTCTGTCCATATTAGCAGAGACAGCTACTTAGCAGAAAGAAGAAATACTTCTCTAAGAAGTCTAAACCTTCCTTGCAAGTGGATTCAGTCCAGTGTTATGTTTGGGAGACTACCTGTAGAACCTGTGGGGTACTCTAGAGATCTCGGGAGGGGTGCAGCATGGGCATGAAACTAGGGGGAACAGAAGGTGGATATGAAGGGAGGGTGTGGATAGAGGGGAAGGGAGAGCTAAGCTTGGTGCTGAGGGCAGTTCGGGTGCCTAGGATGGTCATGTTGTCCATGCTGGCATTATTTCTGGATGTGTCTTGAACCCAGTGGTTTTTATCTTTGGGTTACTTAGAGAAGCAAACTGGTAACTAATTCCAGGAGAGAGAGGAAGGGAAGTCTCTGAAGAGACCATTGTTCTACAGGGTTGAGACAGATGTAAGAAACTTAACAGTGATCTGCACTAACATAGGCGGGTCATTCCCTCCTGTAATGTGGTTTCTTTTTGGTTTAGGATTGCTCTCTGCAGCTTATTTTTGTCTGAAGATGTACCTTCCTAAAAATACCTACACTGAAGGTAGAGGTGGAGCAGATGCTGAATTTGAAGGAAATGGAAATATTCTTTCCCTACCCAACTTAGTTCACCAGCTGAAGTTGTCATCATTAGAACATTTCTTAACTTTAGCCATGTATGCATAATAATGTTAGAATTTATTGAATGCCTACTATGTATCAGGCACACATTTTCTCTGATCTCCCTTGTATTGTCCCCATTTTGTGAGCCAGAATGCTGAGCGGGGCTTGGGAAGATTAAGTCACTTGGCCAAGATGGTAAAGCTGGTATGTGGTGGAACCAGGCCCAAGCTCAGAAGGTCCGGGGAGAATGCAGACTGTTCTTGCGAAAGAGACCCATTAGCCCGTTGGCATCTGGGGACATCTGGCCTCAAGGAGAGGGAAACTCTGGGAAGAGAACAATGGGAACTATTCTGAAACGCACAGCTGGTCACCAGGGTTTTATTATCCGTCAGATTAGATACTGAATTTCTTCCTGCTAATTTACTTCTGTTTGACCCAGTCCAGGTTTGGGGGACTGGGCTTGGAACAGCAGTGTCTTTATTGCCTAGGACAAAGCTAGTTCCCTGTCAGCTTTGTTACAATATGGTAACGATACTTTGTGAGGTGTACAAGTAAATGAATAAAAATGCCTGTTCCGGTTCATGGCCCTGGAAAACTGTTCTGGAACCCTCTCTTCAGCTTTACCAGGTTCCCGAGCATACCACATTTGGACTAGTCATGTCTGCTGGTCCCTTTTGTACCTATAGATTTGCAGTTAACCCAAATGTGGGTTTGAGGACTATCTCTGCTACTTAACAGATTTTTAAAAAAATATCCAACATCATTATATTTTATTTATTTATTTTTAAATTGAAGCATAGTTGGCATACAATGTTACATTAGTTTCAGGTGTAAAACATAGTGACCTGGCACATTTATAGGTCATGCTATACTCACCACAAGTGTAGCCACCATCTGTCACCATACAAGGCTATCACAGCATCATTGACTCTATTCCCTATGCTGTGCCTTTCATCCCCATGACTCACTTATTCCGTAACTGGAAGCCTCTACCTCCCACTCCTCTTCACCTTTGCCCCCTCCCTTCTAGCACCTACCAGTTTGTTGTCATTATATGTTGGTCTGTTTCCACTTTGTTTCTTCATTTCTTTTTTTTAAATGTGGAGCTTGAACTCACGACCCTGAGATCGTGACCTGAGCTGAAATCAACAATTGGATGCTTAGCTGAAGGAGCCACCCAGATGCCCTTGTTTGTTGATCTGTTTTGTTTTTTAGGTTCCATACGTAAGTGAAATCATCAGGTATTTGCCTTTAACTCATTTCACTTCGCATAATACCCTCTAGGTTCATCCATGTTGTCACAAGTGGCAAGATTTCATTCTTTTTAATGGTGGAGTAATAATTATATGTGGGTGTGTGTGCGTGTGTGCATGCATGTGTGTATATATACACATACCACAGTACAGATATGGTTTTTTTTTAAAAGATTTTATTTATTTATTTGAGAGAGAGCATAAGCAGGGGGAACAATAGGCAGAGGGAAGGGGAGAACCAGGCTCCCTGCTGAGCAAGGAGCTCCATGCAGGGCTTGATCCCAGGACCCGGAGATCATGACCTGAGCTGAAGGCAGACGCTTAACCAACTGAACCACCCAGATTCCCCAAAATAAGACATTATGAAGAAAATTTCAAATATACACTGAAGTAAATACTACAACAAATCCCTTGTGTACCCACTATCCAATTAATTATGATGTCGAATAAACCTTTGAATCTCGAGTCTGTTTTTTCTTTTTAAAATGGCGATAATGACCTCCCCTCAGGGAACTGCTATAAAAATTAAGTAAATTACCATAATGTCTAATAATAATAAACAGCATTCCATAAAAGCTGCAGTGACCAGGCGCTATGATACGTGAGAGTACAGGTACTATTTTTATCCTCATTTTACAAATGTAGAAACTAAGGCTCATGAACGTTCCAGAACACAGAACCAAAAATCACCCAGAACCAGCATTTAAATTCAGTTTTATTTTATTCTAAAACCTTAAAAGAGGACTTTTACAAATCATAAAAGGGTTATGCAAATTCTCTCCCACCCCTACCCTATTTTCCTCAAAAACACATAAGCTTTTGATGTAATCTTAACCTAAGCAGATGTCCATGAATGCCTGAAAGAAAAAAAAGATACATAAAAAAAGCCAAGAAGGCCAACAAGGGCAGAGTGGGATGGCTTCCTGAACCCCTTGCTCATTTTGCTTACGTATTTGCTTATTTCTGTGGTTCTCTTTGAACTGGTGACATTGGTTTTGCATCACTGTGGAGGAACTTAAGCCATTGTTTCCTCTTTGTGACCAGTCTTCCTTCTCCATGTACAGCATGCTGCAGACTTGGAAAAGAAGCAGAATGAGACAGAAAACAGGAAGTTGCTGGGGACCGTAATCCAGTATGGCAACGTGATCCAGGTAGGTCATGGCCACTCTTCTCTTCTGGAGCTGGTGTGTTACAAAGAACAAAACTAAAAAATAAACACATGAGATTGGGTTTGGACAGCTTTCTAACAGGGCTCCCATGGAGACAGCCAGTCTGGTGCAAAAGGTCTAGCATTTCCTCTTATATAGGTTGGATTCTTGGGCTTTTGAGTTGGCCCTCTCTCAGCATGAGAAGCCACTACTCTGCCCTGTAGTTGGTAATTTAAGTTCTGTGCAAATATTTTAAGTGGGAAGTTCCCTATCTGGAAATGAGCCTGACTGCTGCACTTTTGTTTCACTTGCCATCCTTGTTCTTTCTATTGGGTAAAAATTGGCTTCCCTTTAACTTTTATCTCTTGGTTCAAGAGCTGGTCACAGTAAGATAAGGAGCAGTAAGAGTAATTCAGTACCTTCAGGTAGAATATTGATGATGGGTCTCATGTCTTGTCTCAGAGGTTGTGAGGTTCACTTGTTTATCTCTTGTACCTTTAAAGTTGGCATGGGGATAAAACACACTTTAGGAAATAGCTATTGCGAGGTTTGCTAAGAAAATCTATCTGGGTCTATCCTTGCAGAAAATAGTGTGAGAGGAGGTCCAGTGCCAAATGTAGCCTTTTTCTTTTTTTCCTTTTTTTTTTTTTTTTTAAAGATTTTACTTATGTATTTATTTTAGAGAGCTCGTCCCTGCACGAGCGGGGGTGGGCGGAGGGGAGGACCAGAGGGGGAAGGACAGGGAGGGGATAGACTCTCAAGCATACTCCCCACTGAGTTCAGAACCCAATTAGAGGTTCCATCTAGAGACCCTGAGACTGTGACCTGAGCCAAAACCAAGTCCAGGGCTTTACTGGCTGAGCTACCCAGGTGCCCCTCTAGTCTTTTTCTATTTATCTAGTTGCCTGATTGTTTTGATACAGACACAAAGGGTCATAGTTACCAACTTTTGAAGACCTGACCCATCTGGTTATCTTGCTCCATTATTTACCTTTCTGAAAGGTATCACTTACCATTTAAACTTGACTGGTTACAGAGGAATTCTTTCCCATTGTTACTGTGTTAGATAGCAGTGACAATCTAGAGCATGGGAAAAGTAGAATTGCCACATTGGTAATAGCAGCGTTTTATGTTGACATGGGTTATTATTATTTGGCCTTTTGGAATAGTAAACTAGCTTTCAAGTCTGTGTGAAGATAGGTCCTGCCAGTCCCACTCCACCTTCCTTTCAAGTTCTGTCCAACTGAGAAGGGACACAAGGGGCCAGGTGGGTCCAGAGTTCAATATCAGCTTTATTACTGGGCCAGACCTGTGCCTTCAAACTCTGGACTCCCTCCTGTGGTTAGATCAGAGAATAGGGCTTGAACTGAAGATGGAAGGTGGGCAAGGGGCTAAGAATATAAACTCTTCAATATTCCATTTCAGATTTTGTGACTTAATAGCTATGAGATTTTGGGCAAGAAGTGTTCCCATGCCTCAGTTTGCTCACTATCAAAATGGGAATAATAGTGGTATTAGTTTTCTAGAATGATCGAGAGATACCTGTCCCAGAGTAAGCTCTGGATACTGATATGATTACTTCTTCAAAGCCTGGATCTTGGGATCCATCTCTATCTCTGTGTAATGTCAGTTTATAAACCAACTGTGTTCAGCACCTGGACAGATGAGTGGAGGATCAGGGGCCACTCACCAGGGTGACAATGAGACTTAGAGAGGGCATTGCCTTCCCCTTGTGTATAATGGCCAAGGCATGCCAGGGACTCACAAATCAGATTCATGACCCTAACAACGTTGATAGAAGAGTGTGAACCTCCTAGGAATGTTCTAGAAAGTGTACCTCTTAACATGTGAAAAAGGGATATTAGCAGTTGGCAATGAAGTTCCATGCTGGTCTTAATATTTCTCTAGGATTTGGGCACTCTTTCATCTACCCTTCCATCTTCTCTTATAGCCTCCTAATTTGGGAGGCATTAATCAGCACTTCCTGGTATGAGACAAGTTGTTTCCCATTTAGATCTTTGGTTCTTACAAGAATAAAGTGCTTAGTAGTTAGAGGTGGAAATTTATAGCAGCCATGTTATTCCACAGGAAATGACTACCCCCTTACAGGGTCATCTCTTCAACTATTCCTCGTGCTCCCAAGTACCTTTCCTTAGCTCCATGTTAGGGTCAGGGGTATTCAGATCGCAGTTCCTCAGCTTCTTTACATGGGATTAGGCTCCTTCCTGTTAAAAGTTGGCATGCTCTTCCTTGCTGATGGTGCATGCGACCTGAACAACTCCCATCTTGTCCATGGCCATGTTGGGAGGGAAAAGAAAATATTTCTTCCCTCTACTTCTTCTCCCTTTGCTCTTCCTTATTTTCCAATTATTCCCTGCCTCAGACACGTTGATGACTCTAACTTTATAGTTAGCTGGGGGGGAGGAGGGAGGAAGGAATGTTTGATACATATTTCTGTGACTGAGACATGGTAGAGATTCAGAGACCTGCTGACACTCACCTTATTTCCTCCATGGGTTTTCAGCTCCTGCATTTGAAAAGTAATAAATACCTAACTGTGAATAAGAGGCTTCCAGCTCTGCTGGAGAAGAATGCCATGAGAGTGACTTTGGACGAGGCGGGAAATGAAGGGTCCTGGTTTTATATTCAGCCATTTTACAAGCTACGATCCATCGGAGACAGTGTAAGTGCAAATTCCCAGCCTGAGGAGTGCCCCATGCCAAGCCTCCAGCCCTAACTGTATATAAAAGTCAACTGGGAGAATTTTATAGTTGGAACCAGAGGCTCATCCTGGATGAAGAGAAGAGAGTCACTATGGAAACCAGTGTTTGGGAAACAGGGAAATTTGGAGAGAAGTGTGACCTAAATACAGTAGCTGTGTTTTTCCTACTGAGGTTCTGAAAAAGTTGTATGAATAGCCCATTACCTCAGTAACTTCACCATGAAAACAGCCATCATAATAAATGTCCCGGGCAGCGTCCCTGTCATTCTAGATCATTGGTGGAATGGAAATGCCTCTCTATTTTGGAAATAAAGTTAGTAAAGAAGGAAAAGAGAAGATAACTAGGTACAGCAGGGAAGGAGAATGGGTTTTAGGATGATTCTTCACTCGTTCCCTTACCCGTAAGCCGGCAGGCTCTCCATCCCATGTCAGTGCCTGTGGTTGGTCCTGAGCTGGCGCCTCTCCTCTGGGGTCCCTCGGGAAGTACTTGTTCACGTGACTCAAGAGCCATCCTGATACTCATCAGCTGCATTAGTACGTCATTATGTGGGCATCTACTTGACACTAAGTCTGTTTAAATGCTAGTAAGCTGTGTTTCTGATCTTGTTAAGATTCAGAAATTGTAGTTTTTTACTAACACGAAATGTGTTCCTTAAACAGCCTGAAATCTGGTCAAAATGCTCAGCTAGCCTTAACCTCAGACTGAGTTTTGCTATTTTCTGTATTGCTATTTAAGTTTACAAGCTTTGGGCAATGTAGTGTTGGTTTATATGCTGGGGGATGTATTACGTTAGATGCTGTATCCCAGAAGCGGGTAGAAGCACATCATTCCTTCCCAGTTGGTGTGCAGTAAATACTGATCCTCAACTGAAGAGAGAACAAGTCCAGCAAAGCTTAGTTTTCACCCTAGGTTTTGGATTTTTTTGAGGCCCATAAATAAATATATACATATATATTTGGAGTTAGGGAAAATTTAATTGTATGTCCTCCCCAAATGTAGCAAACTGAAAATAGGTGAGTTTTACCTCTTAGGAAGGCATCAATTCTGTTCTGCTTCCTTCTACGCTTGTCATAAAAGAGCAAGGCGCTTTGTCCTGAATTTCATTTTTAGCAAATCCTTGGCTTTCTTTAAACTTACCTGTTTAGCTGTACCTTCGTTGAGAAGGTAAGATGGCATTGAAAGGTTGGTTATCCTTTGTAGGATAGTGTTTTACAAACAAGCGTTGATCTGTTTGTGGACTCAGATCAGTTTAGTGGCTTGTGGCTATCATTTTAGAAAGTGGAAAATAGATAGTATCAGGCTGTCCTAAACATAATGAGGATAAGTATTGTTTTAGGAAGGTAACTTCTGTTTTAGATAAATATAGATATGTGTATATATGTACACACACACATATATATATTTATACACACACATATGTGCACGTAAGTAGGTATGAACTGGGATATAATAGAGACGTATTTCTTATTGTGGCTTGTACCAAAAAAGTATGGAAGTCATTGCTTTAGATATAGAAGATTATAGCTTTATTCGTTTAAAAATAGCCTTCCTTCAGGCAATGTTCTGCTTTTCTTCCTAATACTCAGAGCTTATTTATAGCTCTCTGTTAACATAGGGAAGGGGGGATATTGACAGTTGACAGTGGTGTCCCATGCTGCCTTGGTATTTCTCCAGGGACTGGATGGGAATTGTGGGACTTCACTGCCTGGCCTGTAGGGTTGGGCTGTGCAGGTGAGGATGTGCCACATCCAGGGGTGTGGTCTAAGGATCCCCACCTGCCCTCCACGAGGAACGTCTGACCTGTTTTGTGCAAAGCTCTGTTGGTCTCTTCCTTTCCAGGTGGTCATTGGTGACAAGGTTGTGCTGAACCCCGTCAATGCTGGCCAGCCCCTACATGCCAGCAGCCATCAGCTGGTGGATAACCCGGGCTGCAACGAGGTAAGGAAAACCATGTGATGGCTTGTGGGCAGGCAGAGGCCACAGGAGCAGGCCTTCTGGGGGCCACAGCACGTGCATGCTGAAAGTGACCTTATTAGTGACGTGGAGCGGCATATTGGTTCTGCAGGTGAGTAACCAAGGCCCAGAATCAGGGTTGAGGGAGGGCCGATAGCTACCCTAGGGCTCAGTTTACTAAGCCTCCTATAACTGGAAGATTGTTGCCTAATTTGTTAAGCCAGAGAAGGGCCTCCTCTTCAAATTTTTCTGGCCAGAGGGGCACCTTTTTCCAGTTTGTTTCCCTTGGGCGAATGTCTTTGGCTGCTTACTCGGACGGGTGTACTACAGGCCATCAGTGGCCCAGCAACGGGGATTTGTTGACTTTGGCAGTCCATCTCTTTGGCCTCGAATTTGGCAACTCCAGGACCAAATGACAGTAACTTGATTGTGACATAAATATTTGTCTACGGGTTGAGATCACAAGCTCTGGAGTCAGATAGATGTGGAATGAAATCCCAAACTTCCATCCCCTAGGTCCATGTTTCCAGGCTAGTTACCATACATCTCCATAATCTCCCTGTGCACTAGTTTTCCTGTCTGAAATAGGTGTGATGGTCCTTAACCATTTTTTTTTAGTGTGTTGCTGAGGACTGAACGTAGTCATGAGTATTAGTGCTTCACCCAGTGCCGGGCATATGTTTAGTGTACCAGCAGCGGCTGCTGTGGCTAGTGATTATCATTCACATTTTAGAATGTATTCACTGGAGTCTTTGCACCTGTATGTTTATCGGTACTTGTTTCTACTGAACTTTTCCTTTCTGGCTACGGAACAGGAGAGTTGGAGAAGAAAGGCTGGAAGGGAGGTTCCTTTCGAGCATCCATGGTGATGGGCACACATGCACCCTTTATCACCCAACACGCCTGCCAGGCCGGTCAAATTTGCGGTTCCTGTGATCTTAACGGTGGGAATTGGTAGGATTTGGGGGCAGAAGCACAGCCCTGCCTCTCGGAAAGTAATGAGGAGTTTTTGGACTGGAAGACACAGTTGTGGGAAGGGACGGGTGAAAAAATAACTGTCATTTGCTTTTCAGGTCAATTCTGTCAACTGTAATACAAGCTGGAAAATAGTCCTTTTTATGAAATGGAGTGACAACAAAGATGACATCCTGAAGGGGGTGAGTTCGGTACTTCTCCGGCTGGCAGCACGTAGCTCTATGTGGCGCAGCAGCTAAGTTCTCTGATAGAATTCATGGTCCTTAAACCCTCCATGTGCTGACTTTTTAGGGTGACGTGGTAAGGCTGTTCCATGCCGAGCAGGAGAAGTTCCTTACCTGCGACGAGCACAGGAAGAAACAGCACGTCTTCCTCAGAACTACTGGCCGGCAGTCGGCCACATCTGCCACAAGTTCAAAAGCCCTGTGGGAGGTGGAGGTAAGGGGCAGGGCTGGAGGGGGAGAGAGAGGATTCGGGGGTCTGTAGGGTACGTAAACTGACCTCTTTCCAAAAATGGGTCAGGATGACAGATGAACAAGCACATCGTGCCGTATCCAAAGGATGCTGGGTGTGCTTGTGGAGAAAAATGTCGACTTGGGAAGCAAACTCACAGCTGAAGCTGGAAGTTTCTTATTCTTGGCTCATCTAATCGTCTTTTCCTTCCCTGTCTTCCTTTCCCGTGCTTGTATGTCTGTCCCGACAATTTGTAATTGAGTGCCGACTCGGCAGGATGCTTCAGTGACTCAAGTCAGGAATGGGATAGAAAGAGAGACACCCAGATGACTGGGTGGCGAAGTGGCCGGAGACACCTTCCTCATGCTCCGGGGATGGAGATGAGGGAGGGAGAAGTCCAGATTGGTTGAAGGAGGTGACATCTGAGCTGGCACATACAGGATGGCATGTATTTCTGAAGGCAGAGATGCGGAGAGCGTAGGTCACTTCATTCGTGTCAGAAGGTGGCACGGAATTGGGAATATGAGGCAGCCTTGAGGTAAGGTTCAGCACCCCTGTTTGATGAGAGAGCAGAGGATAGGCACGAAAGGGAAACAGAAACTGGTTTTGGAGACTGGAGCCTGAAAGGCATCTTTCCAGGCTGTGAGGAGGTCAAAGTTCGGAGTTCCCTCATAGGCAGGAGGGAGCTTGAGAGGAGTTTTGAGCAGGGAAGTAATGTGTTCAGTGTGCTACTTAGGGAGATAAAGGATTCTGCTACTTGAGATAAATGATTCTGCATATCATTATTGGGAGGAGGTGGAAAGAGACTAGAATTGTGGGACCCACAGACAATGGCATGAATGCTTGGTGACAGAGGTGACAAGAGTCTGAGCTGCAGGGACTTAGCCTCTCCCCGAAGCCCTTCTCTCTGTTTAACGAAGTGCAGCTCTTAGCGTGCATGCCTTTTTCTGTCTTGGCCTGCCTCCTCTCTTCGTCCTCTCTTGCTATAATTGTTTCATGTTTTTATTGAGGTATAGCAGACACAAAGGGCCCAGATCAAAACTATACAACTTCATGAATTTTTATAGACACATACAGTCACATAACTGCCACCCAGGTCAGGAAGGGAACACCTAGAAGGCTCCCTTGGACTTCTTTCCAGTGCTTTTTTTTTCCTCCTAGAGAAGTAACCAGTGATTTGACTTCCATCTCCATGGTTAGGTATTCTCTGGTCTTGAACTTTGTCTAAAATGGAGTCAGAGGGTGTATAATTTTTTTTTTTTTTGGTCTTTTTTTCTACTCAGCATAATTATTTGGAGGTTCATTCATGTTGTTGCCCAAGTCAGTAGTTCCTCCCTTTCTGTTGGTGAGGAGTGTTCCGCCATAAGGTACACCACAATTTGTCTCTTCACCTGTGGGTGGACCTTTGCGTTGATCCCAACTTGGCTGTTACAACTGAAGCTTCTGAGGGCGTTACAGATGTGTACACGTCTCTTCATAGTTGCGAACTTTCATTTCTCTTGGCTGAATATCTAGAAATGGAATAGCTGGATCGTATGGTGGGCGTACGTCTAAAAAAAAAAAAAAAACAACTAGCAAACTGTTTTCCAAAGTGTTCCTATCATTTTATGTTCCTCCCAGCAGGCTATGAGAGTTCTAGTTCTTCCACATCACCACCAACACTTGGTATGGTTAGTCCTTTTCATGCTAACCCTTTTAATAGGTGTGTCATGAAATTTCTTTGTGCTTTTAATCTGCGTTTCCCTGATGGTTAATGATATTGAGCATTTTTTTCATGCCTTTATTTGCCATCAGTGACTCATCTTCAGGGAAGTGTTTGTTCCAATATTTTGCCCATTTAAAAAATTGTCTTACATGTCTTTTAACATGAATGTTTTAATACTTAGGTTTATCTTGGCCGTCGTATAGAAAAATTTCTACAGTTTTCATGATGAAAGGACTCTGCATAAAGTTTTTTTATTTCCACCTTCTCCTTATTCTTTATCGCCTTCTCTCCACACCCGTAGCACTTGTTGGGAGTTTTTTTAGTTAGTGTCTAGGTAGACACACTGTCAATCCTGTTAGATTAGAAACCCCTTGTGAGCTAGACCTTTGTCATTGTTCACTGATGTCACCACTGTACTTAGGACAGGGTTTTATATATTCAAAACAGTCTTTCAGAACCACTTTTCAGTGTGATTTGGATACCAATGCCAAAACAAAAACAAAAAACCCAAAACCCAAAAAACTTGTTCTCAAGTGATTTTAAAGTAGTAAGTAGAAACTAAGGAAAAACTGAAAATACAGGAAAAGAGGAAGAAGTAAACCATTTCATTAACTTAATGTACCCATTTCATTGGAGCTGTTTGTTCTATGAGCAGGTTATTTTTGCACAGTTGACATCACTTGATGAACATTTTTGCACCTTGCTTTTAACATGTTGTCATAACCTCCACACCAAAAAAAAGTCTGAACCCTGCAGAAATCTCCGAGGCTGACTTGAGTACATTTACAAGCAGGTACCACATCTTATTCACCTCTAAATCGATAGAAATGAGTTAAAGATCACAAGTAAACATAAAAAATGAACCGTGGAACACTGCTTCAAAAACTAATGGTGTATTTTATGGTGACTAACTTAACACAAAAATTAAAAAAAAAATTTAAAGTGGAAAAAAAATAGAAGGGAAAGGGACTGTAGCCTTTTCCAAGATCCTCTGCATTCTCAAAAAAAAAAAAAATCAATTTTTTTTGGAGGGTGTTTGAGGTCTGGACTTCTAAAACTTCAGATACTTAACTCAGAAATCCAGAGCGTCTTCTTTCTCTCTCTCTCTTTTTTATTCTGAGAAGAAATAGCTAATTCTTTTTCCCTAAAAAATTGTTTCCTGCTGGTTTTGCCCTGCGTATCCTAGGAGAACATTGAAATCTCCCAGCCCCTTTTTTAATATGTTTCTTGCAGATTCTGGAATCAGAAGTGCTCCTTCAAAATAAAAAGAGGAAGCCAATACCATGTATAGCATTTCTTGTACCTGCTAGTGACCAATTTCTCTTGCTTTCATTTGAAAACGAGGAAATATACTTCACCTTCATTTTTAAAAATTGTGGTTTTTTTAAAAATAATTGCTTCATTCAGCCACAACTCTTACATTTAAACTGTACAATTTAATGGTTTGGCTTAAGTCTGTAGAGTTTGGCCACCATCACCACAGTGAATTTTAGAACATTATCATTATTCCAGGAGGAGCCCTGCATCCATAGTGATCACATCTTGTTTCTCCTCAAACCACTCCCCTCCTGGCAATCACCGTTTCTTGTCTCTATAGAATTGCCTATGCCGGACATTTCCTATAAATGGTATACGAAAATATGTGACCCTTTGTATCTGACTTCTTTCAGTTCTTTCAGAGTGTATCAAAGTTCAACCATATTGCCACATGTATCAGTACTTCATTCCTTTTTATAGTGAAATAATATTCCATTGTACGGATATACCATACTTTCTTACTTGATGGCATTGGAGTTGTTTTTACTTCCGGGCTCTTCTGAATAATGCTTCTGTGAACATTCACATACTAAGTTTTGTGAAGATAAAGGTTTTTCAGTTCTCTTAGGGGTGGAATTGTGGGTCCCATGGTAACACTGTTTAACTTTCTGAGGAACTGCCAGATTGCACTAGTTGATACTCCCACCTGTGGTGGTCCAGTTTCTCCATATGGCCTTTGTTTATGAAGGCTATTTTTGTTGGATACAGAATTCTAGGTGGACAGTTTTTTTCTTTCGGTACTTAAAAGTTGTACATCCATTGTCATCTTGTGTGCATTGTTTCTGATGTGATTTCATTGGTTTCTTACCTTTGTTCTCTATATATAGTGTGTTTTTTTTTTCCTGGTTGCTTTAAAAAAATTTTTTTTTAATTTTATTATGTTAGTCACCATACAGTACGTCACTAGTTTTTGATGTACATATAGCACACAGTGCTGTATGCAATACGTGCCCTCCTTTAATACCCATCACCAGGCTTACCCCTTTCCCCGCTCAGTTTGTTTCCCTGGAGTCCATAGTCTCTCATGGTTCATCTCCCTCTCTGATTTCCCCTCCTTCATTTTCCCCTTCCTTCTCCTAATGTTCTCCATGCTATTCCTGGCTACTTTTAAGATTTTTCTTTTTATTTCTGGTTTGCATTAATCTAATTATGATTTGCCTTGGTGTGTGTGTATGTGTGTGTGTGTTTGTCCTGCTTTGAGTTAATTGAGTTTCTTGAATCTGTATGTATCAAAATGGTAAAATTCGGGTTCATTCTTTCTCAAATATGTTTCCTGTCCACACCAACCCACACAGAAATGCTGGATCATTTGATATTGTCTGACGGGTCACATTTTCATGATTCTCGTCTGTCCAGTGCTTCATGATTATATGCTGAACATTGTGGTGCTACTTTGTGGAGTATTTGTATTCTGTTGCCTTCCATTAAAGAATTTTGAGTTTTGTTTTGTCAGATAGTAAAGGTACTTGTGAATCAGATTGATGCTTTGGAATCTTACTTTAAAGCTTTGCTAAGTCAAGTGTGTTACAGTTTTCTTTCTTTTTTTAGGGCTGGCTTGGCCCCATCACAAAGGTGTAACCCTTCTGACATTTTTATTGAATGCCCGAGGTGTTCCACGGAATCTGTCAGAACATCTCCCAGCCCCAAGCAGGCAATGAGAATATTGAGCTCACGGCTTTCCTATCATTCTTCATTTGGCCTTGTGTGGTCTCACCTTACACATATGTAACTTGGCATTCAAACGAAAACTCAAGGAGACTCCTGTGTAGATGTCTGGAGCCTTTTCTCTGGGTAGCTCTATATTCTGCCCCCATAAATTCCAGCTGCTTTAGTCTCCCTAAATTCTGAGGTATCTCCTCAACTAGGACTAGTATTTTCTGCTTGGATTCTTCTTTCCAATGCTACCGTCCAGAAAGGACCTTAAGGCAGAAAGTTGGAATAATCATGAAGATCACTTTGTTTCCCTTTTCTTAGAGATCACAATTGTGTATTGCCTGTTATCTAACATCCGAACACAGTTGTTTCCTGTATTTTATCCAGTGTTCTAGTTGTCTACAGCAAGTTCATGTGTCTGGTGCAGTACTTAATTGTTTCTGGCACCAACTACCAGTGACATTCCATCATGACCAGAAGCTGAAGTTACATGTATTTTTTTGGTAAATTGGTCCAGGCTCTGTGAGTTTCAAGTTTCAGAGCACTGGCTTATCTATGTGTTCCAACACATGAGTGTAAGTATGAGATGCTTTCAGTTTTCTCTGAAATTTATTTTTATTTGTCATACTTTTTATGGATGCATTGTAGAATCTTCTACTTTGTTATGATTAAAGCAAATAATCTGAAAACCATTCAACTTTTTGCTGGAACCATTTCATATTAACTGGGAAGCTATTTCTTCTTTGGAGAAAAATAACACTTCCATATGTTTGAGCTCCAACATTACATATGATCCTTGCAGTGGCTTTGTTAGAAGATACTCATTTTTTTCAGCTAGTAAATATCACTCCTGAACTGTGACTTAGGAATGAAGTCCCAGTGTTGTCTTAATATGGGTTGACATTTTTTCCACTCCTATTAATCACTCCTCTTCTTGTAGGTAGTCCAACATGACCCGTGTCGGGGTGGAGCAGGATATTGGAACAGCCTCTTCCGTTTCAAGCATCTTGCTACAGGGCATTACTTAGCAGCAGAGGTAAGTAGCAGCTGAAAGCATTCTGTGTCTTTCTTTTTCAAAGCTGATACATTCCTTTTTCTTCATTTACCTTCATTGACATTTGGGTAGTTAGATGCTCAGTCACCTTGCTTTTCCTTTGGCTTTTCTGTTTCTGCCTGCCTCATTTCCCTGCTTATAGATGAGAAAAGGTAAATATGATTAACACATTTTAGTACTCCACAGGGATTTAATCAAGATGTGGGGAGAAAATAAGTTAAAAAATAATACTGTCATGGGAATGTAAGGCACAACACGATGACCGAGGTTAATTATATTGTATGTTTGAAAGTTGCTAAGAGAGTAGATTAAAAAAAAAAAAGAATGCTAATCTGGGATTTAGGATTATAGAAATTTTTGCTCTTGGTTTTGTTCTCCCCACGTCTTATCTACCCGCCCTGCTCCAAACATGAATGTCCAAGACTCAGTTGTAGTGAAACGTGGTATGTAAAGCTGGAAGCATTAAAACACATAAAGAATTAGACCACTTTACCAAATATTCTGGTTCTCAGAGCACTACTGGAGTAGACAGGGTCTTGTTTTTACTTGCAGGAATGACAAAGATCAAGGAAATTAACTTTACCTTAAATGTCTGTAGAGGGTTTTTGAGGAAAGGCAAGACTCAGTACTGAAGGACAGGGGGAATTGACTTTTTAATTTTGGTGTTAAATTAAGGAGCCATCATACTGTGTGACAGATGCTGAGTTTTACTCTGATCTGCTGGAAGATGTACGATACATATTCATATCAGATTCTAGTCATACATCAAAAGATACCTCCTGTTGTCCAGTTCCACTGTGAGACGGCTCAGAGATTTTCAAGGTGATGCGTGAGTGCCAGTATTGTTTCTGCAGCTGACCCCAAAGAAGGCCAAATCTAAATGTACTGAAACCCATCCCACCTCAGGATGCCTGATACTTGTAAGAAGTGATGATTTCAAAATACTTATGACCAAAGGTCAAGACTAAGTTGAAATTTGAAATGAAGCCATAAGGAATTACGGACCCAGCTAGCCAGCTGTGAGACATGTTGATTCCATGGTTTGCCAAAGATCAGTGGTAGTTGCATTATTTGTTATGTTCTGAAGCAAGTGTAAGTCTTGCTGGAGGCTACAAATATTTTATTTCTGACTAAAACTAAGCAGGATTATCAATGACTGGATACTGATCTTTATCTCAGGGTCGTAACTGTTGCTTTGCTAGTGAATTCATTGTGTTCTTCTGTCGAGACTTGAGAGCTGTCTTTTGGTGACTGGCTGATCGTTCCCTGTGTGTTATACTCGTGTGATATGTGTTGTGGCATGCTGGTCTCATGAACAGAGGGAAGGGACACGTTTTTAGCTGTTCAGAAATGTTCACAGGCCTTGAAGTCTCCTGCAAGTGGGGCCGAGTCCTGGAGAAATCAATGGATGTTTTAATTTCCTAATGATTCTTTTTCATCAGGTAGACCCTGACTTTGAGGAAGAATGCCTGGAGTTTCAGCCCTCAGTAAGTATGAGCAAGAGCCTTCTTGTCTCCATCTGGTAGGGTGAGGCCAAATGATCTGGAACCCCATTTAAGAACTTCCATTCATCATTGAGTGATGGGGAAGGGGAAACCATAGGATGCCTTAAAAGAGGGTCTTGTTCTATGCTTCCTTGAGGGCAGTCACATCTTCCTGTGTTCTGATTGATCCGGGACTGTCAGTGATGATGCTCCTCCCATGTGTTTAGTCAAGGGGTTTCACCTTTAAGTTGTAGAAGTTGATGCTATCTCTTAGAACGCCCCTAGGTAAGAGACAGAGATGGCCCCTTAAGAATGAATATCCAATTGCTGTTGACCTCAATCTATGATTCACCCAGATTTTTTCAGGGAATGAGTGTGTAAGATGGATAGTGTCATTTAGATAATGGAGGTAATACTGAGGCATGGTGCTCCTGACATCTGATTAGATACTCAATTGTCTAACCGTCTATCCTTGCTTTCTGCAAACTCAGAAATAGATTTTATAATGTCTTTTGGAATTTGATGCCAACAAAATCCTTCTTTAGAAGCTATATAACCAATTAATGCTGATCGGGAGGCGCTTGGGGGTTGAATTGTCCACAACTATGGGTTAAAGAGGGCAGTGGTTGTGTTATATGGAAATGATGGCTATTAATAAAGCACTTCTCTTGTGCAGCGCTTCATTCTGGTCTCGGATTTTAAAAAATGCAAATAGTTGCTACTCTGACATTGTGTGTTCATGTGATCATCTCTGGTGAATATGGTAGGTGGTATTGAGCTTTTTTGCTTGGAGGGGGACATAGAATTTTGGAAGAACTCACAGGTTTTAAAGTGGATCCATGAATAAAGGAGTTTGGGTGGAGATAATACAGAATGCAGTTGTCTTTGTAAAGTCCAAATTCTGTGGAAAGGATGAACCTTGCAGTTACGTTTGAATAGAAGGTTAGCTTTGGAAGGAATGAAGAAGGGTGCTAGCTGAGGGCTTCACGTCATGAGTTCCTGGACTGGCTACAGGAGATCATGTCTCTCCCAGTTCTTGAAGGAGCAGCTGAGGGTCCTGCTCCTCCCTTTTACCTTCCTCACCCTTACTTCCAGAGCTCATTTTGAAAGCTGCCCTTCCTCATTGCCTGGCAGGTTGAGAGCACTGACCTGGTCTGACTTCTTGCCAATGTGCAGTAAAGTCTTTGCCCAACATTGGTGCATAGTGTTCGTGTGGCTGGTCTTCAGAGGCTCAGACTGGCAGGGCGCCATCTTTCATAAGGCAGTTCTTGTTACTGCACCTTCTTTACTTTGAGAGACTTTGTAGGACTTGCATCCAATGGTATTAGCACGGCTGTCTGGGCTGTAACACAGAGTAGTTGTCCTCTCTGAGATGACTTGGAAGGAGAGCTGTGGCTTCTGCCAGTGAGAGCTGATGTCCATTTGAACCCGGAGCTCTGTGAGGAACAGGGCTGCTCCCCTGCCTGTTGAGGGGCGTGGGGAGGTCTGGCATTTGTAGCCCAGGAGGAAGAAGGTAGTGATCCAAAGCAGGGCAGGGAAGAGAGGCAGACCTGGGTTTAAATAGAAGACCCTCTCCTTGCATGAGCTGTGGGACTGAACGAGCTGCGTTCCTCTCTCTGGGCCTCACTTCCCTCCTCTATAGAAGTGGCGGATCTGCTTGTTGTAAGGACCAAGTGAGGTGTGGTGCCTCCGAGGTGGCCCCTAGTAAGCGCTCAGCAAGTAGCATTTGTGTAAGTTGCACAAGATCAGTAGCATTTTTAGTGCCTTTACATCCATGAGTTCATCTGAGCTGCACAGCAGCTGTGTGAAAGGAGTTAGGGAGATTTGATGATGTTTGTTGGGCTGATGAGGAACCAGAACATGGTCCTAACTCGTCACCTATCTCGGTTCAATCAGAGTTCAGTCATCTTTGTATTTTCTCCTGCTTCTCCATGGCCCGGTGGTGGAATGTGCCAGCAGGCGTGGGTGCAGATCCAGACGGCATTACTCTGGTCGGTTTGGGTGTTGCTTGGGTGGCGGTCTTCATACGGAGGAGGGGTGGGGGCCCACCCTGTACCCATGGGGCCAGCGGCCCAGCTCCTCCCTCTCTAGAGTAGGTGTTAGCACTGGGAGAGTCCTGTACCCCTCACCCTCTTGTCAGCTGGGAAACTTGAGCAGAAAAGCTGGCGTTGGGAAAATTGGGGAAAGGAAACTTTGTTCCGCTCATGGGTCACATACACCCCGAGACTGGCAGCCAGTGCTTGTAGGAATCTTTGCCTGGAATCTTACTTAGCTTGTTGAGCTCGTTCTTCTCAACTTAGCAGCACCCGTGAGCCGCAGGCTTGACGCCAGAGGGAGAGAAAGGACGACCCCAGGCTGGCTGTCTTCTTGCAGCCTGTTGTACATGCGCCTTTCCTCCCACTAGGTGGCAAACGCCGACTACACACAGAACGTGAAGACGCTGTTGTGCAGTCACAGGTCCAAATACAGGCTCTCCATGCAATTTTAATTTTTCTTCAGTGTTCCGGCAGGTCTGAAATTGAACTGCCAGCCTGTAGCCGAGCTGTGTGTCTCAAGGCAGAATCAGGTCAGGGTTTATTTTGAAAGCGGCGTGTGGAAGACTTTGCAGGTCAGAGTAGTTAGGGGAGGACAGAGCTTTTTCTTGAACTGGGGTACTGGGTGCTCTCCACTGGTTTCATATTTGAGGGTAGATACAACAACGAGTTGTGGGTTCGTTTAGGTTGTGCTACAAGGTATTAGAGGAGAGGGCATAGGGAGGAAGACACAGCTTTTGGGTATTGAAAGAAGCATTTGTATATTCTTCCTCCCTCCCTCCTTCCCTCTCTCTCCCTCCATTCTCCTCCCCTTGGCCTCCCCCTCCCTTCTTCCTTTTCTCAGACAAAAGTTGAGGCTGCCCATAAGCTAGAGCAGACTGTTGCCTGCAATCTTAGATGTTAGGCCCTGGAATTATATTCTCTCATGCTCTCTCCTTTGCCCGTTAAACTTGATTTCCTTTTATCCATTCCCCAGTTGGAGAAGAGTTAGTGCCTCCACCCAAGCAAAGCAAGTTCCTGACAAAGAAAATGTGATTTTCCCAGGAGATGCAAGTAGATGTTGTCTTCTTGCAAGGACATTGAAAGTTAAAAATAATCCCACGTAGAGTCACAGTGCTGAGAGACACCTCGGAAAGCTTATGCGAGGACGTGACAGTCTAAGCATGCTGCTTAAATCTACTCAGGCAGATGGGCTCTGAAGCCTAGAATGTGTTTTTATAGTTTCTCAGGAAAGCTTTCGTCATTGTTCATTAGTCTGAACTGTCAGAGATTTTCTTCAGCCTCCGCCAAATCCCTTACATAGCAAGGGGGGCCCCCTTTTCCCTGAATTGTCATCGACAGCGCGCCTTGATTAATTACGAATGTTTTTTTCAGGGCTTGTCTGACTTCTCAAATATTTTTCTTGGCCACACTGGGATCTCTGCTTACAAACACTTGGATTCAGGCTTATTTTATTTTACTTTTTCTCCTGGGAAGTAGATGTATGCTATTATCGATAGACCATTTAACTGTAGCTTAACACAGTGACCCATAACCAAATCCACAGGATAAGTTTTTCTCAAAGTGCTTCTTCTCTCTTCCAACTACTGCAGACGGATGTAGCCATACGGACTTCTTCATCACCTCTGTAGCACTCTTTCCGTGGACATCTGTTACTGTAACCCTGCATTGTTTAAACATTTTTTTGCAACACAAGGAGGTAGAGTGTAAATATTCTTGGCGTGGGTGGCCATCTTTCATGACTGCTCTGAAACTGTGGTTCTTTTCCTGCCAACTGCTGATGTTCACTATTGTTTCTTCCCTGTTCCCGTGGACTGTGCAGTGATTGTAGTGAGGGAAGTTCTGGCGTGCAGAATCCATGACTTGATGACTTTTCCTCCTCAGGTGGACCCCGATCAGGATGCCTCTCGAAGCAGGTTGCGAAATGCCCAAGAAAAGATGGTGTACTCCCTGGTTTCTGTGCCTGAAGGCAATGACATCTCCTCCATTTTTGAGCTAGACCCCACCACTCTCCGTGGAGGTGATAGCCTTGTTCCAAGGTATGATTCTAAAATGGCTTATCCCGAGTAAGTCAGAGCTGGTATGTGTGGCCTGACTGGGCTTCTTAGAATCCAAATCCCCATTGCCTCTCTTGAAACTTTTCTAAAGGATTTGTTCTGGTTGCCCTTTGGAATGGTGGCTGGTTTTTTTATGACTCATTAATTTTAAGTTCTCAAGAGTTGGATAAGAAGTGCTTTATTTAGGGAAACAAGTCAAACCATGAGCGCAAGTAGCTTCGTATTTCTGGTTTCCTTTACGCATGTCCTCCTTTCCCAACTTGAGAGATCCCCTAGTCAACTGAATAAACAATTGTAAAGAAATTCTGGAAAATGGAGTATTTGTAGGTCATTGAGTATGTAGTAGAGTATGAGAAGTCAGACCAGTGTTCTTTGGTTATTTTGTTAAAGTTGACTCTTAGTTAGGTTGCGTAAGAATGCTTTTTGGTAGAGGAAATAACTGGGCCCTAAGTGGGATGAAAACTCATGCTTAACACCAAAATCAGCGGCAATATTATTAAGAATGACTTCCATTTATTGAGTACTGACTACATGCCATGTTCAATGTAAGTACTTTTATATGTGTTAAATAATTTCGTCTTCACAACCCCTCCCCACCCCTAGCATGAGCTAGATGTTACTATTTGCCCCTTCTAGATGGACACTGAAGTTCAGAGAGTTTAAGCAACTCATCACACATCAGCCAATCCCTTTGCAGAGCCTAAAATCTTAAACACTGAAGACAGACACGGTTTTGGGGGGCACTTCTGACTCTTGAGCATAGCATTGGTTAGCAGCAATGTCATTGGCATCTGTAGGTTTTACACACGGCCCCTCTCACTGAGTTATCACTTTGTGTTTCGTTGTTCGTGTATGTCATTGCCGTGTCCCTGTTCAACCTGTCGATGAAACTGGTCAGTGCAGTGTGGGTGCTCTCAGCAGTAGCAGAGAAGCTTCTCTTGTGCTGTCAGAGTGACAAACGGAGGACAGTGTCCGCGTAGGAGAGAGTTTACATTGCAAGGAGGCCTTCCGTTGCCATCCAGTTAAAGGGTTACTTGGTTGTTAAACTCTGCTGGGTTGTTAATTCCCTGAGAATCTGGGGAAAGCTAGAGATGTTTCTCTGGAGAATCCCAAGCCTGTGCACAACTTTGCATTCTCCAGGGTTGGAACTCCTGATTTAGCTAGCTTTTTTTTTTTTTTTAAAAAATAACAGATTTGTTGAGCTCTAAGTCATATACCATATACAGTTCACCTAACGTGCTCAATTCGGTGGTTTTTAGGGGATGGGCAGATTTGGGCAGCTGACATCACAGTTTTAGGACATTTTTTCCCAAAAAAGAACACTATACCCTTTCTCCATCACTCTGATTTCTCCATGTTCCACCTCCAGCGTCAGACTCCGCTGTGTCCTGTCTTTAGTGATCTGCCTGTTCTGGACATTTCGTGTAAATGTAACCTGTGATCTTTTGTGACTGGCTTATTTTACTTAGTATTTTTAAGATCAGCCATGTTATAGCATGTATTAGTACTTCACTTTATTTTATTGTTGAATAATATTCCATTATGTAGTTATACCACGTTGTATTTATCCACTTATTTTTTCATATTTCATTTTTCTAAAAGAAGGGTTAATACCCCATTCTTTTTTAAAAATGTCATTCATTTGTTTTTGTGTGTTTATTTATTTAAAGTAATCTCTTTGCCCAACATGGGGCACGAGCTCACGGCCGCAAGATCAAGAATTGCTTACTCTACTGACTGAGCCAGCCCGGCACCTCATTATTTATCTACTAATTATCTTGATGGCCATTTGGGTTGTCTGCCTTGTTTGGCTAATAGGTTGCTGTGAACATTTGTGTACACATTTTTTTTGGGGGGGGGACATAAATTTTCATTCTTTTGGGTATATATCTCCAAGTGGAAGGCTATGTCACATGGTAAGTGTCTAATCTTTTGAGGAACTGCTAGACTATTTCTCAACATGGATGGACCATTTTATATGCCCACCACCTGTGTGTGCAGATTCCGATTTCTCTACGTTCTTTCTTTCCAGTACTTGTTCCTGTCTTTTTATGTGAGCCGTCCTGATAGGAAGTGGCACCTCATTGTGGTTTTGATGTGCGTTTCTGTGAGACCTAATAAGGTTCATCATCTTTTCATGAGCTTGTTGGCCACTCGTGTATCATCTTAGGAGAATTTTTTTCCATTTAAAAAACTGAGTTGTCTTTTTATTATGGGGTTTTAAGTGTTCTATATTCTAGATATAAACCCCTTACTAGATATATGATTTGGAAGAATTTTCTCCCATTCTCTAGGTTTTTTCACTTTCTCAATGGTATCTTTTGAATTAGAAAAGTTTTTAATTTTGTTGAAGTCCAGTTTATTTTTTCTTTGATTGCTTAAGCTTCCAGTTTCTTAAGAAACCATTGCCCATTCCAAGGTCATAAACAATTACACTCTTGCTTTCTTCTAAGAGTTTTGTAGTTTTTGTTCTTTACTCTTAGGTCTTTGATCCATTTTGAGATCCCTTTAAAATATGGTTTGTGGTATGGTACAATGCTTTTTATTTTTTTTAAGATTTTATTTATTTTGAGAGAGTGAGTACAGGGGGAGGGGCAGAGGCAGAAGGAGAGAGAGAATCCCAAGTGGATTCCACGCTGAGCGTGGAGCTCAGTTTCATGACCCAGCTCATAGTGGGTTCAATTTCATGACCCTGAGCTGGAATCAAGAGTTGGATGTTCAACCAACTGAGCCACCCAGGCACCCCAGTAGATTGCTTTTTGAAAGCTTCCTGTCTCATTGACTTGTTAACTAGATAAGTACAGGTCTGTAGAACCCAACTGCATTTTAGTTTAAGTAAGTTTGTGTCCTCTGCTCTGGTAGTTATTTAATGAATTTCGTTAGGTTCCCAGAAGACAAGGAAATGACATTTATATTACATGCTAAATGTTTTAGTTTGTAAGGGATAGCAAAGAACAGGACTGTGATTTGAAATACCACATCATTTTATTAGAAAGTGCTTCAGGATGTTCCCTTGGCATGGAGAGTAAAGTATTAGTTGGCTATATTCCCCAATGGGTTAGAAATCCACATGATCTTGTAGGAAGGGGGAAGTTGAGTCTAAGCTTTTAGGTCCCATGGCCAAGCAGCTTTGGCTGGTTAGAGACCCTGCTTCTATACACACTTCGATTCATTTCAGTTTCTCTGTTGGAAAACTCTTGGTGGGCAGTTGTCCATAGGTAGATGGATTCTAAACTCTTCAACCGGGAAAATCTTGTATTCACCATTGGAAATAGTATCTGGTATGGTCTACCAGTGTTAGTTACAGTTAAGATCTTGGACTTGGTCTTAGCTTTAAAAATTTTTATCCATTCTTGTTCTTTGACCAACAACCCAAGAGCCAGAATTGAATGGGCTCCTTATGCATTAGTCATGTGGAGGGATAAAAAACCTTGGGGGTAGTATACTCATTTCCCTGCATCTTAAAGCTGTGCTAAATATTGCTTGTTTGAAGATCAGAAAGTCTGAAAGTAGATAAATGAATGTCTCTGAAATGATATCTGCAAAGGAATTTTTGTGATAGCACCTGGTTAAAAGAATCTTTCAAAGGCAAAATGAAAAGGATAATGGTGAATTCTGGATATACTAAACAAGATAATAAAATTACAATATATGTAAAACAGATGAATTAAATGAACATTGGGAGAGCATCCAACTTTGTGGCTGTTTTGTAACTGTCCTGATCTCATGGCTTTTGAGTTAAGGAGTGGGAATGGGACTTGGGATGAATTGAGAGAATAATCTTTGTGTCTTAAGTATAATCTGTCCTAGAATTTTATAGAATGTAATCATCCAATTAAAAGCTAAGCTCCAAGCTTTGGTTATACTTTGAAACTAAGAAAATGAGTCCAAGTCACTCAGAAGGAAAAGAATTGAAAATCTCTGTCAGATACCTTGTTCATGTTGTTTCATGTATATTCATTCTAGTTTCACTAGAATCACTAGTTTCTAGTTTTACTAGAAACCAATCACTATGGTTGCCTTTACAATGTTCAGGGCGGTTAGAATGATGAAAAGCAGAAGGCAGAGAGGATGTACTGAAGATAGTTGTCTGGTTTGATGGTCCCTCCCTGCCCTCACCTCTTTTCCATGTCTATACCATTGCTCTAAATTCCTCTTAATGCAAGTGATGTCCATGGTCCCTTGTCTGCCCCAGCCCCAACAATGTTCAAAGTTCCAACTCCAGTTTTCTGTAACAAAAATCTATCATGATTTTCTGAAGCCTCATTGATCTCTTCTCAAGGTCCTTTAGTACTTACCTTGACTGTCTCCCAACTTAATGCTTTTGAATGTGCATTTCCCATTACTTACTATTGCTTGGTGTTCATTGATCTTTTCTCACTAGTGTGGTAGATTCTTGATGCAAAAAGTATGCCATTATTTCTACTACTTCCTTAAAGCAAATTGCAAAACACTGTAGAATTATCCATGTTCACTGTAAAAAGCGACAAGAAAAACGTGTTCATGTCGTAGAGAGCAAAGAAGCAAATAAAAATTACATAAAATTTAACTATTGGGAGATAACCACTGTTAACATTATGGTTTATGTAGTTTTGGACAGGTCTCTGGGTACACAAGTAACATGTATATAATTTATCATAAATAGAATTATAAACTTTTTAACATTTTTCACTGGGAATGTTCTGTACATATTTCCAAGTATATATGGATTATAATCACTTTAAATGTTTAGTATTCTTGTGTATGTACTACACAATTAACTAGTCCACTACTGAGACATTGGATTGTTTACAGTTTTTCACTCTTGTAAGTAATGCTTTGTCGAATGTCTCCATGCCCCAGTTTGTACTTGTGCTGTCATTTTAAGAGAAAAAAATCTAAAAATAGGACTGCTAGATGAAAAGGTAGATACATTTTATTTGTTTTATAAAGTGCCAGACTCCCTTCCAGAGTTTCACCTGTTTACACTCTCACCAGGAGTGTGAGGGAGGTTATTTCCCTAAGCTCTTGTAAATACTGAGTTATATCAACCTCTAAGATCTTTGGAATATGGTAGAGTAAAATGATACATAGTTTTAATTTATATAAATTGTATACTAAGAAGATTGAATGTATACTTCCAAGTTTATCGGCCATTTATATTGCTTTATTACATTACGAGCTTATGTCGTAGTCTCATTTTCATTTCTAGTATTCATATTCTTTTCTTACTGATTTTAAAGATCTCTTTATAAATGCAGATTAATAACCTTTTTACACTATGTGGTATTCTTTCATTTTCCCAGGTCGTCCTTTTTCTTTAAGCTTTATTCTTGATTTTTTTTTGTTTGTTTTGGGGTTTTTTTTGCTTTACAGAAGATATAATAAAATTTAAACTGTATTATAAGATATATCCATCTTTGACTTTTAAATTTATGGAACTTGTTTGTTGCTACATGCTTCAGAGGCTTTCCCTACCATAAGATTATTAGATATTAACTCATATTTTATCCTAGTAATTTTATTTTTTGTTTCTTGATCCATATGAAGATTTCTCAAGTGTTGCTTTGTCAACTCTCATGATATGCATTAATATATACTCAGGAAATACTTGTCACTCTGTCTCCTACTCAGTTTGCTCAGAGATACTCATTCAGAAGAGTGATCTTCTATTTAGAAATAAAACATATCCCAATGTTAGAATCCTTATAATGATTTCTTATTGTAAATATATTAGAATATACTCAATGCACAGCCATTTGCTTCTTAATCTATATTGTCTAGTGTATGTAACAAAAACCTTTTTGGTATCCCTTTTTATTTTGATAGAATATATTCTAGGCCAGTGGCTATAGAGAACCTAAAAATTCCTGTGCCCCAAATCCTTTTTTATCCTCCCTTTAGAAACTCCTATGTCCGGCTCAGACACCTGTGCACTAATACCTGGGTTCACAGCACAAATATCCCCATCGACAAGGAAGAAGAAAAACCCGTGATGCTGAAAGTAAGTTCTGGAACTTGGCTGCCTCCTTTGGTCTTGTTGTTCCCTAATGAAAGGGCTCCTTTGAGAACTGATTGGTCGGGGGGAGGAGAGGGACCGCGTTTTTTTGGTTTGGCCAGTGTGTGGTCATGGACAAACTTGAATGCAGCAAAAGAATTCTCTCCAAGGGACCTGGCTAAAGCAAGCCCAGGCTTTTTGAAATAACTAGACCTTTTTTATTCCATGGCTTTTGCCCTAAAGATTGAGTAATTGTCTGGATTTCATGTCTGTCTGAAGGATGATTTTTGGCTGGGGGAATGTTTGCTTGTGCCTGGAGGTACATTGGATACCTAGTCAGTTTTCCCCAATCTTTATTATTTCTTTATCTCTCTGTGTATTTAAATATACTTTTATTTTTTGAAAGTTCTTTCAGCCCCTTTAATTTCTCTCCCTGAATCCCCCTCTCCTTCGCTACCTTCTCCAGGGTCATAGAGCATAAATTCACAAACAGGGACTTTTTTTAAAAAAAGTGAAATGATGCTCTCACGTTTTTTTAGTGATGGGGGAAGTCATTGGGATTTTTTGCTTCTATTTTTCGAACATTTTCAGGTATATGGAAAAATTGAAGGAATGGTACATTGCATATACCCTTATAACACTCTGAGTCAATAATTACCATTTTGCTCATTTGCTTTTTCCTTATGTATTTATAAGCATGTTTTTAAGTTACAACAGTCTTAACATGCTTCCTTGAACATATGAAAGTATATAATTGATACCAGAGCCCATTTTCTGCCTCACAGTTCCCCACAGTAAGAATTCCAGAGGTAACAACTGTTAATGACTTGGTACTTCCTTCCAGATGTTTTCCTATGTCTAGTTAATTTTAACTGCAAGATAGCTCCAGGTCTTTGGATAGCCCAGTGTCCCGTAAGTATAGTGTTTGGTTAATGTGCTGCTCTCTCAGTCTGAGAGACAGTTCCATTAAACCATTCTGCTTTTCAGATCGGCACCTCCCCTGTGAAAGAGGATAAGGAAGCATTTGCCATAGTTCCAGTTTCCCCTGCGGAGGTTCGGGACCTGGATTTTGCCAATGATGCTAGCAAGGTGCTGGGCTCCATAGCTGGGAAGCTGGAGAAGGGCACCATCACCCAGAATGAAAGAAGGTGAGGGCTTCCCACAAGAACTAGACACACTCATCCTCAGCCACTGTGGATTTTTTAAGTCTCTTGCTTACAGAAAGAGAAAATGCCAACTCTGAACAACCTTGTGTGAGAGGAGCAGGCCTTAGCATCTATATGTAACTTCAACTTGTGGTTTTCAAAAACCACATTCACTTCTTTGAAAGTCTCTAAAGTTGAAAAAACCGGTCTCTAATTTGGCTTCTGCAACTACCTAACTAAATGTCGGGGGCCCATGTTTCTATGAAATAAAATTTGATGGCTCCTATTTTGTGAAGGTGGTTATCCTTTTGTGGACGATAATGTGCTGTGTGTATTTTACTCTTTTTGGTAATTGGTTGTCACTTGTAGGGAAATTCAGAAGAATGGATCCACTTGGGTGTAACTGGCTCATCAGGCCTGCGTTTTCCAAGGCGACGCTTCCAACCTATTGGAAGTTGAACATTTTCCATCTCTAACAGATTCTTTCCCCCTAAGGTCTGTAACCAAGCTGCTGGAAGACTTGGTTTACTTTGTCACCGGTGGCACTAACTCTGGTCAAGATGTACTAGAAGTGGTCTTCTCCAAGCCCAACAGAGAACGGCAGAAGCTGATGAGAGAACAGAATATCCTCAAGCAGGTCTGTGAGATGCGATGTCCTGGGATCTTTGTAAGATATCAGTGGGATCCCTGCTCGCACACAGGGACATGGATGGTTCCCACCTGGAAGGCTTGATCAACTGACTTTTGGAGAAAACAGACTTGATATTTGTAGAGCAGTTTTGCGCTCCTAACAGTAGCCAGTGGAAAACACAGAGTTTTCCTGCCTGGCAGGAAATACTGCCTGGCAACACACACATGCATAGCCTTACCCATCATTAACACGCACCGCTGCAGTGATCCGTCTCTTACAGTTGCTGAACCTGCATTGACACATCATAGTCCCCCTCAGATCTCTAGTTTACATTAGGATTCACTCTTGGTGTTACACACTTACTCTTTGAATGTAGGCAAATATATAATGACGTCCGTCAGTTTAGTATCATGCAGAGTATTTTCACTGTCCTAAAAATCCTCCATACTCTCTGCCTCTTCATCCCTCCCTCCCCTCAACCCCTGGCAACCATTGATCTTTTTATTGCCTCCAGAGTTTAGCCTTTTCCAGAATGTCCCATAGTTGGAATCATACAGTATGTAGCCTTTCCAGACTGTCTCCTTTCACTTAGTAATATGCATCTGAGTTTCCTCTGTGTCTTTTTATGGCTTCATAGCTCAGTCCAGTTGAAAATGCACTTGTTGAATATCAACAATATCAACGTGTGAGAATTCACCTGTTAGGAACTCCAAGAAGAGTTTATTTGACAACTTTATTTTCATCAAAAATAATAGCGAGTGCTATGTATAGTGTCCTTAAGGTTATTTCATACGTGTGGGAGATTTGGAGTATTTGATAAATAGGGAACTCTATAAACCACCATAAAATCTTACCATAAGGAATGAGTAACTGGCTTATAGGACATATGTGGATGGTACTATCTGGCATAAATTTAAATAAACTGGTGTAAAGACAAATTATAGGGAGGTGGGTGACAAGGGTAAATGAAGTGCACAGAAATGCATACCATATAGTTCTCTGAAGCTATATATTGGCTATATGCTTGGCTTGGAAATTCCTGGCCACTAAACCCCAAAGAAAAACATACTAGTTACTAGTCCTATAGTTCTCCATAGGAACTTGGGATTTGAGACTCCTTTCTCCTGTCAGTTGATGATAGACTAAATTTTATTAACACTCCATCATGTTTCAGCAAGGATTTCCCATCCAAGAATAAATTATGTTCAGCTGTTTCATGGGATGACTCCCAGATTAGCCCTCTGGCTCCATGCCATTGCTCATTTTCCACCATAGTAGTTCCTTGCGGGGCCAGAATGATTGGATTCCATGGCAGAAGCCTTCACTGAGCACTATATTTATGCAACTGACGGTTATTAACCCCTTTTATCCTTAGAACCCCTTTGGGAGCTGCTGGTATTCTTAAACCATTTTACCAGAAGTTTTTACCAGAAGTTACCTCGACTGTGCTTTATGCCACTAGGGAATGATGTAGGGAGTGCGACTTCGACCTAGACTCTGCTGATTCCAGAATCTGTACTTTTTTTTTTAATTTATTTTTTTAAAATTTTTTTTAAAGATTTTATTTGAGAGACAGAAAAAGTGAGAGAGAGCATGAGAGGAGAGAAGGTTAGAGGAAGAAGCAGACTCCCCGTGGAGCTGGGAGCCTGATGTGGGACTCGATCCTGGAACTCAAGGATCATGACCTGAGCCGAAGGCAGTTGCTCAACCAACTGAGCCACCCAGGCGCCCTAGAATCTGTACTTTTAACCTTTGCCCTACACCGTACTTGTGAGTGTTTGAGGACTAATTAGGTCCAGGTGGCCTGAATTCAGTAAGTAGCCAGTCCCAGTGGGTGAATTGGATATAATGTTCAGGTTATTGATGTTGATCTAGAGAGGGCCGCCAGTGCAGTCCTGCCACCTCTGAGGTTATATTAGTTTGAGCAAAGGGCTACCCATTAACACTCTAAATGATGGCGGTGTCTGTTTCTCCTTCTCACAATCAGATCTTCAAGCTGTTACAAGCCCCCTTCACGGACTGCGGCGATGGGCCCATGCTGCGACTGGAGGAGCTTGGCGACCAGCGGCATGCCCCTTTCAGACATATCTGCCGGCTCTGCTACAGGGTCCTGCGACATTCCCAGCAAGACTACAGGAAAAATCAGGTTGGGATTTGGGATTGACTGAAGTTCATATACTTGTCTCACGGTTTTAAGTCTTACATCTGTCGTTACTCAATCACTAGAGAATCGTTTATTAAGTTTGCGCTTAGCGAGGAAATAACATTTTTGCAAGCCTGAGAAAAAGACAGAGTCCTTAGGAAAGATACCTGGTAAGTGCCCTTCTGCAGCCACCTTTCGATGAGATTTTTTTGTTTTGTTTTGTGACATTGGTATTGGATTTCTAGTGTTTTTTAAGGCACCTTACCTTAAGGTTCAGGGAAGTGATTGCATGTGTTTATGTTAAAGGTAGAGCAGAATTTTTTCTTCCTGCCTACCTCCATATCCTCCAGGTCTGCTGGTAACTTTATTTTGATTTTCGCTCATGTTTTATGACATCCGAAGTCCTTGTGTCTGTCATGGCACTGTCTATATTATCCTCTCCTCATAAAACAAATGTTCTGACCTCTCTGGGGGTTCCCATCAATTAGAGATTTTAAGGAAATCTGTGAACTGTGTTGTCACATTAGTAGTTCTCAGCTGGGACTAATGCTGTTCCCCAGGAAATACTTGGCAGTGTTGGGGGCCCCTTTTGAGTGTCACCACTTGGAGGTGCTACTGGGACCCAGTGGAAAGAAGGAATATCCAGGAACACACAGGACTTCCCCCGACAACAAGCAGTCATCCAGCCCTGAAAGTCAGTAGTGCTGAGGTTGGGGAGCCCTGCACTTGGTGACATAAAGTAATGTAGGTGCGCAGAGGACTCGGGGTATAACCTTGACTCCCAGTCTCTGCACTGTGTTACAAAAGGCTTTTGTTGGTAAACTTCTGACTGCCACGACCTCTGGCCTTTCAATTTAAACTTCTCTCTGAAATTGAAAGTTTTATGTATTGTGAAGACAGCGTTACACTGAGGCCGAGCTCTAAAGTATGGGATAGAACCTTGTTAGCAAGTATCGCTGAGCTCGTGATGTAGCTTTTGCTACTGTTGAAATCGAAAGTCTCCTATACCTGTGCTGCTGTGTTCCTCAGGGTGGACAGCTGGCCCTTGGGTGCTCTGGTAGTTTTAAATCCTCCTGCAGTGCACTAACACCATCCTGGAATAGTGCCAAAGAGAGTATTTCCTCCTCCTCCCTGCCCTCTTTAGACGAGGTTACACCAGGGCCTCCTGTGTCTGCCAGCGCATGTTGCTTGTACACGAAGATACCCAACCGGTCCCTCTCGCTGTGCTACATGGACTTGTTGTCTGTAGATTCTCTGCCACTTGGCAGTAGTGTGGCCACTGTCCCCTGTGGACACCCCGAGTAGTTTTTAGGATTTTTGAATTAATTAAAAAAAAAAATTAAGCCAAGTTTCAAGGGCTCTTAGAACTTGCAGTAAACAAATTGTCTGTCTTGGGAAGGGATGTATCTTTGAATAGAAACAAACAAATACCTACAGGAGGCTTCCCTGAGTTCTCATGTATTCTTAGGGAATGTCATGTCCGATCCCCAAAGAGAGAAGCCAGGGATGTTTTCGTACGTTCTGTGAATCTGATTGATGGACTTAGGTATTCCTAACTTGATCCTGCTACCCATTGGCTATAAAAATGTATTTTCACCCCAGATACAGAAAACAGAATGGGGTAATATTGTTCTAAATAATCTAGGTAGGCTCAAGTGTGTTTATTTAGCAGCACAGAGCAGTAAGGCACAGTTAAATCCTCTTGAATTAGTAATAAAATCAGAGCTGAAAAACAGCTTTTGACCTTTTAGAAAAATAAGTCACCACATTAATATTTATACTGTGCACTTAATAAAATGCCCATCTGTACATACAGGATAATTTGCTTAATTACATTCGTGTGGCGGGTTTAGTAAAATGAAGGATGTGGGCGAGTTTGCAGCTGCCGTCCTAGATTAGAAAGTTGTGGAAAGATGCTCCACTAGGATTTCCCTTATGAACGACAATTCTCATCAAGGACTGTGGCTACTTTCCTTGGTTCTGGGTTAGCCTTAATATCTTTCATTGTCTCTGCTGACCTCTCTTTTCTTCCTTAAAAGGAGTACATAGCCAAGCAGTTTGGCTTCATGCAGAAGCAGATTGGCTACGATGTGTTGGCCGAAGACACGATCACTGCCCTGCTTCACAATAACCGAAAACTCCTGGAAAAACACATCACTGCTGCCGAGATCGACACGTTTGTCAGTCTGGTGCGGAAGAACAGGGAGCCCAGGTGAGGCGGAAGTGAACCTGATCGGTGGAAGGTGTCCGGGCACCGAAGGTGCAGGCACCGAGCTAGTCATGGGACTTTAGGCTGGGTTTCCTTCTTGAGGGCTGCCAGTGACAGATTTCATTTAAGCCAGTCTTGAGATGCTCTTGGATGAGTAGTGGAAAAAACATGGTATTAGAAATGGATCTGTAGTGGAATCCTAGTTCTGACATTTACCAGCTGGGTGACCTTTGCTTTCCCCATGAGCTTTAATGTCCTTCTATGCTAAATGGGTGGTTATGAAAATTGAATGGGAATACATGCATGGGAAGTTGCCTGATACTCAGTAGATGTACAGTAAATGGCAGTTAGTTTTGGCCACTCAGTTCCAATTTCGCACGCTCTGATTATCAGAACACCTCCCCCAAATATCATCAGTAAGAGTCTTTTGCAAACTTAGTTGTTACTTGAGTGTTCTTATTTTATGTTACAATTCTGTCTTTTCCTGTTTATCTAGATCCCCCCCTCTTCTTACTCTCTTCCCCTCTTCTCCTGATAAGATCCACAACATTGGGACACCTGGGTGGCTCAGTGGGTTAAGCATCTGCCTTTGGCTCGGGTCATGGTCCCAGGGTTCTGAGATTGAGCCCCATGTCAGGCTCCCTGCTCAGCGGGGAGCCTGCTGCTTCTTCTTCCTCCCTCTTCCATTCCCAGTGGTGCTTTCTCTCTTGCTCTCTTTCTCTCTTAAACGAATAAGATAAAATCTTTTTTTAAATTTTTTTTTTAAGATTTTACTTATTTACTTGAGAGAGAGAGAGTACAAGCAGGAGGAGCAGCAGAGGCAGAGGGGGAAGCAGGCTCCCCGTTGAGCAGGGAGGCAGATGCAGGCCTTGATCCCAGGACCCTGAGATCATGACCTGAGCTGAAGGCAGAGGCTTCACTGACTGAGCCACCCAGGTGCCCCTAAATAAATAAAATCTTAAAAAAAAAGGACCCACAACATTTTAGGAGAAGTGGGAAATAGTTTATGATATAGGTATTGTGAATGGTCAGGTCACACTGGAGAGCTGATAGGGTTGTTGTAAAATGACTCCTCCCACCCATGGAGATAAATAACGTTGGTGGAGCATTCTCACATACGACGGAGTGAACTAAGTCAGCACTTGCCGTGAATCATCTCACTTAATCCTCGGGACAGTTCTCTGAGGTTCTACGTTACCCTCTGCTGTAGATGCAAAGAGTGAAGCATAGCAGGTCCGGAAATTTCCCCAAGTCACACTGCATGTCGGAACATAATTAGGGGAATCAGAGCAGGGCTTCCAGCCGGGGCACTGGGGCCTCAGAGCCCTTCCTCGCCTCTCTGCTTCCCCTCCGTCTCCCCCACGGCTCCCTTATGTGGGCTGCTTCTTTGTCTTGTTCTTTCTTTGCATTCTTGCCTCATCACTTCTTTGTCTGCCCCAGCCACTGCCTCGTTGGCTTCTTTCTTTCTTTCCTCTCCTACAGGGATGGGGTTTCTGGTGGTGCTGTAGATGCTGGCACCAAAACTGAAACCGTCTCTGATTTCTTTGGTCCAAGCTCTGTTGGATCTTTCCTCTTGCAAAGAGTCAGGCTCCAAGAGCCTAACTGGTGTTCTCGTTATAGAAAATGTCTTGTTTGCTCTTTCTCTCGACAGATTCTTAGATTATCTCTCTGACCTCTGCGTGTCCATGAACAAATCAATCCCAGTGACCCAGGAACTGATATGTAAAGCCGTGCTGAATCCAACCAATGCCGACATCCTGATTGAGACCAAGTGAGTGGCGGTCTTGGGATTTAAGATACAGATGAGAAAGGGATTTAGCTAGGGAACGTGTGGCTCAGTGGATGCCTGTACTCCTAACTAATAGAACTTAACCCTTTGATTACTTCAGACTTGGTGTGAAGTCTGATGGGGTGGCAGGGATCTATTTGAGCCATAGGTCTTGGGTAGGGAAATTAAGTTTGATTTTGGAGTGGCCTTCTCTGCACTTATTTTGCAAACTGTTTGAAAACTAGTATGTATTCACCAGAGAGCATTTTACACACACTTGGTTTCATCCTTAAAGTTTCATGATTATCAGTTTTAAAACTTAAAGGAGGTAATTCGGTGGTGATATTAAGACACTGTAGAGCAGAGCTGTTTACATTATTACTGTTCAAAAAGTGTTCAGTGGTGCATAGAAACTTTAGTAATAGTAGTGATCGACTCTTAGCAAGGGAACAGTTTTCCTGATAAGTACCATGCCAGTAATAGGGCCAATAGTTGAAAAAAATCAAAACAGAACCCCAAACTCAATTAGGCCCTGAGCTAGCGATTTTTTTGTTTGTTTGTTTCTCATGCATAACTCAATTTTGGGCTTGGGCTGATGCAACTTGAGCATTTTGACATTTGGGCCGGAATAATTGTTTGTCACGGAGGACTGTCCAGTTAATTTACCAGCATCCCGGGCCTCTACTCAGTAGATGTCTGTAGTATCCCTCCCACCCCACTGGGACAAACAGAAATGTGAAAATGTCTGCCAACATTGCCTAATGTCTCTTCAGGAGGGGGCAGGGCACATAAAATCACCCTGCTTGAGAACTGCCAGGATAAAGTGTATGAAGAAATTAATGTGCGGCTCTTTGTGATTCTGCCATTGAGAGAAAAAATGGTTTTCATTTTCTCTTTATGCTGAGAGTGAAGCTAGATTTGCATATATTGCTACAGTTGGACCTCCACTGGCAAGTATTTCAGCATAATGAGTTTTCCTCTTATTGTCCAGGTTGGTTCTTTCCCGTTTTGAATTTGAGGGCGTTTCCACTGGAGAGAATGCTCTGGAAGCAGGAGAAGATGAAGAGGAGGTGTGGCTCTTCTGGAGGGACAGCAGCAAGGAGATTCGCAGCAAGAGTGTCAGGGAACTGGCGCAGGATGCCAAAGAAGGACAAAAGGAAGACCGAGACGTTCTCAGCTACTACAGGTGACAGGGGTCCCACCGGGCTCAGTTTGGGCTGCTCTGAAAAGAATTGAGGGGGAGTTTATTGCTTGTTGGTCAGTGGTTCCAAGGGACCACGAGTTGTCACCAGTCTAGCAAATGCTGTGTATTGTAGGTGTTGGGAGTGTAAGGTTTCATTGATACTTGTGTAGTAAATTGGTTTCCAGATATGGGTCGACAGAAGAGTGAGTGCTTGTATCAGCCTCTAGTTACCGTTTCCCCTTAGCACGGGACGTATGTGCATATCATAGTAGTTAGGAGTCAGACTGTACAGTCAGGACTTCAAATCCTTACCTTCCTACACATGAAGTTTCTGACTCTGGTTGAGTTACACACCTCTGTATGCCCCAGTTCTTTAATCTGCAAAATAGAGACAAGAGTGCCAACCCCCTAGAACTTTTGCAGATAGAGCTAGAAAATGAGTATGTGTATTCACACATATATGCATATTTATATGGAGCACACATAAATCTATTTTCTCTGTACAAATATATGATGAAACCATGAGTTCACATTGTTACTTCCAATTCCATTCCAACACCCATGGATTATTCGAGGCTTCACGTTTCCGTGTGCATAACTCCATCCTATGACAGAGAAACCTGGTTGGCCTTTGGCCTAGCATGTACGTGTTTGCTCGCTGTCCACCTCTGCCTGTCACCTCCTTCAGCCCCAGGGCCGCCCTTCTCTCAGCTTTAAGACCTGGGGACCCTGCCACCTTAGGGAAGGCAATGGAGAGGAAAACGGTGGGGAGAACCAATACAAAATTTTCAAAGGAAAGAGAGGGGAAGATGGCAAAGTGCTCATGGCATTTTTTAATGAGTAAAACTTGGCAGTTATGGCGCTGTGTTATCTCCTGCGTTCCCTTCTCCTCCCTCCCATTCGTGCCTGTGGTGTGCACCCTTCCATGTTCTCTGTGTGTTCATATTTTACTACATTAGTACACAGTCATAGCAAATAGAGAGTGTTTTGCCTGTTCCTAGAACTATGTAAATAGTGCTGTACTATTCCATTCTGAAACCTGCCTGATTCTGTGTTGCTTCTGAAATGTGTTCATGTTAATGGAGGCAGATGTGTCTAATTTCAGCAGCTAAGCAGTATTCCATTTTATGATGCCACGTTTACATTGCTCTTTGATATTGTACACCACAGTTTAGCTTTTCATGTCAGGGAACATCCTTATTCAAAAGTGTGCATATGAGTAAGAGTTTCCATTTTGTATCAGGAGTGGAATTGTTGAATTGGTGAGGATGCATATTTTAAACTTCACTCAGCAATCCTGGATCGGATATTTTGGTGCACACACCCACCAGTTGTAAATGAGAACTTTGTTTCTCCTGGTCTTTGCTAATTCTGAATATTGTGATGCTTCTTAATCTTTGTTAATTTTATAAGCATGAAATAAAATACTATTTTAATTTGCATTCACTGGTATCTAGTGAGATTGAGAATATTTTCAACTAATGGTTATAGATAACAAATAGGATTTTAGATTAAAAGCCAGTATCTGGCACTTTGGAAGCTAGTGGCTTGCTTATTTCACCTTGGAAGTTGCTTACTCTCTTAATGTTTGATATGTCTTCTCCTGAGGGTGAATGTGAGAGCGTGCTCCCCTGGTCCAGTATGGAAGGTGACAAAGATCACTTGTAGTTGGATGAGGAAGAAAGCATAGACATTTTGAGGAGTCCCCTACTTTGCACACCATGGTTTTCATGTAGAAGTCAAAGAGTAGGCTTATATGAGATAAGATCCTAAGAGTATTATAAAATTTCTAATTAGACTCAACATGGGAGATACCTTCAACATTTCCTACATGGTCTTTATATACTGTATAAAAAAACAGCTGAAGAAATAGACAAGCATTTTAGATGTAACATTTTTCCGCATTTATTTCATAAAATAAACAAGGGCAAAATGGAATCAAGTAGTTGCGTAATTACTCCCAACTCAGCAGGGTGGGCACGTAGGACTAGTGGCATAGCTTGAACCGTTCCTTTATTGGTCTGGTACAGAAGTGTATTTAAGTGTATTTAAGTGTGTCGATATCTAAGTTCAGGTGGCCAGATGTTACTCTTATGAAAGTTGGGGTTATCTGGACTGTCCGGCTGTGTATTGGCATTCATCCTCAACGATTTCTGATTACTTCATGTAACTTTACCTTTCTCCAGGTATCAGTTGAACCTCTTTGCTAGGATGTGTCTGGACCGCCAGTATCTGGCCATCAATGAAATATCAGGCCAGCTGGATGTTGATCTCATTCTCCGCTGCATGTCTGACGAGAACCTGCCCTATGACCTAAGGGCGTCCTTTTGCCGTCTTATGCTTCACATGCACGTGGACCGAGATCCCCAGGAACAAGTCACTCCTGTGAAATACGCCCGCCTGTGGTCTGAGATTCCCTCGGAGATCGCCATTGATGAGTGAGCCAGGCTCCTTCTCCCTACCAAGACCTCGTGCTGTTTTAAGACCTCATAAATGTTTTGTGTCACGTTAGACACTATGGTCAGGTTAAGTCTAGTTAAATCATAGAAGTAAAGTGAAGTTTTTCTGGTTTTTTTTTTTTTAAGCTTAAAATTAAACGGTGTGTGGCAAATACTGCTTTTTTTTAAGAATGCAAAAGATGACTTGATTATATTTTTTTATATCTTGTCCCTTTTTTTAATTCAACAAATATGTTTCTACTTTGTGGCAGCCTTAAGTAATATATTAGCGAACAAACCAGAACACTACCTCTACACTAGTGGGGAAAAGAGATAGAAACAAGATAAATGATTCCATATCTTGATGATAGGTGCTAAGGGAAAAATAAAGTAAGGACGGAGGGTGGGATACGAGATGTTGGGGAAGGCTTCTTAGCTTTGTGGCCGGAGCAGCTGGGGAAGGCTTAAGCGCCAAGATCTTGAACTTTGATTTCCTTTTCTTTTTCCTTTTCTTTTAGCTATGATAGTAGTGGAACTTCCAAAGATGAAATTAAGGAGAGATTTGCACAGACCATGGAATTTGTGGAGGAGTATTTAAGAGATGTGGTTTGTCAGAGGTTTCCTTTCTCTGATAAGGAGAAAAATAAGCTTACCTTTGAGGTAACTCATGATGAAATGATCTATGTGTTTTATCTGCCTTTCATTGGTCATTTTTCCATCCGTAAATAGAAAATATTTTAGCATATGGTGATTTCTGTCATGAGACTCTGGTTTGATAATAAAAAGGAATTCAGCTCACTTTTATTCCAGAATAAAATAGAACTGTTAACCCGTCACTTGGCTTAATGGTAGTCAAGTTCTTAGAAGTACTCAGGGCGAATTTTATCATGTGAAATGATAGTATATTAGGTATACTCTAAGTTATATTAAAAACTGCAGGAAAGGGCGCCTGCATGGTTCAATCGGTTAAGCGACTGTCTTCGGCTCTGGTCGTGGTCCCAGGGTCCTGGGATCAAGCCCCACATCGAGCTCCCTGCTCCATGGGGAGCTTGCTTCTCCGTCTCCCACTCCCCCTGGTTGTGTTCCTTCTCTCACCGTGTGTCTCTCTGTCAAATAAATAAATAAAAAATCTTTAAAAACAAAAAAAGAAAGAAACACTGCAGGAAAGGAACAGACTATGCTTGCCATCTGTCACAGATGAATCATTTGAGATACATAAATCCTTGTTTACCTTTGAATTAAAATGTTTCTCTTTGAGACCACCTTTCCTTGTGAGGAGTTCTGTTTCTGAGGATTGCAATGTTGTTCCCTGTATTCTCTTTGGCATTAAGGTGGCTGGTCTTGTATTATCTTTGGGAAGCTGCAGAGACACATGATTCGGTTAGTTATTGAAATAGATCAGTAGCTTGGTAGTTTTTTGTTTCTTATTTTTTCTCATTATGAAACAAGATGAAATTTGATGAGAAATGGCAAGCAAAGTATGTGCCTTCTCTTACCATAAGGAGGGTCAGAATTAGTCATTTATTAGCTAGTCAGCATAAAACTGAAGGGTACGGTTTATTAAATACCATCTCTCTCTCTCTTTTGTTTTAATATAATAGGTTGTAAATTTAGCAAGGAATCTCATATACTTTGGTTTCTACAACTTCTCTGACCTTCTGCGATTAACCAAAATCCTCCTGGCCATACTGGACTGCGTGCATGTGACAACTATCTTCCCTATTAGCAAGATGGCAAAAGGAGAAGAGAATAAAGGTAAGAATGTTGCAGCAAAGTAGAGGAGTGGGATTTGCTGGCACCCACATGCCTGGGACATGTCCTGCCAGCCTCTCCCCTTATTACTCTTGTCATGTGTTTCCCTGTCCTTTCCTTGTCCTTTCCTTCTGGACTTTTCATTGTGGACATTTCCATTTTATTTAATTTAAATTTAACTTAATTTCTTTGAAAGAAGAGCAGAGACAGAGCACATATAAGCTGGGGCTGGGGGGGGGTGGATGAGTAGCAGGCAGAGGGAGAACCCCATGTGGGTCTCGATCCCAGGATCATGACCTGAGGCAAGGGTAGGTGCTTAACCAACTGAGCCACCCCAGCGCCCCCATTATGGATGTTTTCAAACAAAAAGCAAAGCTGAAAGAATAGCACAGCAGACCCCTGTAGATCCACGACTTCAAGTCCTTGATTATTCACATTTTGTTCGATTTCCTTTATATTAGATATAAAGAAATTTGTATATGAGTCTGTGTGTCTATTTTGCCAAACCATTTGAAAATTATCTAACGAATGCTTATCTCGGAAGAATACATGTCCTACCCTCATATATGGTGTGTTGTGAAGCATTTAATGATGATCGTATCATATGATGAGATAAAATCCAAACTTGTATTTCCAATCTGTGAATAGGACAGTCTGCCTTTGTATGTGTATTTTTTCCTCTGTTTTAGGGTCAGAGTGGGCAAGTACTAGGTACTCATGTCCGGACAATTGTTGAACTTGTCTCTCCAACTAGAAGAGAAAAAGTGTATCTCCTTACCTCCCGCTCTCTGTCAGGTCCTGTGCTCAGTTATTTCCCACGTTTTTCACCATCTCATCCTCTGAGCTCTTTTATTCTCATTTTGGAGACGAAGAAGCTGAGCCTCAGAGGTAATCCAGCATACTCAAGATCAGTGTTAGTAGCAGCGCCTGATTTGTGCCTTGTTAACTCCCATACCCCTGATTTTCTTCATAGCAACAAGTGTGTGCTAGGAGACCAGTGAAATTTGGCAGGTGAATTAATACACAAAAATGCCCCTTTGGGGATTTCAAAGCCCATGTGTTTTCTGCTCCTTCCAAATCCTATTAATCTTTTCCGGTCCCTAGGGTCCTGAGAATGTGTCAGAACAGAGACAAGTTCAATACTAAGTCTCGAGCCTGTGCCCCCTGCCAGGCTCACATGAGAGCACTCTCCTGGAATGTTGTTGTGACTGAGGTCTGTCCTGGCCCTTCCTAGGCAGTAACGTAATGCGGTCCATCCACGGGGTCGGAGAGCTGATGACCCAGGTGGTGCTCCGGGGAGGAGGCTTTTTACCCATGACTCCCATGGCTGCTGCCCCTGAGGGCAACGTGAAGCAGGCAGAGCCAGAGAAGGAGGACATCATGGTCATGGACACCAAGTTGAAGATCATCGAAATACTCCAGGTAACCGTCAGCTGGAGGTGGAAGGGAGCGTGCTCACAGGGCTGCCATCAGGGTCCTGTTCCTGCTTTGTATAAAGCCCTCGACTGTCTGGGGCGAGAATGGAGATAAATTCTTAGCTCGTTGTTAAGTGCTGTTTATGAACCAGCTGGCTTCATCCTTCCACTATCATCTAATACCCCTCCCCAAAGTGCCCTGGTCCCTCCAGCCTTGACGGAATTTCCAGTGGTTACCTTAGCTTTTCATAATTTTTGCCCTCTATGTCTTCACCCAAGCTAATTCACTTAGTTAGGCTTCTACATAAAGCTGGATTCCTTGCTTATCAATCATAACTAGTTTAAGGCTCCATTAACTTGGCAACACTTGCCTCCCTCCCTCCCTTCCTTTTCATTCATTTATTCAACACATATTTATTGAAACTCATTCTGTGCCAAGTACTTTTAAGCATCAGAGATCCAACAGTGAACAGCGTAGATTAAATTCCTGCTTCTAAAGAGCCTGCATTTTGGTAGGAGTCATAGGCATATTGAACAATAGGTATACTGTATCAGATAGTGGTAAGTGCTAAAGATGCTAAAATCTAAAGGAGGGTCAGGATGGTTTGGAGGCCCCCAGGGGGTGGGGATCAGGGATACTGTTTTCGGTGGGGTTATCAGGCAAGTCCTCTCTCCCAAGATGATGTGATCAGAGACCCGAATGAAGTGATGGTGGATGTCTAGGAAAAACCTCTGAGAGAGAGGGAGTAGCAATGAGAAGATCCTTGGCAGGTTTTGGAATTGGTTGGGTTCAAGAGGGAACAGGAGAAGATGAGTTAGAGGGAGTAAGAACAAACAACTTTTTTGAGTGGATTTGCTACAAAACGCATAGAGAAGTGGGGAAGTGCCTGAAGGGTGATTTTTGGTAGCAGGAAGTTTTTGTTGTAGCATTTTCTTAAGTTGGGAGTTTATAGCAAGTCTGTATGTGGAATGCAATGGTCAGTAGAGTGGAATAAGTTGTCGACATAGGAGAGAGGAGATGACTGGAGGAGTGAGGACCTTGCAGGGGCAAAAGGAGGTAGGGGACCCAGTCTGCTGGAGACAGGGATTGGTCTGAGGTATGAGAACCCTCCTGTGTAAAGCCTCCTTTTCTGCTTATAGGTCGTTTTTATAAATCAACAAAGTCATTTGCTCCTTCATTAAAAGAATACTGTTACCACTTTTTTCTTCTATCCCATGCTGCCTAATGCCAACCCCAGAACATGTAGTCGGTGATTATCAACGTTTATAGATTTAAGAATGTGTGTTTTGAATCTGAAATCACACTTTATCAATAGTTTGAAAGCATTCATAAGAGTCCTCAAATAGTTAAGGCCGTAGAGAATGACTCAGAAGAAACATCATTGAATTTTTGCCTGACCAAAAGTTGAGAAGGACTTCATAGGCTATGGCTTCTGCATCGCAAGTACATGAGTGTCATGTCTGTGTGTCATTGGTGATGTAGTGTAAACCTCGATCACACCTTGAGGTCCTCTCACTGTCATCTTAGAACAGTTGGTTGGTGGAGTCATTATTTCAGCAAATACTTGCTGAGCCCCTACCATATGCAAGGCACTTGGGGCCCTGGGAGGAATGCACAGATGATTAAGGCAGAGATTATATCCACAAGAGACTTGCAGTCTAATACGAAAATAAGGAAATAAAACTTTGAGAAAAGTGTTCTCCTGGGACACGGGGGTGGGTCGTGTGATCTCATTTAGTAAGCAGCAGGAAAGGTTTTTACAGAGGAGGTAGGATTTCATCTCTGCTTTTAAGCCTGGACAGGATTCATAGTATAGAAACAAAGGGACATTCTCAGGTCTCCTTGAACCTGGAGCAGGTTGGATGAGGGCATGACATCACGTAGGCTGGTAGCAACTGCCCCTTGGGCAGAGACCTGGAGTGTATGGAACAGAAGTTGTCAGAAATAAGATCAGAAGGGAGGACCATGCCAGGTTCTAGAGAGCTCTGGATGCCTCAAGTGTTAGGACTTTATTCTGTGGTGAGCCTTAGAAGATTTTTATGCAGGGGACTGACATAAGAATGAACACCTGTGGGAGGTGGATCTGATGATGGCACGGCAAGAGATAAGGAGGATGTGAGCAGGGGCAAGTTATAGTCGGGAGAGACCTAGGAGAAGTGGTGGAGGCGGAACCAAGAGGACTTTGTCTCTGATTAGATGTGTGTATCAGGGAAGGCGTCGTCGATGTTCCTGAGGTTGACTGAGGATGAGAGAACCCGGGCAGGACTGACATTGTTTTGTGCAATACTGAGTTTGAGGCTCTGGGAAGAGCCCAAATGGGATGTCCAGTAGTCAGTAGGAAACAGTGACCAGCATCTCGGAAGGCAAGCCAAGGTAATGTCTTGGTCTGGGAGAGGTGACTGCCCTGGGATTGGGTAAGGTCACCAAGAGGGCAAGGCAGAGATAAGGAGGGAATGGAAGGGAGAATGTTAGTAATGTCCTCAAATAATGCCAAGTGATGGAATTTTTTTTTTCTCTGTTTTGGCTCTATCAACAATCAGGGAAAAGGTAACCTGGCTTCAGAGTAGAGGGCAAAGGAATGTAGGACGTGAAGGAAGAGGGAACCCAAGGGTTGGTATATAAATCAAAGGAAACCATCTGAAATGAAAAATACGGACCACACTAATTTCTGGTAGTAAAAACATTTTTTTTCTCTGTTAATGCTTTTAAACTAAAGCAGCCAAGTTCACCCTTTTCAGGGCCCAGAATTGGCATTTACTACTTGCTGAAGTAATGTTTTATAGAGGATGGAGTAGGGAGTGAGTGATTTATTGTTCCAATTATTAAATTAATTGTCTGGATGTTGAAGTTTGCACTAGAAGCAAAGGTGCTGTAGACAGGTTTGATATACCCCATGAAGTCTGTTGTTAAAGTAATTGTTGAAATCTAAGCCAAATATTTGGCTCACTTAGTGCTTAAGGTAATTGATGCAACAGATGCCAGTCCCGGCCAGAGTGCAGTGGCTTGGCAAAGTGTTACAGGTGGTATGCTAATGTAACCAGTCTGTTTCCATTTCCACTTGAATCTTTAGTTTATTTTGAATGTGAGATTGGATTATAGGATCTCCTGCCTCCTGTGTATATTTAAGCGAGAGTTTGATGAAAGCAATTCCCAGACTTCGGAAACATCCTCCGGAAACAGCAGCCAAGAGGGGCCAAGTAACGTACCAGGTTAGTGATTCTACAGTGGGATTTCAGCCATAGAATGGGGTGTGGGTGTAATAAAACCCGAGGATTCCAACAGTACATTCTACAGAACGGGTAAAATATGAATATTTTGAAGATTACTGTAATTGAGAACGAAATCCTGGGAGTTATCCTTTTTGAGCAGAAGAATAATTGAAAGAGTTTTTATCTCTTCTGGGTTGGGTCTTGTTTCTTTCCATCTTGGAGTGTCTTCATCATAAGACAGCTGAGCGTTGTAGTGTTGTGGTTACATGAAATGCCTAGAACCGAACAAAACCCTCTATGAAAATGTTTTGTCCACTAGCAACTTTTACTTGTGATGGAGGCTTTTCCTTGCCCAGGAAATAGTGATGAAGGGGATGGAGGAAGGTGGTAGTGGTGGACATAATCCCACCTATCAAGGCCTGAGCTTCCTTAGCATGAGGTCATCACTCTGCTCTACTAAGGGATTCGTGAGCGGGTAGAAGACTGGCCGGAATGTGGAGCAGTGCACACCAGAGCCACTGGACAGTGTGATCTGGCTTGACCTGGCTCCACAGCTTTACCAGATAAGATTCTGGGAGGCTTGAGGATAACCTAGGGGCGGAGCAAGGTCATTTTTGGGAAAGTTCATCAACAGCCTGTTTTTTTAGACCTTTCTACATCTGAAGCTATGTTCTCTAACTTTTCAGGTACTCTTGACTTCGAACACATTGAAGAGCAAGCAGAAGGCATCTTTGGAGGAAGGAAAGTAAATTTTCAGTATTCATTTTTACAGGTGGTTCTAAGAGTGGGAAGCCTCCTTTTGTGTAAAAGCGTTTCCTTCATTTTTCTGGGAAACAATTAGTCTTTGGGTTTAGATTATTTTATGGGTCTTTGTAACCCTTAGTGCTCAGGTCAGAATGATATAGTTGGCTGTGTGTGTGTGTGTGTGTGTGTGTGTGTGTGTGTGTGTTTCCTGCCTGGGGTAGAAGGAATGTAAGTAGGTTTCCCCAAATACACGTATTAAAAGATTTTTTTTAATGGTGCAAAATAGAATTGAAAGAAAGAGGGGATTGAAAACAAAGGTTAGCAAGATCTTGTGTTTTTGCTGCTGGTGGATTGCCATTTTTATCTGTGCACCAACAAAAGAAACACACATTGTCCCTAACATTAGATGAATATATGATTCCCTTTCTAAAAGATCAGATTACTCAATGTTGATTTAAAACATTATGAGACTCAAATACGTATAAGACTGGAACAGCCGCAAGCTCATATAAATATCCTGTGCACATAGTCCCCTTTTTTTTTTTTTAAAGGTTTTATCTATTTGAGAGAGAGAGAGCACGAGCCGGGGGAGGGCCAGGGGGAGAGGGAGAAGCAGATTCTCCACTGAGCAGGGAGGCTGATGTGGGGCTTGATTCCCGGACCTTGGTATCTGACCTGAGCCGAAAGCAGACGCTTAACCGACAGAGCCACCTAAGCGTCCCCCACGTAGTTCTTTTCATACATATACTCAGTTCAGTTATCTCTTGCTGTGTAACTCACTACTCCAGATATTTAGTGGATTGAGAAAATAATCTCTTTATTGCCTCTCACAATTAAGTGGGTTGGCTGGGGCTCAGCTGGATCTGCTGGTCACTGTTGAGTCGATTGGGGCTGGTGGTGGGGGCTGGTGGGGGCTGGCGGGGGCTGGCCCACGCAAGCTTCTTGACTCACATTTCTGGCTCCTTGGTAGGCATACCTGTAAGTCTGGGACCTCTCTTTCTCCCTCCCTTCTTCTCTCTCTACACGTGACTGTCGTAAGCTTCTTTGTAGCACAGCAACTGGCCTCAGTGCAAAGGTCCCAATAGGATAAGCCAACAGCGTACAACACTAATTGAGCCTTGGCTTGTATCGCGTTGCTAATATCCTGTTGGTCAAAGCAAATCCCACGGCCGAGCCCAGTGTCAGTGGAGGGGGGGCCTATAGAAGGATGTCTAAACCAGGAAGGTCTCTTTTGTTGGGGGGCCCCCAGTGTTAGCAGTCTACCCCAGCACTTACTGTAAAACCTGTGAAACTTGAATTAGCAATATTATTGACTACGGTAAAAGATGTTTTTCTGGAACACAGAGGATGTTGAGTTCATCATGATGACACTCCCATTTGCTCTTGGGGTATCTCAACTTTCCCATCATTTTCTACTGTTGCACAGCAGTGACACTATCTTCATACCTTTTTGGAGCATGTAGCATGAACAGAGCATTGTCCTATGAAATATTGTCCATATTGTCCTATGAATGTCCTATGTGCTTTCCTTGCTAACCTGCAAACACGAAGGTCTCACTGTGTGGCATTCATCTGATGGTAACACAACATAGCTAGCCACTGACACAGCAATGGAGTAGCAGTACTCAGGTACACGGCAGTCTGCCATCTGATCCAGGACATGCCTATTAGTTTTTTAATTTGGTAAATGACACACAATTAAAATACTGAGATAACCCCTGACGGTTTGCTAACGAACCTCAGTTCGAAGCACACCATGTCATCATGGTTCATGGCAGCATGCCTCAAATGGGGTCTGCAGACTGCTCGCTACCAGTTTGTGACCTGAGAAATCTAGAGCATGGGCGTAATCACTGGGGCACTTTTATGGCAGCTTGACACTGCCACAGCCACGTGTGTGATCCGGGGACCTGGTATGGACTACGTCCTCAGCTGTAAAGTGCAAGTAAATGCAACTGATCCTTTGGTAGGCACTGAATTACAGTATCTTCCATAAAAAATAAACGCCTGATTTAGGACAAACACAACTGTGCAGTCCTCCACCCATAGATGAGACCCAGCAGAAGAACACTCAAACTGAGGAGTCAGGAATCCGGATAAAAAAGCCAGGTCCTCTCACTGTGGGAGGGTAGAAACTTTGGTTTAAAATCGGACAGTGGTGAGGCCTTCATTATTCCCTCACCTTACAGTGCAGTTGAAGTTAAGACAAGATTGTGTTGTTATGGGGACTTGTTAAAACTCAAGTCCACCGAGGCTGACTGCGGGGTGAGAACTCTGACTGGTGGGTGAGAACTCTGACTGGCGGGTGTGTCTGGGCCCAAGTGCATGAGAGAAGGGCATCTGTGGCTCATCTGGCCTTTCCCCTTCCACGTGCTCCTTTAGTGAGGAGAACACCCCCCTGGACCTGGATGACCACGGCGGCAGAACCTTCCTCCGAGTCTTGCTGCATTTGACGATGCACGACTACCCGCCCCTGGTGTCGGGGGCCCTGCAGCTCCTCTTCCGGCACTTCAGTCAGAGGCAGGAGGTCCTGCAGGCCTTCAAACAGGTAGCTGGGGTTGCCATTCATGTGTGTGTGTGTGTGTGTGTGTGTGTGGTTGCTGCTTTCCAAGTGACTTCCCGAGAGGCTGTTGTCACCACTGACACATCGCATTTGTTCAGGTCCAGCTGCTTGTTACCAGCCAAGATGTCGACAACTACAAACAGATCAAACAAGACTTGGATCAGCTGAGATCCATCGTGGAAAAGTCGGAGCTCTGGGTGTACAAAGGGCAGTGCCCTGATGAGGCCATGGACGGTGCCTCTGGTGAAAATGAACATAAGAAAACAGAGGTGAGTGATACGTGGCTCACGCCGCCAGAGCAGACGGATGGGCTCCTCGAACAAGGGGATAGATATCCTGCTCTGGTTTTAGGTAAAAGTACAGATTGTGGGTTGAGTTTTACTCTTGAGGGATTGGCTTGTTAAGTAGCCAAAGTAACAGCCATTCTCCTAGAAAATAAGCTGCAAAATGGAAGTTTAGCTACTTCCTCAGTGTTACCTTGGACCATGGGGAACAGACTTCGTTGCTGAGTGGATGAGCACTAGATTTCCCTTGCAGACCCACCTGGGAAAGAGCCAGTAGGCTGGCCCCCCCATCTTCTCCCACATCAGTGAAATCACGTCAGTCAGAACGAGTCGGACTGAAACCCAGTGTGATGATTGGAAAACTGCCAAACTCTCATTGCTTCCTAAATGCTGATGCCAACCCTAACGAAAAGATTATTGCCCGAGGGCCAAACCAGCCACACTTAACGTTTATTTTGGTCCCTAGGAGGGGAATAATAAGTCACAAAAGCATGAGAGCACCAGCAGCTACAACTACAGGGTGGTAAAAGAGGTAAGTGGCCTTCTTTCCTTCTTTACTCTCCTAGAAGCTACAGTTTGTGATAGTCAAGTTGAAGGTGCCAACACTTCAGCTTTTTTCTTCATGTAAAGTTTCACAGGGAGAAAGAAGCTTACAGAGGTCATATACATGGGTTTTTGGGTCAGATCTTGGTTCAAATCATCCTCTGCCACTTTTTTTCCGTTATCCTCAGTTTTCTCACTTTTGGTTGTTGCAGCTAGCACCTATATTTCTGAAGGCTAATAATTGACCAAAAGGATTAATTGATGTAATGGTCAAGGCTCTACCTCAGTGGCTAGAGCCTGGCACAGTGTTCACCAGTGAGGGCTCTAGTTCTTCAGACATCTTTGCATAAGGTGGTTCAAAGTTGGGAGGCTGGGAGCTTTGTGGGTTTTTTACCCCCAGAGCAAACTCTCCTCAAGTCCCTGGCCATGATACTGAGTGTCACCATTTTAGGAGATCTTTCTGAAACTCTCCCACTTTGGGTTGAAGCCGTAATCCACTGTGTACTCTGGAAGGGCATGTTCTTAGCCACGTGGAGATCCAGTCTGATGCGATTAACAGGGAGACTACATATTAGAGCACGATCTCCCTCGTTCTGGGTATTTTAATATGCTGTGATCACTTCTGCCTCCCTGCCCATGACCAGCACCTACAGTTTTTTTTCTCAGCTGTGCTTCCTAGTTTCCAGAGGTTGATTTCTTTCATTTTTTCCCAAAAAATTCCATCTGACTTTATTGAGGTATAATTGACCAAAAAAAAATTGTACTCTCACTAAAACACGACACACAATAATTTGATAGACATACTCTGTGAGATGATGACCACAATCAAGTCAATTAACAAATGCATCACCTCGCGGAGCAAGCTCTTTTTGAGGGGGGTTAGAACGCTTAGGACTTGCTTCTGCAGATTTCGCATGTACATAAGCCTTTATTGCCTGCTGTCGCCGGGCTGTACGTTGGAGCTCTGAGCTGAGAGGTCGGTCAGAGGTACAAACTTGGGATCTTTCTCTTGGACAGATTCTGATCCGCCTCAGCAAACTCTGTGTCCAGGAGAGCGCATCTGTGAGGAAGAGCAGGAAGCAGCAACAGCGGCTTCTCCGGAACATGGGCGCGCATGCCGTGGTGCTGGAGCTGCTGCAGATCCCCTACGAGAAGGTGAGCCCCTCCCCACAGGGCGGCGGGGCCCCGCGTTTCCCTCAACCCTTCACATTTGGTATTGTTGGGGGAGAAAGGAAGCTGATGTGATGAGCTGAGAATGAGGCACTTGTAGGTCACTCATATGAAACAAACAGCATCATAAGATGAATCACCCAGAACCTGCCTCCAGTTTTGAGATTCTAAGCAGAAGTCCGTTGATTCTCGCCTTGCTCCCATGCCACGCTGGATGCAAAGGTTGGCTAGATGGAACTCCATCTGGACACGGGCTTGTGCTCTCCAGGGTCCTCTGCAAATGCCCTTCAGGCAATTTAAGCCCTACAAGTTTCTAAACACAAGTGGGAACGTGGGGCTTGCCCACTTTGGAGGTCCTCAGTAGCGTGCTGACACCTGGCCGAGTATTTGGGTCTATTATATTCTTTGCTCTCAGTCCTCTTTTCTTTCACTGAAGTTACACTCTCCGTCCCATCCTTTCATGCCAGTGTTTGTCATTGACAGTAATAGGATTTAGGGAAGGCGGGTAATAATGCACGGCACCGTGCAGCCTGACAGGCCATTTGCAAAAGCATCCATTCGCTTCCGAAATTCAGTGCGGTTGTTATGGTGTTCCCACTTGACAGATGAGGAGACTGAGGCTTGGGGAAGTTTCTAGAGTCCCAGGGCATGGACTTCTGCCTCTTGAGTTTACCAGTGACTGCCAGAGAACCTTGCTGTTGTAGAGTTGCCTGAAGAAGGCTTATGGCTCGTGCTCGCCGGGGCCAGGCACTGCGGTCGGTCGTTTTGTTCACTCTTCACTTCATCCGTTAAGACAGCACGTGAGATGGGTCGTACTTCCAGTGGCCCCACTTTAGATGAAAAGTCTGTCACAGAGGTGCAGTACCCTGCCTCCACGGCCCCGCCACACACGACAGAGCCAGCTTTGCTCGATTGTGGAGCCCAGGTCTTGTTTGCCATACCTGCTGCCCTGTGCTCAAGGAAGCTCCTGGCAGAGGCCACCACCGCAGTCACGGGGACCATGGGATCCAGGCTAGTCAAGCCTTTCAGTAGCCACAAGTAAAGTATAAGCCTAATCCCTCCAGGGCGTCAGGAACTTAACTAACTTGAAATTAGTACAAGTGTGCATGTCATCCAAACTTGACTGATGTTTAGACTAGAACCAGCAAGCTAATTTACCTTGCTGTGTGTAAAAAGTGTGAGGTGGTGGTTTGCTGGCCTTATCTTTGCCTTATAATATCCTCAGTTTCCTTAGGACAGGCCTTCGTAGAGTAGGGTTAACGGAACGAATAGGTAACCTGATGTGGTTGGAATTGGTGGCAGAACTGTGTGTGTGCGTGCGCGTGCACACGTGTGACTGCATGAGTGCAGATATCCCAGGGTGGGAGAACTTTGTGTGTGTGCGTGTGTGTGTGTGTGTGTGTGTGAGTGTGTGTGACTGCATGAGTGCAGATATCCCAGGGTGGGAGAACAGAGTGTGTGTGTGTGTGTGTGTGTGTGTGTGTGTCTCTGCATGAGTGCAGATATCCCAGGGTGGGAGAACAGAGTGTGTGCGTGTGCGTGTGTGCGTGTGTGCGTGCGTGTGACTGCATGAGTGCAGATATCCCAGGGTGGGAGAATAGTGTGTGTGTGTGCGTGTGACTGCATGAGTGCAGATATCCCAGGGTGGGAGAACAGAGTGTGTGTGTGTGTGTGTGTGAGAGTGTGTGTGTGTCTCTGCATGAGTGCAGATATCCCAGGGTGGGAGAATAGTGTGTGTGTGTGTGTGTGTGTGAGAGAGAGAGAGAGAGAGACTGCATGGGGGCAGATATCCCACGGTGGGAGAACAGTGGAGGGGTTCCTAAAGATACGCTCTTGTTATGTGATGTCTTTAGAGCTTACCTGCCTTGTAAAATCCATTTCAAATGATGAGGTCCTTAGTTTCTGTGAGCCCCAGCAGATTTTCCTTTTAGCGGAAGAAGTAGAAGAGTGCAGGCCTGTTTGAGATTATGGCTGCCAGCCAGCAGTGTCTCTCTGTCCCAAGGCCTCTGATTTCTTAGAGCTGGAAGACGTGCCACTTTCTCTGTGAATGGGAGACCAACGTGATATCCACTCCGCGGTGTGGGGATTCACTGTTAATGTCCTCTCAACCGCGCCCGTTTTTGACTGTTAAAGCTGGTAGCTCAGATTCCTTCTGTTAGTTGTTCTGACGGATGCGCCCTGTTTTCTCCCAGGGTTATTATCTAGACCAGAGGGAGCAAACCGCAGACACGAGCCAAATCCAGTCCACCGCCTGTCTTCCTACAGCGTATTAGTGAAGAATGATTGTTCCGTTTTTAAATAGTGACATTCTTAGGGGTACTTGCATAATGTCCTTTCTTTTGCTTTTTGACCCACAGAGCCTAGAGTACTGTCTAGGTACTTGATCTAGACCAGAACCAGTAGCTAATGTTGACTGTGTGACAACTATCTCAGCACTTGACGTGGATTTTGTCGGTTAATCTTCACGACAGCTGTGTGAAGTGTGCATTTGTATTACCTCCATTTTGCAGATGGAGGAGCCTGAATGCTAAAGTACATTGCCTGATGTCACGTAGCTGGTGAGGGGTAGATCTGGCATAAGCACGAAGCAGTCAGGTTTTAGGGCCTGCCTTCCTAACTGCTACCCTCTCTGACCTCTGAAAAGAGGTGGTATAAGTGAGAGGGCTTAGGGAGGTTACCATTGGCTCTACGAATAGGAGGCATGATTCCATTTCATTCTCCTTCATTTTTACTATATTAAAGGTTGGTTTGTTTAGAATTGGTTAGAATGGCAGTAGGGTTTAATCAATTGGCTTATCATGGGGCATATAATGCTTAGAAACCACCGAGTCTATGTTTTTACGGTAGGAAATGAGAATCACATAATCAGCTGTGCAAAATGCCTGGGGCAGGTATTTTCCCCATTTCGCAGATGGGAAAACTAACCCTTGGGTTCAGTGCTGAAGCCGAGGTGACAAGGAAAGGATTACGACGGATATATTTGCCCAAATGTATCACCTAAAGCGATTTCTACTTGAACATATTCTCTCCTGCCAAGAGCTCTGAAGGATGCTTACGTTAGGCAGACGAAACAGGGTGAGCCCGAGAGTTGGGGCGGTGTGGGTTCACCACCAATGATGCAGTCAGGATTGGGGAGGGGCTTAGAAATTTGGAGCATTGCTAGAAAAGGAATCCAGAGACTTCCTCTCAGCTTCCACTCTGAATTGTACTTTTCCCAAATAAATTCTTTTTGTGTCTGCCCATGGCTAGTGGAAGAGAATATAGGACAGTGGAATTAGTTACAGGCTTCTTTGCAGTGTCAGCAATGCAGCACCCCCATATGTTCACACAATAGGCCCTCAGCGTGTCGTAGAACTGGGTCTCCTGGCCGAGAGGTAGGTGCTGTCGCCTGCTGACCTTTTGTCCACAGCGTAGCCCTGTTTTCAACCTCTGTTTCATCTGCCTCCTTCCTCACAGGCTGAAGATACCAAGATGCAGGAGATAATGAGGCTGGCTCACGAATTCCTGCAGAATTTCTGTGCAGGCAACCAGCAGAATCAAGCCTTGCTACACAAACACATAAACCTGTTTCTCAACCCAGGGGTAAGACTTCAGGCCTGTCTGGAAATCTGTGAGGGGAGGGCAGGAAGCAGTAAGAGGAACAGCTTGTTCTTTTGCTGTTATGACCACAGGGACTTGTTATAATGCAACATTCATTCCAAGGGGAGCACTTGGACCAACTCTCAGGAGGACATAAACACTCCCCATCTTTTTAGGGGAGAACGCAGGGCAAGGAAGGAGGAGGTGGTAGGGCAAAGTAAGATATATTTTTTCTTAGCATTATTTATTACATCAAATTTTAACTGTAGAGAGTTGCCGATTCTCACTCTCCAGCCACATCCTCCTGAGGTCATGCATAAAGTTTTCAATGTACATAATGTAATACATAATACATTAGATACATATAAATACATAGGATATTCATATAAAATATAACAGGTATATTTTAGTTTGTCAGATATGTTTTGAAAGTGTGTATGTGCAGTTTTTTAAAGAAAAATGGTGACGTACTCTACACTGTATTTTGCATTTTGCTTTTTTCGCTTAATACATTATGACTGTCTTTGCAAGTCATATATAAATTTTTTGCATAATTGCAAAGAAGTTGTAATGGCTACATGGAGTTCCATAGTATGGCTGTAACTTTTTAAAAATCATTCTTGCATTAGTGGACATTCTTGACTTTGTAAATAATTCTACAAAGGACATCCTTGTAAATACATGCACACTCACACACTCGTTCATTAGACCCTTAGAGCTTTGGAGGAGAAGGACCGAAAGGCTGAGGGGTAACACTTCCCCATTGTTATGTATGGGGAAAGAAAAGACAGAAGATAGAAAATTTAAAGCCCCCTACCTCACACCAAACATAAAACTTAACTGAGTAAAAAAAATAGAAAATAAATCTTCTAGAAGATAACATGAAAATATCTTGATGACCTAGTGGAGAGTGAAGTTTTCTTACACAGTATACAAACAGCACTAGTTCTAAAGGAAAATGTTAATAAACCAAACTTCTTTAAAAACTTCTGTTCACCAAATGACATTAAGATCCTCCAGAAGCAAACCAGAGAGGGGGAGAAGACCTTTGCATTGCATGTGTCCGATAAAGAACTCCTATCCCGGATATATAACCAACTCAAAAAAAATCAATAAGGAAAAGGACAACCCACTTTTTAAAATGGTTAAAAAGAAGTTTAAAATGAAATCATCCATAGAAGAAATGTAGTAACAGAAGAAATGTAGTAACATTTCTTCTGTAAAGACAGCCAGTAAATGGGACAAGGTGATCATCAGAGAAGTGTAAATGAACTAAGATTTGCACAACAAAGTATGACTAAAACCAAAAAGACCAAACACACTATAAATCAGCTAGGGTATGGAAAAGCTCTAGTGTAGAATGGAAATTGTTAACATCTTTTGAGAGCTCTTGGCAAGTATTTTCTCAAACCAAACGTTTATACTTTGCAACCCAGCAATTCCACTCTTGGGTGGAAACCCAACAGAAATGTACGTATATTAAAGTTTAGCAGAAGACACATTCAGGAATGCTTAGACCAGCACTGTTTGTGCTCAGAGTAGTGTTACTACTTGCCATTGAAACTGGATATGCCCCAAATGCCCTTCAGCAATAGAACAGATAAGCACATTGCGGTTTATTCACGCCATGGAATTTACATAGCAATGACTACAAAGAAACTACTGATAGACACCAACAACTTGTGGAGAGCATGGCAATTGTGCTGCTGAGCAAAAGAAACCAGACGGCAGAGGGTAGGTGAGGCTTGACGGCGGGCAAAACTGATCTGTGGTTGCAGAAATCAAAATGAGTTAAATTGGGTGATGAGGACTTTCATTTCTTGACCTGGGTGCTGGGGTTTCCCGTGTAGTTCATTGAGCTGGAGACAAGTGAATGTTTCCCCTTCCGTGTGTTTGTTACGACTTATAAAAGAAGGCAGTACAGAAGTGAGAAAGGAGAAAGGTCTCTTTGTGGGTTTAGATGTTCCTCTCTGTGTGCTTTGGTAGACTCTCTTTCTCACATTGGACTCCGCTCTGTCCACCTTTTGACCTTTTCCCTGTGCTCCTGCCCTCACTCTTCTGCCAGATCCTGGAGGCGGTCACCATGCAGCACATCTTCATGAACAATTTCCAGCTCTGCAGTGAGATCAATGAGCGGGTTGTCCAGCATTTTGTTCACTGCATTGAGACTCACGGTCGAAACGTCCAGTACATAAAATTCTTGCAGACGATTGTCAAGGCAGAAGGGAAATTCATCAAAAAGTGCCAAGACATGGTCATGGCTGAGGTGACAGCTGTTTATTTCTATATACCTTCATCTGGTGTTCCAGGCAAAATTTTAAATTCTTGCTGTGTGAACTGGCACCCTCTCCTGGAGCCACATAAATGGACAAAATGTAATTGTGGTGTGTGTTGGTGAGCTTAAATTGAATGCGTAAGTGAGAGTCTGATCAGATTTTTCATAGCAGTGGATCTATTTATTTTAAAGGCATTTTTGGCTCAGATTCTTCTGAGAGGAGAAAAAATAGGAATATTGAACCAAAATTACAGAGAACAGAGATTAAATGTGGATAGAAACCAGTGGGTCAGAACAACCTACATTTCTGTGGATTATCTAACATTTTCTTTAATTACTCACTTAACTAGCTAGAAAAATTGTTGCTTGCTGATTCACGGGAAGAAGTTGGTCAGTGGGGGGCGCCTGGGTGCCTCAGTGGGTTGAGGCCTCTGCCTTCTGCTCGGGTCATGATCTTGGGGTCCTGGGCTCGAGCCCCGCGTCAGGCTCTCTGCTCAGCGGGGAGCCTGCTTCCCTCTCTCTCTGCCTGCCTCTCTGCCTGCTTGTGATCTTTCTCTGTCAAATAAATGAATAGAATCTTTAAAAAAAAAAAAAGAAGAAGAAGCTGGTCAGTGGAATTGGGACAAAGCCCCACTGGGTTGTTTGTGGGAAGTCAGGGCCGCGTGGGGGTGGTCTCTGACCTGGAAGGCCCTCTGCCACACCTGTGGTTCAAATAGACTCGGTGGAATCTTCCCATCTGTTGAAAAAATGGAACATCAAGTAAATCCACCTAACACTTGGATTTATAATTCCCATCTAATAAAAAACACAGGGTAGTGTAGTGTAATTAAAAGAATTGACTTGACGTGGGATACGAATGTAAACTATAGCACTTTATTGGCAGCGCTACCTGATGCTGTCCTCCCCCTCAGCGTGCCTTCCTGTGAAATGAAGGCATGGTGGTATTCAGCCGAGAAGCTGACGTGCCAACTCCATGAAATGTTGGTGACAATAAGAGCTAACATTGGGAGCCTGTCATGGTTCTAAGCAATTTACATATAATGATTTATTTCATCTACATGATGCAGCACCATGAGTCAGGTATCATCTTTGTCCTCGGTTTTACAGACAAAACTGAGGCACAGCGAGGGTAGATAATCCATGTGGAGTATTCATCATGGTATCTGACACCTAATTAGAGCGGATAGATGTAAGTTGTTACTATCCAAATATTATGGACTATATTTATTTTGACTTCTCTGCCAGCCCTTTTTGGATCTTCTATATTTCCCACAGTGCTGAAATTGATTTACTCTTAAGTAGATTTATGAGCAGTCCTGGGGGCAAGTTATAAGTAGGAATGCCTTGGTTTTTGGACAAGTATTGAGAGGAAGGTGTATCTTAGTGAGAAGTGGATAATTGATAATAGTGAAAAGAGAAGGCAGTATGTGAAAGAGTTGGAGAGAGATACTACTTTTCAAGCATAAAAAAGATGGGAACATTTTTATTTTTTTAAAAGATTATTTATTTATTTATTTATTTATTTATTTATTGACAGAGAGAGCGAGATCACAAGCAGGCAGAGAGGCAGGCAGAGAGAGAGAGGGGGAAGCAGGCTTCCTGCTGAGCAGAGAGCCCGATGTGGGGCTTAATCCCAGGCCCCTGAGATCATGACCTGAGCCCAAGGCAGGGGCTTTAACCCACTGAGCCACCCAGGCACCCAATGGGAACATTTTTAAAAAGAAAAATCATAGCATAAATATTAGGTTTGGAAATCCACGTGCAAGCTTGCAATCTACATTTCCACTGGGTATATGAATGTGCTTCTGCAGACTTTCGCTTCCCCTGACAGTTTTTTTTAAGGCCACGGTTATATACCTGTATCTGTCAACTGCTGATTTTCAGTTATTGATTAATAGAAATGAATGAAATTAAGATGAGTTTAGTAATAAAGGTGAGACTGGTTTTGGAAAATGCTGATGGAACATCTCTCTTTCTCTGCAAGATATTTTTTAAATGGTGTTCCCACCTCCGCAAGCTTGTAATATAAACAAGCCCTGTTCTTTTTATAGCTGGTTAATTCGGGAGAAGACGTCCTCGTGTTCTACAACGACAGAGCCTCTTTCCAGACCCTGATCCAGATGATGAGGTCAGAGCGGGACCGGATGGACGAGAACAGCCCTCTCATGTACCACATCCACCTGGTGGAGCTCTTGGCCGTGTGCACCGAGGGCAAGAACGTCTACACAGAAATAAAGTGCAACTCTCTGCTCCCGCTGGATGACATCGTCCGCGTTGTGACCCACGAGGACTGCATCCCCGAGGTGAGCGAGGCTTTCTTGTGCCTCTGCATGTGGCATGTGGAGCTGTGGCCTCACAGTGCTGAGACCTGCAGTGAGTCTCAGTGAGATCACAGTGAGATTTCACAGTGAGATCTCAGTTGGTGGAAACGACATTTTCTCGAATGCCGATTTTGTGCATCAAGCTCATCGGTGGGGGGATGTTAGTCTCTCCTGCTGTCTCCTTGAGAACTATGGGAATCTGCTGCTGTGCTTCTGTTCTTGGTAACTAATAATTCAGCCTGTTGAGCAAAGAGGATTTTTTGACTCCCCTTTGAATGACTGTCTGGAAAATGAGATCGAATGGGTTGAGGTATGGTTGATGGGCACGTAAGACCTATCCTGCAAGTTTATTCTTTAAAATGAAAATTTGCATTATAAAAATAATGACAATTATAAAATATTGAGGAACTACAGGTAAGCAGTAGGAAAATCAAAATAGTCTATGATTCCACCACCTATAATAAATGTTCAATTTTGGAAATGATTCCTTCCAAGCAGTCCATTTTCCTGTTCATATATATTGGTTAGTAACGAAAATGACAACAAAAACAGTGGATCATTGGGAATATGGTTTGCTTCAATATGTTTAATATATACTCTTAATTTGTTTCTTAAACTAAATATACATAAATTTATATATAGCACATGTAAACATGTAGTATGTATCACATATATACTATTATGTTTTTAGGTGATATTTTTGAAAAGTTCAAATAGCAGAGACTATAAAGGAGTAAACTATGAAAAGTCTCCTAATCTGTTCCCTCTCACCCCACAGAAAATCATTTATTATATTCTCGTGCATCATCTAGAATTCTGCATATAAACACATGTAAATATATGTTCTTCATGCCCTCACACACTCTTTTTTTTTTTTTTTAAACAAAAGGTGACGTTCTGGGTACACTGTTCTTATTTTTGTATCAGTCCATAAAGAGATTCCACATTCCTTTTTTATAGTTTCATAAAAATTTTATTGTGTGGATGTTCTGTAATTGCCCTGCATGGCTGTTTAACTGGCTTATACAAATATAATGAGATGATAATAACTGGTGATTCTAATGAAGGAGGAAATGACAAGATTGCAGTTTTCTCACAGCCTTTTCCACTCAGACTTTTGGATCCTTATTTATCTGATAGGTGAAAAGAGTATTCTAGCATAGTTTTGGTTTGCATTTCTCATATTCCACGTATACCAAATCAGTTTTTCAGAAAAGTCTGTTTCTGTCTTCAGGTTAAAATTGCATACATTAACTTCCTCAATCACTGTTATGTGGATACTGAGGTGGAAATGAAGGAGATTTACACCAGCAATCACATGTGGAAGTTATTTGAGAATTTCCTTGTGGACATCTGCAGGGTAAGGTCTCTCGAACTGACCGGCAGAGCGCAAGCGTGTGTGTACGTGTGTGTCTGGACATCCTTATGCAGGCGTGAGGGAAATAGCCACATAGTTTCAACTTGTCAATGTGTGGCACAAGGAAGCAGTTGTGGCTCTTAGCCTCGCATAACTTTTACTCCTATCAGAGAATAGATTTTACTCGTCATGTGTCAGGGAAGATGGATTCTTTCTGCTTTTCACCTCATCCTTTATGGATTGATCTGTGAATAATAATCTGAGACATATTACAATCACATTTAAACGTTTTCTTCTCCTTGACACTATTTGTCCTCAAAGGACACCATCCTGAGCTTGAGCATTTCTCTCCTTCAGTCTGGTGTTGAGGATCCTGTGAAGCACTTCCCTTTGCATCTGCATTCCTGCCGCAGCCATTGAGCTGGGCTTCATACTTTTGATTTGGTTTTGCTCCAAGCTTACATTAATCCTAAGGCTGTAAGACCTACTACCTGACAAGGCACACCACAGATTTACTAGGAGTTTTATGATGGCGGATTTAGGGGAGGGGTGCTGGGTACCAAGAAAGAATAATTGTGAGATGAATCTTAATTTTGGACATGCAATAAAAAGAAAGGTGCACTGTAGAGTCCTGGACTGTGATAATTTCTGCTTGATAGTACAGTTACCCGTCTAACATGAGGAACCTACAAGAACTTGTTTTCTTCCTAATCGAGGACTTTAATAGTACTCAGGTATTGGTGTCACAGACATATATATATTTTTTTAAAAGTCAAATTCCTCCTAGTCTTTTAATCCCATAAATCTGGGTTTTAGAGATTTGAATGAAAGGCCTGTTTTGTTTTCTTTTTATATTTTATGCTTTATTTTTTTAAAAAGTTTTTAAAAGTAGACTCTCCACCAGTGTGGAGCCCAGTGTGGGGCTTGAACTCATGACCCTGAGATCAAGACCTGAGTAGAGGTCAAGAGTCAGAGGCTTTACTGACTGAGCCACCCAGGGAACCCTGCTTTATTTTTTTGGTTTTTCCTTTTTTTTTTTTTAATCAAGGGTAAGCAAAGTTTTCTGTAAAGGACCAGATATTAAATACATTCAGCTTTGTGGGCCATCTGGTCTCTGTCACAACTATTCAACTCGGCTCTGGTAGTTTGAAAGCAGCCATGACAGTATGTAAACATGTGGGCATGGCTGTGTTCCAATAAAACTTTATTTATAAAAGCAGCCACCAGCCCTTAACTTTGCTGACCTCTACATTACATTATTCAGAAATGTAAAATCTGTTGCTAATTTCATTCTCTGAATTTGTCTACAAACTGTTTAGCATTAAGCTTAGAACATGGTAGTTAGTTAATAAAACTCGATTCTTTTTTGCCCTTCATAAATTTTTATGATAAGCAATGTTAATGTCTCAAACTGAAGAGTAATGAATTCGGTAATAAAACTTGATTTTTAAACATGTATTTTCTAAACCTTTCCCTCTAAATGTCTGATCTTATTTTAAGCAGCAAAATTAAGTAGAATGCAAGTAAAATCTGAAGTGTCTCCTTACCCCAAAACTTAGAGTCCATGACTCTGATTTACAGCCCACTACTTTCAACAGCATTGCATATCCGTAACTTTTTAAAAATTGAAGTCTAGTTGACATACCATGTGACATTAGTTCCACTGTACAACATAGTGATCTGACAACCCTATATATTAACATTTTTATTGAATGAAAGAGTGTTGTAGACTTGGAGAGCATCACACACAATGGACCTCACTGATGTATTTGATTCTCTTGATTATATGGATAGGAAACCATAGTGGTCAAGCGATGAATGGCTTAACCAGGAGGACAGTTTACTTTTAGGGGACAGTATAGACAACTGTAGTTACTATGCCTCATGCTGCCTTTTAAAGGTTTTAGATTTGCCACACACGGCTAGGAATTGGGAAGCAATGGCCCTGTAGGTCCCATCCCAATTTTAATGTTTTGTGTGTCTATGTGTGACGTCCGAGTCAATTAGCTCCTCTTTCTGTGTGACTTATTGTCGTTAGTACTGTAATTTCTGAGAGGGAGACCTATTGACCAGCAAGCCTTTACCTTTCATTTGTTAAGGGGGTAATCCGCAGGAGTGGTCACAGTTTTCTTAATCCTACAACTGGTTTTGGTGTCATGTCTGACCCGTCCAATTGCCTTGCAGGCCTGTAACAACACCAGTGACAGGAAACACGCAGACTCCATTTTGGAGAAGTACGTTACCGAAATTGTCATGAGTATCGTCACCACTTTCTTCAGTTCTCCCTTCTCAGACCAGAGCACCACGCTGCAGGTAAGAAACACAAAGGCTGGGCATGCGCGGCAGGGCTTCGGCTGGGGCGGTCTTTTTCTTACCCCTTCACTCTTGTTGATTCCTCCCTTTTGATCTTAGGAGAAGGAGAAGCAATTTTCAGATAGGTGCTCGCCTGTTATTAAGGCTTTTGGAGATCTCTATTCTAACTCCCAAGTGTGCGCCTGGTGCTCACCCCACGTGGTGCGGGCCTAGTGTGAGAAGTTGTTGGGCCGGTGGCAGGGCTGCTGCGCGGCCTGGCCCGGCCCTGTGGGCGAGTACACGCCTTCGAGCGTGGCGCTCTGGGGTCTGTGCGCCGCTGCAGCTCTGCTTCAGGATTCCCGCTGTACTTCCAGGTCCAAAGGTAGGAATCCATGGATCTGGGACTTGATGTCATTCTTTGACTTGGAAAAAATCATTGTTCTCTTTATAATGTAAGTCTGGGTCAGCTGCTGTGCGAGTCTTGGCTGCAGGATGAAAGCTGGTCTTGGTCTGCAATGGTCAGAAGAGAAATAGTAACCCTCCTTGTCATGGGAGAAGGTAGAGGCTGTCCTGGGGTTGATGGGTGGCCCAGGGTTGTTGGACTACAGACAGATAATCCTAATGAAGGTAAATTCTCCAAGGGAAGGGTGATTCTTGGTCGGTATAGTACTCTCTGGTGCATTAATTAGATACTGCTATATTTCATTAATATGCAAAGAGTTCATATAAGCCTAATACAGCCTATGAGGTAGGTGATACTATTCCCATTTTTCAGCTGAGTAAACTGAGGCTTAGAAAGTTTAATTACCATGCTCAGTCGGGGCACAGCCTTTAGGTGGCATAACCATGATTTTAGCCTACTTCTCTCTGACCCAAAAACTTGAATTATGGAATTTTTATTGAGATACCTTTCCTTGGGACTGTTGGCAACCTTCTGTTTAGTTAGAAATAACTATAAAAGCTAGCAGTTAAAGTATCGCAAAGTTAGAAGGATGCCTTTCAAATGTCTGTACATATTCTTTAGTAATTGGGGAGCAGAAACTGGTCGGTCTAGAGACCAGAACATGCTCTTCACGAAGTACTATTACTGGGAGAGCCAGCAAGGGAAGCTGCTTTGGTAACTAAGATTGGACTTGCTTCTCTTATAATTTAAAGTGACAGTCACCACAGCAATGCCCATTCTCCTATAGATTATGAAACAGTATTGCAAAACCAAAATGTCAAAGTAAATCAATCACATTAATTGGAAAATATTAAATGGGAGCTTGTGTTTTGGTTTTCCATCTTGGTCATTCCTCTCTCCTCGTATTGCCTTACTCTCAAGCCAATTTTTGGACCACGTAATAAGCCAGAATTGTCAGAGAGATGTATCTTCAATATAAATGTTATAAGTTCCTAGCAAAACCCAGGTTGTCTATATATACTAAGAAAACGAAGTCCAATGTGGTTTTAGCTTTGTTTTTTAAGGGGTAGCTTATGAATTTCTAGAGCACTTCTTTTTTTTTTTTTTTTTTTAGATTTTATTTATTTATTTAACAGAGACAGTGAGAGAGGGAACACAGGCAGAAGGAGTGGGAGAAGGAGAAGCAGGCTTCCAGCTGAGCAGGGAGCCCCATGCGGGACTTGATCCCAGGACCCTGGGATCATGACCTGAGCCTGAGGCAGATGCATAATGACTAAGCCACCCAAGTGCCCCTAGAGCATTTATTTTCAAGGAATACTATTTTTAGAGCTCTCATAGCCTGTTTTGTTTTGTTTATATGCTAAAAAGCATATGCCTCATTTCCCCAGCTAGGTGTTTACTTACTTCCTTGTTTGTTTGTTTCCTTCTTTTCATTCAGCCCAAACATATGAGGAAGGGAAATGGTGAACTTGGGTTTGGCTGTATTGCATTTATGTTGCCAGTGGAATGTCCGGGAAGCAACTGGAACTATGGAATCCAGGGAGGAAGAATAGAATTTTGGAGGCTTTAGAGCAGGATAAAGCTGGTTTCAGTTCCTCACTCTGCCCCTTACCAGCTCTGTGGACTTGCCTTGGTCACTGAACTTCAGAACCTCTTTGCTTGCATTTGAAGCAGGAATGTAGTATCAACCTTACAGGTTACTGTGAGCACTAGATGTTTCATGAAACATCTAGCATAATGCCTGGTGCCTAGAAGATGCTTTGTAAATAGGAGCTTGGGCTTTTCCCTGCTAGACTGTCAGCTACGGTAGGAAGGATGTGATTATGTCTTAGGTGCACAGTTGTCAGTGATACTGCTCTGTCTCTGTGCCTCGCTTTGTGCTCGGAATCTAGTAGTTGCTAACTCATTGAATAAGTTAATGAATCAGTGAGACTCAGGAGAGTGGAGTGGTAGAATCCAAATGTAAACATTGGCTCATTGAAGTTGTGGCCCAGAAAATGAAGTTGTTTACTTGAAGGGACTGGGCAGAGCACAAATAATTAAAGACAAGATACAAAAGAGGCCAGAGGAAGGTCTTCGCTCTATCCTGCACATAGGATGGGATTCAAGGAACAAACAGGGCTTCAAGATCTAAGAAAAGGGAGGATTTTATGTAGAAGGTATTGGGCAGCCATGTTCTTTAGTCCAGGAAGTCCAGTGAGGTGATACCCCTAGTGTGCCCATTGGAAGCTACACTGGCCAATTTATTCATCTTTTGTTTATCTAGCAGTCAGATAGGAACAGACCCTAATAAACATTGACTCTGTTGAATTAATTTAGTCCAAAGATACTTCTTTCTTTGAGTTTGAGTGTTGGGTTTCCATCCCAACTCTAGCACATAGGAGCCAGTGGGGTGGATGATAATGCCACTGTTGACTTCCCCAGGTCATGGTGAGGGCTCAGTGAGGGAGGCAAAAAACCATTAGCCCCTGGCATGTGGGAAGTGATTCTCCATAAATGGCTTCTCTCATTGGGACCCTTGTGCTCAGGAGCTTAATATCAGGGTTTCTCAGCCAATTTCTCAGGCTCTCTATGATCCTGTCCTCTATTAGCAATGCGGTTTGCTTTCTTGGGTGGCTGTGAGGTGTAGAACAGAAAGTACTTCCCGAAGAAGGCAATGAGATCCCAGTTCGTGGGTGAACTTGGTGGAAAGAGCGTGCATTGTCGGCCTCAGAGGGCCCTAACATTGACTTACTGCTCTACCATACGCTTATTCGTTCTTCTGGGTACTTTCTTTTAACCTTTCTGGGCCTCTGTTTTGTATTTATGGCATTAAGGCAGTTTGTTTGCCACAGGATTGTTAGTTGAGGCCCCAAATGTGACAGCAAGTAAGTGTAAGTTACCTGAACATTGTTCAAAGAAGAGGTTCTGAATTTTTTTTTAAAGATTTTTATTTATTTATTTGACAGAGATCACAAGTAGGCAGAGACCAAGGCAGAGAAAGAGAGGGGGAAGCAGGCTCCCTGCTGAGCAGAGAGCCAGATCCCAGGGGCTCGATCCCTTGACCCTGAGATCATGACCTGAGCCGAAAGGCAGAGGCTTTAACCCACCAAGCCACCCAGGTGCCCCGAGGTTCTGAATTTTTATTGACCTGTATTTTCTTCTAATAGAGTTCCTTCCCTCCTCCCCCAGTACTTTCTGTTGTTTTTCTTCTATCTCAGAAACCTTTCTAGAGTTTTTCAATACTTTTTTTCTTTGCTGTATTAACTCCCACTGTGTTTTGGAGGGAGTATGCAAGTCCTCTTCCCCCAGACTAAAAACCCATGGAGTAACTGACCATACACAGTAATGTTTGCCTTGCAGGTCAAAGCTGTTCTCATGCAGGTAGCTTTGGATGAAGACCATAATTATAACTTTGAAATGTATTCAGAAAGCACTGTCAAACTGAGGAAGTAGATGTTGGGAGTTCTCTTATTTAAAAAAAAATACAAATTTGTACTGTCCTAGGAATAGATCCTACCATATCGTTAACTCATCTGTAGTAAATGAATAGAGTAATAAATAAATAACCATCAGAACTGTCTTCCGTGCTGCAAATAAGTAAACATTCTTGGTGAGATCTACTCATCAGTTTTTGCTGGTTAAAAGTAGAGGTTCTGCTTATAAGAAATAGTATCTGGAAAGAACTTTGGATTAATCTGCCTCAGTCCACTTATTTTATATATTAGATGAAGCTAAAGCTCAGAGACATGAGGTAATTTGCCTAAAGTCATACAGCCAGTTGGTAACCGGACAGTAATACCAGCTTTCAGATGTTGATTCCACGTTTGTTCTTCTGGTCAGACTTGGATGGCGTCAAGTGTGTAGATGCCCTTAAAATGCTTCTTATTTTTTCCTCCTTGGGCTAGGCAACTCCTAGAATCCTGCTGATAACCGGTCACCCCTTCTCACTCTTGCAAAGGGTCTGTTACCATTAAACCACCGTTCAGTGCAATGTCTGTTTCGGATCGGCAAACAGTAATCTACAGAGAAGTCATACCACCCGTCTCTTGGCCTCTCTTCCTTGCAGACTCGCCAGCCTGTCTTTGTGCAACTGCTGCAAGGTGTGTTCAGGGTTTACCACTGCAACTGGTTGATGCCGAGCCAAAAAGCCTCTGTGGAGAGCTGTATTCGGGTGCTCTCTGATGTAGGTAAGATATCGTGCAGTCTGGATTGAACGCGATGAGAATCACTTGCCTGCCAGTAATAAAGACTTCGATTTCTCAAGCACTTGTTCTAGCTCTTCTGAAGTTCTGCACGCAGGATGTTGCAGAGGCAGAACTGGAATGGAAGTCTTCTTGATTGTTAACCCTTGCTTTCATCTACCAAGCCAGCATCTCCCAAAGTTAAGAGCCAGTAAGTCTCAAAGAAAGCTAGCGTTTGAAAAAATAAGAGTCCATGGTTCAATGGACTCTTGGCAAGTCCCAGGGCACACAAGCTAATTCAAGGCTCTGGGAAGTCGCTCATGCAAGAAATGAATTTGTTTACTCCAGGAAGTGTATTTGACCATATGGAAACTTTCTTCCTATGAAGTACACATCCAACCCCAAGGAACATCCTTTCTCAGACATGGTACACTGATCCCTTTTGACTCTCGATGATAAATGGTGCTCCTTTCCCTCTTCCCCGCCCATTGTCACCTCTCTGGCAGCTTTGAAAGGAAGTCTTGAAAAGTACTGCTCCCTTCACCCTGACTTAATCAGACTCTCTTCCTTGGCCCTGTTCCCTTTCATAAATGTTAAGCAAGGGGTTCCTCTTCCTGCCTAAATTGAAGAGTTATCTCCCTGTGGTAGCTACTTAGATCCCCTCAGGGCAGCAGAAGCAGCAGGTGGGGTTCTTAGCACTGGTGAGTAGCTGTCCAGCAAATACAGATGGTGTTATTAGGGTTACTTCCCTAATGTCAGTCCTCCCATCGTGATTTTCTTGACTCTCACATGATAGGTGTTGGTGTCTTTTTATTATCTATGCAGCACTATTTCACAATAAGAGATGAGGCTTTTGAAAGTGTGTATGTTACAGGTTCATGATGTGATACCGCAAAACCAGGGCTCTGAGACAGTATCCCCAAAACTCACTACCCAGCCCTTGGAGGATCATGCATCATGAAGTTGTTGAGTAAAATTTGGGCACGTTGCCCAGCTGACCAGCCCAGCACTCATTAGGGAGATGAAACGTTTTAATTGGCTTGAAACTGATGAGAAAAGACAGAGGGAGGGGTGTCTTTTAAGTGGCAGGGCATGAAAACATCACAACCCCCTAGGAATTCAGACATGTGTCTCTTGGGGAATACCTCCTCCTGACGAAAATCACATCAGAGTTCACTATTTTCATGGTTTATCTTCAGAAGGGGGTATCCCGGGCACATTATTTCTAGCTGAGTGCACGGTGTGCATCCTGCTTTTTACTTTTATATTATTCATATACTTTTTCCCAAATTTCTCACTTGCTTTATTAAACCATTAAAATTTGTTGGCTGGCTGATGGTTCTTTTCCCCACACTTTGTTTTTGTTTTTGTTTTTTGTTTGTTTTTGTTTTTAATTGGATTAAAACAATTGCTTCTCAGATTGCTTTTTCCAGGGTGTTGGCTTTGTTTTCACAGTTGGATACAGGTAATATGGCACCTCCTTTGGTCCTGATCTTATGAAGCATTAAAGATAGGCGGTTGCTGTCTTGTTTTTTGGAGGTTGTTGGATTTTCCATATGGAAAAAAAGGATTGTTGTCTTAGTTAGTCCTTCTTTAATTATGCTTTTTATTTTGGATGAATTTTAGACTTATAGGAAGGTTGCCAGGATAACACACAGAATTCCCATATGCCCCTCGCCCAGTTTCCCCTGCTGTCAACATCTTGCAACACCAGAATATTTTTGTCAAAACTACAAAACTGGTATTGGCCCGTTGCTGTGAAATAAACTCCAGACTTGGCACCACTTTTTCCATCAATGTCCTTCATCTGTTCTAGCATTCGGTCTAGGGTCTCATGTTGCCGTTAGTTGTGATGCCTCTCCAGTCCCCTCTGGGCTGCAAAAGTACCTCAGACTTACTTTCCTCATTTTTATGACATTAGCAGTCTTGAGGAGAGCTGGTCAGGTGTCCTGTAGACTATCCCCTCTGTGGGTTTGATTGTTCCTTTCCTCATGATTAAACCGGAGTTTAAGAGGGGGAAGACACAAGCTTAAATGGAAAAAATAGCTTATGTTATTGTAAATATCGTCTTTTGTATTATGTTTGGCTTAAATTGGCATTTTGTAGATGGTTGTATGGAGTACCACTGAGAGAGAATTTTTGGAAAAATAGTTTGTTGGCCAAATAAATTCCCTATCTTGATAATTCTTTAAATATATGAACACACAGGAGAACTTAAGGTGCCAGTCATCGAGGAAACCCATTGAAGTTTAACTTTGACTTGCCTAAAGTTTGACCTAAGAATATGTTAATCCTCAGAACCACTGCCCCCCAGAAAATCGCTGACCTAAGGATGGTCAAGTTCATTTGAACTCCTCAGCATTCATACTCAGTGCCATGCAAATGACATATCATGGCTTGGAAAAATCTGCCTGAAGGGTGATGGGGGAGTTAAGTTTGGCTTTGGGGCATCTTCTTCGCAAGTTGGAGACTCATGAGTCATCTTTCTTCCGTGTAGCCAAGAGCCGGGCCATTGCTATTCCTGTGGACCTGGACAGCCAAGTCAACAACCTCTTTCTGAAGTCCCACAACATTGTACAGAAAACTGCCATGAACTGGCGGCTGACTGCTCGCAATGCAGCTCGCAGAGACTCTGTGCTGGCGGCTTCTAGAGACTACCGGAATATCATTGAGAGATTGCAGGTAATGCCTGGCCCAGAGAGGAGTGAACCTCAACCTCGCCTAAGGTGGTTCCCACACCGCAGTGCTTCCGTGAGCCAGAGGAAAACCAAGATTGGCCATAGAAAGATGTCAGCATGGGAGCGGATAGTCAAGCACAGTAATAGACATAGGACCAAGAATGCAAAGCTACTTGGGAAGAGAAAAGCTCCTGACAAAGTCATGGTCTGTAAAGGCTCGCAGATTTGCAGATTTCTTTATGTAGAATGGGGACTCTGCTCTTACCAGGAAGGAATATTTAACATATTTATAACGTATTTATAAATATAAATACTTAAAATATTTAATTTTACAAAAGGATATTTAGAGTAAGGGCATGAAGCCTATATATTTTTTTTAAATCACCCTGGGGTATTTAGCCTCTCAATTCAGAAGGTAAACAAGTTTAATAGTGCCTGAGAAAAGAGTTTTCTCTCAGAATGAACCAACTGAAAATAAAGGTATTCCTTAATTCTACGTGGATTATACTTTTTTCTTAGCACCTATGAAGAGATCTGACCCTTTATTAAGGGGTGAATAGTGAGTATTAGGTGTACATGGAACACTTAAACATACATCTTAATGGGAACATCTTCCTTTAGCAAGCACCTCAAGGATTCCTTGCAGGCAGTACATGGGCCATACTTGGAGATTCTCAGACGCTTCAGATGGGCCTGCTACAGTGGTGAAGGGCAAGATCTCAGGCCAGCACCTGCAGTCAAATCCTGACTCCATTGCTTAGAAATGCTATGTCCTTGGGAAGTTTACTTTATTGCTCTGTGCTTTGGTTTTCTCAGCTGTAAAGTAGGATAATAGTAACACCTGCCTCCAGGGGTGGGTGTGAGGATTACAAGGCTGGTAACATGTTCACAGTATCGGTGCCTGCTTAACAAATCACAGCAGCCATTATTTCCTTCTCTTCTGTTGTTCCAGAGGTTGGCTGGGCTGCTAAGGTGTTTCTTGCTCGGGGTTTTGAATGTAGTTGCAGTGAGATGGCAGCTGCAGTTGGACTCATCTTCAAGTCTTGCCCATGTTTGGCAGTTGATGTTGGGACCCCCAGCTGGAGTTGTCAACTGAAGCATCTTCATGGAGTTTACCCATGTGGTCGGCGCTTGCTTGCAACATGGTGGCTGGGTCCCAAGATCAGCACTGAGAGAGAGAGAAGGAGAGAGAGAAAGCTGTAACGACTTTATGGCACACATAGCATCACTTTTGTCAAATTCTGTTGGTCAAGGCCCTTCACAAGTGTTCACTGAGGTTCAAGGGAAGGGGACATAGACCACCATTTGTTGGGAAGAATGTCAGTGATGTAGTGTAAGAAGAATGTGCAAGAGAATGTGCAGTGGCTGTTTTTGGAAAATACGGTACATGTAAACGGCATAGAATAGAGCCTGGCATGTAGCAGGTACTATTGGCAGCTGCTATTATGATTATTACTATTACTGTCATTTCTGTTAGGAGTGTAATAATTATCAGATAAATGAATCTCTGTGAAGTTATATAACTTGCCTAGAGATGCATTCATCAGCTCCACTCATGGTGGGCACTAGAGATGCAATGGTGAGCAAAACCACCAATGATCTTTGCCTTCATAAATTCTCAAGCTTTGGAAGGAAGATAGACATTAGTCAGCTAATCACATGGATAAAAGTAAAATGGCAAGAGGGACAGTGCTGCAGAGAAGTGAGTAGTGCTATGGAGGGCTGCTGAGGAACCTCATCTTGCCCAGAGCTGGGATGGTGATCCAAGGCTCGCTGAGAAGTGACCTTTGAACCAAGATCAGAAGAATGTAGGACTTACCTAAAGAAAGGAATAGAAGGGAGGAAAACAGCATGTACAAAGAACATTCTATGGGACAGAATGTGATGCATTTGAAGACCTGGAAGGTTAGTGTGGAGTGTGGCTGAAGTCTGCGGAGCTGGGGCGATAGGAAGGAGTTCTGAGGTCAAGGAAAGAATTGCATCCTTACTGTGACAGACCCAGTCTTAAAAAGAGAACTTAGTTCAGATAGAGTGCTTCCTGACTCTACTATATTTTTAAAGGAGAGGCATATTATAGACTCATAATTGTTTGAATGCACAGTATTTTTTACTGTTCAGACTAAATAAATTGTCTGCAGTCAGACACACCAGTTTCTTGTGCTCTCCTTGGATTTATTATGCATATTCTTGGGGAATAAAATAAAATGTGTAAGCCTAGCTAATGCTTGTTATGAAGGCTTGAGTTGTGGCTGAAAGGATCCTCATTATGCAGTGATTTATTGTCTGAGTCCCTGTAGTTATAAGATTGCCTAGGACAGCAGAAGTTATCATAAGAGCATTCACTTGCAGCCTGACTGTTTATATAATTAATCCCCACTGAGACATCCCCTCACTTAACACCAGCATCTTTCTCTGCCCATTGCTTCACCATCCTTGTCTGTTGGTCTCTCCTAGATTGCCGAATGTCAAACATTTGACAATACAGTGCAAATCAATTGCAGTGTAAAGTTCAAACCTTGCAAAAGATGCAGGATTTTATGAATATGATGCCGCAGAACTGCTTCAACTCCCTGCAAATACTATAGACAGAGATTTCCCAGAGTTAGGACCAGTAACTACTGAAGAAGAGAACTTTGGGTGCATTCAAAGAGAGAGAATTTTGCAAAATTGACCCTTTGTGCTGTGAATGTCAATAGGAATGAAGGGATATTGTAGCATATTCTTGCTGGAAAAATTGCCCTTCCCCTCCAGAATAATTTGATGCATGCATTCTTCATGTATCCTCAATATTATTGAGTTGCAAATTTTGTTAAATATAAAATAAATGATATTCACATGATTTGGTTTTAGTTTTGGGGTAACAGATAAATCAATTCTTTATTGACCATCCCTATGAACTTTGGGTCTCCAGTGAAGTCGAATGCCATTTAAGTGGCCTTTCATTTGCAAATCTCCTTGGTTAACTAGGCCTTCCCATATTATCCACCTTGCTATGTTCAGCCCCTACCTCAGGCAGCAATGCTTTTAGTTAGGTTCTGAGTCACCAAGCCATCCAGCAGATTTTAGCATCTTTTGAAGATAATTTCTCATCTGTTTTCTGCCATTTGCCTTTATATGGTGTTTGTGGTGTTGGTTTTGCTGCTCTTTCAACTTCTCTCTGTTTTCCTCTCCTACAGCTATGTGTTTTGCATTTGAAGACCATCATGCTATCAGGGTACATGTATTTAGCATGTTGATACAGCATGTTCATTCATTTGTGTGCTCATTTTTGTATGACTTTTTACTATATGAATAATTCATGCTCATTGGAAATAATTTGACTATACTCCCAAGTACTCATTTATGGAAGAAAATTGGAATCACCTGCAGTCGCGCCACCTGGAGAAAACCACTAGTGATGTTTTGCTGATATTTGGTATATATCCTTAGGTACTGATGTTGTTTCTAAAAAATCAGATCGTATAGTCCATGCTATTGTTTAACCATTTTTTTACATTCATATTGTAGACGTTTTTCCATGCTGTCGAATATACTTTTTGCATCAAATATGATTGCATCAATCATATTTTAAAACATGTGAGATGATCCCTTGAGTGGTATAAGGATCATCACAATAGAAGGGCTGGTGGGGTTGTTTTTTACCTTGTTCTCCACATCAGGGGCTATGACTTCAGATACCTCTGGGGCAGTGTTTAATAATCTGCAATAAATACCAGGCAGCACTAATGGCGCTCTAACCTAGCCTAGGTGGTGGTTATTTTTGAGGTCAGAAATGAGTGTTCTCACTCTCCTGTAGCCAGCCTCGGCCTGAGCTGCTCACCAGAGCTGTACTTCCATTCCAGGACATCGTCTCGGCCCTGGAGGACCGTCTAAGGCCCCTGGTCCAGGCAGAGTTATCTGTGCTCGTGGATGTGCTCCACAGACCTGAGCTGCTTTTCCCAGAGAACACAGATGCCAGGAGAAAGTGCGAAAGCGGTGGCTTCATTTGCAAGTAAGCAGCCTCTTGCTCTGGGGTGGTCGTTGGGGAGCCCTGCTGACCAGACAAAGCACTTGTTCGTGAAGAAGCAGATGCTGGCCTGGTTTTTGACCTTGATGAGTACAAGGTCATGCGTTAGAGTCCCGTTCTGACTTGTCTCAAGTAAGTCTGTGGGTTCGGTCGTACTTGCTGACACTCGTTTCGAGGAGAATCTCTCTGATCATCTTCTGTACCCCAAGCACCAGTGGAGTGTCCACCGCGGGCTGCGATACTGATGTGGAGGGTCGTGACCCTTCTGCCCTCAAAAAGCTCATACTTACCAGGACCCCACAGTCTTTTCCTAACACCTTTATAGTTTCTTAGTTTATGCCTTGTGGCATTATCTCTAGGAAACAACTGCTTCCATCACCGGAAATCTCCATTTGATTTTTATTCTAAGGCGAGTTGGTTAACTTGAGAGTGGGCTCTGCTGCCTCTGAGCCCCTTAAAGGACCCTGGGTCTCTCAAAGAACAAGACTATGAGTTAATGAGCAGTGTTTGTTCGCCTTAACAATCATCCTCATGAGGGGTTTTTTTTAATACCAGTGGCATATGTTAGCCATGTTCCCAGAACTCCTTAGTGGGTAAGAAGCCGCACTCTATAGGGGCGCCTGGGTGGCTCAGTTGTTAAGCATCTGCCTTCAGCTCTGGTCGTTCAAGCCCAGGTCCTGGGATCGAGCCCCACATTAGGCTCCCTGCTCGGCGGGGAGCCTCCTTCTCCCTCTCCCACTCCCCCTGCTTGTGTTCCCTTTCTCGCTGTCTCTCTTTGTCAAATAAATAAATGAAATCTTAAAAAAAAAAAAAAAGGTCATAGTCTATAAACTAATGGGTTCAAGTGGACCTCTGTCCTATTTTTCTTCCCCTTATTATCTCCCCCTCCTAGGTGGTAGACTGCTGCCCAGGGTGCCCTTTTGCTGTTACTGACCAGCGGGTGTCACTATTGAGACACTTTTGAGACACTAACTGGCTGTTCTCACTACAATGAATGCCCTGAAGCATATTGAACCTGGGAGACTTTGATAAATATTTGTTCATGAACTAACTACTTAAAATAAGTTGCTTGGGAAGTGATTGTTTGTATGTTTAATTCAAAGATTATTTCAGGAGCCTAATGCATGGTTTCCCCCATTCAGGTTAATAAAGCATACTAAACAGTTGCTAGAGGAGAATGAGGAAAAACTCTGCATTAAGGTCCTACAGACCCTCCGAGAAATGATGACCAAAGATAGAGGCTATGGAGAAAAGGTACTGCATTTTATTCTCTTGTCAAGGCAAGGTCTTGCTATTAAATTGAAGTGGGATCATGGGTTAGAAATCCGCTGTACTTCAGGCATATCGACTGAGGGGACTTTTTACTTTTTAAAGCTAATTATCCTGTCATGAAAGGTAGCTAAATCATATGCCTTCTCTTCTAAAAATCGCATATACTTACTCATCTTAGAGGCTGCTTGCCACGTAACCTAATGTCAGGGAAATAGTAATAAGGGATTTCGTCTAAATTCCCGGTGGGAGTACAAATGCCTCTTGTGTATCAAGACATGCATTCCTGACTGTCGGGTTCCAGCGACACATACCTGTGGGTTTACTTCTCTCTGGTGGGATGTTGCACAGTGCTTCCAGTGTACTGAGAAACTCCCTCCAGTTCTAACTGGAATTAGGGCAGGCAATCATAGTACCCTTTCTAGCTCAGACTGGGAAATGGGCAATCCCTGGGACATGCTAACTTCCTGGCATAGGCAGTGAGCAAGGATGTGCAGAGGCACTCCTCCCACTTTTGATTTTGGTCCAAGTGGGATAAAAACAATCTCATTGCCCCTCCTTTCTGCCTCTCCCCTACCTTAAAAAATTCGGGGGCCTGAATTTAAAATCCCACCAGTTTTCATTTGAAGGTAGTATGTTCACTAAGGGTCTCCTAGCCACTTTAGTGGCATTTTCTGAGTAGGTAGACCCACTGATATCACTGATTTGTCAAAATTCCCAATAACTCATTGATTCAGCTCTGTGAAGAAGCCTTGGTAATTAAATCACAGCCTTCTTTGTCAAAGTGAGTGGTGACAGGTCATTTCAAGTATAGGAGTCTGTAGGGATCTCGATTTCTGACCTAAGCAATATCTTATGCAAATATTAGAACAATTTCACATGTAAAAATCTTTGGATAAGAAAAATAAAACAGCAAAGTACATAAACCCTTTTGTAGTATACATTCCTTCACTATCCCCAAATCACATGACTTTGAAATGTCACTCTGAATTTTGAAAGTACATAAATTAAAAGGTGAATGAATGTGGACTAATTAGGAAATAAGTATCTATAACTCAGTAGGAACTTTGGGGCGGAAACCTGCAAGAAGAGAGTTTATAAATATATGTGATAGAAATGAAGACCCCTTGTACAAATGAGAAATGATGGAACATCCTGTTCATATAGGCACCTGTAGAGATACCCGTGTAGATCTTGCACTGAAACAAAAGGAAGAAGAGCCAAAGGCTAATAGCAGAGAGTACCAGACAACCAAGCAGCATTTATTTCACAAGATCTGTATTTTTTCTTAAAGTGAGCTTTAAGAAATGTTTTAAAAATACAATTCTAGTTATAGAAATTCACTCTTCATAATAAAATAAAATTCACCAAAAGGGCCATAACCAGCTGTGAATATATTTGTAGCTTTGGGGGCATAAAACTTGATTTTAAAAGGTGGAGACCAGTTTTCTCTTTAGAATATCTGTTCATTTCTGTGACTGAGATTTTTATAGTAAACTTGGTGTCTCTACTCCCACGAATGTTACAAGTTGTGATTATCCTTCCATTTCTCTCAAGTTTTTTTTTGTTTGTTTCTGTTTTTAATATCATGGAAAGTAGAAAAAACCTGGGCATGCATCTAAGTATATCAGGGTCTTGGGCCACATGGAAGATAGGCTTCCCCACCGGCTTTCCCTGCCTGTTGGCGCTAACTGGAAGACTATCATCACAGACAGTGGGGGATACTGGGTCTGAGATGTCATAAAATGGTCTGTTAGAAAGCTCACGAAAAGTGATAGAGCCTCTGGCTTTAAGAGGACAGTAGGTGGAGGTCACTATGAAAGAGTAAATTGTCAGAGTTTAGAAGAGGTTCTCAGGCTCTGGCTCACATTCTTTTTTTCAGCTGGTGAAGAAATTAGCCACACCCAAGCAGAGAGAGGCTTAAAAGAGAGATGGCAAGTCTTTCCAGTCTGCTTGGGGCTGTCATCCCCCTTCACAAAAGTGAGAATACCATAGGCAAATATGGGGAAGGTCATGCCACCAAGGAAGACATTCCAGAAAGCCATGTTAGTCAACGGCTTCAATACCTATGGCACATACTTAGAATGCCTCTGGCCCTATGCTTTGTGGGAAAATGCTACTTAACTATTCACATTAATTGAACTTAAAAGAGTCGGAGCAGGAGAGGGGGGTTGTGCTAAACTATTTCCGTTTCTTCCTATCCGGTAATGGGTATTAAATTTGTCCTGTTTTATTAAGTCTTTTTGAAAATGGTTTTGATGTTTTGCTGGCCGTCCCTGTTTGACTACAGATGCATGACGTATGGGCAGGCCAGCTCTTTTAAGGGTGGAAGGAACCCAGAGCCAAGGAACTAACCTTTCTCAGGCAAACCGGTTGGCTTTGGTTGATAAAATAAATGAGGTGTTCTTTGGACTGGATGCTCAGGGCACAAGGGCAAGTGTGAGGTCATTTCCGTCTTCCTGGCCCAATTTTCCTATTAGTTGTCTCTCAAGCGGAATTTGTCCCATGACTAATGCCCTCCTGGGATGTCCAGAATTGTTCTGCCTCCCTGCCCCGTCCTGAGTCTTCATGGCCATAGTCTAGTTTGGCATCACTTTGTCCCACCCTCCCTCTGCACACAAGGAGGCCATGGTGGAGAGCTGAAGTGATTTCCCAAGGTCACGTGGCAGGTGCTTGACAGGATCAAGACTGAAAGCCAGGGTCCCGAATCCCAGTGCACTGCCCTTTTCTCCCCCCCCTCGGGTGGTGTCCACCCTGTCTGTGGGCCAAGTTTTCTTGTCTTCTAAGCCATAATCCTTAAACATAAAGAGACATAGTATACCTTTACTTGTCTCTGTGTTTTCATTCAATATTTAGGATTGCCATGGTCACAGATGAAAATGAAAGTCGAGATCATTCTTTATTATCCTTTTAAAAAGTGTTGAAACATTAGTGTGCTTGTATGGATCTACTTGCCTGAGGAAGAAACCGCTGAGTACTGCCACCCATATTACCAGACAGACTAAAACACAACAGAATCACTGTAACACTAACTTACATCTTTTAAATGCCTTATGTACCCATTAGTGTCCTAAAGTATGTCTTAAATAACAGTAATATTCTTTGACTTCTTATTATGTGCCAGCTGCTGTACTAAACATATGTCTTACCTTACGTCAGGTCAGCCTCAGAGATAGCAGTATTGTTATTTTTACACAGGGGAGAAAACTTAGGCTCAGAGAGGTTCAGAAACTTGCCTAAGACCACACAGGAGTAGGGGGGGAGCAGGAATTCAAACCGGAACACTCTGACTTCAGAGTCTTCTCCACTGTATCATTGGTGATGGACAACATTTGAATGTTTGGAAGCCCACCCACAAGTGTAACATTTAAGTTTCCATCATGTTCCATCATTATGTAAATGACACGGGCCAGTGGCTCTGACAGCACCGCAGGTAGCAAAATTTAAACATCTGAGAGTCTTCAACTGAGTTGTGCTGTCTCACCTAATTGAAAACAGTCTCCACTTGATGCCAACTGGCTTTACAAATTACGATTGTCCCAGGATGCTCCACAAACCTGTGGTTCTGGTCAGGTCCCAAAAGAAAGCGTCAAATTGGTGAGTAGCCAGTGGTCAGTCCTCTGGTCTCGGTCAGCTCCCTGATCGGTCCCTGTCTAAGAACTATCAAACAGGAGGCCAAGCTTGGGGCTGCTAGAAGAAGATTATCACAAAAATTCAGTCATGCTCATTTAGGAATAAAAAATAATCTTTATTATGTCTCTAAAATGCAAAGGAGCAGCAATTAATATTTGTCTCATAAAGTGGTAAATATAAATATTAAAAATGATCACCAAAATAACGGTGAAATATGTTTTCGTATGATGCTTACAATGTTTTGCTATCCTGTGTATTTAAGGTTAATAAACCTTAAAATATCAGGACTTTACAACTACTCTTTATCCGCAATGCCTACTAAACTCTGCTTTTTTTTTTTTAATTTAAACTCAATTAGCCTAGTACATCATTAGTTTTTGATGTAATGTTTAATGATTCATTAGTTGAATATAACCCTCCAGTGCTTAGCATATCACATGCCTGCTTTTAATCCACAAATTAAACCATGTCTTTATTACAAAACAAAAAACTTCCCATAGCTAAATATCTCTAAAATTTAATCTGAATCTCTCTATAACTCAAAGAACATCTAAACGCCCTTAGACTCTGCTTGAAAAGAGAGCATAGTTACGTTATATGTTGTAGATAGGCTTCTCTGTAGACTACTGTAGGTTTTTTAGTCAAAAAGCTTTGGAAAGAAATTCAGAATCCAAGAATTAATATAAAAAGTTATCTCAGAATTTATTTAAAATCTATTTTGATGGGGCACCTGGGTGGCTCAGTGGGTTAAAGCCTCTGCCTTTGGCTCAGGTCATGATCTCAGGGTCCTGGGATCGAGCCCTGCATCGGGCTGTCTGCTCAGCAGGGAGCCTGCTTCCCCCTCTCTCTCTCTGCCTGCCTCTCTACCTACTTGTAATCTCTCTCTCTGTCAAATAAATAAATAAAATCCTTAAAAATAAATAAGTAAAATAAAACTTATTTTGTCTTCTGAATAGTAGTAGCTGTTTTACTGCTAGAGAATTTTTGACCTCAAGTAATGTCAGGATTTTCATTTCATACAAATTGACAGTATCTGTTAATTACCAGTGCTTCTTTTCTCTAGGCGAATAAACTATCAGCATTTCCAGCTACCAGGATTTCTAATAAGGAACTTAAATTTGCTAATGTACTATTAACAAAGCATAATAAAAATAACTTGAGGATCATCTCACCCCTTTTAAACAAGCACAATTGTGATTAATGCTCTAGTTTTTTTTTCTTTTTCTTGAATTTGATGCTAATCATTTACTTGTTACTAATATCACTTGAATTGGCTCTAATCATCTTTGGAGGAAAATGTGTTTTTTTGTTTTTTTTTTTTTAAGTCATCAGTAGTTCCAGGAGTGGGAGCATATCCTTAACATTTATAGGATATGTTGTCATACTATTCGCTGAAATGGAACCTGGTTCTGATTTAGCCCAACTGCAGTTTGGACCCCCAGATCCCTACTGAATGGTAAAATGAATCGAAAGAAAGAATTTTCTCCTAAGCTGCGTTGATCCAACTATCGTCTTTGGCTCTCCTCTTTCTCACCCTCTTCTAAAAGAACATGGTTCTCGATCGGGTAATTGGCCCTTGCTCGCAGCTCAGTTCACGTTTTCACATCTGCAAGAGAGTGGGACTGTGCACCTCTGCACCCTTGGTTAAGTGACCTGGGAGACTTGCTACCTGCCAAGTGAACACAGTGCAGCAGCATCCTGCCCCATCCTGAGCGGTGCGGTGCAGAGCAGCTGTCACTGTGAGCGGTGGTCAGTGCCCCAGATCCCTGCCCCTCTTCAGATGGTCCCCATCTAACTACATTCCAACATGGGAGACTGAGCACTAAGACAAAGTTTCTTTACATTTCACTTGCTGATATTTCCTAACATTTCCTTCTTTTTCTCCCCCTTTTTTTCTTTTCCAGCTCATTTCCATTGATGAATTGGATAATGCTGAGGTCCTAATTTCATTTTTTTTTTAAATGTCCCATGGTGATGTTTCCATGACATCCTTCCAGTGAACACTGTGGTCTGTCCTCTAGTCTCCGCAGTGTCTAGTATCTGACTGTGTGTAGTGTGCCTTCTGGGCGTGAGTGGAGTCTGTTTGTGTCTGTCTGAGCATTTCCCATGAGTTTGTTGGCCATTTGTCCTTGGAGATCCCATCAGAATCTAGATAACGATTTTCTAAACTGTGATAAGATTTCAATCACTCACTGTTGAGAATCTCAACTAAATTTGTGGTTGATGCTCGCCATTAACCTATCTCTGCAACTTACTGTTGATATTTATAAAGAGCTTTTCTATCTGGAAGCAAAGCATCAATGCAAAAAGAAATAACTGCATTCATATAGTTTGAAAGTAGTAAAAAAAACCCGACACTATTCTCTTGGTCCACATGTTGGAAGGCATTGAGTATGAGGGATCATATAAAATTTTGTCTAAGTGTGTTGTGAATTCCAAAGTCCTCATTGCGACTGTCTAGCCACAGGCTTACAATGGGATTAAGAATATAGATTTGTGGCTTTTCATCCAGGGAAACTACCTAGAGGTCAGGAAATCGAAATGTCATCTCATGGATTCTATACTTATGTATCAAATTAGTTTTACTTAGCCACAATTATCCTGGGGACCAATGAGTGGTCATTTTATTTGGGATTTGGGGGCCTCTGAAATATTTTTTGTTTGGTGAATATTTTTCACCATTCCCTGCCATATATTTAGATTGCAATGCATGTAATACAATTAAAGTATCTAAATGAGGGAAATTGGACACACTGGGAAAAAATTTTTATTAGACTTTTAAAAATCTCTTTCCTGCTCTACCTCTTTAGGTATCTATTACTTCCTTTGATAGACCAACTAATACCTTACTTTGGGTAGGATAGAGCTACCAGAACGAATACGTTGCTTATTCTAATATCCACCACCATCATTTTAAAAATATTAAGAGACAGTTCAGATTTACTTAAGGAGAGTTTGAATCACAGACTGAAAACTGAAAAGCACGTGGTTCTGAATTTGGTTCAGTTCCCTCAGGAATGGAGCTCAGAGAGGTTAAGTGACTGGACTTAGCTCACCCAGCTGGAGAGCGGCTCAATTAAAGCTAGCACACTGCCGGCCCAGCTCCTGTCCTGGTGTGCTTGCTCTTCTACCACAGTAGACCCTGGAAGCATGGACTTTTCCTTAGAGTCATCAGACTTGGACGGGGAGGAGGCCAGGCCCTCTGGGATGAAGAGAAGGTGAGGAAAGGTGGTACGGTAAAGGCTTAATGAATGACTCGAACTACAGTGATTTTTGCCATTTCCTGTCTCATTCTTTCTCTCTCTGGCTATTTTTGTGCCAGAAAAATACCTCATGCTGAATTTGCATGTTGGCACCTCTCATTACTCTTTTTTCCACCTGGAGTTGTATAGGCCTCACTGATTTGAACTTTTCCTCTGAGATACTGAAGTTGTGTTTCTATTTGCCCAAGTACACATGAAGTCCGGAAAGGAATACCTTTCCTAACAGGGTTCTGCGATGTTATTAATATACTGTTTTGCACCATAGTAATCAGTTGATGTGTTTGCTTGCTCAAGATAGAACTTAGGTCTCCTGGCTGGGAGTTTATTGCTTGCTTATGGAAAGATTCCACAGTTGGAGCAGGTGTGTTTATAATTATACTCTAGGAAATAGAATACTGTCTGTTTATAAAAGAAGAATGTTCTGGCAGCCATTCGGATTCTTTGAAAATTCCCTGAGGAAGCAACTGCGGATCCCCCCTTCGTTGTTACCCCTGGCAACCGTCAGAGCCCTGGGACACCAGCACTCTGTCCCCAGTCCCTCAGGCTGTCGGGTTCCCTAAGCAGAGATGACTGATTGGCCTTTTTCATCGATGGCTGTTCTGGAAACTGCTGCAGCTCCTATGGTTTCTCGCCTTTTGTCAGTGTGTGCTGGTGGAAACCTGCAGCCCACAGCTGGGGTTCAGCAGAAGCTCAATGAGAGTTCATGCTGGCCTGTGATTACAGGCAAGGCCTCACACCTCACTGGCAAACTAATGTTGAATTCTAAACGCGGTGGAGAATCGCCCCTACAGTAGTGTAAGATGTATATGGTGATTCCATGAATCCCTGATTGGGGGAGGGATGCTGCCTTTTGGTGGTAGAGGCCCCTTGGGCATCTCAAGGAAGGAGATGTGCTGTGAATGATTTGTGGAAAAGCAAAGCACCTCTGTGTCTCTGTCAGTGCCCTGAGAAATCGGGGTGAAATGAGGGCAGAGTCATGGAGTCCCTGTAAGGAAAGGGCATGGTATGGAGCCCTCCAACTGTCTTCTAGAACAAAATTTCATTTGAAACCAGGAAGAGGAGATTTGGTTTCTTTCTTTCTCCCTTTTTTTCTTTCTTTCTGTCTTTCCTTCTTTCGGCAAATAGAGAGGCACGGTGTCCATCCTACCTCCTTAATTTTATCTTTTACTCGGTGTGTTGGTCGAGGAGGTACAGATGGGGTGGAGGGGATAAGGAAACTACCGTGCTTGGGTTGGTGTCCCTTCAGCTCACTCTTAACATTTATAGCTTGATGAATTTTTACATATGTATACACACAAATCAAGATAGGATATGTTTCCATTACCCCCAGAAAGTTCCCCTTACCTACCCATTCTTGGCTTTAAATGGATATCGATTGATGGTAAAGATACTCAGTTATGTGACTACTATTTGAAAGCCTGTTTCATTCTGCGCGTGGTGTGAGGGGGTAGGACTGTGGTGATGCCCCCGAATAAGCAGTGTCTGCTCTTCCGAAGTCCACAGTTGTGTGGGGGCGACGGCTAGTAGTACAAATTACTGTTCAGTGACAGCTGTCAACCGTGAGAATTGCTAGAATGGAGAAGTACCTGGGGTTATGAGAACCGATAATTTGGGAACTTCTACCTGAGCAGGGAGGTCGTCTAAGAGCATAGGAGGTCAGGTGACAACAGGTGGGTAGCACCAGCAGCTTTCTAAACTGTAAAGTGCTGTGCGAACCAAAGAGATGATTCCAATCCAATACTCAAACCTGAGGTGCAGTCAAGCAAGACAGAACAGTAATCCACCTCATTTCCACAGACGTGTCTGTGCCGGGGAGTGGTATGTTGGGAAAGTGTGTGCTATAGCTCAGTGGGGCAAGCTGCATTTCTTTGTATTTGAGATGTGATCCCCATTTCATCACTGTCACCTGGAACCATAAAATCTCTAGTGCCACTGGTGTCAGCTAGCAACCTGGCCTTCCTGCATTGCAACAGAAAAGCTAGAGTGGCACTCCCGCTGGCTTAAGGGTGGCTGCAGCCTGCTTCAAATGAGCCCTCAACTTATCCCACCTTGAGCTGCCTCTGCAAGCCAGGGAGGCCACCGAAGTGAGAACTGTGTAAAATTCACGAGGGGGAGAAAAGAGAAACACAAGAATTATTACATTTCACCTTCAGGGGGCGTGCTCATGACATCCAACCCAGGCTGGAGGTGTCCTACTTTTTTGCATTGCTGTGAACTGCTGGGTTTGGGCACCTGCCAACATTCAGGCGGCAGTTACATAAGAGCTGCTTTTTTTCCTGGAATTTAGGCTCACTGCTGATGTGTGACCTTCAGCAGTAATTGCCAATAAATGCAGCGGGGCTGTTTACTGTTAGACACTAGCAACCATACAGCAAGCAAACTCAACTCTGAGCACACAGAAGCTGTTGCGGGAGGATTGAGGGGGATGGGGAGGTTGGAGTGTGTGTGTGTGTGTGTATTTTTTTTTGATGCTGAGATTATTCCACGGTGGCTGAAATTGTATAATTTAGTCAAGTCAGAGTGTGTTTTTTAAAAACGAATTCCGCTATTGAGTTCCGATGAACATGTTCTGTAAAGGTGAAACTGCATCATCGGGACTAAATTTTTACTTGGTTTCTAAAACAAATGCCATTAATAAAGGGCATTGTGTTAGCAGATGTGAAGGTTTAAAATCATTCTGCTGAAATGCTAGATCACATATTTTAGCTCAGTTTTCTTTAAAGCTTTCTGGTCTCTCAAGATGGGTTTGCAAAGGCTCAGGAAGGACAGGTCCCAGCAAACATATTTGCAAGCCTGTCTGCTGTTGGTTGGTTGGTTGGTTTCCCTCCTCTGAGGTTTTGAGTGGGTGAAGAGGAACTGGAGGCCGATTCACGGGTACTGGAGTTCATACATTCCCTTTGATGTGCTAAATAGGAGTGCCATAGTACTTTGGCGTTTCTTGAACTGTATTCAGAACTGTATTCAGCTTCTGCTGGGGATGGTCCATGGAAGGAGAACTCTTCTTTGAAAGGAAAATTCTAGAAGCTCGTAGAAGTTAGTGGAATGATTTATGGTAATGGCAGTGGAAAGCAAAAGGTTTTTTTTTTTTTTTAAGTTTTTGTTTTTTTACAAGACTGTGGTCTGTGCTATTCTGTTGGAGGCATACATGAAATGTATGTATGTATGTGAGCAGATACTGTTGTACATACACCGGAAATAGTAACTCTAGGAAGACCAAGGGCTTTTTTTTTTTTTTAAAGATGAGAAGGTATGATTTCCTTCATTTATAGTAGAAATCCATGCTAAGATAAAATGTTAGGTATGTTACATGTTGAAAGCAGGTGTGTCCCTGTCTTACGAGCGCATACCTAGTTACTACTCAAGTACCGTAGTTCTGGTGCCTTGAATTGTGGCCTCATCCAAGAAAGCTGCTTGGGATTTAGTGACTTGAGATACATTTTGAATTTCTATTTCAAAGCTAGTCATCTGAAATCTTTTTTCTATGAGGTTAGATTTTACTGACCTAGTCTTAGCACTGGGAAGACATAAGATCAGTAAAGAAATACAAAAAGGCAGTAGGGCCCAGTAGTGGGTTTCCAAGTTCAAAACCAGGCAACATCAGACCACTGTCCATCACCTGCTGGTTTGGGAGGCTTTGCCTTGATTGGAGGGGTCAGCGCCTGAATATAGTGACTAATCCTGGGACTGAGGTGGGGAGGACAAGACTTGTCCAAATTCAGACATGACCATTTTCTCAACACATACCTCCTTAATGTGGGCTCAGTGAGGATGACCCTTTGTGAAAAAAAAAATCGATAATAAAAATGTGCTGAGAAAAATCCCTTCATTATTAAACATTATGTTCTGGTTTGGGCCTTATATTTTGTATTTATGTAGCTTTTCTCTTATTTGAGCAATGTAGCTTATTATAAATATGCTTCTGTTTTTCAGAACTGTAGCTTACTGCCATAAAATAACATCATCCTCAAGGAAATAGAGCTGAAATCCTCTTAGAAGGAAGTGCTAGTAAAGGCTGTTGGGTTTTGTTGTTTTTTTTTTTTTTTTTAACCAAATCCTGTGCCAGATATGGTTTGGCCTTTGCCATGCCTGAAATCATTTTATGTCCTAGCAAGTTGTATTATATTTAGGGAACTTGCTGTTAGATATTATGAAATGCAGTTTACTGAAAATATACCAAGCATTGTTTAATGTTTTAACTGGAAGAAATCCTAAAAAATATCTGCTCCAGTCTCCTTGAACTCCAGGTCAGAACGTGGAAAAGCCCAGAGAGGTTCAGTGCCTGGCTCAGGTCCACCCAGAACCAATGCCTAGATGAGGTTGTGGACACATGACCCTGTGTAGCACTCTTGGTTTTTCTGTTCTCTTTTAGGAATGGATAGTCCTTCTATCCACTCTTTAGTGAATCCTGAGGTGTAAAGCATCCTCTGTTTTCTTAAAAGGCTTCATGAAATGGTCAAGGAAAAAAAGAGATAATTTTAATTTAATTATTATTTTGGAAATTAATTTTAAAACAAGCATGACAGTAGTTTAGGGAGGCAGTAGAGTGAGTGTACAGTCATAAAACGTATCAGAAATCGCTGATGTCTGAGTGCTTAAGAAATAGCCATACACTATCTGTGGGCATTCTAGAAGTATTCACAATACTCCTTTGGACAAAGAGATCTCAAACAAGAAAATTTTAAAAACAAAACCAAATCCCACCACTTGCAATTCAATCTTCTTGATTTCCTTTAACTTTTGATCAACAAAGGAGTAGGATAGTGTAGCTCTGTGGGTTCCTGCCATAAACCCGTGCCTATAATCTTTTTGTTCTAATCCTATGGGACGAGTATAAAAGGATATGGTAGTGGGAATGTATCCAGGTAACCCGTTTTTCCATTGGTATCTCTGGCTGCTCTAAAATACATGGGTCATTGCTTTAATTCTCCTTTTTTTCACTGTCCCTTCTGCACTAAGGGAGATAGCAAATACGTTTGTACAGTTTCAGTTGTTTAGCCTATAGCATACAGAATTGAAGAACAGAGTTAAAGTGTATTCTTGAGTTGTGATATTTATATCTTGAAAAGACCTATAACTGACTTCTGTTTTTATTTTCCTTGCCATGCGTCAGTCCCTCCTGCCACTATACGTCTCCCCACCCCAACAGGAAGCTCAAGACTCTGGAGATAATTTTTTTCCCTGAGGCTAGTGGCGTTGTGCTCGTGTCTGAAAATTCTTCTATCCGTAATTGAGTGAGCAACCCTCCACATATGCCCCACTGTCCTTGGAGAATGACTTTAATCTTTGTACTGAAAGAGATCTCCTGTATCTTTTCTTCATTTTACCTGTTCGGAAATGGAAAACAAGACAGAAACCATGAAATGACATAACGACAGTCTTGTCTCGAGAACATTTTTTTTTTTTCCATCTTGGGGATCAAACCACCAAAGCGGTAGCATTGGGCTGGGTTGAAACACTGCCAGATCTCACAGCGTCAGTCCTTCTGTGCTTTCAGCACCTGTTCTGGCTCAGCCACACTCTGGCCTCAGCAAGGTCACTCGCTTGAAGCGTGAGCTTTGGCCTCATTCCATAGTGGCAGACTGTACCTTGAACTAGCCAGCCAGGCCGGGTGCATGACTTTGGTGCAGGGAGGTCTGGGTAGGGTCTGGTGGTTAGCTCTGACATCAGTCAGTTCCCTGCTCCAAGCATGTGCCCCGTGGAGGACAGATTCGTGGAGCTGTCTTTCACAAGCCCTGGGCCTCTGGGAAGGGGAGTGCCCCTGAGACCTCTGTTCCCATTACCCACGCCCTCCGCCTCCGCCTCCACCTCCCCGCCCCTCCTTGGATATGCACTGTGATGGCTTTTTCTCTCGGTGGATGAGCAAAACACAGGTGTGCAGTGGTTCTTCCTTTGGTGTCCTTTTTTTTTTTTTTTTTTTTTTTTTAAAAAAAGATCTATTTCCTTCTTGGTCATTAGTAGTCTTCTGTTTCTTTCCTTATTTTAAATATGTTTCCCTATCTCAGGCCAATTGTTTCTTGCAGCGTGACCACATTGAGTGCAGTTTAAAAGAGAAAGTATCTCCTCACCTCCATTCCTCGAGACCTGGTACAGCCATGTCACCTCATCTTTGATCTTGCCTTCTGTGTCTTGTCCTTGATGTTGGTCTCTGGACTTCTTTGTGGCCCCTGAGATTCACGTGCCGTGACTAACATGCTTTGTTTTACTCCCAACTAGCTCCCCCAAGCTCCGGACTCGGAGAACTCCACAGAGGTGTGTGTCGCTCCCCTATATTTGCAGTGACAGCAAATATGGGTGCTTCTCGGTTGTCCTGGTTGAGTGTCTGAGTTGTGGTGGTGGAATTTCTGTCACGGTGGTAGGCCCAGGAGGGAAGTCTTCTAGCCGGGCTGGGAACTGATGTTTTCTGTAAGTGAGGAGGCTTTCTGTAGAAAGAAAGTTCCGAGTTGCTGGAGCTAAACGAGAGCGTCCCTCCAGGTGAGGGGATGGGGCTCTCTGACTGAAGGCTTTCACCCAAAACCGTCTCAGTCTTAAAATATTCATTCGAGCAACTCTGGAATGTCAAGACGCTTCTGTTGTTCTCCAAAAGAGACTCTGGGTTCTGTGCAGAGATGATGCAGATTTGAAGTTCTGGCTACTAATGCATGATCTTGGCGAAAGCTGCTAATAAAAGTCATGGTTTCACGTTGCATTCTTTCTGTTCTTCCGGTTGCAAACACCTTAAACGAAGGACTAGAATTAATTAAGGCCTCTATAGTCTGTGAAGAAGAAGCTTTTTGGAGAGACCTATTTCTAAATATCAAAATTTGCTTTCAGAAGCTATTCTAAAATCACAGTGGGTTAAAAGCATGAATGAAGTATATTTCGTTTGAGAAAAGCCTAATGAAGATCTTCGCAATGAAACAGATTATCAAAATGCCGAGTTGCATTGCGGCTGCTTTATGATGATCAGTGTCTAATACACTGATCAGAGCTCTTCACTGTTAGCAGCTTTGATTAGAGGGCTGTGTCCCGGTGGGTTGGGGAGAGCGGAGGGGCCACGTATGTGTCTGCTCAGAAGTCTTTGCGTTGATGCTCTGATGCATGCGCTGTGCAGTTATGCATGTATGAGCCGTGCGGACTTGCCCTGTTGGTGTCTTGCATTATAACCCCTTTTGGGGTGCTGTAAAAGTACATGATACAGCATATGGCCAAAACGTCAGAAACCTGCTCGTTTAAATAGTGTGTTAGAGTTGGGGCAGGATAGCTGTGAAGCAGTATTCAAACTAATTGAGCATTAGTACGTGTCCGGGGAAACATTTTAAAAGACCTCTAATCCTTTTGTGTAACTCTTAGCTCAGTATGAGCTCTTCGTGTATTTCGTTTGTGACTGATACTGAAGATGGTGTGTCCGCCTAGTGTTGTACTTAAAATGGAATTTCTGCCTGCTTAGCAGGAACTTGAACCGAGCCCCCCCCTGAGGCAACTGGAAGACCATAAAAGGGTACGTAGTCTGGATGTTGGGAGCTAACGACCATAATGCCTCCCTCAGCCATGTGTTGTAATTAAAAGACAGCTTACGTTGGCGTTGATAGTGTTAAAGCATTAATCGGCTCAGGACCCATCACAGTCATTGGTCTCAGTGAGGCTAACTGGTGAGTCCACCTAATATCTACCTGCTCGAGCCCTGGACCCTGCCAGTGTCCAAATGATGCCCAGTAAGCTTTTCATGACCTCTCTTGTTTTTCTGTAGTGGCTTTCCAAGCAGGTGAAGTCTTTAAAAAAATTTTTTTTTCTGTAAGTCACTGATGAACATTATGACTGATTTATAATAGGCAAAAAAAAGTTGAATAAAAAGTTTATAATTACATTACTCAGCTATAAAAGCAGCTAATAATATAACATTTCCTCTGCCCACTTTTTACGCAGGTTTGCATATGTGCCAACGAACATTTTCTTTGTCCTTGGGATTGTTCTAAGTGTATGACTTCTGTACCTTGCTGTTGTCATTTAATACTGTCTATGATGATTTTCTTTGAAAGTCTGAAAGTTAATAGCTGTCTGAAGTTCTCAAATGAACAAGTGGTTTGTAATATTTTCCTCTGATGAGGAAATGAAGAAATGTGTACATCTTTGGGTAGATTCCTAGAAGGGGCATTCTTAGGCCAAAGGATAGATACTTTCTTTAGGTGCTCATTATGCATTGCCACACCATTTTCTACAAGGCATCATTAGCATGCTGACCAATTCATGTTACTCATTTTTGGAAGATAAACCAGATATCCTGGATTTCTGAGTACTTACGCCGGTACTCAGTACATACGCCAGTGACCGTGCTAAGACTTTTGCATATATTAACTCATCAATTTAATTTTTGTTAATGCTGACATTAACTCAGTGACACAGCCTTCATCTCCATTTCACATTAGGAAACTAAGACACAGGAAGATGAGGTACTTTACCCAAGGTCATGGGGTTAGAACATGAGCAGTTATAACAAAGGCTGCCTTGGAATTGTGGTCATCAGTGTCCTGGAGGATTTATGCCTGAGACAAATGGGTGGCCTGTGCACCTTTGTTCTGCTCATATGCCCTAGTCCTGCCCAGTCTCACCACATCCCAAATTCTTTGCATTCTTTTGTGATTGTAATTTCTCAGCCTATGACCAAAGAGTAGTTCCTGGGGAGTTGGCATTTAGCCTTTCCCCTCCAGCATCCTGGATCTCTGGCAGTTAGTTGACCAAGGGCCCCTTGCATTCCTGTGTTTTCCATACATGCCTGTCCTTTAACAATTACGATGGGCCTTAGAAGTAGCTGGTAAAGACACAGAGCCATCCCTCATGCCTTAAGTTCTCTGACCTAAGGGGTCAGAGTATTGAATGCTACCTAAGAGGGTAAGCTTTGGAATTAGAAAGAGGTTCAAGCTTTCCTGTGCCAAGCCCTAGCTGTGTGACTTAAAGCAAGTTATTGATGCACCCTGTTCCTCAGTTTCTTCTGCTGTAAAATGGGGATACTAATGGTCTCTGCCCCTTAGGACAGTCCTACTGAGCTGTGCACATGAAGCACTTAGCACAGTGGCTGGAATATGACAAGGGATATTAACTATTGTTACCTTGCAGACTGAAACGGTTCAGTTGATTTGGTAGACAATAGTAGCAAAAGGAAGGTATTTTTAAATTGAGGCATGACCTTAGTGCTGACTAAGGTGCGAAAGGCTCACCACTCATGTGAGAGGGTGATCTTTCCTGCAGCACATGGTTTTCAAGTGGCCGGAACCTAGGAAGCCAAAAAGGTCACTTTTTCGCTCCTGTTCCTACGTGGCAATATTAACTCCTTAGTGCCTTTTTCGGCACTTGGCTCTGTCCCTGCATATCATTAGCCACTTAGTCGAACTGATAGAAATGAAACTTGTTTGAACCATACTGCAAGGTAGGAGCTTGGTTTCATTACTCTACATCACTGAGCTACCATTTTCACTATTCTAAAATGACACTTACTACAAAAGAAACTCTTGGCCTTTGCCTTCTCTCAGTCTTAGGTCATAATATATGTGTGGAATTTCTTACCAGAGCTAAACATCTGATATGTGTTTGCATACTATAGGTGTAAACTTCTGTAAAAAAATTAATATTGTTGTTGTTGTTTTAAAGGGTTGCATGGCCAGATGTTAAAATTACAGAAGTGACGTTATTTGGGGAGTCTTTTTTTTTTTTTCCTTTTCTGTAATCAGGTTTCTGATCCTAGTACGGTGCGAGGAGTTTTGTGCTCTTGAGTAATTTATATCACAATGATTAGGAAGGCTTTTCTCTGCAGATTTTAATTTTTCCTAAATTAAACCACTGGCTCAGAAAACAGAATTTTTCTCGAACCTAAGTTTTTACACTAGGGATTTGCATAACTTTTTATAATGTTGTCCATTTTCTTTTTCCCTTTTTACCTAAAAGTATCAGTCTTTATTCTTTCAGAAAAGGAATAAATCTCAACTTGTTTAAAAAAAAAAAAGGCAAATCCCACATGCTCTGTGGTTTTTGTTTTTGTTTTTTTTTTCCCTTGTAGCTTAAACTTTTTTGTGTGTGTGGAGAGAAGGTGAGGTGAATTTGTGCCAAAGCCTTATCATTAAGAAGGAAAAAAATAAAAGTTTGTAGGGTAGAATATATGTGTGTGTGTTTTTCCATAATTAGCACATTTCATGATATTCTCTTATGGGGGAAAAATGTACCATTTGATGCATCAGTTGCTATGGTAACCGGTAGGGTTTTTCTGTGGAAGGAGAGACAAAATGGTAATGTGAGATCCCTTTGTAACTTCAGTTGGCATCCAGGCTGCATAAATGTGAAGTTCCTGTTCCTGGAGTCCACGTGTTCCCAAATGGCATGTGTTCCTTTCTTTACCTCCTGCTTGCTGGATTGCAAACTGACCGTTGCCCTCCAGCTAAGGAGTGGAAAATCTGAGTTGCTCCTGCTTGAAGTGGAATTGGAGCATAAGGACTGTTGTTGAGACTCGTGGGTTTGTTGGTTGATCGGTCATGGCCACCTTGCCTTTGACTAGACCATTCAACCCTACCATCTTCCAGATGCTTGCCAGGATGGCGACATTGGCTGTCTTTAGCAGTTGCAGCTTAAGGTCTCAACACCAGCCACTTACCTCTCAGACAATGTTCTTGTGATGCCCAGAGGAATCCAGTTAGAGAATTAGGATGGTTTGCTGCCAACCATTCCCTATTGTGGGAATTCAAAGACCATATGTTATTGAAAGAAAATCAAACTGTACATCATTATGTTGAAAAAAGGAAATCATATTTAATCTCCTATTACATTCAGCAGGGAGGTAACCTTTTTTTCCCCCCTTTTCTTTCTGGGTTGGCTTCCATGAATGATCCTTTGAAATGTATATTTCTCTCATTTTATGAAGTCACCCTTTCAAGTCACCATGCTCTTAGTGGCTGCTTTGGAGAGCATCTGTGTGTTTGTATTGGTGCTGGCGATGTAAACAACAGCAAAGCTGTATCTTTATACCAAAATGTGGTTTTCTGAGCCATTAAAGACTATTGTACCAAATGCAATCTATTTAAAAAGTATGTGAAAACCTCATAAATAGCTTCCCCATTGGAAGCACTCTCGGAATTTTGTGTTTACAGGCAAAGTGGGTAACAAGTCTCATGAGCTAATAGAAGCACCCTCCTTTGCTGAACTACAATGAGAGACACATTTGTGGGTAGGAAGGAGAGAAGAAAATAGAGATTTTCCCATTTCCTGAACTTTGAGTTAAAAATCAGTGCTGCCCAAATACCCCCCCCCCCCCCAATTTTCGCATCCCAATTTGTCTTTGGAGTCTTTGACCAGCAGCCTGAACTAAGAAAGAACAAAAGTTTGGTGGTATAGTCCTGGGACCTTTTGTGATTTTGACACTGAACTAAGGAGTTTTCTACTTTCTCCTTTGTTCCCTGATCCCACTTCCCCCTGGCACCCAAGCCTCCCTGCCACTCTCAGGGCCCTTCTTGCCCTCCTGTCTGCTCCCTCCCATCCTATTTTTCAGACACCCCACTTGAAGTCTCCAGACCTATTCTCGGAGCTTATTAACAAATCACTTTAAATTCTACTGACTCGTGTTACCATTGCAGGTCTCTTTAGAAGAACTCTTGAGCCGCTATTTTAGACACCTGCTATATCTCAGCACCCCTGCTGTCTGCTAGACTTCTCACTCACCTCTCCCGACGATGTGTCAGAGGAACTCCGTGTCTTACTACTTTGTCCCTGGGACGGAGAACCGTACAGCCTCTGACTTGCAGAAACTTTGTCCCTGGGACGGAGAACCGTACAGCCTCTGACTTGCAGAAACTTCCAGACCAGGAGGTGGCCTAGGAGTCACTTAGCAGGACTGAACGTAGAATAGAGCTGAGAATGAATCCTGCTACTTTGTGCTGCTTTGCTAACGTCCCCTAGTATTAGGGAACAAAATCACGGGTTTATTTATTTTTTTTGGTTGGAGTGGTGGGAAAAAGTTATTACGTCTTTTCTCCAAGATTCCTTTGATAGTGATATTTTTAAAACATGGTATGACGGAAATGTTCAAATATATATGAGAAAAAACAGAAGAGTTTGGAGAACCCGAGAACCCACATTCCTAACTCGTCTTCAACAGCTATCAACTAGTGGCTGCTCTCTTCTCATCTGTATCTCTCCCTATTCCCCTCCCTCATTATTTTAAAGCAAATGTCAAACTCATTTTGTTCATGGTGCTTATTTTTTTATTGAATGTCTGATATCTGCCCCTACTTTATTTTTATAGCATTATTTGTTCACTACCACTCAACCCATTGACTATTTCTATAAGAAAGGCTTACTTTCAACTCATTATATCATTATGCAATATTACTTTTATATCTTAATATTTTCTTACAATACTGAGAATAAATCCTATGCTTGAGGTAACATTTTTATATTGCTATGTGAAAGATGACCTATAAAATTCTCATTTTGTCTGAGTTTTATTGGCTTACCCCAAAGGGACTTTTCTGTTTTTGTTATTGTTAGTTGCCCTTCCAAATTAATGTTCTGTGTTTATCACTGTGAGAGAGAGAACTTGAGCTATTTAATATTCTAGATTGCTGCTTTTTTTTAATGATATGCTTTCCTGAGAAAATAATGAAGAAGTTAAGTTCAGAGTTTCCAAGTGCTTTTATTAATAATTTATTTTTTCACTGAGTGAAACTGAGCCAATTATAACTGAGTACCCCCGTGTTTTTTGAGTATTAGTAGCTCATTTATGCCTTAAATTCAGAACCTGATTTCATTATCCTGTTTGAATTAAGGGTGAGGCGCTCAGGCAAATTTTGGTCAACCGTTACTATGGAAACATCAGACCTTCAGGAAGAAGAGAAAGCCTCACCAGCTTTGGCAATGGCCCGCTGTCACCAGGAGGACCCAGCAAGCCTGGGGGAGGAGGTAGGCTGTGTGGTGTGCTAATTAGCTGCACGTGTGAATAGAGTGTGCCACATGAGAGCTGTATGTTTCTCCTTAACAGGTTGAAACTAACAGATGAATTTGGGTGGCAAGAGTGTTTTCTAGCAACTTGTTTTGTCTTTGGTCTACCATCAAAGTGATATCTAAAAATATTTCCCTGCAGTTAGATATTGGCTAAGTCTTTCGCCCCCCTTTGCCAGTACAGCAACCCTCTGGGTGATTTTTGAATGACTCAGGGAACTCGATTTTACTGGCCATTTTCTTGTGCTCATGAGGATTCATTCTTCCCATTAAATAGCAAGAGTGTTGGCAGTGAGGATGGTGAGCTGCCATTTATTATACACCTATCGAGTGCCAAGGGCTCTCCCAAGCAACTCCAAGTTGACCTTCTTGTTTGCTCCTCCAAGTACCCCCATTATATGGCAAGCCCTCTTGTTAGCCCTTTTTAACAGAAAAAGAAAAATTGAAGCTTGTTAGTGACTGGTCTGTAATTTGAACCTCAATATGTCTAATTCTAATGCCTACGCTGTGTTCCTCCCAAAATCTTAAGGGAGTTTACCTAAAAAAAAAAAAAAAAGAAAGAAAGAAAGAAAGGAAAGAAAAGCCCCTATAGAATTGTTTAAAAAAATCCTCAAAGAGATTGCACAACATTGTAAACAGTTACAGCAAAAGTTGGAAGAACGCGGAACTCAGCTGTGGGTGTTGGTTTTGGTTTTAAGCGGGGGGCCAGGAGTTCAGTGCTCGCTGGAAGCACAAATGCAAGCTGTCTGATTCCTTGTCTATAATGACGACTGTCACACACGTAGGTTTTGGGGGCATTCTGTAGGTAGGACCGAAATACTCGGTGATTAATAAAATCATCCTAGCAATTGCTGGGAAGGGATCTTGAGTTTCTCACCAAACGAGAACTTGAAGCACACCTACTCACTTCATGGGGCTCTATACTTTCAGTGAAGATACAGTTCTCAGAGTGTCCCAGAAACAGGACCTTAGCATCTCATCTACAAGTTGAATTCTCACGGGATTTCTCAAGCAGAAGTTCCTCGAGTAACATCTCGAAACTATTTCTCTTTACCTTCTGTAGTGGGATCATTCCACAAATATGTGAGGCCCTGGGCAGGCCTTATGAGGGTGTTTTAGAAATGCATCGGAGACCGTTTCTGCTTTAAAAAGCTGTAAGAGAAAAAAAAAAAAAAAGCTGTAAGAGAGAAGAGATGCAACCCAATTTCTGCTCTGCGCTGTGGATATAATGGGTTTAGGTAGTCAAGGCAAGCAGTGCAAAGGAGGTGCCATTCGAACTGAGGTCCGCGGGGAACGACTGGCAGATGATTTTCTTCTCTCTGAAATTGATCAGCCCATGTACCCGTGTACGTTAGCATTTCAGTTATTGCCAATAGTAATGTGAGGCAAGTTCTTAGCTAGGCACTTTCTAAACACAGTTGGAATCCATTCCACTGAACAACATAGGCCCTATCCTCTTAAGTTTATTCATGTCATCTCAAGCTCAGTGGGGATGAGAATTTCATCAAATGAACAGATAAATTATGTGAAAAGTTGAGTTGGGGGCAAGAGTGGGTTTGTTAGAAACAGGGCTAAAGTGATTGTTATAAGCTGTATTTTTTAGGAGTGTTCTAAGACATGAGCAAGTTGGGTTTGTCTCTTGAACTCAAAATTTTTTTAATAATTCTGCACCAGGTCATTGTATTTTTTTTAAGATTTTATTTATTTATTTGACAGAGAGAAATCACAAGTAGGCAAAGAGGCAGGCAGAGAAAGAGAGAGGGGGAAGCAGGCTCCCCGCTGAGCAGAGAACTCAATGCGGGGCTCAATCCCAGGACCCTGAGATCATGACCTGAGCCCAAGGCAGAGGCTTTAACCCACTGAGCCACCCACGCGCCCCCAGGTCATTATATTTTAATGTCAGGGAGAGTCTTGGCTGGATGGCTGTGGGTCTCTTGCTGAAATATGTCATTCCTCATCTTACCTACCTGCGTTGAACTACCATCTCTCTTACAAGCTGGGTGTCCTTGAAGACAAGTGATTTCATCTCTGTGCTAATAATTAGTACCTTCCTTGTGGGGTCCTTAAGAAGGTTAAAAGAGCTATTACTGTTAAACCGTTTAGTGCATTAAGTGTTGGTACATAGTGAGTATGCAATACATGCTCTGATCATGGTTAATAGGAACAATCTTCCATCCTCCTAGGGGGAGGCTCTGGGTCCAGCTCCACGAGCAGGGGTGAGATGAGCCTGGCTGAGGTTCAGTGCCACCTCGACAAGGAGGGCGCCTCCAATCTGGTCATCGACCTCATCATGAATGCGTCCAGTGACCGAGTGTTTCATGAAAGCATTCTCCTGGCCATCGCCCTCCTGGAAGGAGGCAACACCACCATACAGGTAAGAAGGCAGCTTGCTGCTGTGTGGCATCCCTACTGAGCAGGAAGAGAGTCTGTTCTGGGAGCCAGGCCACCTGCATGGTGCCAAGGCTCTTCTACGATGGACGGCTCATTCCTAGAGCACAAAATTCTGTGCTTATGAAAAGCAAATTCTATCGGTATCTTTCTCGGTCTTTCAGTCATAATTCAGACTTGGTTCCAAGACATGAGTTACATTTGAAAACTGACAAACTACTGAGGATGTGCAGAGAAAATTGATCCAAGATCTGGGGCATGGTAGGAAGTCCATAAATGTTTGTGCAATGAGTGATTGAATGAAGTGTTCTTATGGTGTTTATCCCACACCATAGACAGTCCCCTCGGAGGATGACCAAAAAGGCATTTGGGCCTTGTGTGCTGTTTAGATTTAACTTTTATATCTATAGACAATGCAATTACTGCTGGGGATAAATTTCTCTTTCAAGTGAAGCGTTCGATAAAACCATTTGAACTAATAACACCAATTTGAACTAATAGGGAAGGGTCAGGCTAGGTTAGTCAAAAGATGTGTAGATGATTTTTTTGGTAGCTGGATAGGATATATATTTTACAACAGTAATAAAAACTTGAAAGAATTCTTAAGTCCTTAAGGAAGCAATTTTAATGAATTTAATAATATGTTTATAATTTTCATGTCAAAATGCCAATTAAAAATATTTCTTTAAATATTTTCTCATCCCCTTCTTCATGCAATCTTCCTTCTTTGTCGGCTCTTGAATAAGGGTTTACTGAGCCGTGCATGTGTGTACCATCATTTTGATAAGCTTTATTGAGATGTAATTAACACACCATAAACTTCATTCACCCTGATGTGTATATTGGACTTGACGTTAAATTCTCGGGCCCGAACTTAAATTCAGAATCTGGATGAATGGGGTCGTGGATCTCAGTGCAGACTAGAAGAGTCTAGATTGCTGTGGGTAGGTTCCCCTGGGGCCAGATTGCCTTTCTCAGTGCCCCCTCTCCCAGGCGCCCTGCCCCTTGCACGAACTGCACAGCCGCCTGTGGGGGTGCTGTCTCCTCGCACTCCCATCCCAGCTGGCCCTCACGCACACTTGTGAAGTTCATTATTAGGCGCTGCCCTAAGTGGAGAATTGTGCCAGTGGCAGAGTCCACCTCGTGCCTGAGTCATCACTTTGGCGCCAGAGCCGTAACACATTGGGATGGCTGTTTGATTTTATCCCATGTGAGTCTGACCACGAGTATGGATGGATCCTGTGGCCCTTCTTGTCATTAGGATGTGGCCCACCCACTACCGGGTCGGAACAGAAGCCATGCTCAAACACTCCTTGTCTTTCAGCCATAGGATTTCCAGGGACTTGATCATTTGAACTAAATGCCTATTGAGCACTCTGTGGGTACACAGTGCTTTAGCAGGGACTATAAGGCAGTGGTTTCTGGAAACAGGAGCCAGTTGGTATCTGAGAATTTTCTCCAGGCATAGCCAGGTATGAAAAATGAAGGCAGTGTGGTGAGCTTTTCATAAAACCTTCAGTTTGAAGGTCCATCTTACCATTTTATTTCTCGTATGATGTCCTCTCCAGTGTCTTTGCTTTAATGAAAAGATTTTGATAGTGGGTGGCAGTTTTTTTCTTCTTTGTTGATTAAAGAAGTGGGAAACAGTACATTATTCCTTCCTATTCCCAGTTTTCTTTTAAAGCTTCAGGAATTAGAGAAATCCTAGAATCCTAGAAGCTTGGTCTTCAAGAAATTGGAAATTCCAGCAAGAATGTAAGAATGTAAACACATGCATGTAGGAAGCTCTGTCTCAAGGATAATGGTAATGCCATCCAAAAGGTAGCAGTGATAATGTGGACCCTCCAAGGAAGAAGTAGCATCTGTTGGAGGAATCAGTGGAAGGTTTTTTGATGAGATTGGCTTTGAAGGATGTCTGTGGGTCTGAAAGGTGGACATTGGGTGTGGACCTGTGGCATGGGGTGGCTGTGTCGTGCTTCTTGTGGGAGAAGAGGAGGCCCAGAGTGCAGGAGCAGTAAGGGTGCTGGCAGAATGGGAAGGGGATTCCTCAGACTGAGCAGAGCCTGCGTAGGGCAGCGAATGGGGAATGGCAGCAGGAGAGTCTGTATGCAGCAGCAGGGCAGCCCTTCAAAGGGCTGTGGAGCTGCAATTTAGGGCTATAAATCTGGAGTGTCGGACAGATGAGTTGAGGAAAGCAAGGTCCAGAAGGAGGCAGCCCAATAATTAAAAAGCTAATTAGCAGTAATTTAGGGGAGAGCTAATGAGAACCTAAACTGAAAATAATCCTATGATAAAATTGGCCATAATTTGGGAGAGGATATTTTCTAGGAGGGGCCCAGGGGAACCTTTCGGGGTGCTGGAGGTACTTATGGTTTCTTGGGTACATATCTGTTTCAAACTCAGTGATACATATAGCAAAATTGGTATACTTAATTGTACGTAAGTTATACCTCAGTAGAAAAGAAAAAGTGGGGAGAAAAAGAGATACCAAACCTAGGGGGCCGAGGGGGTCAGGGACAGGCTATCATGAGTGCAGACTCTCTAACGCACCCTGCTTGAGGCTGGAGCCTACACCCGTCGATAGTTCATAAACGTTGGCCAAAATGGCGCCTCAATGGATATTGGAGATGAGAAGGTCAGAGGTCCCACTTGGCTCTTTGAGGCTTGAAAGAGTCTGGATGACGAGATGCATGAAGGCACCATTAATTAAGGAATAATGAAGCATGGAAAGGGCTCACGGGGGCTGAGGGCCACCGGCACTAAGGCTGGCTGGCAAGATGAAGTCTGAGGTTCTGGCAGGATGCCGTGTTTTTCACAGTGTACCCCTGATGGCGATGGCAAGGCACACAGAAGCTGTTTTTCCTTCAAGTTCTTTATCTTGTAAAGTAATTATGAATATTAGTTTCATGTTTTCACACATTTGTTACTCATATGCTCAGACTCCAGATGAAACGCCATGATAGAGTTCCAGTAGTTCAGCCTTGTAGGGAGTGGAGAGGTTTTTCTCTTAAGGCAGCCAGCATGCCCCTGAGTGGGTGAGCCAGGGCGGGAGGGCATAGCACCAAGGGCACATGTGCTCACTCTTTCTTTCTCCCTGTCTCTGTCTCCCCTACCCCACCCTCCCTTTGGTGACCTCAGAGGGTGGAGGGGAGAATGTAGGCACTGCTTCAATAGAGACCTGTGGTTCCAGGAAAATTCGTTCTAGCCCAGAGTTGACTGGTGAGATCTCCCTTGGCCCCGAGCTTCTTTTCCTCTGGAGAAAATGACGGGAACTCGGCTTGTGTATGGAGCCAGTTAAGGACAGGAATCTTGAAGTCCCAGGGGGAGTGATGTAAAATTTCATCCTGCTTTAGAGAAGCTGGTTTGAAGTAGTACATGACCAGCTGGGAAGTGAGTCTGAGTTGGGTTACAGCTGCCATTGTGACTATTAATGATTGCTGAAATGCCGTAATCCATTAAAGGCAGGGTCAGTTCCAGCCGGAACTCCGTGCCTGTTATCACTTCCTAGTCAGATTGCCATGTTATGGTCTCAGGAGGGGAAATTGGTCTCAGGTCAGGGGGGCTCGCATCGATGAATGTTGCTCAGTGACAGGCAGTAGAAAGGGCGATCACAGAGAAGCATGGAGGGCTACAGGGTTCCACAACTGGGTGTTGCCTATCCAGGAAGAGGGCTGCAGAAGGATCCTCATGCTTATAAGCACCTCTCCCCAGGATCTGGGCTGTGCTTTACACGCAGAAGGAGAATGAGACCCACCTTCCAGTCTGGGTCTCTGTGGGATTAAGGAAGTTATTCCTGGGTTTCTGTTCCTGTCCTGTCAAGCGTGAGGCACAGATGTGGACCTCTGGGACCCTTGTCACTATGAATCAGAACTTTCAAGCAGTTACTGGATATTTTCCCAGGAATTCCTAGGACCTGGTAGTGATGGTTGGCTGGTTCCATTTCTGAAGTTTTCCTTGGCTTGTGAAAATAATTGTGAAAACTATGATGATTGGATAAAACTCCAGGTGAACCATACGATGCAATACCTCTCAGCAATAAAAAGGAGCAAATTGATAAATGCAGTGCCTTGGAGCCTACTTCCCCCTCTCTCTCTGCCTGCCTCTCTGCCTACTTGTGATCTCTCTCTCTCTCTCTCTGTCAAATAAATAAATAAAATCTTTAAAAAAATAAAAAATAATAATAAATGCATTGCCTTGGACGCATCTCAGAGGCGTCATGCTGAGCAAAAGGAGCCAATCTCAAAAGGATACATACTGTGTGGTTCTGATTATGCCACATTCTCAAAAGGACAAGACTGTAGCGATGAAGGAAAGATGAGTGTTTGCCAGGATTAGGGGTGAAGGGACAATTAGACTAGAAAGACGCAGCACAAGGGGGTTTTTTGTGTGATGATGCCATTGTGTGTCCTGCTTTTGGTGGTGGCCACAGGAGTCCATCCATTTGTGAAAGTTCATGGAACTCTATACCAAAAAAGTCAGTTTTACTGTAGGATCATTTTAGAAATTAATGAAAGTAAAAACCATAATGATGACGATAGTGGCCAATTACGTGCTTACTGTGAGCCAGGAACTGTGCTCCAGTGTCCATCACGTATCATCTCATTGAATCCCCAGACTCTCTATGGGAGGCAGGTGCCACGATTACTGCTTTTTACCAAGGAGGAAACTAACACGAAAAATCACGAAGGAACTTGCCCCAGATCATACAGTCAGTAAGTCGTTGAGCCAAGAGTGGAACCAGGGCAGCCTGGCTCTGCGAACACCTCCTTGCCTGTGATGGCTTCATTCTGCAGGGTGATGGTAACGATCCGAGGAAGAATAATAGGTCCTTTATGAAGAAAGATGACTTGCTCCTTCCTACAGGGTCAGTCCTTGTCATCTTCAGAGACAGAGGCCCAGGTGGGCCAGGGATGGGTCCACGGCTGCAGAGCTCAATAGAGAAGACAGCAGGACTAGCATCCGTTCTCCCTGGGCTTGGGCACTTGCTGTTGATGAAGAAGTCCTTCCACTCAGGCTGTCTCATTTGAGTGTCCAGTGGTGCCGGGAGCTGTGCCAGCCGCACATGGCCCCCATCATAGCCGTGAGGAAACTGAAGCCCCGTGGGGGTTCTGACTTACTCAGAGCTACAGGACTAGACCAAATAGCATTTGCCTCTTGTCTCCTCCCGCCCCCCTGTTTTAGTTCCATTGCTTAGCGGTGCCCTCCACATAGAGTGGCTTAAAGCGGTGGCGGTTCTGACATCTGTCACAATTCTGGGGGCTTGGGCTCAGCTGGGCAGTTCACTCCATGTGATCTTGGCATGGGCTTGGTTGGGTCATCGGCTGTGGTGGCTCCCTGTATGGCTGTGGCACTTAGTGGTGGCTCTCACCTGGGAGCTCAGTGAGGGCTGTCACCCGGATTGTCACAGTTCTCCGCCATGTGGCTCTCCATGTCATTTGGAATTCTTAGAGGGTGGTGGCTGGGTTCTAAGTAGTGTTTCAAGAAGCGGAAAGTATAAGCTACAAATCCTTTCAAGTCCTGGGCTCAGAAGATTCCTGGAATGTCACTTCTGCCATATTCTTTTGGTCAGAGGCAGTCACAGGTCAGCCCAACTTCAGAGGGAGGGGAGAAAAACCACCCCTGGTTGAAGGAGGGCTTGTGCATTAAAGGAGGGAATTGGGGGGAGGGGCGGGGGGCGGAGAGGGCATGTGTGGAGACTGGCTCCGCCCCCCCATTATAATTGATTGAGCACCTATCATGGGCCAGTCCGACCCCTGAGTTGGGTGCTAAAGTTTCAAAAAGAGGGAGACACCCTTGTCTGCCATAGAGGAGCTTTGTTCTCCCAGGAAATTCAATCCTATCTTGTAGGAGTAACGACTCCTGTTGTTCCCCTTCAGAGTGATCTGTAAATATTCAACCCCGTCCTGAGGATAAAGTCACTAGGGCCTGTAGCTCTCCAAAAGTTCTGAATTTCATTGCCCAGACTTTGGATGATTCAATTATGGGAATCCGAAAATAAAGACATGTAGTGCTTGCTAGGAACCCTCACAGAGGGAGTTTGCTCCCTTACTCTGCAACCTTGTTATCTGTCACATCATCACCTAAAGCCTTGAAATGACAGGAAGCCAAATTTAGGATATTTCCCAGCCTGGTGTAATGGACTTCTAGCGACGGTGCCCTCAAGTCTTCTAGCATCTTCCGTGTGTGCCCTGGCTAATCTGAGGGTAGATCTAACCTCTGAAACTCCTCCTGCCTGGGTGTCATCAGAGCAGCTCAGACTTCCTGGTGAACGAACCCTTTGCTTTTTTTTTTTTTTTTTTTTAATTTTATTTATTTATTTGACAGAGATCACAAGTAGGCAGAGAGAGAGGGAAGCAGGCTCCCTGCTGAGCAGAGCGCCCAATGCAGGGCTCGATCCCAGGACTCTGAGATCATGACCTGAGCCGAAAGGCAGAGGCTTTAACCCACTGAGCCACCCATGTGCCCCCGAACCCTCTGCTTATAGGAACAAGGAGATGGTACCACCGCCCTTGGGCCCCACAAGGGGAGTGACACACCACCCAGCCATGGAATCGAGCTTCACTTTGAGCAACCCCTGCTTTTCCTCCCCACTCTGGTTTCACCCCCTTCCTGCCAGCCCTCAGAAGGAATCTTTCCTTTCTGCTTGGTGTTTTGTAGCAAGTGGGAAACTATAAAATAAGCATTTGCTTATGAATTAATTTTTGGCACACTCAGCGCTCAGCAAGCCTTACAGCACTTGCATATCCCTCCTTCGAGTCCTTGCCAACTTCTGTGTTCCTTCCTCCGGAGACGTTCCCACCAGCACCCGGGGGAAGTTCCCTCTGCTTCCTCTTCCCTGCAGGAGGGTAGAGGCTGGCCTCACCTGGAGAAGAGGAGGAATAAGGTGTACCTTTGAACAACTATCTTGTGTTTTTTTGTGTGTGTGGTTTTTTGGGGGGGGTGGTTTTTTTGGTTTCTTTTTTTTTTTTGGAAATACAGATGTTCGGGGATATATGTGTTGACAGGACCATAGAAAGCCTCATAGCAAATGAAGGGGCCAGACATAACACAAAAATTTTTTTGGACTAATTGCTTCCGGTTGCAGAAGCACAGTGAATTTGATGTATCAAATGGCTGCCCACAGCTATTTCTATGCCAAGTCTAGCCTACAGACACACCCAAAAAGGGCTTTCTTTTCTGCACGTACGCAGCTGGAGATGGAAAATGTGAGAAGTGCTCCATTAGGAAACTGGCTTGCAAATTCATCCGAGAGAGATCCCTAGTCCTTGGGGCCTTTTCCCCACCACACACACTTTTTTTTTTTTTTTTTTTGGCTTAAGAAATCAGCCTAAGAGCCAATATTAGATAAGCATCCTCCCACCCCTTCCAGAAAAAGTCACCAGGAGAGCACGTTGGAGAAGCATGTTGGTCTGGTTGCTTCTGACCCCGGTTAGCCGAGAGATGAAGCCTGAAAGGGTGATCTGATTTGCCTTCGCTGGAAACGGAAAGCCAGTTGGTGAGGAAGAACAGCCTTGGTTTGACAGGACACTCACCCTGAGAAGGAGCAGGAGATTGATGGGTGAGCAAGTTGCGTAAAAGGGTGTTGTTTTTGGCAGGGAGGTCAGAAGTGAGTCATTTCTGAGTGGTGTTTTCTGACCTCCGGTTTTATCCATGTGGGAAATGAGTGCGGCCTGCCTCGGTCTGAGGACTGCTCCGCTCCCCCGCCCCCAGCCCCCACCCCCGCCCCAGCGCCGGGGGTTTGGGAGCCACTGGAATTGAAATAAGAGGGAGATAGGTGGCTTGTCCCCCAGAAGGCTTCCCTGGACCCTCTGCCCTTCAGCTCAAGCTGGGAAGGGTCTGAACAGCTGCCTTTGAGAGTTGGTGGCAAAGGGTCAGAGACTTTGGGGACACTGCCTAGAAGGGAAGCCTGTGACGTGGGAAGGAGCTTGGCCTGTAGAGTGGAAACACCTGTGTTGGAATCCCACCCCTGCCCCCGGCGAGTGGGGTGACCTTGGACTTTCTCAGGATGCTTTGAAACTCACTCAGCTTTCTCATCTGTAAAATAAGAGAAAAATTAAGTCCCTTCCTCATGGAGCTGTTGAGAGGATAAAACACCATAACATGGGGGGTAAAGTGCCTGCCCCAGTAGACCCTGCACACCTGTGAGCTGCTGCCATGGGAACTGATCTTGTTGGATGAGGAAGATCCAGGTTCGAGCCCTGCTTCTGCCTCATCCCTCTTGAGCACCTGGGGTCAAGTTCTTGACCTCTGTCAGCATGGTTGCCAACTAGAGAGCAGGATGGTGGCAATGTCCCCCTCACAGGGCTCCTGGGACAGTTAGACATGGTGGCCCACAGAAAGTGCCTCATGCAGTTGCCAGGGTCATAGAAAGATCTCAAAATTGGCTGATGATTTTTTATGAATAAATGTTTTTTATTTTAAAAATGGGCTTCAGGGGCCCCTGAATGGCTCAGTTGGCTGAGCTCCTGACAATTGATTTTGGCTCATGTCACGATCTCAGGGTCATGGGATTCGGGTTCCACGCACACTGGTGAGTCCCCTTGAGTTTCAATCTCTCCTTCTCCCTCCGTCCCTCCTCCTACCCCCACACTCTTGCAGTCATGCTCCCTCTCAAATAACAAATGAATCTTTTTAAAAAAAATAGACTTCATTTTTTAAAATAGGTTTCTTCTCAAAAAGTTGACTTCTGAGCTTTTGCTTCTGTGTAGTCGTTTATACTCCCATGGGCCTGAGGGGGAGGGGTACCCTCTTTTACTTGTTTTCATCCTCAGTTCACCCAAGTCCCGCTGATATATTTGAAATGATGTTAGTGGTCCAGAAGGTTGGGACACTTCTGTGCCTTGAGTACTGGTTACTTATAGTGACAGACGTTCTGGGTGAAGCAGAAAGTGAAGGGTGGTCCAGTCCCTCTGTGGTTTTAAGTGCTCCCTGACCCAGGCCTTTACTTTTCTTCCAAATTTTAATTGGTTGTCTAATAATTTTTTTGACATATGTACCTTACCCTCTCTCCATTCTTCTCCATTCCCAAGAAACTAGTGTCACCGAACAAAGGTCATTTAAGATTTTTGGTCTCAAAATTCACGTTTGGAACCATTGCATTTTTTTTTTAAGATTTTATTTATTTGTCAGAGAGGGAGCACAAACAGGCAGAAAGAGAAGCAGGCTCCCTACAGAGGAGGGAGCCCGATGTGGGACTTGATCCTAGGACCCTGGGATCATGACCTAAGCCCAAGGCAAACACTTAACCAACTGAGCCACGTGGGTCACCCACGTGCCCCAAATTCAGGTTTTGATAGAAACTCAACATGCAAAGGTGGTTACCATTCTTGGTAACATAAGACGTGAAAGACTCTCCTAAGAAAGTAAAGTGACTCCTCACACAGTGCAATCTTGGTCATGGCATTTCTCTAAGCGATGATGGGCATTAGAGAAGACATGGGCCTATTGGCTTCATTTTGTAGTTCAGGGCAAGAAATGACTGCAAGACTTGTCAGCACATATGTTTGTGACTTGTCCTCACTTGGGTATAAGAAGCGCAATCCTGTCGAGGTGCTCCTAGGGGAAAGTGTGCACCCCGGCTCGTGATTTTAAAGGAATTGGAGACCCAGTATTATTTTTCTTTTTTCCTGAATAGTAAAGCCAACAACTTAGGCAGAAGTGGGCAGGTACATGTATCTGCTCTTCTGGCCTTCCACGAGAAGGCTGCATTTATTGGAGGTTACAGAGAGATCTTTGGAAGCAGAATGTTAATCTCTTTCCCTTGTGCAAAACCTAGAAGCAGGAATTGGTTTCTAAGAGGTGTCTTCAGAGGAATTCTCGGGTTTTTCATGGCCTTCAAAATTTGACTGAAGAGCGGAAAAAATGTCAGAGAAGACTGGAAAAAGGTTGTATCTTGAACCATCATTTTCATTTTATACTATTAAATCCACAACAAGCCCAGATATTCCTTCTTTCGTTCTCTTCCTTTAGGGCTAGCCAGAGGTGTGTGCTCTTCCTCCCTTTCCTTAGTGACTTCAAAGGAGGGAATGCCGCTTACGAACTTCAGGCCGACGCCACATTCTCCTCTGTTGGCTTGTGATGCGCTAGTCCAGGGCTTGGCAAGCTACGGCCAGTAGGTCAAATCCACAAATCCAGTCCATGGCCTGCTTTTGTAAATAAAGTTTTATTGGAACACAGCCATGCTTGCTCCTTTAGTATTATCTCTGGCTGCTTTCATGCCATGAGGGCAGACTTGAATAGTTGCGACAGACCAAATAGCCTGTAAAGCCTAGAATACTTACCGTTTAGCCCGTTATGGAAATCTCTGCCAACTCCTGTGCTTGTTGAATCTTTGCTGTCTAAATATTAATCTGTCGAAGGGAAAGAACCATGTCTTTTCCTCTTTGTTTTGTGCTCTTCATCCCCTGGTATGCAACAATGGGATTTTAGTAAATATTCACCAGATGATCCATATCCTAAGTCCCAAGATATTTTGGCCACTCACCCAGCTAATAAAGAGGAATTCAGGGAAAGAGAGGTTTCTACTTTTTCTTTCCTTTCTTCCCCGTCTGGCCAGGGGGGGTAATGGTCTGTAGGGGCATTGGGATTGAGTTTTAGAAGACTTTTTTCCCCTAGAGGTGATCTTCCCTTTCCTTCACTGTCTCTCTCAGATATATTCCATTACCCCTGTTTATCACCTTTCAACACAGATTTGGAAGGCAGACTAAAGCAGCTCTTAACTGTGGGCATTTGGCCTTGTGGCTCAAGAGTCCAGATACCTGGGATTGCAGGTTTTTCATCTGTGAGCCCTCTCTGACGATCCTGCCTCAGACCACCACATTTTAAATTAGTCACTTCTTTATGGCCCAGTGCTCTGCTATTTCTGTACCTCCTACAAAGGTTTCCTACTGGCCTCGGGGCATTTAGTTAACCTTAAAATATCTGAAATGGTGGAGCCCGGGCTGCAGCCTGTTTGTCTTCTTTTTCTCCAAACTTCCTGGGTGATCTCATCGACTCCCATGGCTTCCAGCTACCGTTCATGCCAGCAACTCCCAAAGGTGTAGCTCCTGACTCCACCTCTTTGCTGATTTCTAGATTTCTGTTCAAATCTCTGTTGGCCATCTCCACCCGTGTTAATTCTAGGTTAGGATGACCTCAGGCGCACCTGTCACCTCCCCTCCTCTGCCCCATTTGCCCTCTTGCAATCTATGCGCTGATCACAGGGCTCACCAGCAACCCTCCTGTTGCCCAGGGGAGATACCTGGATGTCTCTGGTCTCTTTCCTCTCTTGCTTTTCATCAGGAGCTCATTGGGTGTCCACTCTACCTCCCAGTAGTTTAATGGTCAGCATTCAGTTAGGACTTGTAATGAGCCAGGCACTTGGCACCTTGAGCTTAAATGACATGACCATATTGGCCCTGCTGGGGTCGGTGGAGCTGGGATTTGAAATGAGGCGCTCTGGCTCCAGAATCCCTACTACTGACCACCATGCTATACCGCCGGCCAGCATGGGACCGTCCGAGTTCTGAGCCTGATTGTTTCTCACCTGGATAACTGGGATAGCCTCTTGGAGGCCTCCCTGTCCCTGGGCATTTCTCTCTCGCATGCTGCTGTCAATGATGTCCCCCAAACAGAAGCCTGACCACTTCATTTCCTGTCTTTTTTTTTTTAAGATGTTATTTATTTATTTGAGAGAGAGAGAGAGAGACAGCAGCAAGAGCAGGAACACAAGCAGGGGGAGCAGGAAAGGGAGAACAGGGAGCCTGACGTGGGGCTCGATCCCAGAAATCTGGGATCATGAGCGGAGCCCAAGGCAGATGCTTAACAACTGAGCCACCAAGGCACCCCTCGTTTCCTGTCTTAACAGCCTTCTGCAGATGCTGGAGTTCACTGGCGCCACGATGAAATCCAGTGGCGCCCTGCATGGTCTGGCCCGGCCTGGGTTTCTCTGCCCACACACCCCTACTCTCTCGTCCCGCAGCCGCACCTGTTCCTTTGCCAGTCCCGTCTGTGTGCTCGGATGCGACTGCTCCGTATGGGATGGTTTCCCCCGCCTGGCATACTTCCCAGGTCCTGTCTGAAATGTCTCCTGTTCTGGAAACTTTCTCTTGACCCCCTGAGGCAGAGGAGTAGTGGTGCTCACGTCCGGGCTGTTCGTTCATTCACTAGAGCAGCCACCACACTCGAAGTGGAGATTCAGTGCGAGACCCGAGGGAACAGAAACCAAGTTTGTCTTCACCTCCAAGTTCCGTAGAAAAGCCCCTGGTGTGTGCGAGATGAAGGGAACTCGATCTGTACATAACACATCAGTGGGGAGAATCCTACGCTCTAGGGTCCTTCTGAGAACTAGATGAGATGTATGGAAAACACTCCACTCGGCACGCCGCTTGACACATTGTAATTGCTCATGGTCACTTTTTGGTTGTACATTTTTCTCTCTGCTCACCCACCTTGAAAGGTGATTTCTCCCAGGATCCAGCCTCTGTCTGACTCCCCAGCATCGGGACTGTGGTGGGTGCTCATTAAATATTCCAAATGTTCACTGAATGAATACAAGTTCTGACCCTCTGTGGCCACAGTAAGACTTTAGCCTTATTGTCCTTTTTTGAATAAAAGCATTAGGATGTGAAAATTTGTGGTTAGTGGTTGTAACAACTATTAAGGGGCACTGTTTTTAGGGATGGAAGGGAGTTAAGTTTAGCTGAGTTCAAGGGCAATGCATAGTGTGAGTTTGGAGGACTATCCTTATGGTGCTAGGGGCACTCAGGGTCTATTTTTTCTTCGTAATAACTACAGTAGTAGGAATAATGAGGACCAGAATCTGAGTGTTCATGTTCCAGGGCCTAGGCCACATGCCTTCTCTGCATGATCTCATTTACTCTTTATGGTGATCATGTGTGGGTAGGTGCTGCCATGACCCCTTTTTGTTAAAGGGGAAATAAAGGACCCAAGAGGTCAAGTTACTTGCTCAGGGTCACCGAGCTAGCTGGTAATTGTGTCCGGGTTTATTTCCTGCCACAGCCTGAGGTCTCAGCTCTCTGTGTTGCTGCCTCCCTGTATAAGAAGCCTCCATTAATTTCCTTGGCACAGATGCGGCCCACACCCTCCTCCCTGGCTGGGAACCAAGAAAAGGGGCTATGGATCCCTTTCGAGGACCTGGCCTCTGTTGATCAGGCAAAATGGGATTTGTGGTTTCACTCTCGCTTGGCCTTTCGGTAGATGGACTCTTTGTGGAAGGTGCTGTGCCTTGCAAATAAAGCAGAAGACAGTTTGTGTGGCTGGTGTCTGTTCTTTGGTTACAATATTGGCCTGTGAATGCCAGAGAAGGAAACCGTGAAAGTCTTTCTCTTTTAGGCTCAGGTCATGATCTCCGGTCCTGGGATTGAGCCTTGTGTTAGGTTCCCTGCCACTCCGGCTGCTTGTTCGTGCTCTCTCACTCTCTGACAAATAGATTTTAAAAAATCTTTTAAGATTTTATTTATTTATGAGAGAGAGAATGCACAAAAGCAGGGGGAGCAGCAGGCAGAGCTCCCTCTGAGCCCAGAGGTTCCCCACTGAGCAAGGAGACCGATGATGTGGGATTCCGTCCCAGAACCCTAGGATCGTGGCCTGAGCCCAAGGCAGATGCTTAACCCACTGAGCCCCTCAGGAGTCCCACGAGCCAGAGCTCTTACCCAAAGTTACCCAACTAGCAAAGCTGAGATTTGAACCCAAGTCTGCCTCTCAAACATCTCTTACCTCTCTACCCTGCTAGAAAGCCTTGAAAATGGAAGGGTCCAATGCCAGGGAGTTAACTCGGTGCTCGCCCTTCACTGAGGGGCTGCACACCCTGGAGAAAAGTGTCTGTCTTATTACCATTGGGGCCGGGGCCAGGAAGCATCGGTTATTTCATCCAGGAGGGAAGGAATCTCTGCTCTCTTCCACCGTGAGTTTTCAAAGTTATCCCATGCTCCGCACAACGATGAGTTGTACAGTAACGCATGAGCTTTTCTGTAGTTTTCGCTGGTATCCTTTACTGAGTCGCTTTCTCTGGTCAGAGGTGAACTCGTCCCTGACATAAGAAGGGCTCTTGCTCAGTTATGCGTCTTGGAGTTTTCTGGAATTCGTGCCGGCGGAGAGAGTGGGGAGGGAAAGCCAGAGTGCGCTGCAGATGGCTGTCGCAAACCCCTCTACTATTTCCAATTAGTAGATGCATGTGTGAGTTGTATGCCTGTCTTATATTTACAAGAGGAAGTATCCCGTTTAATTTTATTTTCACACCACAAGCCCGAGTGTTAAGAGAACATGGTGTTTTAACACTCCCTCGGTTATCAGCTGCAGCGCGGGGGTTGTGTATTGTCACATACAGTCTTCTGAGTATATTTCTACATTTGTTACCTGGCAACATTGCTGCGTCGGGACATGGAGATGTGTTGGTTCCTACCAGATCTGCACTGTTCATACTGTAGAAGGTAGAGCCTGTTTTTCTGGCAGGAATTTACAGGAGGAGAAGGCAGGAGGCTGATGGAATTCAGCCGAGAGATGGGCTGAGGCACTACAGTCACTGTCCCCGGGTTAGGGGGTCGGCAGGGGACATAGGCTCTGCTCCTGCCTGAGTCTAAGCATGACTGCGTTGTTGCCCACCCACTAGTTCTGATGGGAAAGGAAAGACCCTGGTAGGGAAGACAGGCACAGCATCTCCTGCCGGGATCTCTATCCGAGCTACCTAGAGCCAGCCCTACAGGGTCTTTGTTTAGCAGAAGTGCTGCATTAAAAACACTGTGCATAGAATTTAAATGCTGAGCGGGGCCTGTATATAATACACTCTCAGGCTCCTAGCACAGCCATGCCCCCCACGCCCTCTGTGAGGAACCCCTTCCTAGATGTTTGTGTTCAAAATCCTGCGTCACAGGTTTGAAAGTCCTCTTGGTTGAAGCCGCACTTCCTGAGACCCTGAGAAAGCTCGCTGAGACCAAGGGCACTGAATTCTCCAGCACCTGTGATATTTCTTGACAAATGCCTGAGAGGGGCACGTTCCCATGGCAACAGTCTCTAAAAGAGTTCTGTGGCATCAACAGGTTAGACGAGGTGTCCAAGTCTTGGAGCTCTGCAGCGCGTCCCTCAAGCACGTCTCCTGTTCGGTTCCTCCGAGCCAAGGCGCCCAAGGGGCAGTCTGTTCAGAACGCAGCCCCAGTGGGCACTAGAGACCTGGCCAGGTTGGGCTGGAGTTCAGGGCACGTCTTTGTCTCACTGCAGTGCTCACTTTTGAAGGCATCTCTGAGGAGGAGGCCTTTTTAGTCCACTGAACTCTTAATGTCTCACCTTTTAAGAGAGAAAAGGAGTGCTGATTATGCCTGGAGGCATTTAGAAGCCATCAGTTAGCTTTATATATATATATATATATATATATATATATATATATATACACACACACATATATATGTATGTATGTATTTTTTTAAGTGCTCTAATCTCCTTTAGAAAATGCGAGAAGCCATTTTATTAATGGTTCTTGGCTCTTAGGAATTAATATTACCCCTAGCATGATCAGGAAGTGTTCTAAGAAGAAGCTGTACAATTCCTGAAGATTTTTTATTTATATATATATATATATATATATACACATATGGCTATTGGATATTTTTGTATACTTGAGCAAGACCTGACCTGAGGGTTCCAAGCTCGGCTAATTGTCCTGAGCACCCTTAACTTGGAAATCTATATCCTGCTGTTTAAACTTGAAGATGATCCCTAACTCGATTAAAGTCCTCAACCAGTAGGCCGAGGAAAATGCTTCAGAAAAAACAAGGTCATGCTGCATTTTTTTTGGTAAGCACAGGAATCAACAAAGAGATGTTATATAACTTCTATTTATATCCTCCTTGCTCACTATCTGCAGGCAGACAAGAGTCGCTGAGAAGGGATTTAATGAGCTCTCTGGGTTTGCTCACCTTCCTGAGCTGGTAGGAACCAGCTTGTTCTCAAGTGCGTCAGCAAAGAATCTGGCTGTGGGTGGGCGGCCAGGGTAGGTGGACGGACTTGTTGCCATGGTGTTCTTTAATTCCCCTGTCTCTCAGAGATCTCACTCCCCCCTTCCCTGACTCCTTCCTTTCCCCCCTTTTCTTTCTTTCGTCTTTTTTTTTTTTTTTTAATCTATAAGCTTCCTTGTTTCTCACACCTACTCATGATTCTTGGAGCTGTCTCCGGAAACAGAATATTTTTCCTCTCCCCTCTCCCCGCCCCCCTCCCCCCTGGTGGAGCTCCAGGACATCACAAGAGTTTGTGCTGAGGTATATTGTGTTCATCCTCCCCTATTTCTTTTCCCATGATTTTTTTTTTTTATTACCCAGCCCCTCCATTATAGGGACCAATCCCAGAAGCCTTTAATCTCACCCAATAGAAGCTTGCTTTTGCCTGTTGGATTGCCCCCAAACTGGGTGGATTCCATTGTCAGTCGCAGGAATGTTGCTCTGCCCCAAAGGAGAAGGGCTGTTTGTATCTCCCTACAGCCTCCTGTGTGCGCTTGCCCTGGGCCAATGTCTCCTGTCTCACCTAGCACGTTATAAAATAGACCCACAGGAAAACAAGAGAATGTGTTTGTTCCACAGTGATCATTCCTGGAGCTTGGGCGATTTCTGGTACCCGCAGGATGCAGGTTGAAATTATTCAGCCTGCACCCAAAAAAAAAAAAATGTGGTGAGTTGGGGGGGTTGTGGCTCCTCTCCCCAGTTCTCAGCAGGGAAGTGGAACTGCCATTCTCAGAAGTCGCCTGTGGCAGCCCCCAGGAGTGCCCACCACAGAGCCTTCTGAGATGGGCCTGCACTACCATCCACACTCCCGCCAGAGCAGAGGTATCGAAAAGATGTGAGGAGGGAGGTTTTAATGAAATGTTCTTAGAAAAGAAAAAGCAGTTCCCAGGAGGAAGGCTTGAAAAAAAAGAAGCCAGAACCCACCCTTGCCTTGCCCAAGAGTTGTGCAACTCTTAATAGCAGTAGCCTGTTTGAATAATCAAAGGCAAGCTGACTTCCCCTTATTAACTTCTGTTAGAGACATCTGCATAAAATATCCCCAGATTCCAGACCAAGAAGGTAATTTTTTTTTTTTTCCCCTCCGAGTAACTGGAGGGACTTTCCCTTTGGAGCTCTTCCAGCAGAGTTAACTTCATGGTTGAAAATATTTTCTCATTAGAAACTGCCAGCCTTTTGAATCCTGACGTGGGGCTCGGAAAGATACCTGGTCCACGAGCCCAGAGCCTGGGCCCCACAACCTGACTGACATTCACAGCTGGCTTTAGGACCTCTGCCACAACCCTTCTCTTCACTGGGAAATCTATACCCACTTAAATTTCCTAAGGGTCCCTTTTTTGAGACTGGCAGAGGCTCTTTTGCTCTTTCTATCACTTTGCCGTGGCTGGGTTTTAAACTACCCGTTGAGATGGCCCAGACACTGACCGGGCTAGTCCTATGAACCATCTAATGTCTTCAAGCCACTTGTTTCCCTTTGCATTCGGGACTTTAAAAAAAAAAAGTATATTGCATTTGAGGAGGATGTATTTCAGTTGCCCTCACCATACAGTGTTTGAGAAATGTGTTTTTATTAGCCTCCTTGCAACACAAGCCCACAAACTGTTCAGCCCAGAGCCTGGATAGTTCTCATGTCCAGGGGCGAGCCGAGTTCTGAGATGTGAGGCTCACAAATGATTGTCCTCCCTGCTCCATAGTTCATAATGCAGCTGTCAGTGAGGCCAGAGTGGTTAACAGTTAACTAGATGGATTAAGGATCTCTAGCCAGCCTAAGCCCATCGCAGAGGCATGTGTACAAACCTGATAAGCCTCTGAGAGTCGAGAAGGCCACCTCAGCCACCTCAGCCACCTCCGCCTGGTCCTTGGCATGTTTCATTGTCTCCATTTGGCAGCACATGGGGCTTTCACAGACAGGGATCTTTGGGTTATTGAGTTAAACTTTAGCTGCCATGATGCAAATCTCGATTCAGTTTAAGGTTTTTGGAACGAAACCTCCTTCAGAATTACTGTGCATTCATCAGGAGAGCAAACTTGTCTTGAGCACCTGGTGGGTGCCAGGCATTGTAGGAATTGGCTGGGGTAGAGTCCAGGATAAGATCAGTCTGGGTCCTGCCTTCTGGGAGTTTACAGTCTCGTGGGAGAGGTGGCTCGCCCGGGGAGAAGGATGAGTAAGGAAACAACCAGGGCACGGAGGGTTCCAGAGAACCCACTTAGGATGGTCAGGAAGGCTTCTTTAGGGAGGTGCCATTTAGCCCAAACCTAACAGATGAGAAGAGAACCAGCCAAAGCAGAGAGCAGAGGGCAAGAGTGTTCAGACGGACAGGCTGGCATGGGCTGGGCCTCTTGCCAGAGCTGAAGGAGGCCAAGGGGGTGGAAGCATAGCAGGGAGGGGAGCAGGAATGAAATGATGGCCGGACCCCAGTAATACGCTTGTCATCAGATGACCTGACTGCCAAGCCCTAGTCAGTGCTTCTAAAGGGCACCAAGTTGGCTCAGGCTGTCACCTGCTTGCATCTACGGTACTGATGCCAGAGCCGTAATATATTAAGCAGCACTTACACAGATGAGTGCTGTGTAATTTCATCCCGCCTTCTCCGTCCGTTCGGCTATCTGTACGTTTTTCTGCCCGATCCCAAGGTGGTTCTCCGAGGCTCCAGAGAAGATACCTGATGGGCTAGTACCTAGTACGATGGGCCTGCGGGGTTGGGAGATGCAAGTCCTGGAGCTTTTCCTTTGAGGTTCCCAGAGGGGCTGCCCCCCAAGAGTTGGTGGAATTGAGCAGAGGACTGAGGGTGACTGTGGGACCTCCATCAGGAAGGCACTCACTTTGGTTGATGTTTTGCTCTTTGCCAGCCAGTGTCCTTGCCCCCAGCAGGCCAGAGTATGTTTATTTTTCTTTGGATTTTATGGTTGAGTGGATTTATCATAGGTTTGCTGAGAGCAAGGAAGAGAAAGTGGCTGGTATAAAATACCTACCAGGTGCCAGGCCTCTCCTGGGCTTTCCCCTACAGAAGTAGGGCTGTGTTACCTCCCCTACTGCATCCAACAGGCCTCTCCAGCGGCACTTACCCTCCCCCTCCTCCACTACAGGGAGGCCGCCCGTTAACAAATGACCTATCCAAACCCACCCAGCTCCTCATTGCCCCTGCTCTTCCACTTCTCCCTTGCTAAGGCTGCAGGATTCAGAGCCCTTTCTCTGAGCCCCTGCCATCGTCTGTACAAGCACAGGAAATGGGTGTGCAAAGGATTGTTCTTGACATCGATGCAGAGCTTCAGTCAGATGCCCTGTGGAATATCGTAACTCTTAGGGCAAGAAAAGTTAGTCACTACTGATTAAGTGCCCTCAGAACACAGAATGGAAGTAAGACCGAAGATCAGAGTTCTTCCCCTCCAACTCCTGTGTTAGTCCTCTTTCTCGGTAGCATAGATTGAACTCCTTTGGAGGGGAGGGGGTGGGGGGTCGGGGGTCGGGGAGCCTGGTGGTGGGTCTTGAGGAGGGCACGTATTGCATGGAGCACTGGTTGTGGTGCATGAACAATGAATCTTGGAACACTGAAAAAATAAAATTTAAAAAAAAGGTGAAGTGGGAAGGAACAGGCAAACTCGACCTCAGCTCCCCCCCCCCCCATGCTCTCTCATGTGGATGCATGGTCGAAATTTTTGATGATAGAGTTTTCCACAGACCTCTTTGCAAGCCTCGTGCAGGTCAGAGGCTCACTGATAAGACTTCCGTGTCCCCCATGGCAAGTCTGTGGGCAGGTGACATGGGACCTGAGAGTTTCGCCCTAACCACCAGAAGTTACTTTTCATTGAGTCATAGAATCCGCTCTGGAGGGCACCCTCAGAGGCTGGCATGCACCTCCTGCAGCCCCAGACGTATACTGGAGACCGTCCTGCCTCCTCTTCCTTAGTTGAGTAGATGTCCGTGGACCGAGATTCTAACACCTCCCCAAGTGCTTTAACAGAAGTCCTTCCTGAGATCCAGTCCAAGACTCCTTTGCCCTATACCACCTTTCCTTTTTCAAAGCCTCATGCTCACATGAAGAGCAACCACAGTGCCTCCTTGTACGTGAGTAAGAGTCCCAAGGATGTCCCTCCCATAGTCCCCTGTGACTTCAGGCAATGTTGAGGGCTGAAACGCCTTCACATTCCACTGGTCATCTTTGCTTTTCTCTGAAGGCTTGATTTCTCTTTCTTTTCTTTTCTTTTCTTTTCTTTTCTTTTCTCTTTCTTTCTTTCTTTCTTTCTTTCTTTCTTTCTTTCTTTCTTTCTTTCTTTCTTTCTTTCTTTCTTTCTTTCTTATTTTATTTATTTGACAGAGATAGGTCACAAGTAGGTAGAAAGGCAGGCAGAGAGAGAGGGGAAGCAGGCTCCCCACTGAGCAGAGAGCCCAATGCGGGTCTCGATCCCAGGACCCTGAGATTGTGATCCAAGCCGAAGGCAGAGGTTTTAACCCACTGAGCCACCCAGGCACTCCTCTCTGGAGGCTTGCTTTCTCTCTTTTTTTTTTTTTTTTTAATTTTTTCCCCCCAAATACGTTTATTTTATTTTTTCAGTGTTACAAGATTTCTGTTTTTCTCTTCCATCTTTGGCTGACAGAGCTGCCAGTCCACACCAACAAAAGATGCCGGCTTTTGGCATCCATAAGGAGGTTTGAGAACTGAACCCAGAGAAAATTTAGAGTCTCCTTAACGTCTTGTCCCTCGGTCCAGGTTCCTCTAGAAGGATGCCTGACCTGCCTTTCTGAAATCTGTTTGATCTACTGTTAAATACTCCTAGAGATTTTTGCTTATGGTTTACCTATACATACAGGAACTTTGTAAGATAACACCTTTAAAAAGTTTGGGGGGTGTGGAGTACAGTTTGTTGGTTGTTGTTGATGAATATGTGAAAAGCTGTTCATGTTTTGATCCACGCTGAGAGGGAACCAGGCTGCTTACCAAATAGGGCCGACTTTCTCCACAGCTGCTGATTCCTATGGGCGCTGGGAGACGAAAAGGGAGAGGTATAAGCTTTCCACCCTAGGAGAAAAGTGGTTCTTATGGAACAGGTTGGAATTTACTGCTTGCTAATACTCAAATTAATTAACCCTGAAAAGAGTCATGGAGAGCCACAGCCACTGCTTTGGCTTTGACCTTGGAGCTCAGGCCTTTACTTGGAGCTCAGTGACCAGACTAATTTGAGTGAGGATCTCCATGCCCTCCACCTCTTCTCTCAGACGTTAGAAGGCGGCAGTGACCCAGAAGGTGGCCTCCATCAGCCCTGACACCGCAGAGTCGTGGAAATAGGGCATTTGTTGGGGCGCCGGGGTGGCTCAGTGAGTTAAAGCCTCTGCCTTCGGCTTGGGTCGTGGTCTCAGGGTCCTGGAAGCAAGCACCACATCAGGCTCTCTGCTTGGCAGTGAGCCTGCTTCCCCCCCTCTCTCTCTCTGCCTGCCTCTCTGCCTACTTGTGATCTCTCTCTCTGTCAAATAAGTAAATAAAATCTTTAAATAAAAAAAAAAAAATAGGGCGTTTGTATCTAAGTCCTCAAGAGGCAGCTATACGGTGTAGACCAGGGAGAACTTTCTTTGAGAAAAATGAACTTGAAATATGGATAACTTTTTAACGTAGGCTTGGTTTGCTTCGTCCCTTCTTTCTTTTCTGCTTTAAGTTTATTTTACCTCTGAACTCACCGAAGCTAGAGATAGCCTCACAGAGCTTGGGTGAGCTGAAGGTTCAAGATGTCTGCTGCTTAAATCCCATCAAACCTTGCAAAAAATGGCCTTCTCAGAGTGATAATTTGTACCAGGAGAGTGATTCTTAATGCCCAACTTATTAATTCTTAGACTCTTCCATTACATCATACTTTTTCTAAGTATGTTCTAAGTAAGTTCTGAACTTTTTCTAAAGAATGGTAAAAAAAAAAAAAAAGATACTGGAAAATAGTTCATGTGGAATATTTCGGGACTATCTGAGGAGGGTCTGACACCAAGCTTGTATTCTGCCTTACGTTAAACTTTGAGAACCGGAAGCAAAATTGTTTATTTTTCTGTCTAAGCAATCTGAATGGCTTCTATAGTGAAATTCCAGCTGGATTTTTTTTTTTTTTTTAGCTTTCTTTATTGTGACAGTTCCTGAGAACTGCTATTCACTGTGTTTTTGCCGTCCATTTCGAGACCATCCTGACCTGCCAGTATCAGCTAGAATTGTTTATCGTTGGGTGTTTTGTGGACACTAGACTTTGGTCATCATGGAACACCCAGCACCCAGGTTGAGCCACGTATCGTACGTCCTGATACCTTTCCTTTGAAAGGGGGAATTGACAGATAACAGCAGCACCGTACATTTGAATAGGTTCCCATAGTAATCAAAGTGTTTTTCACACGTAATGTTTCATAACTGCAACCTTGATGGGCCCCCAGCTTCCACGTGGTGCAGGCAAGGCAGGTGGTAAGAGTCTCGTTTTTCAGATAAGGAACCCAGGGCATAAATGCTGTTAAGTAAATTGCCCAAGATCACGTGGCTACGTAGTGAGGAGCGAAGGCTGAAATTGAGGTTTCCAGACGTCCGGTTCTCCAGGCAGCTGTGCCTAACCGTGTGTACTTTATCGCCTCGTTCATGGTCCACGATCCTGGGTTTTGATTGTCGTCCTTGGTTTCTAAGACAAGGATTCCAGACCGATGGCCGTCACTGGGTGACAGTGTTACCATGTAACCCTCGGCCCTGGCCAGTCTCCCGCCAGCAGAAGGGGCTTGTTTTGGGAGCCCATCTGAACAAGGGCATCGGGCCTCGCGGGAAGGTTGGGGCGTTCACATGTGTACCTACCACAGCTCTTCTTTGCTGTGAGAAGAGTCTGTGTTTGTTCAGCTGAGAGACTTGGCGTGGGGGTGGGGATGGGTTATAAAAAGCCAGGAGGTGTTTAGAGGTTGACGAACTCTTGCTCAGATGGGAGGTGTTTAACAAAGCAGAGAGGTCACGAGCATGGGCCGCCACGGCAAGACGAGTGGGGCCGGAGTCCTGGGGCACCGCCACCATTTCCTAACTGTGGGACTGGGCAGGTTATTTAACCTCCTTGGGCCTCATTTTCCTTATCTGTAAAGATAATAAAGATTATCTGTTAATAATAGTACACACGTCACAGGGTCGTTACAGGGATTAAATGAGGTAATATATATAAAGCATTTAGGCAGCATCTGGAAAATAGACAGTGTTCAGTGAGCATTCACTGTAACATAATTTATAGAAAGGGGGTCCCCAGGAAACAGTGATTGCTCAGTTAACCACAGGTACAGGAAGAGAACTCCCCAGGTAGGCATGGGTAGCCTCGGTAGCCATTGCTCTCTCTCGGACACCCGCAGAATATCTCTTCAAGCCGGGAAGGTCTGGTTAGAGATGTCCCCCCAAGGCCCTGAGACTCCCAAGGCCAAGGGTGAGGTCCTTGTGTTTCAGAGGCAGAGCAAAAAGAGAAAAATCAGACTCTAGGGAGGAATTTCCGTCAGCCCCTGCAAGTTCAGGCGTTGAGCACTGTTCGGCAGTCACATTTTTCAAATTCTTGGACTCGATCTGAGAACTTAATTCATTTTGCAGCAAATAAGTGACCAGAGTGAATGTCATGGGCTGTGGTGGTTGGGTCATGTAGTACTAGGCAGTGAAATGGAAAAGCTCATTCTCTGGATTCCCTCCAGGTCCAGCACAGGGGCGTCCAGAGGGTGGGCCGTGCTCAGCGTGGAGATACTTTCCTGTGGGGCAGGATCGAAGCCTTGAAGCTGTCCCAGTGGCGCTGTGGACCCCTGCCCCCAGACCAACCCCTGCCCCTGTCATGCTCCATCCTGGGTCGTGTCTACCTCTGCTGCCTGGCGCCCCCATCCTTTTTTTTTTCTCCCCAAATTCTTTATTTTAATTTTTCAGTGTTACAAGATTGATTGCTCATGCACCACACCCAGTGCTCCATGCAATATGTGCCCTTCTCAATACCCACCCCCAGGCTCGCTCACCCCCCCACCCCCTCCCCTCCAAAACCCTCAGTTTGTTGTTCAGAGTCCACAGT
>CM052799.1:40890358-40941653 GCA_028533885.1 Nasua narica
CCACATCCTCTCCAGCATTTGATGTTTCCTGTCTTGTTGATTTTGGCCATTCTAACTGGCGTAAGGTGATATCTCAGTGTGGTTTTGATTTGACTCTCTCTGATGGCTAAAGATGATGAACATCTTTTCATGTGTCTGTTAGCCATTTGTATGCCCCCATCCTTTTATTCGTTAAGATGCCCACAAAGGGCTTCTCCCTCCGGAAAGGCCTTGTGTTCCTGCAGGTGCAGGGTGGCTCTGTGTTCTGGGGTACAAAGTCTGTCTGTGAACTCCAGGGAAGATGGCTTTTCAAGAAGGTGCTTATGTGCTCCCCTTCCCTGGTGTGTATCCAGGGCCTGGAGCACGCCTCCGTCTCCCCTTCTTCTCCCAGGACCCCTTGCCTGCTGTGTCATTGAGGCTGTGCGCTCTTGCCCCTAAAGAAAGGGGGGTCTGCTCACCCCCTCCCACACAGGGCCTGCCTGTCACTAGGAGAGCTGCCACCATCTGCTAGTCCCTAACTTCAGGGTGCCTCTTATTTCAGAAGCCAGGTGGGCTCGTCATCATCCGTGCTCCACTTCTTTGCAAGGACTCAAGTGGCCATAGTGGGTGGCTGCCGGGCTAATGAAGCAACACCCTAGTATTTGCAAGTGATCCAAAAGGATGTTTTCGTTATTATCTTAAACTAAAACCTCAGTCCCCTGAGTCTCTCTACAGCTTGAGCAGCCCCAGGAGGGCCAGCTACTTCCACGTGACAGTTACCAAGGGCAAGAGCATGGCCTCGGGCCATTGTGTCACCCAGCCACAACCCAGCATGGTCAAAAGTTGAGCGGCTTGCGCAGTCGGAGACAAAGATCCTCTGTGGCCTTGGCAAGTCTCTTCCACCCCTTATGCCTCAGTTTCCTCCTCTGTAAAATGTGGAGGGCCAGACTAAAGGGGTAGTTCCCAAACAGTGTTCTTTGTAGCCCTGCAGCTCCAAGGAGTTCCAGTGGCAGAGAGAAGGTCCTTCCCACTCTGTTTCCAGCCACTGCCTAGATCTCTCTTAAACATGGCGTCTTTCCCTACGGTGGTGTTTGGGGAGGGAGGAAGAATGGGTTTCTCTGGTAGGAACCATATTGGAAACTGCTGAAATAGAGTGCTTCCCGCTTTCACATTTTGTGATCCATGTTTTCTTTTTTGCGGTTCTGGTTTTTCAGCTTGGCTCACAACCGCCACGCCTAGGACCCCCTCCCACCACAGCCCTCCAGAGCCACCACGGAGGTGGCCTCTGCGCGTGCTCCCTGGCTCACCTGCCTCCACCCCTGACTTCCTTAAAGCCACGCCAAGCAGACCTGTTGTCTGTGATGTTGGGGTTGGTGCTGTGTGTGCCCCCAAACCAGCCTTCATTTCCTCTGAGTTCCCTGTCCTGGGCTGGTCCTCCGTGTGTTCTCAAAAAGGCAGGATGGTAGCTGGTAGCAAAGGCCCAGGGTGGGGAAAGCAGGAAGTGCCGGACCTCTCCCAGCCCACCTGTAGCGGGACCAAGGAATGATGTCTGTCATTGAGGAATGACGGTATCTGTCTTGGCAGTCTCCTAAGATGCTGACAAGACAGCTCACATGGAAGGGGCTTTGAAACCACGAGTGTTTTGGACATGCGTGGAGGGCAGAGAAAGGTCAGCTGTGAGGGTAGCGACACAGATCCCTCTGCTGGCGTAGATGGCCTTGGAGGGTAGCCCCTTCTCTGGACAACTCTACATAGTTGTCTAGCTTTCTGGGAACAAAGCCGATCTTCTTTTCCTCTCTCCCTTTTCATTGTGACATAATTCATATACTGTAATATGCATAGATTTTAAGTGTACAGTTTGATCAGATTTGACAAATGTGCATACCTGCTGTAACAAATTACTACAAACTTAACAACTTAAAATAACCAGACTTTTTATCTCACAAGTTTGACATGAGTCTTAACTGGGCTGAAATGCAGGTGTTGGCAGGGCTGTGTTCCTTTCTGGAGTCTCCAGCGGAGAATCTGTCTCTTCTCTTCCAGTAGAGGCTGCCCGTGTTTCTTGGGTCACGGCCCCTTCCTCCATCTTCCCAGCCTGCTGTGGCACGTGGAGTCCTCACGTGGCCTCACTCTGAGCTCCTCTTCCGTCTCCCTCTTCCACTCTTAGGATCTTTGTGATCATATTACCTTCCCTGGATAATCTAGAATAATCTCCCTCTTGTAAGGTCAACAGCTTTGTTTCCCTTTGCCGCGGAAGGTAACATGTTCACAGATTCCACGTTTTATTATTAGCGTTGTAGTTATTTCTACCACACCCTTCTGTTTACCACCAGCCTGATCAGGGTATTTCCTTCAGTCCAGAAAGTTCTCTCATTTCCCTTCAGTCTCCCCACTCACACTCCCCAGGGGCATCCACTCTTCTGACTTCTCTTACCACTGTGTAACCATGGTGAAGTCTAGGCCAGATGAAGTTTGAATGGATACCTCAAACTTGCCGGTGGGGTGCAGTGAAACTTTTGGAAAAGCAAAACAGTCTCTACTTGACACCACTGGCTCCTAGTTGGAGAAGGGGGTGATTCATAAGTTCAGGGAGGAAAGTAGACACGTAGCTCGTGGAAAAAGGCCCTGCTTCAGAAATGACAGATATTGGTGAAGTTGCGATGAAAGGGGAACCCTCTTACACTGTCGGTGGGAATGCAGCTGGTGCAGCCGTTCTGGAAAACAGTATGGAGGTTCCTCAAAAAGTTGAAAGTAGAGCTACCCTAGGACCCAGCAATTGCACTAATGGGTGTTTACCCCAAAGATACAAATGTAGTGATCCAAAGGGGCACGTGCACCCCAGTGTTTATAGCTCAGTGTCCACGATAGCCAAACTGTGGAAAGAGCCCAGATGCCCATTGACAGATGAATGGATAAGAAAGATGTGGTATATATATACAAAGGAATATTACTCAGCCATCAAAGAAAATGAAATCTTAACCATTTGCAATGACATGGATGGAACTAGACGGTATTATGCCAAGCAAAGTAAGTCATTCAGAGAAAGAAAATTATCATACGATCTCATTCATGTGGAATTTAAGAAACAAAACAGGATCATAGAGGAAGAGAGGGGAAAAATAAAACAGGATGAAATCAGAGAGGGAGACATAAGAGACTCTTAATTATAGGAAACAAACTGAGGCTTGCCGGAGGGAAGGTGGGGGGAGGGGATAACTGGGGGATGAAGGGATGGGGTAACTGGTGATGGACATTAAGGAGGACACGTGATGTAATGAACACTGTGTGCTGTGTAACACTGGTGAATCACTGACCTCTGCCTCTGAAACCAATAAGATATGTTAGATTTAAATTTAAAAACATGGGGTACCTGGGTGGCTCAGTGGGTTAAAGCCTCTGCCTTTGGCTCAGGTCATCATCTCAGGGTCCTGGGATGGAGCCCCGCATTGGGCTCTCTGCTCAGCGGGGAGCTTGCTTCCCCCCCTCTCTCTGCCTGCCTTTCTGCCTACTTGTGATCTCTGTCTCTCTCTCTCAAAATAAATAAATAAAATCTTTAAAGATAGTAAATAAAAAATAAAAACATGAGTAAATAAAACAAAAAGAAAAAAAGAAAAGGCCCTACTTCAAGAGCCTGAGGTCTGGGAAGTCCAGTACCCACCTGCTCTGGTCTGAGGTCCTACCTGCATTGGGGTCCTGGGGAGGGTGTCCCCTCTCCCCTCCCAAGTCCTCCAAATACAGTATCGTGGAAAGAGGTTTAACAGACAGGCTTTTGAAGCGTGTGCAGTGCCCTGGTGTGGCCGAGTCCAGACTGTGCTGGGCACCAGAGAGGGGTAGTGACTGCCTCCAAGAGCCCCTACCTGAGAGCCCCGTTCCTCAGCCCCCCATTTACCCCCTTGGCACGTCCTGCCTCTGTGGAGGAGGTATCTTAGCTCTTCTGCACTGCTGTCACTTTTCACTTCTCCTCTTACACAAGATAGCACTGCTTCCCTTCTGGAGACCAAGCTTCTTCCTTCCAGAGTATCTTTAATTAGATTCTCAGGCAGGAGACCTGAGGCGACAGCTCTCGACTCTCACAGCGTCTTGGTGAGGTTACATTTGTCACAATGTGGGCATCTCGGGGGTGTGCTAAATGCTTGATGTCCATTACCTTTTAGGGGCCCCTGATCTCTCAGACACGAGTAATAACTACCCCTAGAGAATTTTTGTGTGAGAAAACACACACAAAGGTTTACTCTGGATTCCTGGCACCTTATAAGCAGTCAGGAAGTATCGGTCATTGTGCCTGTTACTGTGATTTTCTCATTAGATCTTCATAACCACCGTGTGGTACTGTTACCATGCCCATTTTTCCGATGAGAAAATTTAGGTTTCAGAGATATCGTCACTTTCTAAGGTGATACCAGCTCATGAGTAGCAGAGCTGAAACCCTAGCGTGTCTGTCTCCAGAGACAGAATTCTCACACGTCGCTACTCAACCCTAGCCTCTTAGGGGGATGCCTTCCCTGTGGGGTTTTCACATTATACTAATGTGATGGCCATACACACACACACACACACACACACTCTCAACACTCAGTGGGCCCTATGCTGAGTGCTTTGTGGGCACCGCAGCAGCCCTTCCGCACGGGTTCAGAGAGACTGAGTAATTTGCCTCAGGTGACAGAGCTAGTGAGTGAGGGACCCAGGGGGTTCTGCCTGGAAAGCCTGCCCTCTAACCCTTTCATTCGGTAATGTTTCCCTTCCTTCGAGGCACTGGCAATGTTTCTCCTTTTGATACTTACTAATAACCATTGGGGTATGCCTTCCATTTCAGCTTGATGGCTGGTTACCTCAGGGATTTAGGACTGCCCTGAATAATCTCTTCCACCTTCCAGCCTCCGGCCTTGTTTAGTCCTGGTTCCTGGTGCTTACTCACGTCCCTGTACCCTTGTGTCTACTTTCTTATTTTGTTGACCACATTCTGTTTATAAAATGGCTTCAGATCCTTGAGGGACTAAGAACTGATATAAATAATGCAAAATAAATACACTGGCCGTTGCAAAACATATATAGAAGTGTGTAATCCTCAGTCACTTGCCCTTCTCCCATTTCATAAGAGGTTCCCTTCCCCTGACCCTATCAGTTGACATCTGTTGGGTTAACCAGCTAGACGTTAAGCGGTGTGGTTTGTAGCTGGCGACCGCTCGGCACTGTGTTGCGCTGTTACCGATGGCAGATGGCAGGCTTTCGTTATTTATTTATCTGCTTACCTAGTTAAAGTGCTTTTTTTATTTTTTATTTTTGAATGACCAGATTGCCCAAAGGATGGTTTTTAAGTTGGTTCCATGCAAAGAGAAGACTAATGGCATAGCAACTGAAGTTCATTGCCCCGAGTGGCCCCCTTTTGGTGCAGACTCCCCATGACCCCATCTGGGTGAAATATTGTATGGCTTACCTTGGTTAAAAAAAAAAAAAATGTAGTCACCATAATTAGGTGGTTGTAGGTTGAGTTCTGAGTCCCCGCATCTCTCCTTTTGTTTGTAGATCCATCAGCTCTCAAAGAATTGAACAGTTAGAACTTGCTTTTTCATATTCGAGCACTTTTCCAGAATTAATCTGTGTTGGGGGTTTACTTGTGGCACAGCCGCTGAATATAAGCAGGATCTGATGGAGAGACTGTAGTTAAAAGGAGCCATGAGGTATTGGGTTGTATTCATTCCTTCATCAAATGATTAGGAAACTCCTTCTGGGTGTTGGGGCTCCTGTGGATAGTCTGGAAAGAGCTCTAAAGCATACAGGTGAGACACCTGGCCTCTTGGAGCTTACACTCTGCATGAGACATGCAGTGAGTAGAGAAAATACAACAGAGACCAGTTGCTGTGAAGAGAATAAAACAGGCAGGGGAGAATAGAAAGTTGGCTGGTTTGCTGCTTCAGATAGGATGATCAGGAATGGCCTCACTGAGGAGGTGATGTGAGTGGGGATGGGGGGACCCTAGCCATGGGAAGTGCCAGGAAAAGCGAGGAAGAGCAAGGCGATGGCCCTGAGTGATGCAGCAGTCTGCCGGCATTCTCTTAGGCCAGTTTCATAAGGATAAATGGCTATTTTTAGTAAAACATCCTTAGGTTGATTACTGAAGCACTGGATCTTTTCCTTACCAGCCTACCAGCTTTATGGGGGGACAGGGTCCAGGCCTCTTTTTGCTCACTGTTGTGACTCCTATGATGGGCGTAGTGCCCAACACGTGACAGATGCCCAGTAAATACTGGATGGATGGATAAACAGGTTAGATGCGTAGGTGCATGCATGAATGGGTAAATAGATGGAATGATGGATGGATAAATGAAATCATAAGCAACCTAAAAGAAGATACAAGGTAGTAAAGGGCAACGGAGGACACGAAAGACTTAAGCTTGGTTCAAAGAGTGTGGGAGTCTGGGAGGACGCAGTGACACACGGAATAAGGGCAAGCAGTAGGTAGGCAATGACTTGTACTGCCACTGGGAGCTGTTGGAGGGGAAAAGATAGAACCAGGGAGCCCAAGTAGGAAGGATGGATCTTGTGCTATGTGTTGAAAATGACCGGAAGTAAGGAAGAACAGTGAGAGGGAAAGGAAGGAACACAATCCAGAAGTACTTTGTTGGCAAATGAGACTGACGTTTGTCAATGCAGCGTGGGGGCTAGTGGCCGGAAGAAGGGGCATTGACTGCCCTTGCCTTTTGGCAGATGGAGACGCAGTGGCTTTCCGGGGCTGCTGGGTCTGGCAGCAGGTGTTGCGGGGGTGGGGTAGGGTGAGAGGTTGAGGAGTTAAGGGGCTACAATGGCTGGTAAGGTTTTACTTCTGTCTACGGTCGCAAGCCTTAAGGCTACCTTCAGTAGGGAAATGCCATCTTTTCAAATGGGGGAGGATTTGAAATTGGCAGAAAGATCCAACTGGGAGAAGCAAATATATTGTTTGGAGCTTTGTTTTATTCCTCTGGAAATGACCGTATTGTATTTTTATGTAAATAATTCACAACAGCGTGGTGTTTGCAAAGGGGTGAAAAGAGAATACTCATAAATGAAGTTGAGACACCATATTGTGTTTTTACAGCAACATTGTATACTATTGCTTGCAGTGGGCCCAAAAACAAATGTGCATCCAAGAGGCAAGCTACCTGTTAACTTTGAGCTTCTTCATCTAACCACTCTCTACTTGTCCTCCCAAGACCTTATTTTAAAATCACCTTTTCCACAAAGATTTTGGGATCACTGCGGCCCACTGTCGTCCTTGCCAGCTCTGCGCTTCTAGGATGTCACTGTGTAGCTTCTGGAGCACTTTTTACTGACACGTGTTTGTTTTATTTATGGTCTTGTCATCCTAACCTGGCCTGGAGTTCTATAGGAGCAGGTGGCACATCTTCCTGGTCTGTATATAATCACAGGACTGTGCACAGAGGAGGGGCTCACAGAAGTCCTTCAACACATGACAGGACCTGCAGTAATCACCCAAAATACCTTGTTTCCATTGTTAATGGAGTTGTTTTGGGTGTGTGCAGGTGCTTGTTCTTAGTAGGCTGGAATCTCCCCACCGCCACTTAGAATGTGTTCCAAGCCTGTGTGACTGTTCCATCAGAGACCTCCCAAGGTGTGTTGCTTTCAAGTCTCCGTATAGAAAACCTCAGGGCATGCGATCCAGAGTACAATAGTGCATGGAACCAACTTTGGTCCAAACCTAGACCATTTGTGAGGTTTTGCTACCAGCTCTGATCTCCGTGAGGTCTTGGTGTCTTGAGTGGGATTAGATCACTGGTCTGTCACAGTGTTGAAAAATCTGTGGGTTTTCCTCGGCAGCACTCCTTTTTCTGCCGGTTAACAGAAGATAAGAAGTCAGAAAGATTCTTCAAAGTCTTCTATGACCGAATGAAGGTGGCCCAGCAGGAAATCAAAGCAACCGTGACCGTGAACACCAGTGACTTAGGGAATAAAAAGAAAGATGATGAGGTAGACAGGGACGCCCCATCCCGGAAAAAAGGTAAGTGTTCCCTTGTGTGCAGCCCTTCCACCAGCTGGCCCTACAAACTCCAAACTATTCGGACTGAGGCTTTCAGGAGAAGCAAACCAGTCTGATTATAATGTAATTCTTCCCAAGTAACCAGAGCTGAACTGCCGCGCTTTGGCGGTTCTTCTTGTGTAAAAAAAATGTACCTTCTTGGTCAAGCTTGAGGTTTTATTGTTAGGAAATCCATTTGTAATCTTTTCCCATAATTTTCTATTTAATGGCAGGGAAAGTTAAGGAAGACACACACTTTAGGGGCACCTGAGTGGCTCAGTTGGTTAAGTGTTTGACTCTTAATTTTAGCTCAGGTCATGATGTCAGGGTTGTGGGATCGAGCCCTGCATCGGGCTCTATGCTCAGTGGGGAGTCTGCTTAAGATTCTCTCTCTCTTCTCTGTCCCCAACACTCATGCACATGCTTTCTTTCTCTCTCCCTCTTTAAAATAAATAAGTAATGGCTACATGATATTCCACTATATCGAAATCTTGCCATTTGGAGTGACTTGGATGGAACTAGAGGCTATTGTGCTGAAGCAAAATAAGTCAGTCAGAGAAAGATAATTATCATATAATCTCACTGATATGAGAAATTTGAGAAACAAGACAGAGGATCATAGGGGCAAGGAAGGAAAAATGGAACAAGAAGAAACCAGAGAGTGAGACAAACCATAAGAGACTCTTTTTTTTTTTTTTTTTTTTTTTTTTGAGAAAGAGAGAGGTCAGAGGGTCAGAGAGAGAAGCAGACTCCCCGCAGAGCAGGGAGCCCGATGCGGGACTCGATCCTGGGACTCTAGGATCATGACCTGAGCCAAAGGCAGTCGCTTAACCAACTGAGCCACCCAGGCGCCCCCATAAGAGACTCTTAATCTCAGGAAACAAATTGGGGGTGGGGGGGAGGGATAGGGTGGCTGGGTGATGGACACTGGGGAGGGTATGTGCTATGGTGAGTGCTGTGAAATGTGTAAGCCTGATGATTCACAGACCTGTACCCCTAAAGCAAATAATGCATTGTATGTTAATTTAAAAAAAATAATAATAAGTAAATCTTAAAAAAAAGACAAACACTTTAAAACTGGGTGTGCATCACCGGTCACCTAATTCCCCCTTATTTTCTAAATTATTTGAAAGTTTCTAAAGTTGTTCATTCATGTTCTCACTGAAAGGGAAGTCCTACTTGGAAGTAGGTAGACGCACCAGTGTTCGAGTCAAATGGCTGTGAATAGGCTAACAAGCCACTGTGGGCCTCTTGTTTTAAGTTGAGAACTGGGTCTCTCAGCCACAGTGCATCTGGTCTCTGGAGGGGCTGTCCCCTGCGCTGCATGTCCCCTGCGCTGCACGGTGTTTGACAGCATGTGTGGCCTCTCCCTGGTAGATGCCCGTAGCCCACCCCTGCAGCAGACTGGAAACGTCCTCAGATCATGCTGATTGTTCGCTGGGTGGGGGTGGGTGGGCGTAAAATCAGCCCTAGTTTAAAACCGCTGATCTCGAAGGGGAATAAAGAGAAGAAAGACTAACATTTAGTAGGTACTTTCTGTGTACGAGGCACTGTTCATCCTTTACTTCACTGGGAACTGAAATCAACCCTGGAAAATAGAATTGTGATTCCCCATTTTACAGATGAGGAAACGGAGGAGTGGAGACTGACTTGACCTTGTTAAGGCTGGGCAGTGAGTAGGATTTAAACCCAGGCAGACCGGCTGCAGCGCGCCACACCCTTCACCCTGATGCCTCGTTACCTCCCCGGGTCCCTGTGGGGATTCGATGAGGTAACACACAGCGCCTTGGTACTTAGTGGAAAGTGCTCAGCCTGTTTTCACCACAGTAGCAGGAATTACGGTTGTGGTCGTTGTCATGTTGACCCTCTCAGAAGCTTCCCTAAGTAGTATTCGCTGCTGCTCTCCCTGCGTTGCAGATGAGGACACTGAGGCCCAGAGCCATACAGATTTGTGAGGTTGGCAGTCCTGACACGAAGGCTTTTCCCCTACAACGGTGCAAGCTTAGAGAACTGTCAGAGCCGTGAGCAAGTAGGCAGGGCAGTTTTAATCCTAAGGACTAAGAGCAGTCACTTCTTGGAGCGTCTGGACAACCTTGAAGATTTCTAGGGCACACCAGAACCTACATTTTTGAGCATTATCTCCCATGCAGTGCCACTCAGCAGCATCGAGTACCTTCCGTTTGTATTCTAGCCAAAGAGCCCTCCACACAAATAACAGAAGAGGTCCGAGATCAGCTCCTCGAGGCCTCTGCTGCCACCAGGAAAGCCTTCAGCAGCTTCCGGAGAGAGGCTGACCCTGACGACCACTACCAGTCCGGGGAAGGCGCCCAGGCCACGGCAGACAAGACCAAGGACGAGCTGGAGATGAGCGCGGTCATCACCATCATGCAGCCCATCCTCCGGTTCCTTCAGCTCCTGTGCGAAAACCACAACCGGGACCTGCAGGTGAGGGCGGGCCCCTGGGACTTGCAGCTCCTCAGACGTCTCTGCCCCCCTCGCCGCCTCCAGCTTCCTTGAGTTGAGGATCCAGGATGGTTCTGACGTCTGGGCAACCGTCTTGTTTGTTGTCTTCCCCACCATGTCCACAGGGACAGGAGCCACAGGGACACCTACACTTGCTGACCAGTGTAGGTGCCGCCTGCATGCGTAGTGAAATGTGGGTATGTGCTCTGAGTGTGTGTGGTGGGCTGCTGCACATGCAGGTAGAACGTGTATGGACGGATGGATGATTAAATATACTAGACTTACAAAAGCGGATGCATGGAAAGCTCCACTTAAATATTTGTTGGTTGAATGAATGAAGTGGCCTTCCAGGGTTTTACACAAATAGCTGCTCAAATATGTGCGTGGAACTGATTATTCTAGACATCTTTTGTTTACTTTTTTTATTGGTGTTGGGATGACAACAATGGCCAAGGTTTATGAGGCACTTAGAATATTGTGGATGCTAAGTGCTGCCGATACCCTCTTATTCATTTTACAGATGAGGGAACTGAGGTTCAGGGGACATAGTTGGGGAGTGGAGAATCAGGACTTGAACCCAGGCCATCTAATGGTAGAGCTCATGTGGTCAACAACCATGTTAAGACAGTTTATTTTCTTCCTTGAAAAGTTTCCCCACCACCAGACTATATGGAAGGACTAAGGATAGATTCCAGAGATGTCTTCCTTTTTTTTTTTTAAGATTTTATTTATTTGACACAGTGTGTGTGTACAAGCAAGGGGAGCAGGAGAAGCAGGCTCCCTGCTGAGCAGGGAGCCCAGTGTGGGATTCAGTCCCAAGACCCTGAGATCATGACCTGAGCTGAAGACAGACGCTTAACCGACTGAGCCACCCAGGTGCCCCCAGAGATGTTTCTTTCTACTGAATGAACAGAGCTCTGTGGAGCCAGTCCCTGGTGGGGGGAAGGATGCTAGAGCACCAGGTCCTTGGCCATTGCCTGGTTTTGCTGCTGGTTTTTGGGAAAAACACCCCTCTCTGCCTAAAAGGGATTGAGGAGTAATAAGAAAGTGTGTCTGAACAACTCCACTAAGATAGAATATTGCCTCCTAAAATAAACAAGTTGGCAGTAGTAGTTCAGTTATTTGAATAATGATGGTATGAAAAGGAAACAGTGGCAAAGAAAAGTGCAGTCTTAAAATATTTGCCTTGGTGACTTTATCCATCAGGTGATTTGATGGCCTTTCACACGTCACCTGTGGCCAGACCCTTCAGGGCTGCCACCGTAAATCAGTCAGACTTCAACCCTGCCACAATCTATGCCCGGAGAAGTTGAGTAAGAAATTGCATTGTTAAACAGTAAGACAGAACAGTGAAGTGGAACCGGCTAAGTCTGCCGTATTAACAACTTCTATGCTGGTATTTATTTTTAATCAAATCGGTCTGAAGAGCCTGAGTTTTGAAAAGGCAGATATGTCCAAGGTCATCCATCAGCCACATCTGGCCCAAATTTAAAAATGAAAGAATTTCCCATAAGACCCACTGGACTCTTTTTCCACATTGCCGTTCATTCATTTCCTCCATTGACCTTCCCTGCTTGATCCCTCTCAATGTCTGCGTGTAGGATCCTGGCTTTTAGTTTTTCTTTCCTTGCCTGTTGCTCAAATATTCCAACTTTGGACATGGACCACGTCGGCCCCAGATCCGCTGGCCTGGGACTGCCAGGCTCAGCCGGGTAGAACGAAGTATTTATGACTCAAAGAGCCGGGGATGGGTTGTGGTCTCATTGGCTGGTGTCCTGTCTGCCGGCCACCTGTGCCCTGTCCGCCGTCCATATGTGCACCATTAGTCATGGGGGAGACTGGCCAAGGGAGTGTGAATGACACTAGGGAAAGCCAGGCTGTCCCACCAGCAGGAAGGCAGAGCCAACTGTGGCATCTTTGTGGATGGGGGGACCTCCCTGCTGCTGGGGCTCTTTCTAGCCTCAGCTTGGTGGTCAGGGCCCTGGACCGTCCCCCTACACTGCTGTCACTGATCTCCAGCGACCTTGGGCTCCAAAGGGAAGTGGGTTGAGGCCGTGGCTGCACGTCATCTGGGTGAGTACCTGCTGCGTGCCCGGCACTGGTGGTGACAGAGCCCTCACCCCTTCCCTTACAGAGCTGAGAGTCTCAGGCAGGAGCCACTTGGGGAAACCCAAGATTGCTGTGCAGCATGATAAGTGCTGTCGTGGTGTCATCTGAGGGGTTTTGTGGGTTTACAGCAGGCAAACCAGCCCACTGTGCTGGGTCCAGGAAGGCTTCTCAGAGGACCCGCTAACTGCCGAGTTCTGAGCTAACAGAAGGCTGCCTCCGCTAGAATCCCTCCACAAGTGGCAGAGGGACAGTGCTGACGTGCTCGTGCTCAAGCCTGGTCTGCTTCCTTGCACCTGTTCTGACTCCTTCACGGTACCCCTTTGATTGCCCTTCTTTACCACCGTACCCAGAGTCCACGGTGGGAGGAGGGTAAGGCTTTCGTTGCATGAATTTCCCAGCTCTTGTTCGGAGGTCTTTGCAGTTTTAGTTTTGTACCTTAGCGCTTCCTTTGAACTGAGGCCCTAAGAAACCCCATGGGCAGAATCACCTTTCAATGACTCCTTCCAAAATTTGATTCTCCAACACATCAATCTGTGGAAAACAGTATTGGGGGAAAGAGAAGTGCAGAGTATACTTTAATATATTTTTAAAAAGTCTTAGCAGCTTAAAAAAAAAAGTCTTAGCAACTTAATCTTTGAAAGTACCGTAAGCATTATCCAAGTCAGTGGTTTTACACTTCTTTGGTTTTGGCCACAGAATCCTTTGTTTAAGATCTTATGCAGAAATGTACTAAGTAAAGCAGATGAGAGCAAAGCTGTTCTATTCAGAGGAGAAACTACCGAGCCCAAGAACTTTCCTTTCCTCCCTTACCTACCAGAGCCCCGAGAGGCGGTGCTTTCCAAGGACGCCCCTGGGTCCTACAGGGCCTACTTGGAAAACCAGTGGTCTGAACCAGTGGTTCCCACTATGGCGTACACACTGGGTGTTGGTAAAATTGCTCTGACAAAATGACATTTGTAGAAATCTGGTTCTCAAAATGACGGCTTTTAGCGGCAGTCACCTACTCTGAGTGCCACCCTTTTGGCAGTGTTCCAGAGCGGACGGTGTCTCTCTGGGTCAGGGTTTGCTTGTGCACCAAAGTGGGGAGAAGACCCCGCGAGGACAGAATTACTGTCCCCCTGGTATAAAGAAGTACCGGTAAGCTCCATGAGAGAAGGAATCCAGCCTTTCAAAGTTGCCCAGCATCTCTTGTCATATTTATAACCTTAACTTTCCTGTTGGTAAATGTTTAGTAGAGATAAGGCCACTGCTTTTGACTTTGCCAAACAGGCAGTTGCTGCCTTAAGCAAGCCTTGTCCACAGTAGTAAGAAACTTACTGGAAAGGATAATTCTTGTGACATTTTGCCTGTGCTTTCCATCCTTCCCCTGAGGGGCTGGCTTTGCTTTTCAGCTGGGTTACGGAATGCAGGTCTCTTCCACTGACATCTGTATGAGAACAGACTTGAAGTCTCTTCGTTTCTCAATCTGCCCATCTTGATCTGGTCCCTGGCCCTCCACGGAAAACCACAAAAAGAACAGGATTTCTCTAGCTAAGCAAGGCAGGGTGGTGTGTGCTAAGGGTGAAATCTATTCCCTTAACATAGAAAGAGTCCCTGTGAGCCTCCTAGTGAGTGGCATCCCTCTATTTTTGCAGAGGACAGAGGAAATGGATCTGAGCTAGGGAGGGGGAGATTCTGGCTTGACACTGCAAAAAACATGAGTTTTTTGAGAGAGACTTTCAAGAGAGGGCAGCCAATTATCCTTCGTGGGGAGTTGAAACACACCATGCTTGAGGACTTCACAAGTCCCCTTTCCTCCATCCATTCAATTTAATTCAGATTATTTTAGCCAGTGTTTATGAAGCACCTGGCATGCGCCAGCCACTGTGCTAGCCGCCAGGCACCCTGTGCTATCACCACAGTCCTGGATGGAGCTGACAGACATCTCTATAAGCACATCCTGAAGTGTAAGAGGGGTGAGAGAGGTGTGTGCCATTCTCTGATCTCCCCGGAGTCAGGATGGAGGCTCAGGAGGGCTTCCTGAAACGAGTGACTTGAGACTCCATCCTGAAGGAAGATGAGTTCATCAGGGTAGAGATGAGGAGAGAATGACAGGCAGAGAGGATAGTATGCCTGAAGCCCCAGAGGAAAAGAACGAAGAGTGCTTGAAGAATAGAAAGAAGTTCATTGCTTCCTGGCAGAGGGGCATGGTGGGAGCGGTGATGTCACCGAGCGGAGGGGGAACAGTGATGTCATTGAGCAGGGGGGACATGGTGGGAGCAGGGATGTCACTGAGCAGAGAGGTAGGCATGGTGGGAGCAGTGGCACGTGAGTTTGAGAGGCAACTGGCCTGGCGAGGTATGCTTCGAATTTCAGCCTTAGACAGCCAGGCCCTCCCCTATCCTCTTCCCGAAGACTTCTCCCTCCCTCTCTACATGATGAGGGGCTTAGCTAGGCCCTCAGGTAAGTAATATCTTCCCTGAGGAACTGGGTCAAAGAATGGCTGTGGAAGCCTGCCATGGCTTCCCGTAGCCCTTAGAAAATGATCATCGTATGAAAGCCCACACGGTCTCCAATCATCCATCCTTCCTCCACCTCCCTCCCCGGCCTGAGTGTTGGTTCTATTTTTAGACTAGTTAGAAAGACTTGGGTATAAAGAATTTAAGTTAGGAGAGTAGGGCGAAGTGGTTGGTTTGATGGTCCAACATTCAACTTTGCTACCAGCTTTTAATCTGTACGTTTATAAATACTTCAATTATACAAGGAATACATTAAGAGATTCTTTCTATAGAAGTTCAAATGAAGGTAAGTTAGTTAAAAAGAATTTATTCCTCTCCCCATCCCTACCTCTCTCCCCAGAGAGAACTATTGTTGGTTTGGACAATGAACCAACTGGTTGGCTGGTTCTTTCCAGTCACTCTTCTGTGTATTTGGATGGGAGGAGTGTATACATACTAATCCATTACTTGCCTTTTTGTTTGTTTGTTTTTTTAACTTTTAACAGTATGTCCTAAAGGTCTTTCCATATTGGCCCATATGGACCTACCTTAGTGTTTCTAAATTGTAATATTGAATGGTGTTGGTATACTGTATTTACTCCCCAGTTGATGGACATTTAGGTTGTCTCCAGTTCTTCACTGTTAAAAAACAGTGCTATTGGGAGTGAACATCCAATATGTACTTTGTGAATAGAGGTCAGTCTTTTGTACAAGTGGAATTGCCATGTCAGAGGTCACATTTATTTTATATCTTGCTTCTATCTTTTTATAGTACTATGTTCTATGGTAAAGATGTAATTCTTATAACTGCTTAAAAGAATTTTTGCGGTTAATTTTCCCTTCTTTTTAGGAAGAGATTTTAAGAAGAATCTCTGACAAAAATCTCTTCTTTATCAAAATAGACTCTGCTTTGGGAGGTGGTTGTGGTTTGCTTGATTTTATTGAGGAAGTACCTGCTCTCACGTCTCTTGTTAACATTACCGATTTAGCTGAAGAACATCAATTTGAGCACATGCAAACAAGCACACAAACATTTACTCATTCTTGCCCTTTCCTTTAATAATTAATGGTAATGTCCAAAAAAGATAACCCAGGTTTCTGCCATGGCAGTGGGCTTAAGCCTGTAAACACCTTATTTTGTGATGAACCATCCCTAATGCGAGGCTCTGGGCATTCAGCATCCAGACCACACCATCATCTTTTAAACATAAACTTTGCTCTTTGAAATGTCAGATACTTCTGGACCCAATACCCGGTGGGAGGGGCATGGGCTGGAGTGAGAAAAAGAGAAAGGAGAACTCAAAAAGGCTTTAGGTATCTGCCAAGGGGGGCCCTCCTCCACAGCCTCACATAGAAAAGCACCTTGAAAATAAGCTACATTGTTTGGTGGCCATTGCCGGAGACCAAGTGCACAGTTGACCATCATGGGGGCTGACTCTTCTGTCTGCATAATTGCTAATCAATTCAGGGCATCAACCTGTTAGACACCAGCAAATTGGCAGTATTGAGTGAACTTTTCCCTCTTCTTTCTGACTTTGCTCCCCCATTCTGGGCACTGCCCCACTGTAGAACTTCCTTCGTTGCCAAAATAACAAGACCAACTACAATTTGGTGTGTGAGACGCTGCAGTTCCTGGACTGTATTTGTGGAAGCACTACGGGAGGTCTTGGTCTTCTCGGGCTCTATATAAATGAAAAGAACGTCGCCCTCATCAACCAAACCCTGGAAAGTCTGACCGAATACTGTCAAGGACCATGCCATGAGAACCAGGTACCTCCATTTTTATTTGGGGGTGGGGGAAAAAAAAAAGTTAATCGTTTTAGAAATGCCGTTGACAGGAACTAGTTCAGAAGTCATATAACATTTCCCTTTTGGCCTAAGAAGTCACTAGAACTCGAGGTCTCTCTCCGGCAGTCAAGAAGGAGCTATGGTACTTTATCATGCTTCAGGACTTGACCTAATCATAGGCATTGGCGGGCTTGTCCTTGGTCTCCATGCGTGGCGTGGCATGCTGTGTCTTGGCTTGGTTTGGTTTGAATGTCCCAATTTGACTAACTTGACTAGGGGTCGATAAAAAAGTTGGAGTTCAACGAAGACCAGAACGCTGGGCTTGATTTTAAATGCTAGGGAAAACTCAAACAGTGACTACTTAATGGGAAAAGGTTTAAACCTAGCTAGAGAGAGAAAGCTTGCTATGCACGAGACAGCCTAAACAGCATGAGGAAATGTTCAATTGAGATTTTAACACCACAGATATTCAGAGAAAAGAAAAGCCCATTAGTCTTGATGTTGGCTTCTCAAGAAGTAGATTTTTAGAGGGGAACCCAGCCATTTCGTAAGTAGAACGTTCATTGCTTATCCGTGGTGTATTGCAGACTTTGTGAATTTTTGCACTGATACTAGGATGATGATGATTTTTAACTCAAATTTTGGCTCTATCCTGGTTGATGGGGATAGACTACCACTGAAATTGCCAGCTCTAAACGCACTTGACAGGGAAGTTGTGATATGCTGTGTTACTTGGGGAGCAAGGCCAGGACCTGCACTCAGGAGAGAAAAATGGCTGACAAAAAGGACAACTCATTGTGTACCAAACACCTGGTCATAGTTGGCTATAAATACGAGGTTAGCATGTGTTGGATCCACTTTCTTCCCTTGGTTCACTGATGAGACAGATGGTATAGTCAAAGTTAAAATGAAAAGGAATAAAAAAAATTCTAACAGGCTTGGGAGAAAAGGTTTTGTCTGACATCTAAGTGAATTTCTTTATAACCACAAGTTTGCTTTTCTGCCAAACAGAGGTCTGTTAAAAGGCACATACTGGAGTGGATTCTGCTGCAAGTGGGAACCTTACCTGGGGGAAGATGATTAATTTTGGTATTGGGTGAATTAAGCAGGAAACTTGCTTTCCAGGCTTAAGCCTTAAGCAAAAGTATGCAATACGAAAACCAAGTGATGTAGACAGAATGGAACACACCTATAAAGGGGAAAACAGGTCTCAGAACTCAGAATCAGTCACACGCCGTATTTTCCCTTAAGAACAAAAGTCAACTATACTGCACTATTTGGATTAGACACGACCAATTTATCAGTTACAGTGCATGGGGACTTTCCTGCTGTTTACTGTTAATTCTGAAACTAGCGATTTTCATCTGTCTTTTATTTTTTACCACTTTCTCACGGAAAATTTGCAGCTCTCCCCTAGAGACATTACTGGGAGTGGCAAGCATTGTGTTGAAATTGCAGTTCAGCCTGTTGGCTTTTGACACCTGATTTATGACCAGCACTTGTATAAATGTGTGTGTGTGTGTGTGTGTGTTTTCTCAGAACTGCATAGCCACCCACGAATCCAACGGCATTGACATCATCACAGCCCTGATCCTTAATGACATCAATCCTTTGGGAAAGAAGAGGATGGACCTTGTATTAGAACTGAAGGCAAGTAGGAATTGAAAGCTAATGAGAGTAGCGTGTGGAAATCGTCACTTTTGTGTTTTGCTTCTGCATGTGATCCGGTCAATGTTATGAAACTAAATACAGGCAGCTCTCTTAGACCAAATGAATGAATGATCCTTGTAAAGTTCTGACTAAAATGCAAAACTTCAACCTTTCTCTCCAAATAAATGGTCTTAGGACAGGCTGCCACTTCTCATGTTGATTTCTTAATCATATGCCCCTAAAAGAAAACCCTCATTTGTATTTAGGGGTTCCAAAGATTCTTTAAGAGTCCAAAGACCTTTTGGTGTCCAAGGTGTATTTCAGACTGTGTTTGCCTCACTGAGCACATTTCCTTTTTAACCTTTCCCGTGTCGGGGCGTGCTGAGATCCGTCCTCTCTCACACACCCATTCACAGCAGTGTCATTGTCACAGAATTGCCTAGAACCGCAGGGTTTAGCTGAAAAGCTGATCTGTGTTTATTGCTTAAACAGCATCATGGGAAAGAAAGATCATTAGGGAAGGTGTTAACACAGAAGCCCACAGGAATCACACAGTTATTTTTATTTTTCCTTTAGTATTTAGAATGGAGAGTCCAAATTGATAGTTGATTTGCGGGTATGATTTAAATGGATATTTTGGTGGGTGTGCTATTTTTAATTCCTTTGACAAGTTGTATTGTACAGTCGACTTGAACATTACTTCTGGCTCATGTGCCTGGCTCCCATTTATTAGAATGTGTATGAGGAGAGCCTAAAAATGAACAGAATTTTGTGTGCTACTGATCAGCCTTTCCAGTGACTTTTTCAGCTAATCCGGTGATCTGTGGATTATGATAGAGATTTGTATGCTCTGAAAAGAAGCCACCCTTGGATGGCACAGCCTTCTGATTGAATTGCCGTGACCCGTACTTGGGGAGGAAACAAATCCTGCCCCCTCTGATGGAGAATAGCAGGAACTTTCCAGTCCTGTATACAAAGAGGCATACAGGTTATCCTAGGCCCAGGACGTAAAGTGAGGTCAAGCCAAGAAGTGCAGGGCGTGGGCACATGAAAACTTGGAATGAAATGGGAAATTAGGGTTTGGTACGCATACCGTGCTCCTTTGGGTCACTTTGGCTAACTGGTGTCAGCTGTGCTCTCATTATAATATTAGGGGTTATGAGAGCTGATAATAATATTTTAAGAAAGGGAGGAATTACCTTAATTGCCTACCTCCTCTGCCCTGCACGGCTGAATAACAAAGTTGAAAGGCACACCTGCCCTGAAGGCCTCATGGGTCCATCCAGCAGGTTCTTCCTAACCCCTGGCATCATGAAAGTGCCAACACGCCCGCAAGCACCCATGTTGAACTTCCCAGTTTCCACTAGGACTTGTGTCAAGTAATATTAGGGAGAAACCATGCCCAAGCAAACACGTTCCTCTGAGACCCTAGGCAGAACCCGCAGTTACGGCTTGGGGTCCGCAGCAGCACGTTCCCTCTCGCTTGCAGGTGGGTTCGGCTGTTCTAGGCCTGTGGCTCTCCCGCGGGAGGAGATGTCTGTCCGTCCGGCCAGCGCTCAGCGCTTGCCTCAACTGGGTGCGAACATTTGGGCCAGCCGCCCCAGGTTGCTCCTCTCCACTGTCTCCTCCCTTTGTTTGTCCAATTAGAACAACGCTTCCAAGTTGCTGCTGGCCATCATGGAGAGCAGGCACGACAGCGAGAACGCAGAGAGGATCCTTTATAACATGAGGCCGAAGGAATTGGTGAGTTGGATGGGTGGTCCCCTGGCTGTGACGTGAGGCCCCAGCAGACCAGGGTTTGTGGCAGGAGGGAACTTACTGCCTTGAGTTTTTCTTAAAGATGCCAAAGAATCAGAGGCCTCAGACCCAGGCCTCTGACTAGGCCGGAGAAGTGAAGTAGTGCTTCGAGTGAGTGGGGTCTGCCCTCTCCCAGCCGCTCACCTCTCGTTTGCCTTTAGGGAACCAGGGCAGCGCGTGGGCGGGGGGCCTGGCAGCCTGGAGTTCAGATCCTCCCTCTCTGCCCGGTCACCTTGGGCGGGCCCTTGACTGCTCTGAGCCACAGTTTCCTCATCCCCTAAAAGGAAGATGATAATATCCTGTAGGCCAGAGGGTGGCTTTGAGGACACTAGATGAGACAGTTGACATCGGGCCCCCAGCACAGCGCCGGCCGTGAACTGTAGCTCCTTCCTCCTCCTCCTTCATTCGCTGCTGCTTTCTCTGCCCTGTCTGCGTCCCGAGCTCAAGAATCCCCGTGTCTTCTGGGGGCTAATAGTCTGGGCAACAGAAGGGTGTTTCTTGGGGGCCAATGTCCTGGGTTTTTGGTTTTGTTTTTTTCAAAGAGAACACATCTTGTTTGTTTTTACTGGGTGATACTCACAGTGGGCTGTGACTTCCAGGGTAGAGATTAGTTCGTGCTGAGGCCTGTGAAGCAGGCCACTCTCTAAGACACTGAAATGAGCGGGGGACAGAACTCTGTTGGGACTTTTTCTCACACAAATAAACTGTAACTGACAGCACTAAATCAGGGCACTAAAACTTTTCTGTTGCCTGGTGACCTGTGTGCGCCGGGGACCAGGCTAAAGTCCCTTCATGTATTCCTTGAAATAAAGTTAACAGTGAGCCCAGCTCTTTGATCTCTGAGGTCAGGAGTGAGTTCTCAGCCTGAGATGGACACCCTCTCTGAGTTTACATAATAGCTTATGTAACTGGGGGTTGGGGGGGCTCGAGGTATCCCTCGTGAGTAGGATGGAATGACTTCACAGAGACCCCGTTCTAGCACTCATGGACGAACAACCTGCCCCCATCTTGGTGGGGGGAGGGGTTAATGTCAGCACCCAGGGCCGTGGCTGCCACAGGCTTCTGGGTGGCCCCTTTGTGGTTGGAAAACATCATTCCCAGCTCATGGGAAGAGTCAGAGGCTTCCTGAAACAAACGTGGTTCTAAGAATCCACATAGGAGAGAAGCACTCCTGTCCAGGACACACTGCACATAGGCCTGTGCGTGTATGTGTGCGCACACATGTATGTTCGGGCCCCCACAGCCCGTGCAACATGGTGTCTATTCAGTTTGGTATTAGAACTAACAGGAAATTCAGCTCAGAGAGCAAGAATCTCAAGGATCTTGCTCCAAAGTTACTTTCAGGGTCTTACCTGATGTCAGTACAGAAATGTGTGGCCCTTTGCATGCTTGCTCTGGGATAATGAAACACAACTCCGGGGAGTAGCCTTGTGGCAATGCAGGAGGCTGAGAGGGCCTCTGAATCATCAAAGTGATTAATTTTCCCTTCAACTTCGGGGTTGAAGGCATTTTGTTCTTATTCTTCAAATGATTAAATCTCGAATGATTTGTTCATGGGATAAACATTGGCCAGGCCCGACTGTCCAAGGCGTTGTGCTGGGCACCAGGGAAAGATTAAGAAATGAGCAGACCCAGCCCCCAGGCCCTGAGTAGGGCACCGAGGTAGGTGGGAACAGTAAGACAGGTACTGAAACGCTCTAGGAAATGTGCTTGCAGCAGGACGTAAGCAACAAGCATGGGTTCTCTAGTAGCAGATTCGAGATCCAATCTCAGCTCACTAGCCAAATCATTTTAGGAACACCTCTTTACTTCTGTTCCCTCATCCATAATAAAAGGCAATCTTTGACACTTGATAAAATGATTATAAGCATTAAATTTCCCCCCCCCCCAAATATTAAAATACTTACACAGTGCTTGGCACATAAAAAGACCTCAGTAGATGTTATTTGTTAATGGCGTTATTTTTACCTGGGGTAGGGACGGAGACATGTGGACAGGAGAAAATGTGGAATCAGAGATAATAGTTTGACCAGTTCTTCCTAAAAGCTAGTGGATTTCTTACTAGTTTTTCCTGAGATGACAAAGGTTGGGAGTTGGGAAGAGATGGCAGGCGAAATGTAGAAGCAGGAAGAGTCTGGCTTCTAGTCTCCATTTGTGTCCTATTTCGTTGTTTCCAGGAACTTTTATAACCATTGTCCCCTCCTAAGGGGACAGAATAGCTCTTGGTCCAGCTGCAGTAAGTGGGTGTCATTTCTCATGTCAGTGGAAGCTGATTGGTAGGGACAGCCTGTGGCAGTGTCGAGAAGACTTCTGAGGCTGGGTCCGTAACCTGATGGGAAAGTGCTGAGCTTCCTGAGCACTGTCTGCCCCGGGAGGGGAGACACGAGACGTCAGTCCTGGGTGGGTGTTCCTTGAGACAGGAGGTGTGTTTGTTTGTTCTTGCAGGTGGAAGTGATCAAGAAAGCCTACATGCAAGGAGAGGTGGAATTTGAGGATGGAGAAAACGGCGAGGACGGAGCTGCCTCCCCCAGGAACGTGGGGCACAACATCTACATATTGGCTCATCAGGTATGACCTCTCCCTAGGTCCCGGCGCCAGATGTCGCTGGCCTTCAGTGCCAGCATTCCAAGGTGAATGTGGGCTTAAACTTGCTTTTCCTTTAAGGTTTTAACCTCGGGCTGTGTCTGTTCACGACAGTGTTGCTTCCAGGTACTAGCGGCAGCCTGACCCAGTGTACTGAGTTCCAGGACTCTTCCGTTTTCCCATGGTAGCGTCATGTCCTTGGAAATCCCCACGTTGCTTAAAGGCCTTCGCACCGAGCCCTGACACTTCGATGGTTTATGGCTGTGTTTGGAGACAGTTGAAAGGACTCTTGGGCTTTTCATAAATATTGATGAGTCTGTCTTAATAATCTGAGGAAATAAACCTCAGCTGCCTTGCCTATCACATTTAGAAATCCGGGGGAGCTGACTTGTCATTATGACTTCTTTTTGTTTGCTTTTCGGGGGGTGCACTAATGCTGCCTCCCCTGGCACCAAAATGCCCTGTTTCATAACTCTCTTCCCAAGTGGCTGGGCTTTTGAAGATACTTTCTTTTTCTGGAGGTTGATGTGCCTTGAGCTTGCTGAGGTGTGTGGGCAGCTTGTAACTGCAGCGGGCTCGTGCTTTGCTGTCCCCTTCACCTCGCTGAGGTGCAGGGATGAGGGCTAAAGCAGCGACGGTGCCGGACAGGAGGTTGGTATGCCCCGCCACAGCTTGCTGGCGAAAGGACAGAAAACAGGCCCCTGCCCCTCATCTCTTCCACAGCCCGTGTTTAGCCACTGAGAGGGTTTGGGGATACTCTGAACGGAGACTCCGTGTGGCTGTACAGAAAACGCCGTTTCCCTCCCGCCCGGCTAAAAAAAAATCGGGAAAGAGGGACCTCACGTGGGCCTGGGCTTTCCAGGCTGTTCTGCCAAGCTCCCAAACTGGCTGCCGTGCAGAGCGCCCCTTGGTGGCACGCAGCGGGCCTCCTGCCACCTTTGCCCTTCACCTTGCTGCTGGTTAGAATGCATTCTTTATACCCCAGGCCGGAAAGGAGCTCACTCGTGCCTGTCGCAAAGAGACGGTGACCCCGGTTTTCTGTCTTTGTGTTCTAGTTGGCTCGGCATAACAAAGAACTTCAGACCATGCTGAAACCCGGAGGCCAAGTGGATGGGGATGAAGCCTTGGAGTTTTATGCCAAGCACACGGCCCAGATAGAGGTAAAAGCAGCAGGAACTCGGCACGGGCCCGTGGCGAGGGCCTGCCATGGGTTCTGCCCTATGCTGGGGCGGGCACAGTCATTCGTCTGAGCACCAGCATGATGGGTATGAATTCCGACCAGGCCGTGAGGACAAGTAGAAAGTATTATAAGAAAGTCCGGCAGAGGCACCTGCTGGAGACTCTGGTGGTCAGAGAGGCCTGTTCTGAAGAATGACATCCAAGCATAGACCTTAGGAAAATTCAGAATGAAACAGGTGGAGCCTAGAGGGAAGAGCTTTGCCGACTTGGGGAGTGACAAGTGGAGGCCCTGAGGAGGGGGACGCTAGGGGAGGGTAAGGAGCTGGAATTCAGTGAGCAGCAGGGAGGGCAGCACAGACAGCCCAGGTCCTGCCGAATGCTGTCCACCATCCTTGGAAGAAGTCTGGATCTACCGGAAGAGCCGTGCAGAACTGTGAGAGAGTTCTACACAGGAATGGTGCAATCAGATGCACACAGCATACCTTATTCATCCTCTGTGACCTAAATAGGACCATCTCCCTCTTAGCAGATGGGGAGACACTGAAAGAAGACTCAGAGGGTGTGTCATCAGCCCAGTGAGCAGTGTCCGAGCCAGAATTGTGTGTAATCCAGGCCTGGCTGACCCCAGAGCCCACGGGGGTGCATTTTGTTACCTGCGTTGAACACAGTCATCTGTCTCCAGGCTCTGGGAAGTGAGGAATGGTGTGCCTTGATTAGCTAAGTAAGAAGGGCACAGATTCAATACTAGTGTCGGAACAAAGATTTTAAAGGGCTAATAGACTCCTTTGGGCCATATGAAATGTTCAGGATGGAGGCTTTTTAGGAATCTATTCTTACCTGATATCTCAAGTGTGTCTGGGCTGTCCTAATAAAATGTGTCACCTTACTGATGAGTTGACCATGGCAGTGCATGTGGGCAAATACCCTTGATTTATTGATGACACGTAATGATGAGAAGCTTGATGGCAGGGCCAGCTCTGTCTTATGGGGCCCTTGAAAGACAAGCTTAGCTGTTTGCAACATCGGATGTTGTACACTGGAGAGAGGACTGAACCTTGCTCTGGGTAAGAGGTATGAGCAAAGTCACCTGGCCTGTGAGAGGTGGGGAAGGATTGGAATGTGTTCTTCTGACTCCCAGTTGTACGGCTCCTGAAGACGAGGTGTGGACAGACACAAAATGACGGCGAGACATGGCCGGGCATGGTGTCACTAGCTCTCAAATCCTGCCCTTGGCTAGCTGCCCATTTCTTCCACTTTCCCAAGGGAGTTACCTGTGCAAAGCCAGAGAACAGCCGGTAGTCCCCGGGGCTCTCTGTAGAGTGCCTTCGCCCTCCGGAGTTAGGCTGGGTAGCCCTGGAGTCTGGGACTCAGTTCTTGCCAAGAAGCCGCCTCCTTTCCCTCTGGATTCCAGAAACACGTCTTCTATCATATCCCTCCCGCTTAGGGAGATCCAGGGCCCACCCAACTATGCGCACAGGCAGGCTCTTGCCAGCGAGAGACTACGGAGTTGGTCCCTGAGCTTGTCTGGACAGCTGTGTCACCTGGGGGAGCTGGTTTGTGGGAACACTCTGGTCACCACCCCCCACACCACGGTTCCAGTTAAATGAGGCTGACGGAAAGACCAGAATCAGTAGGACAGTGAAGCTTCCTGTAACCTCATCTCCAGCTCAGGTCAGGAACCACTCGTCTAAAGACCACATCTCCCAGAAGTTGTAGACGCAGGGCCATGGGGGAACCTGTCACCATCTGAGAGAGCTGGCCGCTGCGCCTTGACCGGAGTCACCTCTCTTGCTGTGTCCAGGAACAAAAGTGTTGAGAGTGTGAGAACCAGATCATCTTGAAGAGGGCGTGGGCCCTGGGCCTCACCTGCCTTCTCCAGCCTCTGGAGAGGAAGAATAAAGAGAGGTCATGCCCTTGTTGTATTGTGACCTGCACCCCTTTTGAAATCCCTGCCCCCCAGGACGGTGACTAAGTACAGTGTCCTAGAACTTGAACCATCCTCACCGGACCGCCTCCTGTCCGGAAATTGAGCCGCTCCGGGAAGGGCACAGAGAAAACCTGTGAGGTGGCCACTGCGGGGCCCAGCAGAGCTGCTCCAAAGAGCCCTGAGCCCTACCCACGTGGGAAACGGCCAGACAAGTTCACGGGCTGTACGCTTTAGATGCCGTGACAAGTAAGACAGGAGGACAAGTGCAACTGCGTAAAATGAGGGTCTCTTTTTAAAGTGCCTATCAAGGGAAACAACAACAACCAGGACTCATTTTCCTGCCGGAAAATGAGTTTCGGTGAGCTTTGTCCCACAGTCTGGTGCTGCACCATCCGGCATGGTCGTCGTTACCCACGTGTGGCTGTTTAAATTAAAATGAAATATTAGGGGGGTCGGTCACGCTAGCCACGTGGGACGGGTGCTCAGATATGGAACCCTTCCTTCCTGGCAGAGAGTTCTGTTGGACAGCCCTAGCCCCTTAGCTGGTTATGTAAACATGGTCTCAATCGTTGAGACAAAAGTTAATCGCAGTAAAATTAATGGGTCTCGGGTTAAAACAAAACAAAGCAACCAACTCTTAGAGCATCGCCTAAACTGTTTTCGATAGAAACGTAAACGACACGGCCCAGTCGGGGGGGCTCTGAGATCTGAAAAGATGCAACAACAGCTTTGTCGTCTACTCAGTCGTGAGCACCGAGCCCGTAAGCTTAGGGAAGATCCTTGGTGAAAGGTTTTTGAGGATGACTGTTTAAGCTCCTCCATTTTCTCACCCTAGATTGTCAGATTAGACCGAACCATGGAACAGATTGTGTTCCCTGTGCCCAGCATATGTGAATTCCTAACCAAGGAGTCGAAGCTGCGAATATACTACACTACAGAGAGGGATGAGCAAGGCAGCAAGATCAATGACTTCTTCCTGCGGTCCGAGGACCTCTTCAATGAGATGAACTGGCAGAAGAAACTGAGAGGTGGGTCAGCGATGCGCCCGCGGCTCGGCGGGGCTGCGCCATCCGTCCTGGGTTTGGACGAGCCCAGGCTCGATGGTGGAGGGCGTGTCTCCAAGCAGGAGCAGGGCTCACCTAATTTCTACCTCTGCGTACTGGGCAACCTGGACACCTTGGTCGCCGAGAAGTGGGCTCTAGCCTCGGGGAGGCACCTCCCCAGAAAAGTCTTCCTGCATGCCCCATTTGATGGGATTGGGTTGGAGAGCCCTATGGAAGACTTCTAGAATGTCCTTTTTTGGTGTCTTGATGTAGGAAGTAAAAGGTCGGGAGAGAAGGCCAGGCTTTGAGCTCACTTGGTGCACTTGAGCAGGAAATTGAGCCGGCTTGACTGCTCATTTACTAGCTCGCCTGCTCTGAAGACACCGCTCTGTCCCTTTCATGTAGGGTAGCTCGGGTTTTAGACTCCAGTATCACTTTGTAGGCAGTGGAATCATTTGCCACATAAGACGCGTCATTGCTCGGCAGCGAGTCCCACTGCGATGCCTGGCCAGTCGGCTTGAAATGACTCGTCTAAAGCACTTTTATAAGGGCTGTCCCAGAGGGCTTCTCAGCTGCCGGTTTTCATTAGGATTTTAACGGGATCCCTCCGTACTGACGGTATACTCCGCACCAACTCTTGTGACCAGCTTGGGCTTTATTTCTGTCACTCAGTCAGGAGCCAGGTTTTCTCTTTGAAACCCTGGATTCCGGCTACAGTTGGGATCTTTTGGCTCGTTATGCAGGGCAGGGTGGCGGGAGGGGAAGCTGCGTTGGAGATCACTTTCTGGGAGCTTCTGTCCTCTTCCTGCCTCCCACCAGCCCGAGGCAGCGGACCAGCGTTCTTCACTGCACCCTTCTCCCACCTCACCACTTTCTCCCTACCTCCCTGCCCATCGGTTTGGCTAGTGGCCAAGAGGGGTGTACGTGCCCATCGGCCGGGGCCCCGTTCTGTACCACCCCCCCACCCCCGCAGCATTCTCGCTCATCTCCAAGGCTGCCTCCTCATCCAGCACTTGAAAACATTAGATGTTTCGGGACGCCTGGGTGGCTCAGTCAGTTAAGCATTTGCCTTTAGCTCGGGTCATGATCCCGGAGTCCTGGGATCGAGTCCTGCATCGGGCTCCCTGCTCAGCAGAGAGCCTGCTCCTCCCTCGGCCTGAGGCTCCCCTTGCTTGTGCGCTCCCTGTCTCTCTTTCTGTCTCTCTCTCTGACAAATACATCTTTAAAACATTGGATGTCTCCTGGGGGGAACCTGGCTGCCTCAACGGCTAGAGCTTATGACTCTTGATCTCGGGGTCGTGAGTTCAAGCCCCTGGTTGAATGTGGAGATCACTTAAAAATAGAATCATGAAAAGAAAAAGAAAATGTTTCTGGAGCCAGAACCCATTCCTCACCCAGTCAGGTGTCCGACGGGGAGAGGGGCCCAGCGGCCTTGAGCAGAACAGCTTGCCCGTCCTCCTTGGTAGGGGTCCTGGAAGATCGAGGGTGGGCTTCTAGCCGATACAGTGTGTCCTTGTCGCCTGTGGTGGGCTTGGTGCAGGATCCTCCAGCTCTGGTGTGGGCGGCCTTGAACATCTGCACAACACAATGCTTAGGTGAACAGAGGAGGAAAAAGAACAACAATAAGGTGGACATAGACCGCATCCATTTTGTACTCATGTGTTTCCAGCCGTTAGGTTGGCCGGGGCTGTCTGTGATTCCAGCTTCAAGGGAGAATCCTGAGCTCACGTATCCGGGCCTCCGCAGGGGTTACTGTGCTTTCGCTCTTGTCTGTGTGTGGGTCTCCTGACACTGGTCAGATGGATTCATCCTCCCGATTCTGAGAGCCCGTAAAATACAGATAAATACTGTCGGGGCTCTCCAAGAGGCTTAGGAACCGCCTGGGGGTGGGGGGGTCTCACCTCTTCTGCTGAGGGGTGGGGGGGTCTCACCTCTTCTGCTGAGGGGAGGTAGCCTGTAATCTCTCGTCCTGAGGCGTTGGCCCTGAGCCAGGCACAGTGGGAAGACCTCAGCCCCAAGAGGTAGGGACCTCACTCCTCCACTCCTGCCTCCCCTGGCTGCGTGGCCCTGAGCAGACGACTTCACTGCCCCCAGACCCGCGCCTGGAAGGTGGGGAATTGAGATGGATTGGTTGCCCAGCAGCCGAGCCGTCATTCCAAGATGTACGTTGCACTGTAGCTAATACCTTCTCTTACTTAGCCCACCTTTGTTCCAGAAACAGTTTTTGTTTCAGTAAAGCTTAAACACAGCTATAGTTGTCAACGAGATTTTAATTGGCTTCAAAGCTTATCTGCTGGTAAGAGAGAAATTGAAAAGAGTAAGTGAATTAAACATGATATGCATACTTAGGGAGGGGAGAAATGTACTCATTAGAAGTGCAATTAAAATGAAATACATTTTTCCCTCTAAGTAGCGGATTTCTCTTCTAATAAATCTGCAGGGGGAAAAAAATTCTGCTTTATTCCCGAAGCTGCTTTCCCCTTTCCCAAAAGTATCGCAGAATCCCCTGTGCTTTGATACATCTTTAGCCAGGGCTGAGATGTAAAGCCAAGTCCGTCTAAGACTGATGTCGCTTAGTAATTGCTTCTGCAGATATTAAGATAGTCAATCCCTAAGCTCTCCTGAAGCCTTCTTCCCTGCTCCTCTCACAGAACACACACACACACACACACACACACACACACACCCCCTTCAGTGCGCTCACGTGCTCCCTCATTCGTGCCTCTCTGACCCCTTCTCCTGAAGTTCCCAGCCCCAGTGAAGTGAAGACTCTAGGCTACGAAAATGAGAAGATAGCGAAAGAGGAAATTGAGGCAGAGTTGCGTATGCTGACCTTTTCCTGCTTGGGGTTTTCCCTCATGGTTATCACACCCATCCAAATAGAGCTGGGGAATTCTGTTTTCTATATACATAGAGTCCAGGTCCCCCAGCAAGGCCCAGTTCCCTCAGAAGAACAGACACAGAGGCTAGGAAAGAGGGTTACCGGGCAGTGCTCTGGGGTGTAGGTCATTGGACTGACCTGCCTCACTGGGGTCCTGGCATCTGTCTTTTTGCTGTGATGTAGCAGGTGTATTGATCCAGCCAAGTTGTACACCTAAGAAGTAGAAAACATGCTACAAAGTACAGTGGGGGGTTCAACAGTGGGTGAGCTCTGATTCCTTCCTGTGTGAACCTACCATCGGATGGGGGCGGGCAACACAGGGTATCTCTAAGTGGTTGTAATTGAGGCGACTGATGATGAGCAGGGCTGTAAATAAGCAGTGACATGCTGCACAACTGTGGGAAAAACAAGCTTCTGAGAAAAGGTGTCATCTGAACAGCATCTGGAAGGATAGATAGGACTTGGATAAACATAGGCCTGAGAGTTTGGGGAAAGAGAAGGCATATTCATTTCCTCTTGCTACTCTTAACAAATGACCACAAACTTGGAGGCTTACAGCAACATACATCTACTATCTTAGAGTTCTCGAGGCCCGAAATGTACAGAGGTTCTCACTGGGATGAAATCAAGGTGTTGGCAGGACTGCTTGCCTTCTGGAGGCTCTAGCTTTGTTTTCCAGCTTCTAGGGGCTTCCTGCATTCGTTGGCTCCTGGCTTCTTCCTCCATCTGCAAAGCCCGCCGTGGCCAAGAGAGCCTTTCTCACGCTGCATGACTCTGCCCCTGACAATTCCACACCTTCCCTTCCCCTTTAAGGGTGTTTGTGATTATGCTAGGCCCACTGGATAATTCAGGATGATTTCCCCATCTCCAGATCCTTAACTGTATCACATATGTGAAGTCCCTTTTCCCATGAAAGGTAACATATTCATCAATTCCAAAAATGAGGATGTGGACATCTTTGGGGGGTTATCACTATTTTCCCATCACATGAGGTAGGTTAGTTGTGTTCTATTGCTGTATGATAAATGGCCTCAAAACTTAGTGGCTTCAAACAGTGAATATTTATGCCCTCACAGTTTCTCAGGGCCGGGAGTTTGGGAGTGGCTTAGCTGGGGGGTTCTGACTCAGGGTTTTTCATGAGGTTGCTGTCAAGCTAGCAGCCAGGGCCTCTCCATCTGAAGGCTGGGTGGACCCAGAGGACCCACTTCTCTGCTCACTCACGTGGCTGCTGGTGGGAGGCCTCACTTCTTCTCCTCATGGGCCCCTCTGTAGGGCTGCTTGAGTTCCACATGACATGGCAGGTGATTTCCTCAGAGCAGATGACTGAGGCGAGTGTGAGCATGCGCGTGCAGGGAGGAAGCTGCAGTGCCTTTTATGACCGAATGTCAGGAAGCACGCCTGCCACTTCTGTATTCTCCCAGAACTAAGTCCGTCCCACACTCAAAGGGAGGGGGATTTGAGCTGTACCCCTCCAAGAGGAGAGCATCAGAGACTTTGTGGACATATTTTTAAACCGTCGTGGGAACAGTGCACAGAGGCTGGAGGTGTGGCATATGTTCAGGGAGCCACTGCTAGATTGGGATATAAAGGTGGACTATCTGGGGAAAGGAGGTGAGAGAAGAGTCTGGAAAGTTAGGTGGGACATGGGAAGTAGAAGACTGTGTGTCAAGGTTGGTCTTTAAGTATCTTTTTTGCACCTGGATAAATACCCAGTTGATTTGAAGGACTGAGTATTTGTTCATCATATTCAGAATGACACAATCTAAGTATGTTAGCTTTATAAATATGATCAATTTGTGAACTCTATGCCATGCTTAAGGACCATCTATTACAATTATATGAAAGCGTCCTACGGTAGCCACTGTTACATTTATTATCGAGAACCCCCTTGAAGAGAATTTTGGCTTACGTAGACCATCACTGAGCTATGCCGTTTCCTGTTTTTCTTTTTATCTCATACGAGCTTTTTCTCTTGACACTAATGTGGAGAGGATATTATAAATTCCCATGTACCCACTCAGCTTCAACCATTACCAGCCCTTTGCCATTCTTGCCACCTGTCTCTTCTGGAGTTTCCATGTCCAGATCAGAAATGGGCTTCAGGGCCCCTGGGTGGCGCAGTTGGTTGAGCGACTGCCTTCGGCTCAGGTCATGGTCCCGGAGTCCCGGGATCGAGTCCCACATCGGGCTCCCAGCTCCATGGGGAGTCTGCTTCTCACTCTGACCTGCTGTCTCGCTCTCTCTCTCTCTCTCTCTTTCCTAATAAATAAATAAAATCTTAAAAAAAAAAAAAAAAGAAATGGGCTTCAGTGCCAGAAGAAACACCAGTAGCTATTGTTTCCAGAGCAGATGATTTCTCATCTTAAATTCGTTTCGGCAATTAACTTAAAAAAAAAAAAAGTTAACTGTGACTGGAGGTTGACTGCATACTGGTCGGCTCCCCTACGGGATGGTGACACGAGCCACTTACCTTTATCCTTGTCTGACTCCAGAGGATCACTGACCTGATCTCCTCCACAGCTTCCCTCATTTATAAGACAAGAGATTTTAAATTAGATGGTGCTCATAGCTCTGAAAGTCTAGACTTTGGAAACATTTCCTGTTTCCAAGTGCAAACATGAAATGAGCAATTATTAAATTACCCAGGGCTCTGTTTAATTGTGGCATAACTTTATTTTGGAGAGAAGCTTTCAAAGATTTGGCTGCTGCTCTAGGCATCATTATAGGGCCATTGAATTTGTCATTGGCTGCTGTCCTAAAGTTAAATGATGACTTCATTGGGAAGGAGAAACACGCTATAGAGACCCATTCTCCCATACTCCATACTTCTTTGGAGGAAGATAATGTGGAAAGAGACCGTCTTTTGGAAACTCTGCTTCTGGCATGGAGACTGAAATGATTCCTACCACATCTATTTTTGAGCATCATCCTAAGTCTAAGGCACCACTGGAGATAAATTCAGGGGAAAAGGAAGCACCACCACACATGGTGTGGCCAGAGGCTTGTTATTCTAACACTGAACAGGCCTGGCCAGCGTGGTATGGCCTCTGGGCGACTACAGAATCAGACGGCAGCAGTATGCACAGTGTCTCTCACCCCTTGGTGATGGCTTTGGTACCACATCCTTTTGTAGCCTTTGGGCATAGGAACTCTGCTAGTGCTTACCCAGTCAGCAACTCCCTCCCATAGTTCCCCTGCCCCCATGTGATCGTCGGACTTCAGGAAAATGGAAAACGGCTCAATGGCAGGAAAGGGATCATTGTCTAGCTTTTAGATACCAGTGAGTTAGTGGAGGATTTTGGGCAAAGGAGTGTGGAAATGGTAGCCTCCCTAGCCTGGGCCATACTGGGCCAACTCTGAGCTCTCTGTGTCCCTCCAGCGGAAGCCCTGCACTTCCAGAAGACTCACTAAGTTCTTGGGTCTCTCTGGGCATTTCCTCTGGTCCCAGAGCCCTGGACGGGCTGAGGATTCAGTGCCTGAACTCTGAACAACCCCAGATTCCATAACTGGTGGTGTTGACTGGGGCACGCAGAGTTTTTCAGATGTTCCAACTTTTCTCCTTTTCTTCTCTCCCTTGTCCCCAAATGCATCTTCTGTTCCAGTAAGTACTCCAAACAGAAATAAACCAATCCGATCTTGTTATGAGCCTGTGAGTCAACCTCAAAACAAATGATCATTTTTTACTGTTGTGGTAAAGACCGGGAACAAAAGTGGACTTGTGGGCCAGAGCGGGAGGAAGGGCCGGGTGGGATCGCTGGCCTCCGGACTGGCGGCTTCGAGCCTGACATGGCCTGGTCTCTCTTTGTCTTCACAGCCCAGCCCGTTCTGTATTGGTGTGCCCGCAACATGTCTTTCTGGAGCAGCATTTCGTTTAACCTGGCTGTCCTGATGAATCTGCTCGTGGCGTTTTTCTACCCATTTAAAGGAGTCCGAGGAGGTACCCGGGTTTTTCATCTCGAGACAACTATGAGAAGCAGCAGGAAGCTTATGACTTGCATCTTCAGTACGGTCCCTGGAAGTGTTGGTGCAATATTGTGGGATCTCACCCAGTTCAGACAAGAGGAGATTGTAGCTTTCACCGTAGACTTAGTTTTAAATCTCACTTAGTAAAAGAATTTATCTGCCAGGAAAGAAAGACAAGAAGCTGTACACTCTGAAATCTGTAAGAGATGGTCTCAGTAAGCCTCCTTGTTTTATATATATTGGGAAACTTCGTCTCAGAGAAGTTGAGAGATGCAGCCAAACTTTCACAGCTAGGTAGGGCAGAGCTAACCCTAGAACGTAGATATTTTGATGCTCAGTCCAGTTAGATTATTTTCCCCATACCATCCTTACAGAATTAATTTCAGAGTGAAGAATTTCTAAGACATGTCTAGAATTTTTTTTTTTTTTTTTTTTTTTTGGCAAGGGGCTCAGGGAGGCAGGCCTTGAATGACTGAAGACCACAGCTCCTGGATGTTTAGTCTATAAAGAGCCACGTGCCACTATTCAGGAGTTCCAGGCTTAGCTCTTGAGCCTGAGAATGTAGGTGTGTATACGTAATGAGACAGCATGTCTAGACTTAAAGTCTACTTCAGGTCCGTTTTGAAAGTGATGGCTTGTTCCCTGATGCTCAGGTATCCGACATACCCATTCGAGCAGCTCGCTTTTCTGTTTGGCCCCCAGTTACACGGAGAGCTTCGTTTGAGTGATTTTTTTTTCTTTCCCCCCAAAACAACACCTAAGCACAAGTCTGGGGGTGTTTTCCTTCTTAATGCCATGTTAGGAGTAAGTGCCCCTGTGTGGAGAGATTGTGCAGGTCCACAGGGCTGCAAGGTTGGCATCGAGGGGGCACGTGCCCAGCCAGGCTGCCGGTCGGCAGAGGTGCAAGTGTGAAGTGGTCCGTCAGAGTCACAGGGCCCAGCCCTCTTTCCATCGAAGGGAAGTCTTCATGCTCATCATAACTGGTTCTTCAACCATTACTTTGCATGCGTTTTCCTTTATCCCCCATTTCTTTAAAAATATTTAAAATCCATTGTACGACATGCTTTGACCATTTCCTTCACTGGTCACGTGTGGCCACGTTGAGGCCCATGTCTGAGGAGATGTAGTTGACAGCTCCCCTCCCTTCAGGGGTCAGCCTCGTCCACTGGAATACCTAGACTCAACAACATCCAGACTCAGTGTCTGAACCCGGCTTTGCCTCATTCCTCACACGACTCTGGGCAGGCAACTTCAGTTAGTCTTCCTTAGCTTCTCTGTTAAAAGGTGCTTGAACCAGTAGTTGTAAAACCTTGATGTGGATTTGGAAATCCCTCTATAGTTCAGGGAAAAATAGTGGTTGACCCCGTCAGGATCTCTGGGGCATCCTGTTTCTGGCCCATACAAGCTCAAGACCCACTGATGAAATGATTGCAAAGGGTCCTTCCAACTCTACAGTATTGGGTTGTCAATGTGGCATCAACTCTGGCTTCTTGTTCTGGCAGCGTGGGCTGTGGTACTTCACGTGTGTGGACTAAATGGAAAGCATCATTAGATCTCCCAGGAGGGAAAGGGATTGATCTGACCTCGGGATCCCTTTTCTGTTACACAGTGACCGAGCTCACCTCAGACGCACCAGTTGATTCTCAGAGGCATTTACTTTTCCTCTTGTCGGGATGTCGGAACCATCTTCTGTATCCACTACTAACCATCTTCAGGAGGAGGGTTGTGTTAGCCCAGCCTCGAAATAAGATCTGGTTGGTTACCTGAGAGTATTTCTTTGAGATCAGTATTTGTTCCTGTAGAATTCTAAAACCAGGATTTTCAGACTGTCCCCATTGAATGTCCCCCTTTTTATGAGGGCTAATGTAGCTCTGTGGCATCCTTGGCCTGTGGCTGCCCACAGTACTAGTGGCCTTAAAAGCTCCTTTTCAAAAGTATCATTTTCCCCCTTTATTTAAGAACTGATGAGTCACACAGCCTTTGAAAGCATGAAACCCCGGGCACATTCACATTTCTTACTGAATTTGTGAAACTGCTGTGACGATTAAAGCATATTACAGTACTCCTTTTAAAACATTATCATTTTTGAAATTTTCAAATATATAAGTAATAAGAAGTTAACACACTGCCATGTATCTTATTAGCCCAGCTTTAACAACTACCAACATTTTGTCAATCTTGTTTCATCTATTCTCCTACTGTATTTTCTGAAAGATTTTAAATAAGTCTAGACATCTTGTTGTTTTGCCCATAAATATTTCAGTGTGCATCTCTAACTTCTAAGAATATTTCAAAATATGTATAATTACCATAACATTATCATATGTAACAGAACTAACAGCAAATCATGAACTAGCTTGTCCATATTCATGTTTCTCCAATTGTCTTAAAGATGTCTTTCTATAATTGGTTTTTTTTAAAATCTAGCATTATTTTTTTTAACACTGCTTTTATAGTGGGGAGACAACAGGTTTTTATTTCGGCCCCTTCAGGATTTGGGTATGTCCACTGGACTGGTCCCCTTTATTATACTGAGATCTCGAGGCAGTTTATGATGGCAATTAAATACTTAAAAAAATGAAAAGACACAGACTGGGAGAAGATATTTACAAAACATATCTGACAAAAGACTTATATGCTGAATACAAAAAGAACTCTTAAATTCCAATAATAAGAAAACAACTTGATTAGAAGAGCAGGCAAGAGATGCGATCAGATATTTCACCAGAGAATGGCTGATAAGCACATAAAAAGATATTCAACATCAGTAGTCAGAGAAATGCGAATGAAAGCTAGCGTGGCATACCATGAGAAACCTACGAGAATGGCCAAAATGGCAAATGCTGAAAAAATAAATGAGCAAATAATAAATAAAGAGAAAATGCTGACTCTACCAAGTATTGGTGATGATGCGGAGCAAGTGGGACTCCCACGTACGACTGAATGGCAGAGTCACTCTGGAAGACAGTATGGTTGTGTCGTAGAAAGTTAAACGTATATTCAGGATATAGAAATCCTATTTCCACGTATTTGTCCAAGGCAAAGGAAAACATACGCCCATTCCAAGACTCGTACTTGAATGTTCCCCATAACAGTATTTATAATAACTGCCAACTGGGAACAACCCAGATATCCGTTAATTGTTGAGTGGATAAATAAATTGTAGTATATCCGTATTATGGAATCTCACTCAGCAATAGAAAGGACAAAATATTAATATGCAAAATAACCTGACTGAGTATTAAAAATGTGCTAAGTGAACACAAAAAGAACAGAGAAAAAAAAATGTGCTAAGTGAAAAATTCAAAAGACTAGCTCCTAACCTGATTATTTTTCCGTTTTTATGAGATTCGAGAAAGTGCAAAGCGGTAGTGATAGGGAGGAGACCAGTGGTTGCCTATTGCCTAGGGGTGAAGACGGGCAAGGCAGCAACTGCAGAGAGCACAGGAAACCTTTTAGGGGAACAAAAATGTTTGACTCTTTAACCGTGAGAAGGTTAAGAGGGAGATGTCTCACCACTGTTAAATGCACAAGAAGTAACATAAGCCTCAATATCCACATCTTCCTGAAGTTCTGAAAAGCTTCTGCCTCTCTGTGCCCATTTCTAATCAGGTTTATCTTTTGAAGGCTGTCAAAAGGGAAGAGGCAAGTGGTTGGGAGTGGGGCAACAGTTTCGAGAGAAAAAGTGTCTCGGCGGCGCGAACAGGATGAACTAGGGCAGCCAGCAGGCTCGGGGTAGAGCTGGAACTCGCAAGGGTGTCTCTTTCCTGGGTGGGGCTTCGATCCCGGCAGTTCTGGAGAAGTGAAACTCCTTTATGTAAGTGGCCTTCATCGTGTAGTGCTGCTTGTTTACATCTGAAGGAGACTCGAGATGTGACAGCATTTGAAATAGGGTTTTATTTTTTTTTAATGAGCGTTTTACAGAACTGTATTTTTAGCCGTGTTGGCTCATGTTATATAACTAAGCCGTCTCGTGGGACACTCTAAATAGAACTTGAAATAGCAAGAGATGACAAAAACTGGTATAAGCGCTTTGACTACAAGGATAATCTAATTGTAGGATGATGTTAATGATACGGAAGTTGCCTTCCTCCTTCCCTTGGAGAAATCTGATTCAGGCAGGGGACCTGCAATTTTCCTTTGCATACTTTTAATAGAAATTAGAAGTTTAGGCTTCCAGTTTGCCTTCCCGAAGAGTGAAATGTGGTACATATATGAGTTTTATTGATTGAACAGATTCTTTTGACGAGTGCCTATAGGGTGCTGAGTGCTGCCCTCAGGGAATTTGGGGGGAAGCCACCTGGGGGGGGCAGTTAGGGTAGAGGTGGAGGGGAGAGAAAGACAGGTAAACTGACCACCAGAAAATAGTGTTCTATAGGGATGACTGGAGTGAGTACTGAGAACCCAGAGAGGGAGGAGCACCTGACATAGTTTTCTGGATAGGATGGGGGTTGGGGAGGTTTTTGGAAGAGTTGACATCTCAGCTAAGACCTAGGATGAATAGGAAGGAGAAAGAATTTCCCAGGTAGTAGGAACATGGGTCAAGGCTTGGAGGTGAGAAAACATGGATGTGTGATGGCTTACATCTGGGGCACAGAACTGGAGGTGAGAGTTTGGACAGGAGGGCCAGTCTGGTGATTGCAGAAAGTGTCATTTTGGTCCATCACCTCTTACTCAGTGAAAGCACCGATCTTTGAGAGCCCTGCCTTGTCTTTCCAGGAACCCTGGAGCCACACTGGTCAGGACTGCTGTGGACGGCCATGCTCATCTCTCTGGCCATTGTCATTGCCCTCCCCAAGCCCCATGGCATCCGGGCCTTAATCGCTTCCACAATTCTCCGGTTGATATTTTCAGTTGGATTACAACCCACATTGTTTCTTCTGGGAGCTTTCAATGTAAGTACGAATAATTTCATAGCCACCTTCTTATTGACATGCAAACAGGAACGCCTTCCATTCTGGTTCCTAGGATCGAGGCCTGGGCTTTCAGTGCAGCAAAAAGACTGTTCAGGTCAGCTGTTAAAATAGCAGAAGCAAGAGCTTCGTGGGTGGACATCTCCCTCTTAACCTTCTCACGGTGCAGTGAACCTCTTAACCTATTCCCCGGGCACCCAGTCTCCTTTATAGGGAATATCGCTCTCAGAAGTAAGGCAGGAAGAGGGAGAGCAGTGGAGATATAAAGTAGTTTTCCCAGTCAGGTCGGAGGTTTAGGGGGACAGGAGGTTTTAGCCGAATGGTCAGATATTAATGGTATAAGTCAAATGTTCAAACATTAATACAGCACACCCACTTCTGGTGAGGACCACACAGAGCCAGGAAAAGAGGCAGGAGGGCTTGTTCAGAGATGGAGCAGGTCGAGAAGTAAAGAGAGAACCAGGGTTATTTCAAAGTCAGCGGGGACATTTAGAAGTGCTCTTTCACGGTAGTTGAAGGTTAGACGCCACCTGCACCCGTAGGGGGAGTTCTGAGGAAACGGAGATATCTGATACAGGACCACAGATACGACAGGTTTCCTGGTGAAAGGAAGCAAAAGGTGTGGACATGGGAGGCACTCTGGGATCAAAAACTGTTGGGATGCCTGGGTGGCTCAGTTGGTTGAACTGCTGCCTTTGGCCCGGGTCATGATCCCCGCATCCTGGGATCGAGTCCCACATCGGGCTCCTTGCTCAGCAGGGAGCCTGCTCCTCTCTTTGCTTCTGCCTGCCTCTCTGCCTGCTTGTGTTCTCTCTCTGTTAAATGAATAAATAAAATCTTTAAAAAAAAAAAAAAAAACTGTTTTCCAGAGGTTTCCACCCTGAGCATAGAAGGAAGCTCCGTTACTGTACAGAAATGTAAATCATGTTGCAAAATAAGGCTAATATAGTAATTCAGTAGAGTGATACATGTCCCCAAATGGGTATTCAGATGGCAAAGGCAGCAAGGACATTGGGGGAGAAAGGACCACTTCAAGCTGATAAGCTCCAGGGGAGGAGGCCGGGGTTCAGCTCTGTCTTGAAGAATGGCTAGGACCAGGCCAGAAAACGGAGATTGGGAAGAGCGTTCTCCTGTAGGCCCCACAGGCCAGAGCAGTAGGGAAGGCCCAGGACACTCTCAAGGGACAGCCAGCAGCAGCGTTCCCCCCGCTGCCATTCAGGGAGGGATATGCTGGACCTGCTCCCGGCACAGGTCACCAGGGGACTGCGTGGTAGGAGAAGGCCCTTGGGCCTCGTCCTCCAGGGCAGCGTTTACAAAGCATGCTCCAAGTTGATAAATCTTGGGTGAGAAAGGGGTTCATTGGTCAAATCCATGAGGGAGAGGCCGGGTTAAACAAAATTAAAGGGTTTATACTGTAGGATTTCTGGGAGACTTTAGCATGCGTGGTAAGGGTTATGAATCTCCACGAAAGGGAAACCGTGTATCTCTGTTTCCTAAACTTACTTGCCCATATTTTGTTTTAAGTATCACTTGGAATTAGTGTTGTAGAATATAGGTTGGAGAACTATTCCCGGTAGTGGGAAATGACTCAAGTTTTTTTTGAGCAAAGAAATAACATATACAAAGAAGTATTCTTGGAAAAATGCCCTCACGTAGTGGCCTGTTATGTGGATTGCAGTGGGAAGGACTGGAGGCAGGAGGACCATTCCAGAGCCCCAGCAGAGCTCTTGACGAGGTGAGACCAGCCTGGGTCTTGGTCATAGTGTGGAAGGAAGAAGGAAGGTACAGATGTCAGAGCAGCAAAGGTTAGGGTAATGTGCTGCGGGCCTCACGCCTCAAAGCCTTTTCTCCAGGTCAACAAGGTCTTACTGTCTTGATGGGGTGTTGGAGGAGGCAACCCCAACTCCCAGTGTTCAGTCCCAGAGGACTAGGAAAAGACTAATGCAACTAACTAAAGTGAGGTCATGCAGAGACCTAGTTTCCGAGGTGAAAATGCACTTAAACTGTTGATTTACCAGGCTTGAGATGACAAGGTAAACCATTAATGTTAGCTGTGGCATTTGGAAACGTAGGACCGGAGTGACAAAGACTGACCAGTGTTACGTAGGAAGGGTAGGTGTCATTCACTGATGTGTAGGTATCGTTAAGAGGAAGCTACTTAAGAAGGAAATGTAGAATAAGCAAAAAAATAAAAGGGAAAACCTCAGTATTTCAGAGATGGTTGTCTTCATGGGCTTCGTTTTTTTGTTTCTCTGGGCTTTAATCATTCCACAGTCATCTCTTCTTTAACATAAATCTTTCGGGGGAAAGATTCAGATTAGGCAGTTACCACTTAGAGTAACAGCAGGGTGGGGAGAGCTGAAATAACTACAGAAATAACTGTAATAAATAACTGGAAACAAATAACTAGAGCGAATGAGAAAAGGGAAGCCCTCACATGGAGCACATAGGAGAGGAGAGAGAGTAGTTTCAGACAGAGGAGGAGCGCTCGGCACGCAAGGTCGGGGAAGTGGGACGGGGTGGTGGCAGCCAGGCGGCGGCACCGCGGTGGGAGGCGTAGACTGGGGAGCCGTCTTGTTGCCGGAGCCGGGATGAGGTGCTCAGGGTGGACGGACTGCCACCGGCGCCCTGGTTCAGCCCTGCGTGGACTGGAGAGACTGGAGGAGAGCCGCCCCGGGGGCGTAGACTCATCATGCAGGGTCGGTAGGAGGTGGGGACACCAGGCCAAGGCCCTGAATGCACACATGCTGCTGAAGCAACGGAGGAAACGAGGGCCGAAGTTGTTTCAAGGGGAGAGTGGAGTCAAGTAAAGCGAATTGCTCCGATGAGATACCCGGGGCTGAGGCATGTCTGAGGTCCTGGAATGTTAACCAGAGCTTGGCCTTTTGTTTGTTTGAAACCCCGTCAACACAGATCATACAGAATCAATGGTCCTTTCTCACCCAGTAAAAGATCCTATACTAGTGCTGGGTAGCATATTAGGGAAAACAGTATTGGGGGGTTGAATGTTTAACCTGAGAAAGCCGAATGTTCTCTGTAGGTGTTGGCTTCCTGACTTAGCTGACTGCAGAGAAGCTCCCTTACACGGATTAAGGGATTAATCCCGCCAGATTAACGGGCAGGATTCCCCCAGCGCCTATGGCCAAGGCAGCTGGGGGAGCCGGAGGCGGTTTTACCCAGTACATCCGAAAACCTTGCTCTCCAGCCTTCTCTTCATCAAAGTTTTTCTGTGAGCGTGCTGCTAGAGATGGACTTGTGGGCATGGGGTTTCTATTAGAGGTGAAACTGTATTACGCAGTAGATCAAACTCCACCTGCAAGTGTCAAAAAACTGGATCCACGCCACTTGAAGCAAAGGAGAAAATGCATTGGTTCGTGGGGCTGAGAAGTGAAGATCCTCGAGTCAGGGGCCGCTGAGTACGGGGGTCCAGACGGTGGCCTCAGGACCCAGATCCGTCTCTGGGCTCTACACCGATTGTGCTCTGGGGCTCCGTGGTATGGCAGGATGGAGGCCAGCAGCTTCAAAGCTTTTTTCCTCTTACGTTCAAGGTCAGGAGGAAGCAATAAAGTTGTCTTTTGCTGCCGTCCCAGGAAAGCTCTCGGGGTCTCGCTGGTTCTGTTGGGCCATGTGACTATCCCTAAACAGTCCTTATTGCCAGGGCAGTATTATATGCCGATTGACTGGGGTGCCCCCCCCCCAGATTCCAAGGACTGGTACGTGGAAAGGGACGGATCCCCAAAGAAAAATTATTCCCAGAAGGGGAGGGCAGGGAAACAGAATTCGTCCTGAAGTCCCTTAATTTTCTTCCCCAAGAAAATTATTTCCTCTATGAATTTAGGAGCAATGAAGGACAAGAACTAGCTGCTTCTCATTAAATTACAGTCCTTATAATGCCCAGAATGTCATAGAAATTCAGAAAATGCTTTTATTTATGCTGATCACAGGGTTCGTAGATTGAGGTGACTTCTGTGTTTGACTAACTCATATAAGAATGTTAGAAATGATTCATATCTCATTTCGAAAATCATAATTTCAGTATGTGTTAATTTTGTTTTTGTCATATACAAATGCCACTTGATTACTGTTGCTCGTGAAGTTATTTGACAACCACATACTGTGTAATATGCCTGAAAAGCAAAGTAACGATATGACTTAGATCTGCAAAATGGTTCTGGGCGGGTTCAGTGGGCACTTGGTGCAAAAGGAAGCTTCATTTGGGCACAGTTGTGGAAATACCATTGCATGAAAACGGCCCTCAGCTGTCACTAAGTTTGCAGTTCAGCATGGTCTGTGCTTATCCGGCTGTTCCTGTCACTATTCTCAGGTCTGCAATAAAATCATCTTTCTAATGAGCTTTGTGGGCAACTGTGGAACATTCACCAGAGGCTACCGAGCCATGGTTCTGGATGTTGAGTTCCTTTACCATTTGTTATACCTGCTGATCTGCGCCATGGGCCTCTTCGTCCACGAGTTCTTCTACAGTCTGCTGGTGAGTTCCTGGTGTGGAAAGATTTTACATGTCGAAAACTAGGAGTGTCCCGTGTCTCTCCTCACAGACCCCTCCTTTTAATGGTGGTTGGTGTGTCTGGTCCAGCGAGGTCACATGCGTCACTTCCGTGCTCTAGAGAAGGACGCTTCCCGGGGAGCAGGGCCGCTGGCAGGAGACCAGGAGGTGTGTGATCGTGCTGCCTGCGTGCACGTTGGACCTTTTACTTTCCCAGGGCGGACCGACCGCGCCCGCGATCTGGTTCAGAGGCTGTGTCCTCCATGTATCTTCGCTTTTCTTTCCTTCCTGGACTCAGCCAGCGCTTACTAAGGAGAATGTCTCTGAGACTGTCATCATCTGACATCTGCCTCCCAGGGAGAACACTTAGTGACGAAATAAGAGGAGGGGCTATTTTCAAAGTCCCAACGTCCATGACAGTGCCCTCAGTAGATTTATTGGCCCGGGAGACCTTTTCCCTGGAAGTTATTTTGTTCAAGTCTCAGCCCAGTGATTAATGTCCTGACGGTCTTAAAATGAGTTAGTTCAGTCACCTTCCTCCTGAGGAGGCTTTTAAATTATAGACCAAATATCTACTTGTTTTCTTGTCATTAGGGGGCGTCTAGACCGGAAGAGTTATGGATAAGAAACCTTTTGCTTTGTACCTACATCAAATGACAGGAAGCGTAAAGTTGACCTATCTGCAAACAAAACTATCCAGAATGGGACTGGAAAAACTGAAGTGTTAGGATAAAAAATGATCAAAACCTAAGTGTTGACTTAAAGTGAGGGACTTATTTGCAAAGGGTAGAGCGAGGAAAACTCTTCTGGGAGGTGTCCTCCGTATCGCCTCTGGACTGGTTACTTACTCGCTCTGTGCCTCAGTTTCCCCATCTACAAAATGAGAATAAGGTGTCCCCCTCACAGGGCTACCACAGGGATTATCTGCAGCTGTGCATGTCAGGGCCTTAGAATAGCACTACCACCCAAGAAATGCTTAGCAATTCTAGCTATTATTACTGTCTTTGTCATCGCTTACTTCCTCTGTCATCCAAAACACCATAAAGAATTCACCATTCGGGTCATCAGGATTAGCGCATTCCATTAGTGGTAGATGTTGGCAGGCTGAGGGAAATGGATTGTTTTACCTCATTTTAAAATAGGTCTGGCTATAGCTTGAGGTTTTAGGCAAAGAGGTCTCTGGATGTACTTGTGATTGCCATTATGTGGCCTATTTTGGTCACTGTATATCAGAAATCTTGAGAGCTCCGTGTATATTTCTGAGCCCTTCTGTCTCCCCCAGGAATGTCCCCGGATAAGGATCTGGTTTTGGAGTCAGGGAGACCCGGGTGCTCCTGGGCAAGGAGGCAGAGCTCAGTGGGAGGTCTCCCTCATCCCAGTTGAGGGATCTCTCCCCAGAGACAGGAGGGCCTGACTTTGCCTACATTCTGTGTCTCTTTGGCTTCGTTTCCCTGTCTGTACCGTTAAGTCCTCTGCTTTTGGTCCTTCGTGCTGCTGGTTGGTCCCTATGCTAGATGCAGGGCTGTCGTGCTGAGAAACCAGTATCCTCTCTGCCCTCACAGGCCTCACGGTCCGCAAAATCATCGTTCCCGCCCCTTAGGGAAGGTTCCCCGTGTGCCCTTTTCATACAGTCTCTCACCACGACTTCTAACACAATATCTGCACATGACAGATGGTGAAACTGAGGCTTGGTGAGGTTAGGTAACTTGCCCAGAGTCACCCAGTAAGTGCCAGAGACCGGAGAGCAGCTGAGCTCCGGTGACTGCCGAGTCAGTTCGTGAGCCCAGCCCAGGACTGCCTTTCATCTGAGCTCACGAAGAAGTCCGTGCTTCGGTGCGGCTGGTATTTCCCAGTGCAGTTGGCATTCTTGCTTTCACGTCTCTCCTCCGTCCCAGAAACAGGAACCCCGAGCTGTCGGTGCTACCTGAGCTCAGCTCGCTTTCAGAGAACTCACCAGGATCACGCTGGACAGTGGCTGGATGCCTCTCCTGGGTGCTTCTGGGCCGTGACTTGTCTGTGACCTCAGGTGACATGCTACTTTTGGTATCAAAAGTAGTATTTAACATGTTTATTGAGAATCACAGACAAAGTAGTAAAACTGGTGACAGAAAGGAATTGGAGAGAGAGACCTCCGGCAGGGAAAATCCACATCTCCCGGGGTTATAAAAGCCCCCGCCAGCCGACCAGAAAAAGGACAGTGGGAAAGTGGGGGGGCCCAGACTGGTTGAACCTGGTGTCCAGCCTGCATCCAAATGTGTCTTTAGAAAATGTTAACACCCCGAGATGAAAATGTGTCAGGTTCATAGACAGGTAATAGGAAGAGAAATCCGTATGGTCAGTAAACATGAAAGAATGTTCGACCTTCATGCTAAACACAGACGTGCTAATTAGAACAACAGTGTGATCCCGAGCTGTACCTGTGTTGTTTGGAAGGGTTCAGAGGCCTGAGCATGTCCCGGTCTCCCGAGGGCGTGCCGTAGTTAGTGGCCCCCGTCCCCGGACAGCGTGGGTCGGTACAGCCTTTCTGGAAAGCAATGGGGTGATATGTTTCTGTTGCAACATTTGACCCAACAATTCCATTTCTGGAAATTCTGCAGGAAGAAATAACCGGACAAGTATGTATAGAGATGTATGTATGTATGTATGCATGAGGTGTTCATCACAGGATTCTTTTTAATGACGTGGAATTAGAAACATCTTGACTTTAAAAAAAAAAGTAAATATTTTGGTTAAGTAAACTGTGATTTTTTTTCTGTACAGTGACATTCTAGGGGATCATTTCTGAAACTGAAATGTTCACGATTGCTTGGTGAAAGGGACTGACTGTAGGCCAGTATTACAGTGTATTGTATCTATTATATTTTTTCCAGTGTAGTAAGGGCAGAAAAAATAACTTGAGTAGATGGTGGGGTTATTGGTGATTTTTGTTTTTCTTTGTGCTTTTTTGTGTTTTCAAAGTTTTCTGCATTGAACATGTGTAATTTTCCAAAGTTTTTCCTTTATAAAGTAATGCATGTCCATTGTTTTCAAGTCAGAAATCTCAGATGAGTGAAAAAAGAAATCACTTGCCATCTCAATGACTTGGTGGCTATATAATCTTACAGTTCCTACCCCAGAACACAAGTGTCATTTGTTTATTGTCTGAAGTTGCTCTCACTTGCTGCTTCATTGTGAGTTGCTGGAAAATATTTAACCAACTGTAACAGCAGCATTAGCCTTTTGTACTCTTACACTGATGAAATGCCTCTTTCTTGCGTCCTTCCCTTTGAGTCCCTGACTATACCCACTGCCCTGCCCACAGGTCTCAGGACACCGATTGGCCTTATGGAGGCAGAAGGGCTAATTGACCAGAGCATGAACTCAGATGTAAAACTATAAATTGGAAGGGACCTGGACATCAGTTATTTCAGAGAGGTTACATGGCTTGATCAATATCTTATTACAGATTAAAAGCAGAGTCAGGATTCAAACCCTTGTCCCCTGACTCACTCGGCGGTGCAGTCATGCCCCAAAGCCATGCGGAGGCAGAACCTTCAGAAGATTCGGTGTCAGCACAGAGGCCACATTCAGACTAGCCCCCTGGTCCATGAAGAAGCCCACAGAGCTCTCCACCACAGCTCTGTACTCTTCCCGCAGCCAAGTACCTGAGAGAACCAGCCCTCTGTACTGCATACCTAGAAGTACCCACAGGCCAGCTTCTTGCAAAGAGCAAGTAGCCTCTTAGTAAAGGGTGAGCCGAGACTGTGAGCCCACAGAGCACTGCAGGGGTCTCTGCACACCCCCCCCCCATTAGGGAGATGGGAAGAGTTTAGGCTCCCTGGTGTGTTACCACCACCAGCATCCCTGCCATGAGCTGTGTGACCCGGGCCCAGCCCCTTCATCAGGAAATGATCATTACTCTTCACTGTGTGCACTCGGCACGTCCGTGCAGCCGTCCGCGATGTCCCGGACGCAGTACACATCACAGAGCTGTGGCTCACAGCAGCTCCCTGTCCTCCCATCTGTAGATGAGGAGACGGAGGCTCGGGGGGAGCAGAAAGTACCTAGTCCACAGTCCTGATGTCCTGTGCTTGAGCTAAGATTGCACATCACAGTCTCGAGTCCCTGCTGCCTCCTGCTGCCTGCTGTCCATGGCCTTCCCCGTTGGACTCCAAGCTCCGGGAGGACAAGGGCCAGGGTTGTCCAATCCTGTCTCCAGAGTGGCTGGCCCTTAGCAGAAACTCAGCTACTGCTGCCTACAAGGACGCATGCCAGGACCCTCATCACTTTGCTCTCCCTTGCCTTCTGAAGCTCACTGGTACTACCCTGTATTTTCTCCATCCCCAGGACCTCTCAACTGAGTGAGTCCCACCGGAAATTACTGTTGCCTCCGCCTACCTTTTCAATGCTAACGTTCCCCATCTCAGTTTTCAGGAAGACAAGCAAGTATAAAGTGTTAAGATAATAGTAGAATGTTTTTGAGTTTCTAAAAGGGTAAATTCTCTATAAATCGAGTTTTCATTATGAGATATTTATGCACATCTAACATAGAGGCTTCTTAAAACTCTCCCATTGTCTTCTCTTTGTTCGTTTTTAAAGCTTTTTGATTTGGTATACAGAGAAGAGACTCTGCTTAATGTCATTAAAAGTGTCACTCGCAATGGACGGTCCATCATCTTGACAGCAGTTCTGGCTTTGATCCTGGTTTACCTGTTCTCAATAGTGGGCTATCTTTTCTTCAAAGATGATTTTATCTTGGAAGTAGATAGGTTGCCCAATGAAACCGCTCTTCCAGGTGAGTTTGAGATCTTCGGATCTTTTTAATGTTAAGAGAACGGTTCTTGATTGTAGGTGAACTAAAGAGAACGATGATGTTAGCAGTGTAGGTATCTCCCTAGCATCTCCCTCAGACTATGCATTCTGATTCCAGGACTTGGTTCTCGCTTTATTCCAAGGGTGGTCTGGTATGTCAGATACTGAGTGTAAGGGTTCAGAGCCTATACATGGAACTTACTCACTAAAGTCATATTCTAAACTAATACAACTTACTCAAAAGCAATTGGACCCTAAGTATTGAAAGCCTAGCGGGATGCCTCCCTCTGGCTTGGTAAGTCTCCTTCTAGGAATTTATCCTTAAAGGAAAAACCTGCTGCTGGGTTGTATAGAAACAGATGTATATGGAAGAATTTTCACTGTAGTGTGAAAGTGTAAACGTGTAAACGTTTACCAGTGTAAACGTAGAGTGTTCCATTAGGTTATGGTCCTGTGGGCGGCATCCCCTGCAGAGAGGGCCCGTCTTTGTAAACCTTCAGGAAAAAGCACGCACAAAGGTGTGGTGGGAAATTGTAGAGTAATAACTATAATAGGATCCACATGTATTTTTTAAAAATGAAAAAGCTCATATGTGTCTTTTTAAATGGGGAAGAATATTACCTCCCCCCAGCAATGGCTGTCACTGGGTTTTGGGTTTTTTTGGGTTGTTTCGTTTTGTTTTGTTTTTCTTTTTTTACTATATGCAAGTTTGACAGTGAGCTTACATTATTTTTTTAGAAAGCAAACAGAAGTCATTTCCGCTTTTGAAATTGATATAAAATGATCATATACTTGAGTGATACCCAAGCGTTCCTTGTCTCAATTAAAATATTTTAACACCATTAAGTAAAAGGTTACTGGGTGTGTGTGTGTGTGTGTGTGTTTAATCAGGTAGCCAGAGACCCTTAGTCCAAAGAACAAACTAGAATCCTCATCACCGGCTAAGCCAGGCAGCCTTGTTCTCCCGAATGCTGCATTCTTGGCCTGTGACTCCAGCTTCCAGGTTGACACTAAGTGAAATTTGTTGCCAACCATCGTAGGGTTCCAAACTAAACTGGTCTGGACCTTGGATTTCCGCCCCTGCTCACTGATGCTTTTTGTGCAGACGTGGTGTAAATCTGACTGGAGTCTGTACATACAGTAGTATTTGTCGAAGAGTTTCAGCTGTGTGTCTTCAAAGTTGGAGAGGTGCTATTTAAGTGCGATATTTCTAGTAAGCCTACAGGAATTGACATTTCTGGCTTCTTTCCCATCCAGATCACCAAATGAAAGTGTAAATTGCATCTCTGCCTTGAATTTATATGCAGGAATGTAGGGTGTTATTTATGTAAAGAATTGTTTAATCAGCCGTGAATTGGGGACTTCAAACATTTTAACTGTATGCTGCCAGATTGTTCATCATGAAATTTCCTCTTTCCCAGAAGCCGGCGAGAGTTTGGCAAGTGAGTTCCTGTACTCTGACGTGTGTAGGGTGGAGACTGGGCAGAACTGCTCCTCTCCTGTGCCCAAAGAAGGTAGGACCTTGTAGGCTTCAGCCCCATGTTAGTGTGAGGCCCCTCTGGAAGCTCAGATGGCGGACATGACGTTGGAAGCAGATTTGCTCTTCAGCAGTAAGGCCGGCAGCAGAGGGAAAGGCTGGGAGAGAGGAGGGAGCTGAAGGGAAAAGAACGCTCTATGGGAAGAAAATACCTGCTTGGTTGATTTGCCCACTCCTTCCCGGGTGCCCCCTACTTGCCAGAGACCGTGTGGTATTCTGAGATACACCAGTATAGGGGAGGGACAGGCAGGCACGCACCTAGGGGATTATTAGACAGTACGTTAAACGCTAGGAATAAGGAGGGAATACGGAAGATAGGCACCTGGCCTAATACTGGAGTACGAGTATCACCAAGGAGGTGATAGTTAAACTAAAACAGTAGAATCTTGGACAGTGGAGGAGGGTTAGGTGTTCCAGTTAGAGGAAATAAGGTGTCTAAAGGCTTAGAAGTGGGGCACCTGGTTGGCTCAGTGGGTTAAAGCCTCTGCCTTCGGCTCAGGTCATGATCTCAGGGTCCTGGGATCAAGCCCCGCATCGGGCTCTCTGCTCGGTGGGGAGTCTGCTTCCCTCGGTCTCTGCCTACTTGTGATCTCTCTCCCTCTGTCAAATAAATAAATAAAATCTAAAAAAAAAAAAAAAAGGTTAGAAGTAAAATATAGTGTGTTGAAGGAGATAATGATCATGAGGAAGAGTAGTAGTGAGACATAAAGCCAGAGAGGTCAACAAAAGGCCAGATCCCGAAGAATCTTACAGGTTAGGCTGAGGAGGTTAAACTTTACCCAAAGATGAACAGAAGTTGAAGGGTGGGGGGAGGAGGGGTGATATGATAAGATCTGTTTTAGCAAGACCATTCTCCCTGCAACTGCTAAAAAGAATAAGATAGGCAGCAAGACATGGTTCTTCCTCCAAAAATGATTAATGGACAGCATCTAATATAAAGCTATTTACCCAGGGGACCGGCTATAAAACGTGGCTGGATTTAGCCAGTGAGGAGCCTGGGTCCTATGGGATTACCCTCAGCTGAGAGACAAGATACTCGTGACTCGGAGTATTAAGCAACTTATCTAAGGTCAAATGCCTGCTCAGAGCTGGGACTGGAGTTTAAATCTGAAAAGGATAGGGACTATCTTGGGTTTAATATAGGGAAGGGCAGTTCTGACTGGGCTCGAGAAACCAGCAAGAGTTGGTGATGCAAACAGAATTGCCCCCAGGGTAACATCACCCTTTTGAAAGAAAGTATGTGACACTTGGTTCCTTAGTTTTATTCTTTCTTGCTCCTGTGTGTAGCTGGGGAGCTGGCACACAGGGAACACCGTCTCGGAATCGTGGTCGCTCTCTGCCCACACGTTGTAAGTCTGTTGTCGCTCACCGTGTTCACAGAGCTGGTCCTTGCCGAAGAGACGGAGCAAGACAAAGAGCACACGTGCGAGACGCTGCTGATGTGCATCGTCACGGTGCTGAGTCACGGGCTGAGGAGCGGGGGCGGAGTAGGAGATGTGCTCAGGAAGCCATCCAAAGAGGTAGCTGGATCCCGAGGGGGCGGGGTGGGGGGCTGGAGCCCAAGGCAGAGAGAGCAGAGACGGCCTCGGGCGGTGTCGCTGTGCAGAGTGGGCTAGCTGAGCCTCCTCCCTCCCCTGAGCCCCCTGGAGCGGGAAGGACCCCGGCCCCTGGGGAGGGGGCGGCTCCCGCGCCCTGCGTGGTGCACGGAAATGCCTGTTGCG
>CM052799.1:40941753-40986560 GCA_028533885.1 Nasua narica
GAGCAGCCCCGTGGGGAGAGGGTGAGCCACGAAGGTTGGGCCCATCGCGGCCTCTTCCTTCTGCCCTGAGCCCTGCAGACCAGAGGTTACCCGTGGGGTGACCTCACTGACGGAGACGCCTCTTTTCTAGGAGCCCCTCTTTGCCGCGAGAGTGATCTATGACCTCTTGTTCTTCTTCATGGTCATCATCATTGTCCTTAATCTGATTTTCGGGGTCATCATCGACACCTTTGCTGACCTGAGGAGCGAGAAGCAGAAGAAAGAGGAGATCTTAAAGACCACGTGCTTTATCTGCGGTGAGTGTTTGGGGCCCGGCTGTCGCAGGGAAGCCGGGCCCCACGGACCCGAGGGTTTGAAATGAATGCGTCTTGGGGTCTTTCGTTTTGGGGGCTGCCGAGCGTCTCTTGGTCCCCCCTAAGTAACTAGACTGGAGCTCTTTCATCTGGTGCCAGCCTGTGGATGTTCCCACTGCTGATGGTATCGGGCACCAAGTGAGAGAATATTCCTCTCCAAGGGCGTGGTGAGCGTGCGCAGAGCCTGGGCTCCGGACTCAGACCTGGGCTCTGAGTAAGTTTCTGCTGCTTACCGGTCACATATTCTCAGTAGAGTTGCTTCCTTCCCTGTACTTTGATTTTCCATCTGTAAAATGGGTACAATAGTATGTACTTCTGTGCATTATTGTGGGGCTAAGAGAGCTAGTCCCTGTAGTACTCCTAGCACAGAACCCACACGTCGTAGGCGCTCAGTGATGAGTAGTAGAGGGTGCATGGGGTGCCCAAGAAATCCTTGTCAGTACAGCCGCAGGGAGGTGCGCGGAAATGGAAACTACCCACGTAGGGATCTGGCGGCTCAGTGCTCATTTCACGATTATCCTAATAAAGTTACTGTGCATATAGAAATTTCCTACCGGTACATCTACTCCAAAAAAAGAGCTCTTTCCATTTAAAAGCTAAAATCTGCTTTTTTGCCCCCTTAAGACCACTTCAAGTCTTTAGTTTTGAAACAATTCCAGTTACAGAAAAGTGATAAGAACGATGCAAAGAATTTCTATCTACTCTTCATCCAGAGTCCCCAGATACTAATACCTTACTTCATTGGCTTGTTGTACACACGGTTTTCCTCATAGTCTGAGGTCCGCTGGCACGATGCTCCTTGATCCCTAAATATTTCAATATGTATTTTCTAAACAAGAAGCTTCTCTCGTAACTATGCAGGACAGTCACCAAGATTAGGAAATTAGCAAAGATACCACACTGCCGCTCAGTCCGCAGACCCGGTGCCTGTTTCACCCTTCATCCCAGTAAAGCCCGTCAGAGCCAGTGGAAGCCCAGGCCACCGAGCCGTCTGTCCACATGGCTCTGTCGCCCCCTTGACATTTTTAAAGAGTTCGGTCAGCTTTTGTATAGAATGTTCTTGCGTTGGCTTTCTCTGGTGTTTTCTCGTGGTAGAATTGGGGTTATGCATTTGTTGCAGGAACGTCAAAGAAAGGTTTACTCATGGCATCGTTTCGGGAGGCATGTGATGCCTGTTCCTCCTGTAACCGGTGATACTCCCTCCAGTCACTGGGTTTAATAAGGTGGAAATTGCTGGGTTCCTCCACTAGAGCTTAGGGGTTTTTTTCCTCTTTGTAGTTAGGAAACATTTTATGAGGAGATATTTTGAGACCATGTCCATATCCCATTATTCCTCCAATTAAACGTTGACCCACTAGCTTTAATGTCCACCGATGACTCCTGCTTGGCTCTTTCATGATGGCTGTCCAGTGATGATTTTCTTACTTCATTATTTCTACATTTGTTAATTGGCTTTTTTAAGAAAGAACTTTCTCTTCTCGTGTAGGTATGTATATTTTATATATATATATATATATGTGTATATATATATATATGTTCTAATCCTTTTGTATTTGTGACAACATGGATTCCTGTATTTTTATTCAATCCAGTGGATTATAATCCTTTAAGGTCATTATTTGTTTCGATGCTCAGAATGCCTCTGATGTGTCCTGCCCTTCAGGCTTATTTCTCTGTTTTGTCATGTCACCGCAACTTTTCATATACTTCCTCCCTTTCTGAGTGCTAGGAGATATTCCAGGTTCAAGCTGAACTTGTACCTCCCTGACCCAGCCCTGGCATCACCCATTTTTCCAAAAAGCCGTAGTTCTTTCTAGTGGAGAAGGGTATTTAGAAGCTACGATCCGGGGACGAGGTATGTGCATTCCTGCTGCTGTGCCCCTGCTCCCGAGGCTTCTGAGGACGCAGATCTAGAGTAGACATGTGCCTGCACACACGTGGGTGTTTGTATGCACATAACCACGTGCCACACGCTTCTGTATCGATTTTTACATACAAATGGAAAAGGATGACTTCATACCTGTCATTCCATTTCACCATGACGGTGTATCTCTTTCTCCCTTTCCATAATCGGGCTCCCTTCTTTGACAGCGAGAAGTCTAGCTCCCGTTATACATTGTAGATTTCCTTGCTCCATCCAGGAATCCACAGAAACTAGTTTCACCGTGGCTCACCCAGACCTCTGCAAAATACCAGCTTACCAGCTAAAGTTCAAAATGTGTTTTCAAGGTTCTGCCCACCCCCCCACCCCCCGCGCCGCTCCCGTTCCCTGACGAGGCCACTAGGGCACGTGGAGACTAAACAGTGACTGTGAGGGGGCAGGGGTGGGCTGCAGACCCAGGCCCATCTCCCCCGCACCCCGGGATTCCCTGCAGGAGTGTAAAAGGGAATGCATGGAGGCGGCCAGAGAATCCAGCTCTGCACGAAGGGGGGACTAGACCCGCGGACGGTCCTCTCGCGGAGTTTTCCACTCCGTGGCTGCTCACTTGGGGCCGGTGGCTTTCTTTCTCTCCGCAGGCTTGGAGAGGGACAAGTTCGACAACAAGACTGTCACCTTTGAAGAGCACATCAAGGAAGAACACAACATGTGGCACTACCTGTGCTTCATCGTGCTGGTGAAAGTGAAGGACTCCACGGAGTACACGGGGCCCGAGAGCTACGTGGCAGAAATGATCAAGGTGAGCAGGACACTCGGGGAGGCGGCTCACGACGGGGCCGGGCCTGCAGCTCTGTCCTCGTGGCGAGCAGCGCACTGTGGGGGCCAGCACGCCGGAACATCTCCTGTGTCCTGGGCTACTGAGCTCGTAGCCGAGGGGAGGCATTAGACTCTAGAACTTTGTGTGTGTCCCCTCAGCTGAACCTCAGAAGCACCAAACAGGTGGTATCACCCCCATTTTAAAGGAGGCATAGGGAGGTTCCAAGAGATGGGCGCACGGGCTGGGCTTTTCACCTAGATCTAACCCCACAACCCGCTTTCCCTCCTCTGCGTACTCAGCCACTCTTCTTCATAATGGATCCTTTTCTTTTTTACTCTTTAAATAAGACCTGGTCCCTAAGAGGTAACTTTAAACAATGATCCGTTAATGGGATTCATTGAGCCTGGTTTATTTGCTCGTTTGTTTGGCCTCGGCCTAGCCTTTCTGGGAGATGGTGTGCAGTCATCAGGAAGGGATCGTGTGACGGAGGATTGGAGTCCCAGATTAATCTTGCTGATGGCAAGCGTGGCTGCTGTGTCCTGGGAAGTGTGGAAGCTACCCCAGGTTTCCGCAGCGCTCTTCTCGGTCAGGACTTTGCAGGGGCACCAAACGTGGGCTGTGGGAGTCCCAGGCCAGCTGTCCTTTCGTACCTGTGGTTTCTGAACTTGATTAAAATGTTGAGCGCGCCGTTGGTGAAGTGAGGAGGCATGAACTGTGAAGCCTAGGGAGCCTCTGTGATTTACACGCACTCGCTTTGGGGAGAGGGGGCCGTTCGCTCTTAAGAAAGACGACACAATTCACTGACTCTCCTTCCACTTGCCAAGGACTTAAGCACTCAGCCTGATAATGAGTTATCCTCAAGAACCCTTCTGTGTTTTTTATGCAGATGTGATTTTAAAGCTTTTAATATAAAGAACTCTCAGGTGACGTCTGTTCCTGTAAATATCATCATTCATGTGCAGCAGACGTAGGCTGGCTTTTAGCTTTATTGCTGGCAAACGACCGGTCACGTGGCAATATTCTTGCATCCACGTTCCTGTCCCCCCCCCAACCTCCACCCACCCCTCCCCCCCCATAACACCAGCTCAGAGGCCTCTGCAGGTTCCAGAGGCCTTTCTGGCAATTCTGTGCCATCTGTACCTTTGAGGACCTTAACGTTGAATTCCATGCTTCTCAATTTTTAATGTACGTGGAACTCACTTGCAGACGCGGTGAGAGTTTGGATTCAGATTCAGCAGACACCGTCAGGACTTGGACACCAGAGCTGTTGGCTGATGGGTCATGCTTGGAGTAGTAATGAGCCTCCAGCAGAAGGGACAAAACAATGCTGACTGAAGAAATGAGCCTCTGAACTGGGATGTGAGGGCTGAGGAGAGGGATTCCTAATAATCTCTAGGTATTGGGCACCCTAGGGCTCATAAAGCTCTTTCACATCTAGTACCCTGTGTGATAAAATTACCCTCGGTGGGGAACCATTCAGAGAAAACTTTGAGGGTAAAGAGAAATGGATGAGGTTTTATAGCAGAGAGGAACTTTGAAAGGGGTTTTGAAAGAGAGGGTCATAGAGGAGCAAAAAAAAGGAGAAGAGGAAAAAAAATCAACAGGGAAAAAAGAGAGGAGTTCCAGAATGCGGCTGCTGGGTGTGCTCTCTTCCAGATGAAAGCCGGGCTTGGGGTTAAGCAGCTCGCCCAGGAAGAGCTCAGAAGGAGCAAACCAGGGAGCCAGCCCGGGGTTAGTGACAGGGACTACGCTGCAACCCAGCTGGGGAGCCGACAGGGAGGCAGCTGGTCGCACCGGGCCAGGTGGGAGCAGGATCTGTTGTTAATTAGGAATTCTGTCGCTTGCCAGGGCAGATTTTCGGTTAGGTCTCCAGGGTCAGGACACATTAACTGAAGAGCTCTCCTATCCCTTCTTTTCCGCCGATTGTTGGTATTGCCAAATGAAGATACAGAGACCCGTCTGCATACACAGACAAAGACCTTCACTTGCGCTGAGTCCCGTAATGGCTGGAGGAAATGACCTCTGGTTTTTACCCTTGGCACACATTGTTTTTGTCCTTCACTTTGTTTGCTTCTCTCGAAAGTATTTGGGCCCTGTCTTCAAGTCTGCGGGGGCCAGTTTTAAAGCTTTCCGTTAATCACCTTACTTGACTGTCACAGTAAACTCTGGCGCACTTTAAGCTTTGTGTGTCAGTCGGGAAGACCTGAGCCTTGTGAGCAGGCACCTGGGGAGGGGCAGGAGCCAGAAGTCACCCCCCAGCCTCGCGCCGAGCCTGCTCAGAGCCCATTGCTTGGCGACGCTTCGACAAACCCAGCATTCAGTGGGCTTTCCTCATCCACGTCATTCTTAAATTGTACAGGAACTTCTTCTTGTCCAAAAGCCTAAAAAAATGTAGCACCAAAAAATTCTTGACTCTGAGTGTCCAGGTTGCTGAGGAACCAGATGTTTCGTGCCCTTGGGGAGGCCTCGGGGAGGTGTGCGCGGTGCCTTTGGCCAGCAGCATTTTCAGGGAGTCCGGTACTGAGCTCCCGTGAATCCCTGCCGGCGGCTCCCCGGGGAGCACTGGCCGCAGGAGGGTAGACCGAGGGTGTCCGGCTGGAAGCCCAGGGGAGCGCAGAGCGGCGGGGGAGCAGGCCGCGTGCCCGCGTGCCAGACCCATTCAGTCATACCCTGTGCAGGCAGCCACGGCCAGGAGAGCAGCTCCTCTCAGCACTCCCCCCGAGCAGGCAGGCCTCCGGCCCACCGCTTCTGGGAGGGAGAGCCAGGGGATCTCTGTGAGAAAGCAGCTCTGTTACTGCAGGATCCAGGAGAGGGGCAGCTGACGGTGTCAGGGAAGGAAAAGTCAGCTGGGCGTTCACCTACCCTTTTGCTTACTTCATGTCCCAAAAGAAATCGAGACAGGCATTTCTGGGACTTGGATTTCTCAGGAAAACCACCTCTTGCCTAGTGGCCGGACGTTGAGGGTTTTAAGCTCTCCCTCCGTTCATGAATTAAGATCCTGGGGACTCAGGAGGAACAGTGAAGTAACGGCTGCCTACAGACAACCCAAAAGAACTGAACAGAAGAGGCCCCAGGTGGCCACTTGGAGGTAGAGGAGAAGTTTCACAGCAGCCCCAAAAATGGCCCCCTGCAGACCGTGGGGTCAGGGACGGTGAATAGATTTCATCCCAAGAAAAACACAAAGTGCGTTTCTCGCCAGGGATGGCAGTAGGGAACCCAGCAGCCAGATGTTCACCCACATTTAATCTTCACCGCAACATAATAGAAGATGGTCTGTTCTCTTCTCTCTCCTTCTGGTCGTGCCCGCTCTCCTTTCATCAGAGACGGGACTATTCTGGCAAAGCCAAGGTCAGGCGCATGCCAACCGTGAGGTCCTTGCTCCCTGAGCTTTGGATCTGAAGGCAGAGAATCCAAGCTGTGGGTTTGGGCTCTGCTCCTTCCGGGCCACGTAGCCCCAGGAGGTCATGGGACGCCCCTGACCGGAGCTGCTGTCTGGAAATGGGGGTTAGCGGCGCTTCCTGCGTCCAGTGGGTGACGGGAATGAGGCAGCTGGGGGGGACCGGGGAGGGGGAGGCGGGGAGTGGGTGCCAGAAGGGCCAGATGAACAGCCAGAGCAGTCGCCAGGGAAGTGGAGCGCCGCGCCGACAGGGAGCTGACGCAGGCACGCTGTCCTACACTTCACGACTGCGGAAGATGTCTTGGCTGTTGGCGCGCCGTTGCTAAGAAAAGTCAGGATGGGCATCTTGACTCCAAGAAGTCCCTCCTGTGGAAAATTCCGGCTGCTTCCCCACTCTTAAAGTGGAACGTTGTAAGTGCTCTGAAATGCCGGAGCAGGACAAAGTCGACGTGCTCGCTCTTGCTCCGCCGAACCCCCCTCCGTACCTGGGACGCGTGTCCTCCATTCGCAGCCAGTACCCACGACTGGGAGTTGGGGTTACTTGGGGAGCGGCCCCTGGGGTCTCTGTGTAGGAGATGCTGCGTGTTTGTCCTGGCTTCCCCACACGGGGCCCAAGCGGGTGTTGTCCCCGGCATGGCTGGGACGAAGCTCGGGCTGCCCTGAACCTCGGGACAGTGCCGCTTGGATGGGAGAGGCAGTCTCACATTCATTGACTCGGGCCCCGGACGGGGCTGGACTTACAGAGAAATGTGACTCCAGAGTGACCTCACGTAGCCCCAGCAGCTCAGCGCAGGAGGAAAGCCCCTGAGCTGCTTCTCCCCACAGCATCTGGATTTGGGGGGCGACCACGAGGTTTTAGTGGCAGCCTTTATGATAAGCAAAGTTTTATTAGCCCTGAACTACATTTAACTTTTCACAATAATGGACGTACCACACGCTTTTTTTATTTTTTACTATTATTTTTAAAGATTTTATTTATTTGACAGAAAGAGATCACAAGTAGGCGGGAGGGTGGCGGGGGTTGGGGGGAAGCAGGCTCCCTGCTGAGCAGAGAGAATCCGATGTGGGGCTCGATCCCAAGACCATGAGATCATGACCTGAGCTGAAGTCAGAGGCTTAACCCTCTGAGCCACCCAGGTGCCCCTCACACGCTCTTTTTAAATAATTGAACATTCTTTGACTTTTCTCTCCTGCTGACTGAAATGAGAATATGTCAGTCCATAGACGATGATTTGATAGGCCATACAATCAGGTATATTTAAGCTGGATAAGTGGTAAATTAGTTGTATTTTCGCCTGAAGGAATTGAAATACTGCACAGTGGGCACGTTGTAGATAAAAGATCAAATATAGGATTCCCACTGAAGATGCAGCAGCCCAATTTTCGGTGACAGTCAAACTCAGGCAAAAAGCCAGGGCTTCATTTGCTAAGCAGACTGAGTTTTTCTTTTTTTTTCTTTTCAAACTGAGTTATTCTTGAAAGTTAGAAACTCCAGAAATATTAAGAAGGAAGGTTAGTAAAGAAGACCAAACTATAATTTAAATATATAGCATCTATTTTGTTAATGCAGGATAGGTTTCCCTTCAGTATCTTGGAATTCTACCTTAAAAAAAAAGTCCTATTTTCAGAGGCATGTTTCTGAGCGAGTGGCAGGCTGGTCGGATGGAATATTGTTCGTCCATATCTCAGCACCCCCTGCTAGCTGGAGTGGCTCTGGCCCCTTCTCTGCCCCAGGAGGGCACGGTGAGCCCGGGGGGAACCTCCTCCCACCACAGCCTGAGCGTCGGGGGGGTAGGCTGCAGCTTCTGGAGAAGTGGGCCGGGCTGTGCTTTGCTGCAACCGTGGCACACTGGATAATAACTCTCATGACAGGTCATGTTTAATCAGTATGTACTGAAATAAATGCTTTGCGTGCACGCTCCCGTTTAATCCCCAGAACAGCATTCGTAGATGGCACTCTTACCATTCTACAGATGGGAAACTGAAGCCCCGCCAGGGGAAGCAGCTTCTCCAGGGTCCCCCTGCTGGGAAAGGCTGCAGCTGACCTTCCCATGCACGTCTGCGGGATCAGAGCCCACCCTGGGGCTGTCCTGACGCACGCACGTACAGCGTGGCTCCCTCTGTGTTCACGCACAACCCTCCGTGTCAAGGACGTGCCACCCTCGGACGGGCTGATTTTCCTGCCTGGGACTGACTCACCTCCCGGGAGAACCAGCCGCCTTCCAAAGAGGCAGGGAGAAGGATGGCGGAGAGGGCCTCCTGGGTGATGCTGACGGGCTAACGCACAAATCGACGAGATGGAGGCTCTGGGCGTTGGATGGGTGTTAATTCTCTGCGCTGCCGCCAGCGCTGCTAGTCAGGCAACCTCCTGGAGTCAGATACTACCGGGGGTTGTAGAAAATGACGAGAGTTCGGGAAAGGCAGAGCCAACTCTTGCAAAGGGTGTATTTGAAGTAGGTGTTAATTCTGACTTGGTACAATCTGAGAAATGTCATTACCCTCCCCTGAGCCCGGAACAGGGAATGATACTCCCTTCGGTGGCCATTATTTGAGGGAAGAGGTGTCTAAGTCAAAGGGGAAGGAAGATTCCCCAGAACCATCGACAGACGGGCTTCCACACCCTGGTGACTCATCTCAAGAGTTAGAACTCCCTGATAATTAGAGTGTCTGATCCATCATCCTTTAAGCCTGGTGCTGACTTTTTCTCACAGTGAAAATAGACCGCTCTTGACTTCTCTCCCTTCCCCCTCCCTCCCTCTCTTTCCTCTCACGTGCTCACACAGTTCCACTAGAGATTTCCAGTTTGTTCCATCTTGTATTAATTCACTGGACCTCTTCAGAAACTAGTTGTATAGGGTTATGGAAGCAAAAGAAACAATTTTCCAAATCAGAAGTAGTATCATGGTAGCCAGTGAAACGCTCTTAGAAATTAGTGCCTTTTTTCAGAGAGGAAGTCTGAGTCTATGAGCCTGCATTCCTGAAAAATGTTTTTCTGCAAGCCCTAATCAACTCGAATCAATAAAGCTACGTAAAAGAGAGCTCTTTTTGGTTGGAAAATATCTTTTGGGTAAGTTGTCCAAGCAAATAAATTTTCTTCGCAAATAAAGCACTACTGAACATCCATGAGGAAGATTCGAAAGCCGTAGGGCATCTGGCCTCAGCACTTGTGTTTATCTGTATTCGATAAGAAGACACAGGAAGCAAGCACAGTCAGAAAGCAATGTGTTAACAAGGGCAAAAGATCAAAATGGGAACTGAATTACCTACAAGTCACTGCCTTCTTTTAAAAGGGGAACTGACCCAAGTCTTGCACCTTTCTTGACCTGAGAGAGAGTCTGCTAGGAAGTCTGCAGACAGGCACTATGCGAAGTGCGGGCGGCAGCCTTCTGCCCAGAGGAACTGAGTAAAGAGACCAAAGGGAATCGCTGAGGACACAAACGGAGAGCAGGAGTGACTGGTTTTTCCTAATCAGATAAAAGCAAGGCCCTGGAAGTCTGCGGGGGAGGGGCGCTGGCAGTGGCGGAGCTAGCCCTGAAGGGAACGTCCCTGTGGACACGGCCAACCTGAAGGGTCTCAGCTCCAGGCAGTGAGAATTCGGGGGTCCCTAGAAGCCAGGACTTAGAGTACAGGGAAGGTCAGCAGGCCGTGCGCCCGCCTCCCCCCACCCATCCTCCTCATCTGGGCTTCACCACGTGCCAGGCAGGCCGCTCCTGGCTGCTGATGAAGTGACAGAGAAGCCCTTGCTTCCGTGCAGATGGGCAGTAACGGGTTCGGACTTTTACTCTGGAATTGCAGTGAGGATGCTGGGAGGAAGGGAGTGCCTTGAGAAGTTCCTGGAACAGAGATTTCGGCAGTGGTAGTGCTGTATCATCAGCTTCCCCGCCTGACTTGGGGGGCCACACGTCTCGATTAAAGTGTCCCCTGGGCTCCAGAAGCCCTTAGCCGTGCGTGAGGATCTGCCCTGGGAGGCACTCCACTCCAGTACAGTTCCCAGCATGCTTCCTGAAGTTAGCTGGCACCGTGGCAGAGTTCGAGAATATCAGAGCAGGGGAGACGTGGAGAGGGTTTGGTGCTGGCTTTTTGGTGGCTGGAAACAGCGTGTCAGCAGCCCTGGACTCGCCTCCCAGCCAGCCAGACGTGCTCTCGCCCCACCCTCTGCACTTGAGCTTGGGTTCGTGTCCACGGCAGCTGCACAGAATGAGCTTAAGTTTCCCCGCCCAGGCTTATCACAGGCTCCGCCCTCTAGGCTAGAGGCTCTGAAATCCCCCCTCGTCCTGCTGCGCACTTCACTGGTGCCGCCTTCTTACCGTGAAGCACTTGGCATTGGGGCCCTGGGTCTGCACCGTCCTCTGAATTTTCCACATTCTGACCTTCACAGAGGGTGTGTGAGGCACTGTTGGTAACAGTGAGTGGAGCGGAGCCATAATCTGCCTGAGAGGAATTTCTGGGCTAACGTAGAGCACAGGGACTGAGGTCTCCCCCAGAGGACGGTATGTGAGCCCGCACAGAGTTGGAGCGTTGAACATAGCAACTGTTCGAGCAGTCCGCCGGAGACTGCTCACCATCCCTGCCGGTCTCCCCACTCACCCAGAGCTGCTCCACCGATGTCTGCACGTGCTTGTATCTGTACATAAATATTTGCTTGCATAGTTCCCCCAACTCAGCAGACATGGTAACTCCAAAAATGTGTTTTTCGCCCCAGCACATGCTGGACCCGCCTTCAGTTCCTTGCCCCAGCGCGGACCCCACTGGGCTGCCTTCCTTGTCGCCTGTGGTCCCAGACACCCTAACCGCGCTTGAAACTCCGTTTCCTCCTGAATCTAAACACTGACTGTAACTGGTACAGCTTACTTGATTGTAAGAACACAGTCTGTAATGCATAGAACATCCAAAATATGTTGATTGATTGATTGATTCCACTGATTGTTGATTGATTGATTCCAACCATTTTCTATTGATTCCCGTCAGCAGTAAGCTATTGGTAAGTTTTAGGGGAGTCACAAGCTCTATTCAGGTTTTCGCTGTGTGGGAGTCAGTGCCTCTGAACCCCCCATGACGGTCAAGGACCAACCGTCCCTCCACTCGGGAGTCTAAGATGCCTCTTGATCATGAGGCCTGTGAGCGTGTTGCTGAGGGATGTGGGAATGAAAAGCTACTGGTATTTAGGTGCAGTCCTCCGTGTGTGCGGGTTACACAGGTAGCCAAGGCTCTCAGTTTCTCCTTTCACGAACCCACTTCTTTTCAGGGCCTTGGTGTGACCACCTATGAAGCTGGACCACAGGGTCTCTTATGCCATATTTAGCGTTCCATTTCAGTGAAGCAACCTGCAAAGTGCTGTTGGGAGTTCATGAACTACTAAAGGGGGTCTTTGTCAACAGCAGGGATGGGAGTGTCAGGACAGAGAAAGGGGGGAGACCTGTGGGAATGAGCTGGTCAGTCTTCAGGGTCGGAGTGCAGGGGGGGCAGGTGTGTAAAACGGGGAATCTGGAGAGGACTGAGGAACTACGGGAATCTGCGCACCGCTAGTTATCTTTTCCACCCTGAAGAACTCGAGCTGTGTGGCACCTTTCTTCCAAGCCTCTCCCACGGCGGTGGCGGTGCTGGTGACCTGGCCCCCAGCTCTGGCTGGGCTCTGAGCAGTGAGAGAAAGGGCTTTCTCCTCTCTCCTTTCAGTCTGTCTAGGCAGGGCTGACCTTAAGTAAAACCGCTTGAGTCAAGAGTTTGCCAGCAGATAAACCCACAGGATGATAAACACTGTTCGGTGGAACACTGTCAGATGTGAGGCAGCTTAGGAGGGAGGCTTACGGGTGTGTGTGTGTCTGTAGGTTCAAAGATAAATGCCAAGTAGCTTTTCCTTCAACAACAGCAAAGAAGTTTGGAAAGCTGTTTAAGTAGGCTTACCAAAAGACAAAAACCATTACTGTCTTAAAGGTAATAAGAGGGGCGCCTGGGTGGCTCAGTGGGTTAAAGCCTCTGCCTTCAGCTCAGGTCATGATCTCAGGGTCCTGGGATCGAGCCCCGCATCGGGCTCTCCACTCAGCAGGGAGCCTGCTTCCCCCATCTCTCTCTGCCTGCCTCTCTGCCTACTTGTGACTTCTCTCTCTCTCTCAAATAAATAAATAAAATCTTTAAAAAAAAAATAATAAGAGAGCAAAGTTAAAAATTCATGAAATCCAGAAAATAGAGGAAAACCAACAGAAATTGCTAAAATCCCATACCTAACCTCTGGGAACATTCTGGTAGATTTCTTTGCTAACTGAAAATGCAGGGGAAGTTGTATAAGCAAAATGTCATGAGCCAGCTCCAGAGAAGGGCAAGTTACCCGGATTGTCCTTCATTGGGACTCTCCACTGGGCCAAGCCTGCCTTGTCTGAGAGCAGCCGCCAGCCCCACCTTTCTCTCCTCTGAGACCTCTGGCTGCTTCTGCCCGACAGCCCCCCAGGGCCCAAGGGCCCAGCCGCACCGCTCTCCGCGGCAGGCACTGCTTTCTCACAGTCTCGACGGGGCCCGGAAATCACTTCACCTGAGGGCTTAGAATGACTGAAAATAGTGATTCTGCAGCTGGCTTTTCTTAGGGATTTCATCAGAAATGGGCGCGGTTCTCTCCACTGGCAAGGGCCCGTCTTTGTTACACTGTATCATCCAAGAACAACTATTAACTGAGTCTGGGAAGGGTAAGTGGTCATTCTGGCCCAGCTGACGATTATATAACATGGCCTGTTTGGGGAATGTCATTCAGAGCTCAAGAGCAGAGCCCCCCCGACACCTAAAGTTGGGAGCACTGTGGGCGACCTTCATGCGACTGCACTGGTCAAAGAGAAATCTGTCTCTCCAATGTGGAGTCCCATAGAAAGGAAGGACCTAACTGGACGTGGAAGTCAAGCACTACACATGGAGTCAGCGTCTGGATCCCGGGGCCGACTCTAGGCTAGCTTTGTGACCTTAGGCTGATGACATTGATTTATCATGCTTTTGCATAATGCTTTCCAGCTTCTGGGACACTTTCTCACACCCATTTGACCCTTATGATAGCTCTGTGAGGACAGCCCCGTGATCTCTTTCTCAAAAATCAGAAAGCGACCGCGGTCGGTGAATTGGCGCCGTCACTGGCACACTGTCCTGTGGTTCTGGGGCACTGTGACCTGAAGCTCTTAGCTCCCGATTCAGGCCGTCCCTCTTTGTGCCTACAAACTAATGTTGTAGAAAGGCACCTGTGCAGTGGAGGGATGCTGTGTGTCGTTTGAGTTCACTGTACTTTAGAACTAAGGGAAAAGTGGATCCTTGGATTAGGGGCTGGTCAACACATTCCAGGTGTGGGAGCCATTGTTTTTAATGTGCTTTATTTTTTAGAGCAGTTTTAGGTTTACATGAAAACAGAGCAGGAATCACAGAGTTCCCATATACTACTCCCTCGCTGCCTGACCCTCCCCCTCACATATACGATTTCCCGTTATTAACACTTTTTATTACTCTGGTATATTTGTTTCAGTTGATGAGCCAATATGACAGATTACTATTAACTATAGATCAGAGTTTCCTTTGGGGTTCACTCGTGGTGTTGTACCTTCTACAGGTTTTAACAAATGTATAATGACATGTATCCATTATTACAGCAGCAACCAGTAGTTTAACTGCTCTAAAAATCCTCTGTGCTCCACCTGTTCATCCCTCGCTCTCCCCAACCCCTGATCTCTTTACCGTGTCCATAGTTGGGATACTTTTTTTAGTGTAGTTGTTTTTAATGTATAATATTTGCTATAAATAGCCATTCTAAACTCACTGAGCATAGAGATCCTTATCACCATTTGTCACCTAAAGCAACAAACAGATTCTGGGTTTTGTTTTTTGCTGTGATCTTACAAAAGTGAGCTCCAAAAGTGAATTATTTTAGTCCTCTTCAGTAAAAATAATCTAGCCATCATCCACAAAAGGGGCAAGTAATTTAAAGTTTATTAAGTGTCCTGTATTCCTGCTTTTGGAAAGTTAAGGATGATCGTCAGTCCTCCCCTGCCCCCTCCCTCCTCTAGTCACTCCTCTCCCCTGCGCGTCCCCAGGCTTTCTGGGGAAACCTGGTTTGTCATCCTGCTTGGTAAAATAAGAAGAAACACATTCGCCATCTGACTTGAAGGGACAGTCTTTACCTTTTTGATTCTCCTCAGAGGGGCTGTGAAGGATGGAGAAGCCCCGGGTCTCTTTCTCCAGGATCCATCTTCTCTCCCATGACCAATTCTTTTACCCTCATGCCCCCCCTCCCACCGAGAAATCTAAATTCTCTAGCCTGGCTATAAAGGAACAAGGGATTCGGCAATAAACGTTCCATTGTTTACATGGTCAACAAAATTCTACCTGAGTGGACTTTCTCTGAGGAAGGTGATTGATTACCTCAGTCATCTTTCTTAGAACAGCTTCTTCAGTTGAACCTGGGAAGAAGAAAAAAAACCTCTTCTCAGAATGATTAGCATTTGCATCATACAATCCAACTTCCTCTCCTCCTCCTCTCTGTCTCTCGGTCTCACACACACACACACACACACAGACACACACACCCTCACACCCTCCTTCTTTCCAGTCAAGGACATTTCAAGAGGTCAGTACCGCCCCCGTGTCTAAAACTTCAATGTTTGCCTTTGCAGGGACTTTTCCCACTTTACCTAGAAAAGAACTAACCAGAACTTTAGCACTTGTGGTCAGCCTGTTTCCGGCTGTGGCTTCAGTCATTTTGTCTGCTCTGACAGAGGAAGCGCTTGCTGTGACGGGAACTGCCCTGGCTGGATTGCAGGAGGACCAGGGCAGACAGTGCCTAATGACATTGGTATGCGACATGCCAGCAGCAAGGAGAGCCAGGGAAGCACAGAGGGATGTCTCAGACCCAGAGTGACAGATGCTAGCGACAGACGCTCGGTGGACCCACAGCCTCCCCCAACGCCACCTCCCTGAACACACACACACACGCACACGCACGCACGCTGACTTCATGTATAGACAGAATGCCACAGCTGAAGATGATTTTCTCAAAAAAACGCAGAAGCCAAGACACTGAGGCATGTTTTTGATCTTCGGTTACGCATAAAGGCAGGATTCTGCAAACACTTCTAGGCCTTCGGACTGACTAGCTGGAAAGCCGTGTACAGCCGGCTTCGCGGGAGTCCCGTAGCACTCAAGCAAGCACAGCGTCTCATCGGAAGGTCTGAGTTAAGTACAAAGGCGTTGGATTCAGGTGTTCTCTCTGCTCCTGTACTAGTAATTGGGAGAGTCTAAACATTTTCCCTTCAAGATTGGATTCTCTACAGATGGGGGATCCTGTCGGTGAGCAAATTTCTATCCTGTGGCAGAGCTTTTCCTACTGTGCAGGGTGCAAAATCAAATGGAAGCGGAGAGAACAGTTTGGCTAGAATTGCTAATTAGTTTTTTTTTTAGATTTTATTTATTTATTTGACAGAGAGAGAGATCACAAGTAGGCAGAGAGGCAGGCAGAGAGAGAGGAAGCAGGCTCCCCGCTGAGCAGAAAGCCCGACGTGGGGCTCGATCCCAGGACCCTGAGATCATGACCTGAGCCGAAGTCAGAGACTTTAACCCACTGAGCCACCCAGGCGCCCCAAGAATTGCTAATTAGTTTTAACCACTAGGTACTCCTTGGTAATATGAGATTTGACTTAAGAGCCCAGGATGATTATTTAATTAAAATACTGGCAACACCAAGGAGCTCAGATTTGGGGATTTACCAACCTCAGTGCCAAAAAGCTAATAATACATGCCATCCAGAATACTTGCATTTCTGCAGTTGAGCTGGTTTCCTATGCTTTAGGATTTTAGTGGGATTCCCCTACTTCAGATCTCATTGTTAAATATTAGAGTCGGAAGAAAGCATTGAGGGAGAACCTGTATGGTGGTAGCCAGTAAATATCTAGACTAGAAGTCCTTTTCCAGCTCGGCACTGAAGGACCCTCCTGAGCTGGAGAATGAAACTTTAGCCCTAGGATCAGAGTTCGTGGCCCAAAGTGGCCTCAGGCAAATAATGACATTTCCTTTAAATCTTGGATTTTATTTTTTTTTATTTTTAAAATTTGATTCATGTTGTGTTGTAGGGCCCACTTTGAGTTTAGTATAAAAATATTTTTTAATAATTTACCATTTAATAACATGGACATTCTAAAAAAGATGCATTCTTTTCGGTGGTATTACGTACATATCTTCAGGCCAGGCCTTCCTGCCCTAGGATCGCAGGTATCTCATGCAGAGAAGCACAAGTAAAGCAAAAACAAAGGGGATTGAGTGCATCTTCTTAGCCATTGAGACGAGGAGCACAGATGCCAGTGGCACCCATCCTTACACTGGTGGACCCCATTCATTCATCCAGCAGGGACTCGTTAGGTGGTCACAACTTGGGAGTCCCTCAGAAATGACTGCCCCGTGACCACAGTGTGTGCGCTCGAGCACCTCGGGCGCAGGGACCTGGTCTTGCTTGCCTGGAGACCCTCAGCACTCAGCCCTACGCTGGGCACAGAAATTATAAATGTTCAGTAACTTAACACCTGTTAAGTGAAGTCTGTGCATTTTGCATTTGTTCAAAGACCTTTCTGAAATTCTTCCATAGGAGTCCAGGAATCAGATATATCATGAAAGAAGGTGGGACTCTGCCACGGAAAACTTCTTTTAATCTGTAGTCATTTGGTCACTTGCTGTTGGAAAACAGAAAAGAAACTATTGCTTAAGCTTTAAGCTGTGTGCAGACTCTTGCATCAGTTTTCTCTATTCTTTTGAAGCCTTCATTAGTGTGGACTCTCTTTGGAAATCTGTGATTTCTATTTTATGGGGGGTTTGCTAAGCAAGAACATTGCAAGATGTGAGAGCTAGATTTCAGATGCATTCTCAAACGGGATAAGGCGGATTCCCATTAACTTGCACATGAGTAGTGCGGCCGCTGCAGGGGAGCTCTCACTCTCCTACCCGCTGAAGTGGCTTGCGTATGTCCCTCTCTCTGCATCTCCTCAGGCAGGCCCACAGGGACTCGAGGTCACCGCTCTCCTCCTCCTTCCCTTGGCCAACCCCCTGACCCCAGCCCTCTTCATTCTGTGCCCCGGTTACTGTTTCCTGCGCCAGTCTATCCCACGCTCCAGTCGCTTCTACAGTATCTTACAGTCTGAGCTGCCTCTACCTGTAGGCCTTCATCCCACTGCAGCCAAACTGGCTTCCTCCCTGTGCTGGCCCCCTTGGTTGAGAATGCCCTCATGCTCGCCTTTAGTTTGGCCAAGCACCAGCCCTCCTTCAGGGCTGTGCCTTTCCCCAGGAGGGTTCCAGCCAGCCGTCATCACTGCTGCTCAGTTCTGACTGTGGCCCTACTCTCTGCCACACATTTGACAGAGCAGAGCCTGCTTTATACCATTTTTCTTCTTTTTTAATGTCTATGTCCACTCTCATTAACAGCAAGGGCTGTGATGGCAGGAACCCTATCTCATACTTAGCTTTGAAAGCCATTTCCAGTTGAAAGAGGTCCGAGAGGCAGCAACCGTGTGTGTGTGTGTGTGTGTGTGTGTGTGTGTGTGTGTGTCTCTCTCTCTCTCTCTCTCTCTCTCTCTCTCTCTCTGGCTCACTGCTGGATCCTCCGCACCATGCACAGAAAGGAAGTGCCCCTGAAGCAGATGTTGAATATATGTTATGTTTTTAAAATATTTCCTTCCAGGGAGCTAAAATAATGCTTATACTTTTGATTTGAATCCAAAGAACTAGCGAATATTTCACCCCAAAATAGACTCAATAATGGCAGTTTACAATTCATCAGCACCAGGTATTTGTCGGGGTCCCCTGTGAAATACGGGAATTTGTTAGGTCCCTCCCTTCCCAGGACAAGTGACTTTCCCTTTCAGGGCTCAGTTTTCTGCACCACAAATAGAACTGTGACCGTGATCTCTAACTCCTTCTTGGCATGACATTGTCACGTCCCAATCGATGGTGTGTCGGTCTACTCCTCCGAGTCGGATGGTGTAAACAGGATGCTGGATCTTTCCTCTTCAAGTTGTTCTCCTGGTGGGGGGTGGGGGGCTGTCAGTCTGCAAAAACTGCTAGCAGTGCCTGTGGACAGGTGAGGCCTCTGATGACTGGGCCGGTCTTGTGCCCTGTGATCCTACCGCATCCATGCTTTGCAAAGGCTCAGTTTCATCAGCCCGGCCCACACCCTCTCTCCTCCCAAAACGGGCTGCTTCGCCCCAGTGCGAGTAAGTAATCCCCAGCCACCTGTCCTCTGTGGGTACCCTCTTCTGAACAGTTAGGTTCATTCCCCCCTTAGATTTGGACACTGAACATGGGATGTTTCTTCGATGGGAAGGTACGACCATGTCTGAAGGACTGACCCAGGAGCAGTGAATATAATCAGTGACAGGTTACCTTAGCTGCCTTCCGGTGGCAACACCAAGCTTAAATGTTTTCAAACGTCTGTTCTCCTCCTCTGCTGTAGACACACAGCAGGAAACTGACTGCAGACATGGAAACACCTTGGATTTTTAGGCTGGTCATCTTTGAAATGGGATATTTTATTGAATGGTGTTTTAGCCCATTGCACTGTGGTGGGAAATGGATAAAAATGAATAGGGGCTAACATTAAGTTACATGTGAAGTGCTGAGCATAGGGTATTTGGCACAGGAAGGTAGAGATCATCATTTTCTCCTCCGGCAGTCATTCTAAGCAACTGAGATTCACCATTTAATCATTTGCTCTGAGGGCCCAAGCAGGAAATAGAGATGGTTTGTCATTCCTCCCTTCCACAAATACTTACCAAGTGTCTACCGCGCGCTGGTTACTACACTAAGGTGTTTTCTGTGCTCGCGATGCTCAAGGGCTAGTGAGTTCCTACTTACCAGATTCCCCAGATGTTTTAAGCCAACACTCTTAAGTAGGTGTGATGTCACGTTGCCAGTGTGGTCTGCCTTCTTTGTAATATTTTTTTTAAGATTTTATTTATTTATTTGACAGAGCGAGCCAGAGAGGGAACACAAGCAGGGGGACTGGGAGAGGGAGAAGGAGGCTTCCCACTGAGTAGGGAGCCCGACGCAGGGCTTGATTCCAGGACCCTGGGATCGTGACCTGAGCCAAAGGCAAATCCTTAATGACTACGCCACCCAGGCGCCCCCGTAATATTTTTCAATTTCAACTAGTTCTCATTTGGCCTCAATATTGCTAGACTGTCTTGGTTGCTTTTTAACATGTAGACATGTCTTGTGGGATTTTGTAACTGATTCTAAGTATGTTGATGCCTTCTATTGTATGACAGAGGTGGGCAAAACTCTAGCCGGTGGGCCAAACCCAGCCTGCTGCCACCAGCATTTGTAAATAAAGTTTTATTGGAACATAGCTACACTCATTCATGTATTGCCTGTGGCTGTTTTCAGGATACAGTAGCAGAGTCATTGTGACAGACCATGTGGTCCACAAAGCCAAAGATATTTACTATCAGAAAATATTTACTATACAGAAAAATTTTGCTGACCTCTGGTGTACACGAAGTAGCAATAATTTATGTGTGTGTGTGTACTGGCATACCGGCAGGGGGTGAGTGGATGGGCAAGATTTGTGTTAGAATGTCAAATATGGTTGATTTTGATGACATCAAAATGGTCCCGGTCAGAAATGACACCCGATAGATGTGGACTTGAGTCCATTTTTTCCCCTTATCTTGTGATTAGCTTTTACTGTTGATTCCTGCCTCCCTGTACAGAAGTTATCTATGATGCATACTTTTTAAGAGAAAGGCATTTGTGGGCACAAGAAAGAAAGGTGGGAGGAGGGGTCTTGGCCCGTTGGTTAACCATTGGTGAGAAAAATTGTTTTCAGGTATAAGCTGTAGATATCAAAAGCAAGGATGGAGACTGAATGGGCCTTTCTCATGCCAGCTGATGGCACCTATCAACAATGTCAAGCCGGAAGGAAAAGGAAACAAGCCTAGAGCAGTAATCTCCATAAGCTGACAATGAGGGAAATGGAGCAAGAAGCCCATTCCCCATTTTCAGCCTCTTGACAATCCCCTACCAAGTGAAAGCACACATACGCATATCCGGTAAATGCCAGAACACTTGGGATCTCAAAATTCATTTCACTTCCAGAGGGTTTGCAAATGATTTTCCAAGTATACTGCTTTTTAAAAATATATAGCACAGTATGCGGTATCTAGAACAGTCGGACTCATAGAGACAGCAAATAGAATGGTGGTTGGCAGGGCGAGAGAGTTAGTGTTGAACGGGGATGGAGGTTCAGATGGGGAAGATGAACAAAGTTCCTGGGGTGTAGAGGGTGGTGATGGTTACACAACAGTGTGACTGCACTTCATGCCGCTGAAATGTACAGCTAGAAACGACTCGAATGGAAAATTTTATGTTCTATATATTTTCCCACCCACCACTCATTAGCCATGTAATGCAGTGGCTGCATTCCTATTTACAGATTAGGGAAGTTGTTTAGAAACCTACCTTTTCCCCTGCGTTTAGTTTTTTTTTTTTTCCTTAAGATTTTATGTATGTATTTTTGAGAGAGAGAGAGTGTGAGCACCTGAAGGTGGGGGGATCTCAAGCAGACTCTTCCCTGAGCACAGAGCCCAACACAGGACTCGATCTTAGGACCCCAGGATCATGACCTGAGTGGAAAAGAGCCAGAATCCTAGCCAACAGAACCACCCAGGTGTGTGCTCTCCTCACCCCTCACCAGGCACAGTGTTTAGGTCAAAAGTGACTTCTAAGAATCGAGAGAATTCAGTGATACTCAATGAAGGGGCGCCTGAGTGGCTCAGCTGGTTAAGTGTCTGCCTTCGGCTCAGGTCATGATCCCAGGGTCCTGGGATCAAGTCCCACATCGGGCTCCTTGCTCGGGGTGGGGGGAGCCTGCTTCTCCCTCTGCCTGCAGCTCCCCCTGCTTGTGTGCACTCTCTCTGACAAATAAAATCTTTTAAAAAATGATATTCAATTTAAAAAGCTATTTACTGAATGGTTTTTTAAAAGGCATGGCACATCAATTCTGTAACAGAGATAGCCTTATGAAAGATGTCACAAAGAAAAGATAGCATGGTGGGATTGTCTTTCTTGTCTCTAGTTCTAGAAATGACTTTTTCTATTCTTTTCTTTTTTCTTTTTTTAATGTGGATTCTAGGAGAGAAACCTTGACTGGTTCCCCAGGATGAGAGCCATGTCCTTGGTCAGCAGCGACTCCGAAGGAGAGCAGAATGAGCTGAGGAACCTGCAGGAGAAGCTGGAGTCCACCATGAAGCTGGTCACTAACCTTTCCGGCCAGCTGTCAGAATTAAAGGATCAGGTAAGGAAAAGACACCCCATCTGCCCCCTAAGCACACACACACCACTACCTGACACACCAAACTTGCTGAGGCAGAATCACTAGTGCTCGCATTAAGATGGTGATGTTTCTATCACGTGCATGTAGAAAGGGAACCCAGGGCACAGAGAACAAACTCACCTAGGCCACCCATTTCCCCTCCGGGCCCCCTTCACTGCCCTTTTATAGAATAAGCCCATGACACTACTTTCAGTGCTGCTAGTACTGTACCAAAACCAGAAAATGGGAGAATGCAAATGACTTCAGTGAAGTGCTGTACAGAAAACACGACCTGTAAAGCTATACTCTTTTTACCTTAAAGATTAAAAGCTGTTTCTGGTTTTGCTTTCTGGCCCTCAAATCTATCAACTCTTCACTCAAGATACTTAAATTCAGCATCCCGGGATAAGCCATACTTGTGGGAAAGCTCCTTTTGGTTCATTCATTGGCCACCTCCTTACTGAGTGGCCATCGTAGTCCAGGCATTATGCCCGGTGCTGGGGATGAACCCACAAACAATGTAGACCTCTCCCTGCTCCCACAGAGCACAACCGTCTGCACAAGAACCGCTCCATCCTGCTCTCTGTCCCTAGGGTAGAACTCGCCCCTTGAAGGAAGTTAAGGAGGGGGTAGGTTCCTACCAAACCCTCTTCCTTTTGATCCCCTTACGCGGAGCAGGCACGGGGTGGTTACGTAGTGACAGGAAGCAGCGGGGGCGCAGGGGTCAGCAGCTGCTGTGCCAAAGCTGACGGGATAGTCCGGCACACACGTGGGAACAGGTCAGGATCCTGGGTGGGTTTGTGAGTCTTTTAAATCAGCTCCGTAGACAAGATTATAAAGTGTGCACGTCAAAAGTTGTCAGGGAAGGCTGCCCTGGAGGTCAGTGGCAAGGCAGACCCACAGGTGATTTTTTCCTCGTAGCTACCTACCTAGTGAACACTCCGTCTACAATAAATTCTTTTTGGCAGTGGTCTTCAGAGCGATTGTTAACGATCCTACTTTGAATTACATTTCTTTTCCAACTAAATTATTCCAGACTGTGCCCCCAGATAAACCATTTGGTCTCAAAGTTCTTTTCTTTGACTTTTATTAAGATGCAAATAGAAAAAAAAAGATGCAAATAGAAAAGACTACTGACAACAGGAAGTCTTATTTATGAAGGCTGTCTCTAGCGCTTGAGCTGGGTGGCCACCTAAAGTGAATAAGCTAAGTGAGTAAAATTAATGAGGACCTAACTAGATTGCTTATTATTTGATTAACCGTGTGCCCCTTCTGTGACACACTTGATAAATGTTCCAGAGAACACACCGGCTTGTGTAGCGCTGCGGCCGGTGCTTCTGTACGCCCCTCTGCAGAGCAGGGGGGGCTCTTCTTGCCACATCCAGAGATGCCTTAGTTACTGTCTGCTTTTGAGAGGGCTGTGGCTACAAGAACCTTAGTTAAATCAGAGGTTTTAAAAAGCCTTCCAGAAACTGATCTGACACAGACTTCACTAAAGGAACTGTTGAGCACTTATTAAAATGGTCGCAGGAGTGAGGTGAGTTGAGGAATTGGCAGAGGGCATCCAAGGTGAAGGAGGCCCTCCCCAGTCATTCCCTCTTTGTATTGATGAGGGTACTGAGGTGCATGGAAGGCTCCTGGGAAGCTTCTCCAACTCTCTAGGACAGTGCCTGATCCTCCCGTGTGGGTTTGATATTTGTCTGTCAGACGTATTTTTGTTTTCATTTGTTTTGTCACTGTACCTTGGTTTGCCTTTCAGGTTGGCTGTTTCAATTCTTACTCATTTTGTTTTTAAAGATCCTTAAAGTATCCGAGGTTGCCCCCCACACTTGAGTGCTGTGGAGGTTACCTTCACGGCCATGTTACGCAGCTAGTAGAAACTTGGCATCCTTAAAATGCAGGGTAGAATTGTTCCCGTTAAGCCTAAATTTCGACTTAAACAAAATACGCAAAACGTCACTGCATAGGGACTAGGGTTCATTAAGTGATGTTAAAGTTATGGTTTAAACTGCTTGGTTTGGGCTCGTTTTACACTTTTTGTCTTAACGTTGGCAGTTGGACCGAAAGTCCTTCCCCTGTGAATGAATATGAACCATTTTTTCTTGGAAGAAACTATAAGCTAAAAAGAAGTACCAGGAAACCAGTAATATATTCTTAAGTGCCTTTACCAGGATTGATCTGCTTAGGTTTTAAGGTGCCCAGGAAAAATTCAGCACAGCTGCTTTTATTGGGGAGATGTGTTTCTTTCAAAAGGAATTAGTCAGCATTTTCTTCTGATTATGTAACTTCTAACAAACCTTTAAGGCCATTTGTTTAAGAATCAACTTACTGAAAATTTTTTTATTTTATTAGATTTGGTGTAATAGCAATCATAAAAATTTCTCAAATTGTTCTGCATAAGAAATCATGCAGATATGGTAGAGAGTTGCTGGTTCTTAAATGGGAATTTTAAGAATTCCTGCCCTTGGAAGAAAAAAATTTTTTGAATTAAAAAATAAAAGCCCACAAATGACTAATGAGCAAGAAACTGTGATAGATATTTTTTAAAACTGCTATGAAAGAATACCATTCACTGGTAAAAGTGCTGGGAAACACAAAAATTGCTTCATCACTGAGCTATTTTTTCAATCTTCTGGTCCAAAAAAGCAGAATAGAGCAATGATAGTTTATAAATGTGAATGAATGAATGTCTTTGGTTTTAACTTGTACTGCTATTGACCTCTTTGGTGGTGGTTTTCTTAAAATACCAATTTGAAGAGAAAAAGTTCTTGTCAAGGGTAGAAGTTAAAAACCTGGTTGGTGGTGTCACTTTTCCTACTATTGCCAAGAACAGTTGATTAGAATTGCTAAGTGTTAATGATGAATCTCGAAGTTTCCCCTCCTAAGAGATTCTGAATACTAAATGTGATTCTCTTACATTCTTATTCCAAGGAGGAGAACTGATGTAAGAACCTACATTTTTTTTTTGCATGTTTTCTTCATAATGCAAAAAAGCAAATATCAAAGAGGCTTCACTTTATTGAAAATGTGACTGGCTTCCTATGAGACAGTAACCCTTAATGTTGTTAGGAATACAGAAAGTGCTTGAAAATTCAGATCACAGTAGCATGTTCCAGTGTTTGGCACTTTTCATGCAAGATGGTTATCTTGTGAACATTAACTGCTTAAGGAAGGGAGGAATAACAAAAGATTAGAATAATTGCCTACAGCTGGAAATTGGAATATTAAACTTTACTGAGTGCCTATCCCTTAGCCTGTTCTGGAACCTCAAAGGGGGACTAAGGTGACCACTGCCCTCTAGGGTCCCATAATCTAGCAAGAAAGACAGGCATACAGACCTCTCACAGTATAATACAGTGTGGAAGAACGTACACCCCACTCGAGATAGGGAAACCGTTTGATGGAAGCACAGAGGAGGCACTGAGTCCTGTGTGTGGCTGGGAGTGAGGAAGGAGCAGCGCCTGTACAAGTAGGGGACTTCTGAGCTGGCAGGGGGCACCCCAGGAAAGGAATCAGCATGAGCAAAGGCATGAAAATGCATGGCATGCCCCAGGAATGGCACTACGTTCTGGTTAATTCAGTTCATTCTCTGAACCAGCACTTGAGAAACAGATGTGCAAGGTGCAAGGTACTGGGGTTACAAAGATGAATAGAACCTGTTCTGTTTCTACACTTAACAGTCTAAAGTAGGAAACAAATCAGTAAACCAGTAACTTGAGGATCGAGCCCCGTTAAGTATGTTACGCAGGTATGAACAGACTTGGGAAGGAGGAAAGCAATTTAGTCAAGCTGATCTCTGGGAGAGAAGTAGAGGTAGGCCACAGAAGCCTCAGAGGTGTACTGCAAGAGCTTGACTTCAAGGGCTAAGGCAGAATCTACCAGGCGAAACAGAGAGGAACAGAGGGTTAGCATGCGAACATGTATCTGGACGTGGACATTAAATCAACGTAAGTGTGTCTGAGAGTTGTGTTGCTTTTTTTCTTAGTATTTTAGGCTCATTGTTAGAAACTTGGCTGCTTATAGAGTTCCCTGGCTGTTTAGAATCTGAGTAACCAAAACCTTGCTGTGACAGGAAAGCAGTTTTTCAGACTGTTGACCCCTTAGAAACTGGCTTGGGGCATCTGTGTGCTCCTGCTATGTGGTCCTTCCTTTGCAGGCCTTCTGTCATTGAGGCCAGTTCTGCGAGGTGAAATGTGCGCATTTGCTCTCTACTCTCAGTGCTTTTATGAAAGATCTTCCTGACGTTTGGCTGCATCTGGTTTGTGAAGCTACAATATTCTTTGCTTCTTGTTTAGACTGAGTCAAAAGAAGGAATGCTAACATTCAAGCTAGTTTTTATATTCATATGCATAGCAAGAAGAGTACTGCTTTAAATGTTTATCCTTTAGCTAAATGGGAATTAAGAGGATTTTAAATGAATCTCCTACTAATGAGACATCTCACACTATCCAAAATAGATTTTTCAGTGTTCATATTTTGAATATAGTTACCTTAGATCAGAGTCTGATGGATCTTTTGTTTCAAATATCCACAGCAAATACTACATATAAAGATTCACTTTGGTCATTATTTCTATTTACTTTGATAAAGGTAACAGCAACAGGTAATGCACTTTAAATTTATACATACACATATTTTATACACAGTTTGTGTGTAAATCACATAGGTAAGTAGATAGAATTGAGCCCATAAAGCCAGAAGTTATGTGAGGCTGTGCACTAGAGGACCAGTGAAACCTAACTGGCCAACTGTGTTGACCTTGGTTTTTTATAGGCCAGATTTAAGCCTTACGGCTTTTATTTTTGTTCCCTTATAATAATAATTAGATGGTGACCACCATCAAAAGGGCTCACTCTGTTAGCAGTTGCCTTATTCTTTCTCACTTATTAGTCACTTAAATCTTAAATGACAGCTAGTCTGTCTAAAAGGCCAGGGTTGGTGAAAACAGAATTCAGACGAATGTGTGTGCCTCTACTGTGCTCAGCTATAGAGAATCTTCTCCAAGATCTTACTATTATTTGAGAAAAATCATATATGTACCCAACATACTTTGTGTGCAAGATCACCTGATGTGATCTTTGACCCCTTTCAGAGAGAATCCATGAAAAGTTCTTCTAGAGCAGCAGTGTGGTCCCAGATCAGGAACATAAACCTTACTTGTTAGAAATGCAAATTCATGGGCCCTACCCCAGGCCTACTGAATCAGAAACTCTGTTTGTGGGCCCTTTGATCTGTTTTATGCCAAAGTTGAAGAACCACTATTCCACGGAAAGCGAAAACAACATTAGACAGGTATGTACTAGGTACTTGAAATCACCAGGAATACGATTGCCTGAGCAAAGAATTTGGCCACTAACCTCCATCAGTAGGGAGTTTGAAGGTTTAGGAGGGAGGGCCGGTCATGGGATCATTATCTTAGAAAGGCAAACCTAGAAAGTTAGAATAGGAGCAGCAATGAGGTGTCAGGTGATGGCTGCAGAAGTGGGAAGGGAGGTGTGCCATCAGCTGAAGACTCGTTTGTTATAGGAAATACAGTGTAGAAGCTTTTCTATTTAAGAGAATGAATAGCCAACAGGCATGAACATATGCAAACATAAGAGGTCATCTCAAATGCAAGTAGTTATTTATAGAAAAATTACAGGAAAGGTTTTAATAGCCAACTTTGACAGCTGAAAGACTTCAGTAACTTTAAATCAAAGTACTTAAATAAAGTAGCCTTCAATAGAGGTTGAGCCCCCCAGGATTCCTAAATCCATTAGAATGCTTGAGATTGTTAAACTTTGTGAAGTTGTATTAGGTTCCCTCTCGGGGTTAACTGCCAAGGGAAGAGAGAGAGTGTATGTGTGTGTCCGTCCGTTGGGGAAGGGAGGAGGATCTGAACTAAGTATCCAAAGTATCAGGCAGTAAGATTACAGATTACATTGTAATCTAATTGTGCATTTATCCCACATGTCAAATTAGGTTCTCTTTTCTCAGCTGCATCTGTGAAGTATAGTGTAGTGTGTAACACTTACTTAAAAGATTTGTCATTCATCTAAGGAAACTTCAGAGGCTAGCTGGAATATCCTAATTCTTTATAAAAAACTACCTTTTGGAAATATTCACTCCTTGTAAATTCTCTTCTAAATTATAACAGAAGGCATTTCACAGGAGCCTAAAAATAGTATTTTGATTTAAAAGAAAACTGCCATGTTTTGAGTAAGTAACAACTTTAAAACAATCTAGGTAAGCTATTCTTGTTTCACGTTCTCTCAGGATATTTTGTACCAAAAAGTGTACGTGTATCTGTTCAATTCTCCACCTATGAGATAGGAATTATCCTACTTGTGTGCGTGAGGAAACGGACTTTGAGAAGCTAAATAACACAGAACCATAAGGAAATGAATCTGATTCCAAAGCCCACATTCTTACCACTATAACACTAATTCATGTCTGATTTTAGGTAATCAAAAATCTACATGGAGATAGATTAAGGCCACTTGTAGACAACAATTTTTCTAATATATACTTCAGTATAGCCATTTTATCTTAATTGGCTTAAATGCCCAGCATCAAATCCAGAGCGAGGACCAACTGGTTAAGAAAAATATTAACGGAGAACACTAAATTACCCTAAAATACCTAGAACAGAGCTAGCTACCCATCAATATGAAGTAATTTGGTTCATCAGCCAAATGAATAGTAACAACCTATCATTTGGGGTTTTGAAAGCACTTTTTCATTTGACCAGTCTTGGGAAATGGTCTTTTCTGACCTTAATCAGTCCCATGTCTGTGGGCAGCAAAGAATAGGCCCCACTGAGTGCCTAGAACCTTGTTTATAACATTTAGTCACTCTGGATCTCAGTGACATGTGAGGACATTCCTCATTTTCCTCAAGGTGCTATCATTTTTGTTCCTCTCAAGCCAGAATTATTCTGGAATCACTGAGTAATGGAATCAGGACCCCCTGAAGACCATGGGCATAGTCCCTCTCAAATCTAGGATTCTAAACACACTGCTTCTCTTAATAGTTTGGTATGCTGTCCCCACCACACAAAGCCACCATTTCCAAATGAGCCTTTAACTCATTTGGAAATGGATTTGAGAAACAATCAAGAATCCTGTGCTTTTATCATTGTTTCTTTATAAAACAAATAGTAAAATACCTCTGAATGCCACATTGCATGACTAGGTCACCGAATTCCCCATTCTGCCTAGGAAGATGTCCCTTTTGAAGTTCTGTGTGTTTGATTTAGTGACGGTACACTATTTGTAGAAAGTGGGTTTCAGTATAAACCATAACCACAGAGGTAAATCTATGGTTCAGTGTATGATCTGACGTACAGGAAGTGTCTGGGTCTAATGATGAAACTTTTTAACTTTCCAGATGACAGAACAAAGGAAGCAGAAACAAAGAATTGGTCTTCTAGGACATCCTCCTCATATGAATGTCAACCCACAGCAACCAGCATAAGCAAATGAAATAAAGGAATCTCCTGTACCTTTTTTAATTATTATAGTGTGGGTATGGCTACTTAGTTCTGATTCACCCACAACGATGACATTAATGCCTAGTACATTTGTAAATAATCAGTTTTATACTGTATGTATATGATTGCTACTCTATAAAGGTTTGGATATATGTAATTAGAATTGTTGGCATGATGAAATTTCATTTGTGCCAAAAATATTAAAAATGCCTTTTTTGGAAGGACTAAAGAAAGCACCTGATTTGCACTTGAACCAGATTATAGATTTAAAAGTATACAACCTGTATTTTGTATTTAAAACTAGAATAGCCAGTATTTATGTTTTTTATAAAACTGTGCAATACGAATTATGCAATCACAATTTGTAACTCCTGAGTGTCCTAAAGGGAGTGCACATCTTTGAAGCTGGTGTGTTAATACTATGTAATAAATGGTTAAATATCAAATGATGCTGCTGCCAAAATCATATGACTAGTGAGTTTCCAGCCCCTGGGCATTTTGTACCATATACTTATCTGTGGTGATACTGTTTCTCATTGCTAGTGGCATTAGTGCCTCTGCCTAATAGTGACAGTGCTCCAAGTCAGCATTCATCTTAAGAAAAGCAACTTTAGTTTCAAAGATAATTTTATGCTTCTGATCATTTTTAAACTTTAAGAGAGCTAAATTAGAAGCTCAGACGTTAGCTTGTGAAGTTAATGAATTTTTGAAAGGGAAATTTTTATGCAACATTTGGAAGAAATGCATACTGCTGGCCAATCAGTGTCATCTCCAAGGTGAATTTTAGTGTCACAGGATAAAGAAATGAATAATTGATGGTGTCTAGATTATCTAGTCCAAACAGTAGAGTTGATTTTTTTTCTTCATCTGAACCAACATGCTACAGTAGCTAAGAAGTATTTAAACTATATACATCCATATAAAGATGAAATATGATCTATCCCATTAGAACTCATAGTTGAACACTGACATGTTATTCTTGTGAAAGAGCCACGTTTTGGTTTTATTTCCTCGTCACATGATTTCTTGATGGATGAAAAGTATGAAAGGAAACTTTTGTATCTGTTGCCTAGTTTTGTACATGGATCTCATTTTACAAGAGAATATCTCTGCAAAAAAAAAATGTTTAAAATGTACTGAAAGCAGAGTTCTGAAATGAGTAAAGTTTGTAAATGCATATATGAAAATAAATATTTAATGATGCAGAATAATATACAGTGGCCGACCGGTGGCTTTCATTTTGGCATTTCTTTGTGTCTTAACAGCTGTTCCAATGACTTATTTTCTTTGGGAACCAATTTAAAGTGCAACTGGTTTGGTTACCAGATTCATTCAGAAAATGCTTACCTGATTAGCAAGAATGCTGAGGAGATCTACTTGAATATCAGGAAGTGTTGAATACGATGTTCATTCGTTCTTCTAGATGAGTGGCTGCCAAGCAGACTGTCCTGTGCGGCGAGTGCCAGGGCCCAGTGAGGGAGAATCAGGGGGGGCTCTGAGGGGGCTCTGACTTGCTGTCTGCAAATAAAAACAGTTGCTGTTTGTTTTCCTTCATGTCCAGTGGTTGGAGGCCTTCCACGAGACAGTAAAAAATGTTTCCCAGAGCTAACTCGTCTATCCAAAGGACGTAAAACTTGTTCCCTCCTCAAAGCAGTGCCCGTCTATTTGCTCTTTTAACACTGATTCTCTCTGTGCTTTGGTAAATACGCATAATTACCACCCAATGTTGGGAACTAGGTCAGGATTGAGTTCCAGTTAAATGACTAGTTTCATAACCAATGCTTCTACGTTATAAATTTGATAACTTAAATAATTTTCCAGTCAATGCAGTGCATCTCCACAAAATTTTTCCGTAATAGGCAGGCCCAAGATAGAGACATACTTGAACCTGTAAACCCGAGCGCCTTCTCTGCTGCAGCCCAGTGAGGACCTGCCCCTCCTTGGGTTTCTCTTTGATCTCCAGTGCTGCCCAGCACGGCGCGGCAGTGTGTGTGGCTTGTCTCCCAGTCCCATCCAGCTCCCTGGAGAGGTGTGCACTGACATGTCCAGGCCGCAGCATTTACAGCTTTGTCATGTTTCATCTGAATCCTGTCACTTAAGATAGAAATCTTCATTCAATTTGCCAGCTTCAGCAGAAAATAAATGGAATTGGAATGCCACTCCACCCTGTATGTGGCAGATCCTACCCGTGGAGTTTGGGTGTGAACACAAAGCTAGTATAATTGACACATAAAATCTGAAGTTAAAACTTCTATAGCCCCTTGATGTGTAATTGTGATTTCACCTTTCTCCAGACATTGCTTTTTCAAACACTTCTATTTCAAGGATGGAGGTCCACATCACCTTCAAAGTTGTCTGGTATTTATCAGACTGAGTAAGAAATGTGGTAATAGAGTGCTAATATGCAAGAAAGTCTTTTTGGCTTTATTTAATTTTAAAAGTTTGCTGTAGCACCAATCCAAATTTCAAGATTTTACCAAATTCCTTAACTAAAATATTTGTTAAATCAAAGGATCTGGGAAATTCCATTCCACTTTTTGAACATTTATAATATTCTGCCCTTTGCTTCTTCTGTATATAAACCTGTGTACTGATAAACCTTCTTTTCTCCTACAAATAAAGCTTCTACTCTTCACGGGGTCCTAAATCTTTAAATGCTATTCCATCCCGTACAATTTTTCTTAGTACTACGTCTGTCTCTAGTCACCCCACACGCATACAAAATACAACTTCTTTTATTTCATTCTTTAAAAATTTGATTCAACTTAATTGGTTTGTTTCCAAGTTCATGCTTCGTATTCATTGTTCTTCACTCAGCCAATTTTTTTTATTTGGTTGTACTTTCTGAAAATGGATTGCTTGATTTGGGTCCTGTAAAAACTGCTCTTTCATCCTATTTAAATATTTCCTAACATAAATTATAAAGCAAGCATACTTTATTTCTGGAAGCTAACCAACACAGTCTATGCAGGAAAGCAAACTAAACGAAGCTTTACTTATGTGTTAGTGGGAAATTATCAAGATCTTCACAGTAAACTAAGGAATTAACCTGTTAAAAATTCAATTCTAGACTTCTCCATCCTCCTACTGAGGATGGTCTACTATCCTCCTACTGAGCATGGTAATGCATGAATGAGAAATAGCCTGGAAGTTTTTGACAGTTATTTTAAGGCTGACTTCTGGGCTGCATAGATGGAAATTTACTCCTTCAGAAATACTAAGTACAAAGGGGCATAACTACATACTTCTAGAAGCAGAGTTGGTTTTTGCTCAAATAATGTTTTTGCAGATTTTAAAGAACAAAGCAAGTGCCTGATAGAAGGTGTCAATTATACGACAATAAAAGTCACTTTTATATTAAGACAGGATATTACAAAGGGCTCCTAGAGCAGGCTCTTGAGACACTATGCTATATCTACCAAACCATACAGCAGGAGTGAAACTAATTTCAAAGATAAGAAATTGAGACTTACAGGGGTGCTTGGCTGGCTCTGGAGGTAGAACATGTGACCTGTGATCTCAGGGTCATGAGTTCGATCCGCACGTTGGCGTAGAGATTAAGGAAAGAGAGAGAAAAGAAATTGAGACTTAGAGAGGCGAAGCAGTCGGCCTAAGGACTCAGTTCCAGAATAAACAAAGGTCTCCTGACTTAGTCAAATACAGAAAGCGTTCTTCCCACTTGCTACTGGTCTTCCAAAATGGGGCTATGATATCTCAGGAGAAATCAGTTTCCCACAACAGTTCTCCCTTCAAAGAAAGATCTTAGGGAGAATTCCACTTTGTCCTAAGATGCAAACTGATTTGCTTTTCTTTACAAATCTACTTTTATCAGGGATCTACAAATTAGAAAGTACTGAATAGTACTTTGTCAAGACTGAAAACTGGCAAAGATAAGCAGCTCCTAAAATCTCTCTTTTACAACTACCAATCTCATATAGTACTTCTTACTTAACTGCATTTTTCAACAGGAGAATCTGTCCTCTCATTGAAGGTGGCTTCCTCCTAGTGAAAACATTCAGGTACAGGTGACCAGCGTCCTGTAGTGCCACAGGAGTAGGTGTTTATTAGCAAACGCCACTCGGCTCTTGTTCAGTATACTGATAGTTTGCTAACAATCAACTAGAGTGTTGGAAAACCCCCATAAAGATTTCAATTTTACAGAAAGTACCCAAAATTCCACCAGTTTTGCATCACAAAGTAGTGGTTTAAGTAAAGTTTTGAGTAAAATGCCATGTGTGTGGTTTTTGTGGGTGGTTGCAGCTCAAAACGACTATTAGGCCTCATCAGTTACCTACAGGGGAGAGTTATGATGGCAATTATCAATTAAGACAATTATGATTATAACTTTTTTTTTCTTCTTTGGCATTCTATACCACATTGGTAATTCTTGCAACCTAAAGGCAATTCAGAACCGTAACTAGCCTTTGGGTCTGGACCCCAAAACCTCCCAAAATAAAGAAAATAAGGTCGATCCCTAGTGGGTTTTGACATGTGGTCACCTTCCAACAATGCTTATGGACTACAGGTTCTCCAGGTGCTGGTATTTTAAACTCATTTGGTAAAACAAATCTCTAGCTTACTAGGGGTACCACATTTTAAAAAGAGAGAAAATTTTACCAAAGGAGAAGCTTAAAATACTTTAAGGTCATGACAAACCAGTGTGAAAGAGAATCCTAACACCTAGAAGTGAAACTGCATCATCCACCCAGTCTGGAAAGAAAAAAGAAAGCTAAAAACCACTATAGAATAAGAACGCAGAGTTTGAGAAAACCCCTAAGGTGAATTGTGAACAACAACAACAAAAAAAAGAGCCCCCACAACATAAGAAGTGCATACTGTATGCAAGAACCACTAATGGAAATTGTTCGCCAGCACTTCTGTAATTACCTCACAAAAAATGGTTAGTCCCATGTAAAGAACGGAACTTTCAATAATCCAGGGATTTAACTGTTCACTCCAGAACTCAAGTTATTTCATCCTTTTTCATATGCTTGTCAGCGACAGCATCTCATCAAGTCTTGTCGGAAGCTTTCTGTAAACGTTCTCTGGAAGAACAACAATTGAGATTTGGTATGAAACTGGGACAAGGAGCCCAGAAGCACAAAAGGCTTGGGGGCTAAGCAGTAACTTACTTCAGAGCCCATATGGCAGCAGGGTGGCATGAAAAGAACAAGGACACTGAAGTTGGTTGAGAGTCTTCATACCAGCTCTGCCACTTCAGTGCTATGACTTTGAGCAAGTCCTTTAATCACTATAATTGTCACACCCCATCTAAAGAATAGATATCACCACTTATTTCTTTGGGCAGTAATGAGCATTAAAGACAAGACATGTCAAGTGTCTATATATATATCCGATACCTGCTCTTACCCATTTCTTTGCAACATAATCACTTCCTCTTTCTCATACCTCTATCCACAATCTCAGCCAGATATTAAATGACCAAAGCTGCTTTCTATACCTACTAAATGGGCTTGATATTACTGTAGGATCCTAAATCCTCATGTTTGCACATGACACGCTGGGGTCATACTGAGTCATTCTTTAAAACTGTATCTCTAACATCCAAATTATATCTTAACAATCTGAACTGAATTTATACAGAAAGAAAACCATCGTAGCTTATGATTTCCAGATAATTATTCTCATATCTGTGATCAGTGTTGAATTCAAATCTGACCTTTCAAAATATTCTTCATGGAAAGGTATTTTATCTTCTGGAGGATGTGTTTTCTTAGTTTATAAAATGCTTTCTTGGGCGCCTGGGTGGCTCAGTTGGTTAAGCAACTGCCTTCAGCTCAGGTCATGATCCCGGAGTCCCGAGATCGAGTCCCACATCGGGCTCCCAGCTCCATGGGGAGTCCGCTTCTCACTCTGACCTTCTCCCTTCTCATGCTCTCTCTCACTCTCTCTCTTTCCTAATAAAAATAAATAAAATCTTTTTAAAAAATGCTTTTTTTTTAGGATTTTATTTATTTTTATTATTTGAGAGCAAGAGCGGGGTGAAGGGCAGAGAGAGAAGCAGACTCCTGGCTGAGCAGGGAGTTCGACATGAGGTTCAATCCCAGGACTCTGGGATCTTGACCTGAGCCAAAGGCACACGCTTAACCAACTGAGCCACCCAGGTGCCCAAAACTGGGAAATGGTTTCACCTACATTCTCATTTACACCTCCCAACCCTGTTCAGTAGATTATTATCCCTGACATTTGCATGGTTCTCAATTATTCTGTCATTTAACATGCAAATGCATATTTTAGACCAGATCTCACATAATGGTGGAGAGCCCAGCACTCCTGAGGAACCTAAGGAGGGTATTTATGAGTTCCTAATGATTCCTTGTCACTCCTGATCCTAAACCCCAAATGCAACCTGATGCTCATCACCTCCCCTCTATTTCACTTCACCCCTACTGCTGACACAGCCTGTTCTACGCTCTGTCTCCAAAACACATTAACATCTGGGTGTCATGCAAGCAGATCTTCCTGGGAGGAAGATTCTAACAGCAAATAGGAAACTTAAAATTGAGACTCAGACATCAAAGCCCACGCCCCCTTCCTTCTCTGCCACTGGAGGAGCAACTTCTCATGTCTACCCTACTGCTGGGGCCCACTCTCTTTCCTACCCAAACAAAAGCATAATTTAAAAATTCCCTCCAAGGGCGCCTGGGTGGCTCAGTCATTAAGCATCTGCCTTCAGCTCAGGTCATGATCCCAAAGTCCTGGGATCAAGCCCCACATCGGGCTCCCTGCTCAGCAGGAAGCCTGCTTCTCCCTTGCCCACTCCCCCTGCTTGTGTTCCCTCTCTCACTGTCTTTCTCTGTCAAATAAATTTTTTTTAAAAAATCTTTAAAATAAAAAAAATTCCCTCCAGTCTCAATTAAAAACAAAAATTCTTGTTTCTTTACCATGCAGAGCAATTTCAGCCCCCAGGTCCCAACCACTCCTATAAATTAGCCCTTTACCTTGACCAAACCAAACCAACAAACAAAAAACCTAATTCCGTTGTCCTTAGCTTCCAACTCAAAGATCAACTGGCTTTTTAAAGTAGCTTCCCTCCCCACTTCCTGATACATCCCTATCCTAAAGAAGAAAAAATCAATTTAGAAAGGTTAAGTGATTTGGTCCAACTAGAACCTGGGACCTAGAATTCCAGGGCAGATCATGTGACCTTACCCACCCTCTTCTCTTCTGCTGCTTCACTCTGCCAGGTGCAGGCCTCTTGATAAGGTGCTGGGGCCTCCCCTTCTTCCCTGCCCACCTGTCTGGGGAAAACCTATACAAGCTACAAATTCTACGAGACACAAAGGAATGTAGAAGTTAAGGGTCATGGCTGCACTATGCATCATGGGTCCCTAGCACAGTTCCTGTCAAAGGTGTTCACTACATTGAGGGAAGGGAAAATATTCTTTGCAAATCTTCACTTAATCTGCTCAAGGGGTTTGAAGCCAAGGCTAATTACGAGTCTTCCAATAAAGAAGGAATATCTAGTAGTGGCCCAAAGGGAGTTACATATAGTAGAAACAATCAGTCACTACTGCTTTTGCTGCTACTTGACCATTTAATCCTACAACTAATGATTAACTGTAATGCCTCTGGCTCCTACAGTCCTGCTTCACAACTCAAAACCATCTTCCACTGCTCCCTCTGAACAAGTGACCCCCATCTCTCCCCTCTTTCAGTTCTTTAACAGGTTAATGTGTGACAGCGTTGTCTCCGTGAAGGCGTACATTCACACTCGCGTGTACTCCCACGCCCCTCTCTCCACCATAGCCCCCTTGGCTAACAACACTCAAAAACACCTTCCCTCCACAATCCGTGGAGGACTGTAGCAGTTCTCGGATTGTCCACAAAGAGAACCCAATTTAGGTAACAGAAGGAAGTTAGGGCCATTTTGGGTAACAAAGAATTATGGTTCATTTACATATAAACATACATACAATACGGATGAATCTCAAAAGCATTACGTTAAACAGATGAAGTCAGAATCGAAAGGCTACATAATGTGTCATTCCATATATATGACATTCCAGAAAAAAAAAAAACTACAGAAATTAGATTAGTAGATGCCAGATACAGGAGGTATGGGAAGATATATTACAAAGGGATACTAGAGAAATATACTGGGTAATGGAAAGATCTTCGGTGTGTTGGTAGTTATGACTACACAGGCTTCTCAAAATTCAAGAACTACAACCTAAAAGAAGTAAATTCTACTATATGTAAATTATATCCCAGTAAACTCGACTGAAAATATTTCTAAAAACTAATGGGGGAAGGAAGATAAAAAGGCCAGATCCAAGACTTTGCAATTTTAATTTGCTCCCCGGGTAATTCTGATGCAGGCTGTCCCCAGTCCAAGGGCTGAGAAGCACTGCTAATGTCTAATGTCTGGGCTGCATCACAGTACCTTTATCCTTTTTGACACATGCCATGTGCACACTTTGGGAATGGAGTTTCTTTTCACAGGGTTGAATAGGAGGGTAAAAGATATGCCCACTACGATGCCTGTAGGGCTGGCAGTGAGACTTCAAAAAGAAAAAAAGAAAAAAAAGATAAGGTGTGCTCCTACTTAAAAAAAATTGCGTTCTATAACTTGCAAACGGAGCAGTCATCTAGTAATGGTGCATTCGCTTTCTACCGCTGCTATAACAAATTACCAAAAATTTAGTGGCTTAAACAACACAAATTACACTTCTGGTGAGTCTACAACGGCTTGGCAAGGCTGTGTTGCTTCTGGAGGCCTTAGAGGAGTCTCCATTTCCTTGCCTTTCTCGGCTTAGAAAGGCAGCCAGCATTCCCCAGCTGGTGGCCTGCTCCCAGATTCAAAACCCACAATGGCCAGTCGAGTGATGGGATTTTCCCATCCCAAAATCCTTAACATAATCACATCTGCAAAATCTATTTGCCACGTAAGGTAACATATTCACAGGGTTCAGGCATTAGGATGTGGACATCTTTAAGGGGGCTGTTATTCTGCCTACTCCACTCGCCTAAACAGAGTCTAGACAAGTGCTTAGGTTTAAGACAAGAAAAGCAAATCACCCATCTGTTTTCAAGCTTAACTGGTGTGAATACCATTTGGAAGGTCACATTTTCTTAAGGTCCAAATAGGCTGAAAAATCGGTTCCTTAACATGATCATAAAAAATGATAAAGCTATATAGGATACCTAAAATGGTATGTCGCTTCCTTTTCACCTTCATTACTGATACTCTTGGACAACCAGAAACAACTTTAAAGAGTTCTGATTGCTATTTCAGACACACACACACACACACACACACACACACACACACACACACACACACCATCTTACTTTCCTCAGTTTTACTTCTGAGCATTAGCACTTTAAAAATAAGACCCAGTGAGGGGCTCCTGGGTGGCTCAGTCAGTTAAGCAACCAGCTCTTGATTTCCGCTCAGGTCATGATCTCAGGATTGAGGTGAGCCCTGCTTGGGCTCAACTGGGCATGGAGCCTGCTTGTGATTCTCTCTCCTTCTGACTCTCCCCATCTATAAAAAAAATAAGTAAGACCCAATAAACTCAAAGAAAAGAAAAAAAAACCTTCCCAGGCAATAAGCCTTGTGGAGGGGGGGAGCCAATATATACCCGCATAAGATTAGAAAATTTAAAATAATATGGCATCCATCTCTCTTCTTTGGTGAGTGTCTACACAATTTTTTTTTTGCTCACCTTTTTATTTCTTTTACTATTACTGAATTTTAAGTTTTGTTTTTTTATATTCTGATTGCTGATTCTTTATCAAATATATGTTTTGCAAATACTTTTTCCCCCTGGTCTACAGCTTGTCTTTTTATTTTCTTAGCACAGCTTTCCAAAGATCTGAAGTTTTAAATTTTGACAAAACCCAATTTATCAACTTTTTTTTGTGGTTCATGTTTTTTTGTGTCCTAAGAAATCTTTGTCTAACTAAAATCCCAAAGATTTTTCTCCTATGTTTTCTTCCAGAACAGCAGTGTACAATAAAGCTTTCTGTGATGATGAAAATGTGCTATACTCCAAGCTAACCAATACACTAGCTATAGCTAAACACACATAGCTACTAAGGACTTGACATGTGGCTAGAACTAGGAACTGAATTTTAAAATTGTATTTAGTTTTAATTATTTAAATTTAAATAGCCACATGTAGCTACCATATGGACAGGAAGTTCTAGAAGTGTTACAGTTTTGATTTTACATTTTGGTCTATGATACATTTTGAGTTAATTTTTGTAAGTGTTTGAAGTATGGATCAGGGTTCATTTTTTAAAAATACGGACATCCAATTATTCCAGCACCATTTTGTGAAAAGACTATCTTTTACTCCAACGAGTTATCTTGGCACCTGTAGCCATGTTTATGTCTTTTTCTGAACTCTATATTCTGTTCCATCGACCTATGTGTCTATCCTTTCATCAGTATCCCCTGTCTTTGTATATGGTCAACTAACCTTCAACAAGGGCACCCAGAATACACAACGGGGAAAGGACAGTATCTTCATCAAATGTTGCTAAGAGAACAAGACATCCAATTGCAAACAAATAAAACTGAATTCTTATATTACACAATATACAAAAATCAACTCAAATGGACTAAAAAGTTAAATGTAAGACCTGAAACAGAAAAATTCTAAGAAACACACCCCCCCAAAAAAGGGAAAATCTTCATGATATTGATCTTAGCAATGACTTCTTGAATGACACCAAAAGGATAGGAAATAGATACAAAAATAGACAAGATGGGACTACATCAAAATAAAAAGGTCCTGTACAACAAACAGAACAATCAAAAGAGTAAAAAACCAATCTATCAAAAGGGAGAAAATATTTGCAAATTTTTAAGGGACTAATATCCAAAATATGTAACAAACTCTTACAACTCAAAAGCAAAAATAATAATTTGGTTAAAAACGGGCAAGAAATCTGAACACTTTTCCAAAGAAGACATACAAATAGCCAATAAATATATGAAAAGATGCTCAACATCATTAGACATCAAGGAAATGCAAATCAAAAACATAATGAGATAACAACACCTCACACCAGTTAGGATGGCCATTATCTAGAAAACAAAATAACAAGTATAGACAAGAATGTGGAAAAACTGGAACCCTTGTGCACTGTTGATGGAAATGTAAAATGGTGCATCCACTTTAAAGAACAGTATGAAGGTTACTAAAAAATATATATAAAATAAAATGACCATATGATGCACCAATCCCATTTCTGGGTATTAATCCAAAAAAATTGGGGGTGCCTAGGTGGCTCAGTTAGTTGAGTGTCTGCCTTCAGTTCAAGTCACAATCTCAGGGTCCTGGAATGGAGCCCCATATTGGGCTCTCTGCTCAGCGGGGAGTCTGCTTCTCCCTTTCCCTCTGTGCTTCTCTCTTAAGTACATAAATAAAATCTTTAAAAAAAAAGTTCAAAAGAAGTGAAATCATGTTCTCAAAGAGATATCTGCACTCCCAGATTTACTATAGCATTGTTCACAATAGCTAAGAGGTAGAAACAACCTAAATGTCTGTTGGCAGATAAATGTATAAAGACAATGTGGTATATACAAACAGGGAAATATAATTCAGCCATAAGAAGGAAGGAAATCCTGTCATATGCCAGAAAATAGATGGAACATGAGGACATTATGTTAAATGAAATAAGCCAGTCATGGGCAATTATTGTATGATTCCACTTATATGAGGTATCTAAACTGGTCAAAATTCATCAAAGCACAAAATAAAATAGTGTTGCCAAAATCTGAGAAGAGGTGGAAACAAGGAGCCGCTAATCAACAAGTATAAACTTCCAGGCATGCAAGATTGAAAAGTTCTTGAGAGCTCCTATACACTATTACTTACTGTTAATAATCTGTATTGTACACTTAATAATTTATTGAGAGTAGATCTCATGTTCTGTGTATGTTTTACCATACATTTAAAAAAAAATCACACAGTCTTAATTACTGTAACTTTATAGTAAGTCTTGAAATCAAGTAGTATGAGTCTTCTAACTTTGCATTTCTCTTTCAAAATTGTTTTGGCTGTATTATGTTCTTTGCTTCTCTATATAAATGTTAGGAATAGCCTGTTGAACCACATAAATATAAAGAACCATAAGAGGCCACTACAAAAATTATATGGAGCACTGGGTGTGGTGCATGAACAATTAATCTTGCACTGAAAAAATAAAAGTATTTGGGGAAAAAAAAAATTATACGCCAACAAATTGGACAACCCAGAAAAAAGTGGATAAATTCTTAGAAACATACAATTCTGCAAGATTGAATTAAGAAAAAGTAGAAAGTCTGAAAAGAAATTGCTAAAAAGTAATGAAATTAGGGGCACCTGGGTGGCTCAGTCAGTTAAGCATCTGCCTTCATGATCCCAAGGTCCTGGGATCAAGCCCCAGGTCAGGCTTTCTGCTCAGCGGGAAGCCTGCTTCTCCCTTGACCTCTGCCAGATGTTCCCCTTGCTTGTGCACTCTATCAAATAAAAAATAAAATCTTAAAAAAAAAAAGTAATGAAAAAAAAAAAAGTAATGAAATTAATAATCAAAAAAAAAAACTCCCCTGAAACAAAAGTCCAGGAAAAGATGGCTTCACAGGTAAATTTTACCAAACATTTTAAAAAGTTAATACCTATCCCTTTCAAACTATTCCAAATAATTGAAGAGAAAGAAATGCTTTTAAATTCATTCTACAAGGTCAGCATTACCCTGCTAACAAAATCAAACAGAGAGTACAAAAAAGAAAATTATAGGCCAATATCCCTGATGAACACAGATGCAAAATTCCTCAACAAGGTATTAGCAAATGAATTCAATGATACACTAAAAGGATCATTCACCACAAGAAAGATTTATTCCCGGGGCCCCTGGGTGGCGCAGTTGGTTGAGCGACTGCCTTCGGCTCAGGTCATGGTCCCGGAGTCCCGGGATCGAGTCCCAAATCGGGCTCCCAGCTCCATGGGGAGTCCGCTTCTCACTCTGACCTGCTCTCTCTCACTCTCTCTCTTTCCTAATAAATAAATCAATAAAAAATCTTTAAAAAAAAAAAAAAAGAAAGATATATTCCAGAAATGCAAGGATGGTTCAATATCTGCAAGTCAATTAATCTCATATAACACATTAACAAAATAAAGGGTAAAAATCATATTATGGGAGGAGGGGAGCAGGATGGCAGAGGGGTAGGAGACCTAAATTTCATCTGGTCCCTGGAATTCAGCTAGACAGTTACCAAACCATTGTGAATACTTACAATGCAAAAGGAAATTGAAGAAAAGAATAGCAGTGATTCTATGAATGGAACAGTGACCACTTTCTGGAAGGTAGGACATGGGAAGAAGTCAATCTGAGGTGATATTTGGGAAGACAGACTGCCAGGAGAGGGAGGCTCTATCAGCTGGCTAACAGCAAGTGACAGAGCAGCAGAGCACAAAATCAGAACTTTTAGAAATCCGTTCCGCTGAGGGATGTCACTCCAGTGGCTAAGTGGGGGGTGGAAGACTTGCTGGGACAGTGTGGTCTCAGGACCCTGAGGGTCACACAAAGACTGAGTGTCCCTGAGTGCGGCAGAGCTCCCAGGTATAGGAGCAGGGAAGCCGGCTGCAAAGACGGAGCCGAGGAGGGGGCTTTCAGCTCGGGGTTGCCATAAACCATGATCCACCCCACAGTTGGGCCACTACTCTTTAAGCAGGGACCCAACAAGTGGCAGATCCAGGGAGACACACCTTCCTCCCCTGGGAGGAGCGGCATGAGAGCACACCTCACGAATCTGCTGGGTTTGTAGACTCCAAATGGGGTTGTGTGCCAGAGACAGAGACACTTGGTCACAGGCCAGGTGAACACAGAGTGCAGTGAGATACCAGGAAGACAGGAGTGACTGACTCTGAGGGCACACTGAGGAGTGGGGCCCTGAGTTCTTGGCTCCTCCAGGGCGGGAGACTGGGAAGCTGCCATTATCATTCTTGTCCTCCAAAACTATACGGAAAGCTTTCGGGGAACAAAAGTTACCAAGATCAAATCCAAGCAGATTACTTAGCCAGGACACTGGCAAGGGCAGTGCAATTCCACCCCAGCCAAAGACATTTGAGAATCACTGCAACAGGCCCCTTCCCCAGAAGATCAGCAAGAACATTCAGCCAAGACCAAGTTTACCAATCAATGAGAACCGCAAAACTCCAGCACAAGGGGAATACGGCACATAGAATTCATGGCTTTTTTTCCCCCCATAATTCTTTAGTTTTTCAGAGTTAATTTTTTAAATTTTCCTTATTTTTTCCTTTTCCTATTTTGAATTTTTCTTCTTTCCTATTTTAACCAACATCTTATGAATTCATTTTTAAAATCTTTTTTAGGGGAGGGGCAAGATGGTGGAGAAGTAGGGGGTTGAGATAGAGTCGGATCCCAGAAGTTCATCTAGATAGTTAATAAATCATTCTAAAAGCCAGCATAATCAACAGGAGAGAGAAGAGAGGAAGAAGAGCAATTCTAGGAGCAGAAAATTGACCACTTTCCGAAAGGCAGGACATTTGGAAAAGTGAATCCAAAGCGACAGGAGGAGAGACTGTGGGGGAGGGGCTGGCAACCTGCAGCCACAGAGCCACAGAGCACAAAATCGTCACTTTTAGTCTGCTCCCCTGAGGGACATTGCTCCAGAGGCTGAGCGGGAGGTTTAGCCCTCACAGGAACAGTGTGGTTTCAGGACCCATGATGTCACAAAGGGACCAGGCGTGTCTGAGTGCGGAAGAGCTCCCAGGTGTCGGGGCGGAGAAGCCAGAGGCAGAGAAAAAGCCTCGCAGTGCGCTTTCCGCTGGGGCTTACCCTAGACCGTGGCCGCGGTTCTTCAAGCAGGGACCACACAAGGCATTACAGAGAGATTTTCTTTTCCCCCGCTTTTCCTCCTCCGGGAGGAGAGGCGCGAGAGCGCGCAGCAGGAATCTGCGGGTTTAGAGACTCCAGACAGGGCCAGAATGGATAAAAAAACAAGACCCATTGATATGCTGTCTACAGGAAACTACATCTTAGACCCAAAGACACCTCCAGCTTTAAAATGAGGGGGTGGAAAACAATTTACCATGCTAACGGACATCAAAAGAAAGCTGGGGTGGCAATCCTTATATCAGATAAATTAGATTTTAAGCCAAAGAATATAATAAGAGATGAAGAAGGACACTATATCATACTTAAAGAGACTGTCCAACAAGAAGATCTAACAATTATAAACATCTATGCCCCTAACATGGGAGCAGCCAATTATATAAACCAATTAATGACAAAATTAAAGAAACACAACAACAACAATACAATAATAGTAGGGGACTTTAATACCCCCCTCACTGAAATGGACAGATCATCTAAGCAAAAGATCAACAAGGAAATAAAGGCTCTAAATGACACACTGGACCAGATGGACATCACAGACATATTCAGAACATTCCATCTCAAAGCAACAGAAAACACTTTCTTCTCTAGTGCACATGGAACATTCTCCAGAAAAGATCACGTCCAGGGACACAAATCAGGTCTCAATCAGTACCAAAAGACTGGGATCATTCCCTGCATATTTTCAGACCACAATGCCATG